>CM076581.1:508569667-509777048 GCA_034641835.2 Pinus albicaulis | reverse complement strand
TGTTTAACTCCTAGCACTAGCCACGGGAATACAAATAGGAAGAACAGGTCACATTAAAGTTTTATATCAAGTGGCAAGTGTTAAATTAAATCAGGCCGAAAAGAGAAAAGGTGGTGAAGCGCACATATATTAAAACCAAGGAAGAAACAGCACTAAGCAGTTATAGTCGGATTAATAAATGAACTCAAATACAAAATTAATGGGGGTGCTGCATTATATGTCGTCCCATATATTGGAAAAAGGCCTCGGGTCATACACGGTAGCGTACACAGCGAGTCCGAGGGGGTCGAGCTGTGGGGAAGGGACGAGGTCCTTACCCCCGCGGATCTGCGACACGTGGCATGGTAAGACCTTACGGTAGGAAAGGAACAGCAAGGTTAGGCCGCGGGACGCTGTCTCGTGGCGGAGTTAAGGTGGGCCTACGCAGCAGGGAAAGATAAGTGTTAGTCCGGCAAGGGGAAGTCCTACATGTTAAAGATTGGACAGCGCATATGGAATAACGGTAAGGTAAGTCTATTAGGACAGCTGGTACTAAGGCCCGTACCAACTTTTAACCCGACACGAGGCGCTCACCTACATCCTGATTTACCCAATCCCCACGCGCCACGTGTCTCAGTGTCAGTGTCCTTACGACACTTTCCCTCTGTTCTCTTACATTTTCACCTTTTAACCTAAACAGTCCTCCCGAATGGTAAAAAACTCTCGTATTTCTCTCTGGTAAATCGTTTCAGGTAGTTTTCAACGGCGAATACCGAGTAGGGAAGAACGCCGGGTTTGTCCAAGTCACTGTCACGGTTCCCCTCGTCGCTTTCCCAAGCATTGTCACCCTCTGTTCAGGTAATCCATTTTCCGTTTTTCCATCTTTTTCCTTTCTCTCTTTTCCAAATTGTTGAATAACTGCCATGGGGAGAGGAACGCCCAAGAAGAACGAACCTGAAACTCCCCAACTCCATGAGTCTAGAAACCCCCCTGGCTTTGAACCCCTTCGTGACTTGCAGGCGGGTATCTGTGACCCGAAATACCCTTTCGACATACGGAATATCAAACCCCTACTGTTTGGCCGCCACTGTAAAAGTGCTGATCGTTTCCGAGTTGTTGCGTCCGGCTTCTATCACCACATCACCCCCCAAGTCCATTCCTGTGTCGATTTTATTGTCTGGCTCAGAGATTCCTACGATTCACATCGGGATGCTTTCATTTCTCCTCAGGGTAACATAAATTTTTCCCTTTCTCCCGATGTTATCAGGCAGGCCCTCCGTTTCCCTTCCAGCGATGCCTACTTCAGTTTCAAAGATGAAACCTTGCTCGCACAGTTCAATAAGCTGTCGAGGGAAGCCCGTCGTGCCTTCATAGCCGCCATAACCATTGATCAGGCAACAGCCTTACCCCCATTGGAGCCGTTCCCATTGAGTCTGTTCGCTGAAGAAGTCCGACCTGTTCTGTCCCTCATCGCCGGCCTCCTAGGGGTAGGGAGTCCTGAAGACATCTCTTCAGTATGCATTCGATTTTTGTGGCTTATGACACAGAATGGAGTTACACTGGATATTCCAGGTTTCCTTTCCTTTACCATCCGGACCCAATTTCGAGAGCTCGCTCAAGCCCGAAAGTTTCGTTTTTGCTCGTTGGTGTTCTACCTCTTCCTGTTCCAGCATGCGGACAAGTTCAATCATTTGGGGCTGGACAGGATGTATTCTGAAAATTCCCAGCCCAGGCCAGTCTTCGACTGGAATTGCTCTGTTCGTCAGTTGCCTAGGGGAGAAGGTTATGTCAATTTCGTGAATACCTTCATGTCCATTGCTTATACCATCATTCACGACGCTCCTTCCCCTAGGGTTTTCCCAGAGATGAAACGCTGATTACAGGCTGGGAAGTACCAGTGTACCGGCGATTGGTTCCTATCAGAAGAGTATACTGAAATCCGTGTCTATGGAGCCGAAGTAGCCCCCTACCGGCTGCCAGCTTTTCCTGTCCGACGAGTCTACGCCCTTGAGTACATCCGGCAAGCCCTCAAGGCTGACCAGCTCCATTTCGTCCCCACTAAGAAAGGCTACATCTTGAAGCTCCCTGACAATATTGGCCCCTTTGTGGTAAACTCTAGATATGCCCTCCCAATTGTCGAGAAAATGTTGCAGAACATGGACCTGAAATTAGGGGAGAGTTGGGCTTATGACCCACGAGAAATTATCTCAAATAAAAGAAAAAGAAATAGGTCTGCGCCCTACATTCATGAGTCCAGGCCATTTCTGGAGTGGAGGGCTAATCTTGAAGTCTGGCCTATGTTTTCGCAGATGGAAACGGACTCGTCTGCCACAGGAGGAGAAGAAGAAGTGAATAAAGGGGGCAATGAGCAGGAAGCTGGTACTTCCGGAGCACCACCACCCAAGAGGCAAAAGGTGGCCACTAGTGAAGCTGAGGTCATCGGGGAAGGGATAATTTTGGAGCCCTTTACGAAATTCGGGGAGTTTGATAAAAGCAAGGCAGGAATAGTGGTTCTAAGAGACAGCGTTGCCTCCTCTGACTACACTGAAGTCACTCAGGCCATCGTCGAGCCTCCTCCTTCCAAGACAAAAGAAAAGGAGCTGACAAATAAAGCTGTCCGAGACAAATACAGGGCTGAATTAGGAGGTTTCGTTGAGAAATATCACACCAGACTCTCTGCTTCGGTCAATGCAGACACCGAAGACCTGGTACTGTCTATGACCGAGGCTATCTTGGACCCGAATTCAGATGTTCCGAGCTATAAGGTGCTTGAATTGGCTGTCGATATGAAGAAGGTTCCGGTACAGGACCTGACTGACCTGTTCCAAACAATCTGCGACATGATGAAAGATAAGCTTTCACAAATCACCCTTGCCCTAAGGAAGACAGAGTAGAAATACGAAAACCTGAGGGACTCTTTTACAGCAGAACAGAGTGCTTGTCGTGCCAACGCACATCAGGTGCGCGTTCTTAAAGAGCAGATTAAAAATTCAGACGAAGGAGGGAAGGGAATGCAAGCTGCAGTAATAGCCAAGTTGCAGAAGGACATTACAGCGGCTAAGAAACGGGCTGGCATACCAGCTTCACATCCGGTACAGACCGATGAACTGGTGCATGTGGAGGAGGAGAAAAACGAGCTGATTGCTAGACTTTCCAAAGAAAGAGAGGAGAAGGAAAAAATGGCTAAAAGGATTGAAGAGCTTGAGAGCAGAGCTACTGAGCTGCAGACCCGGTGGGATACGCACAGTTGCCATGCAGCCGAAACATCAAGTGGGACAGGTTCAGCAACAGCACAACTATCCACAGCTATGGCTGAGATAGAAGTGTTGGAGAAGCAAACAACGACAGCCAAGCAAAAGGTGGTAGAGTTGGAGGGCGCCCTGGCTGAAAAGGCCAGAGAAATTGATGGGCTACAAAGAGAAATTGAGGAAGGAAAAAAGACCACGACTGAGCAACAATAGACCATTGCCGAGTTGAAGAGTAGAGCGAAGGGAAATCTCACCCTGCTCGAGGCCAGAAGCCTGATCTGGTCGGATATAATCGTGGCTGTGACTGAGCAGTGGGAGTTCTTGACGATGATAGGAGAACTCAAGTCTACCCTTCCCTATCTAAATAGAAGGTTGCAGGAGGCGGGGGATAATCTGCCAAATAGAGCTCGACATGCCGGAAATTACATATCTTTTCTCTATACACTAAGGGCAAATGACGTGGGAAAACATGGCATTCCTAGTCGGTTTATGGAAATCAACGAATGTCAAAAAATTATAGAGAAAGAGGAGGCTCGATTGGCAGCTTCGAAGGTTCTCCAACAGGTAGCAGACATTGTGGAGCAGTTCGACAAGGTGTGGGACGAAATCATCACAGCCGGCCTCCCTTCAAGTTGGGAACCAAACGCCCCTGCCGTACTCATGCACCCCGATCAATACACAGCACTCCTAGAAACAGAAAGGGATCGGTCAGATCTTCAAATGGGCAAAGCAACTCAGCTCAAGGCCACTACCATCGTCACAATCCTAAAGAAGGAGTTTAGTCTCCTCCATATGATCAAGTATCGGCTCCCAACTAATGCAGACATTCACACCCTCGGCGAAGCATTTACCAGGGTAGAGAGACTCTCAGAGATGCCAGAACCGAATCCAGATAGCCAGCAGAGGTTGACACAGTTCCTGACTCAGCATGCTAGTCCCTCCACCGACGTGCCTCCTCCAGCGTCTACTACAGCCTCGACCCAGCAGCACTCATGACACCTCATGTTTACTCATGACATGGCCTAAACGGCCTTTTACTTTTATTCAGTTATGTTTTGTTTAAATTTCCGAGTGGGTGGTTTTTCCCCCCACTCTTGCATTTTTACTTTTACATCAGACATTGGCCTACGTTTTTGTTTTAAGTTTGGCCCGGGGCCTGTTACGCATGATGGAAGGGCTGTTTTCCCCATCATGTAATTTTGTGGTTTTGATAATGACTGTTAACAATTTTTGTTCACGCGAAGGAGATATTTTCAGAAAATATCTTCTCGCTGAAAGGCAGAAGGAATCCTATAAAAGGTAGGAAAAATAAGAAAACAAGGTTCCAATTCTTCAGAAAAATTGATGGTGTAAGGATTTCCTGTGTGTATGTTTTGTGAAAACTCAGATACTGCCCGGAAGAGCCCGTTGGGTCTCAATAATAAGAAGCTTCACTTTAATAAGGATTATGGACATGGTCTTATGGTAGTGTGTGTTTCTCTATTGCTCTTTGCAAAGTAATGTTCAATTCATTTACGTTCATGTCTCTAGTATTACGTCCTGGAATGCGAGTGCCCCTCGTCTTTTGATATGAATTTATCTTGTTGATACTTATATCAGTAGCGGCTTGGTACTTTAAATGGCTCGGGAGTAATATATTGTTCCTTCTGCATTTCACACGTATTTCTACTATATTGGCTGTATTGAAATGCTATTGACGAGAGTTCTTGGTATGTATGGATTCTTAGCTATTTAAGCCCATCTTATGCCATGAAGTTCTTCTTAGTATCGTCTATTTGACAGCCGATATCTCCTTCTTGCTATACATCTCCGTAATCGTTTTTATATATACCTTCTCTACCATATATCGTGAATCTGGCCCTGTTTATGGTGACCTGTCTTAAAATTGTCTGATGCAGTAGTATCTGACTACAGCTGTAGTCCTCGGATAGAGCTTTCTAATGATGTATCATATGCGTCAAACGGAGATAGTATGCCAAAGTTACGTCCCTGGGAAGTTGAAACACCAATTTACCCAAACGGGGCCCATAGTTTTGGCGCTTCATCTCCTAGGGTTAGGTTTTGGGATGTTTAGGGTTCTCCATTGTTTCTCAATAATAAATAGGCCCTCGCGCCTCATTGTAAAGCAGTTCAGAGGTCTGTAGCCACCACATCTCTTCTGAGAGATAGCTACCAGTACCCTAGCTAGTTTTATTTCCATTGTCTGTAAGCAAATTTCAGTTCTTTGATATTAATGAAATGAAGTGTTATTTCCGCTGCATCTCTGTATTTATGGTTATGTGTTTATTCTGTTGCGTTTCTGCATAAATCCGGATCGGTCCCGAGGATTTGTTTATTGATACGTATGAAGAAAGATCTTGGAGTGCACATCGAGATGGGCGATGATGGTAGATACAGTGTGACTGGTATCGATACCATTTCCTTTGAGAGGGAGTCTGGTAAACCCTTCAGATTGAAGGAAGTGATGCATGTTCCAGGATTGAAGAATAATCTTATCTCTATGGCAATGTTAGAAGACAAGGGATATGATGTTGTCTTTAGCGAGGGAAAGGCTTTCCTGCGCAGTAAGGAAACTGGTGAGACCCGGAGGATAGGGGTTCGAGTTAAGAACCTTTATCAATTGCAGGTAGATGGCTGTGCAGCAATGGCAGGCAAGGTAGAAGGAGTGGTGAGCCGGGATGATGGCGAGTTGTGGCATCGGAGATTGGGCCACCTTCACCATGGAGCTTTGAAGATACTGCAGCAGATTTCTACTAGGCTTCCTAAATGCACTCTTGCACAGTCAGATCAGTGCAAGGGGTGTACCTTGGGAAAATTTGTGAAAGCCACCTTTCACGAGAAGGATAGTCGCGCCACGACGATCCTTGAGAGAATTCACACAGACGTGTGTGGACCTTTCTCAGTAGCTTCGACAACAAAGCAGAGGTATTATGTGATATTTGTTGATGATTTTTCTCGTAAGTGCTGGATCTTCTTCATGCAGAAGAAGAGCGAGACATACTCAAAGTTCTGTGAGTTCAAGGCACTGGTTGAGAAAGAATCGGGGAAGCAAGTGAAGGCTCTTAGGGGCGACAATGGTGGTGAATTCATCTCTGGAGAATTCAAGGACTTTTGCAGTGTAGAAGGAATTCGAAGAGAGCTCATAGCACCTCATAACCCACAGCAGAACGGGGTTGCTGAGCGGAAGAACAAAACGATCGTGGGTGCTACATGGGCAATGTTGCATGATCAGGGCCTTCCCATACACTTGTGGGCTAAGGCATGCAATACTGCAGTATATGTGTAGAACCGTTGTCCTCACAGGATACTTGGCATGAGTACACCCGAGGAGGCGTTTTCTGGTAAGAGGCCTCATATTTCCCATTTGAGAATTTTTGGTTCACCTGTTTACATTCATGTGACGAAGGATGCCAGGAAGAAGCTGGAGCCGACTGCAGAGGTTGGAATATTTGTGGGGTACACTGATACACACCACAACTATCATGTGTATTTTCCAGATAGTCGCAAGACTGTTGTGCGACGGGATATCAAATTTCATGAGGAGAAAGCCATGAAGTGTTCGCTTGAGAGGGATCCACACTTGCATGCATATGAGGAGCTATTAGTTCCTAAGGATGAGTCTCAGGATGTGGATCAGCCACAAGATGAGGTTCATGGAGTGGAAGAGACCACTCAGGCAGCGCCAACCATCAGAGGGTGGAAGCGCACTACAGAAGCTGAGAGACTGGCTCAAGATGCAGAGAAGGTTGTAGGAGCACTTACATCATAGCGCAGATAGAGACAGTCACCTGACCGGTATACTGGATACATGGCTCTTATGAGAAAGTGTATCGTGACAGATCCATCCTCTTTTGAGGAAGCTGTGGAGGATCCCGCATGGGTAGATGCCATGGTGGAAGAGTATGATACGATTGTTAGAAACAACGCATGTGAGATTGTCTCGAGGTTGGAGGGTAAATCAGTGGTGGGTTCGAGATGGATCTACAAAGTGAAGCAGGAAGCTGACGGGAGTGTGGATAATTACAAGGCAAGATTTGTTGCCCGAGACTTCTCACAGATTGAGGGGATCGATTATGAGGAGACCTTTGCACCTGTCGCAAGGTATTCTTCCATACGAACAATTCTTGCTCTCTCAGTGCAGATGGGGTGGCACATTCATCAAATGGATGTGAAGATTGTGTTCCTCAACAGAGTCATTGAGGAGGAGGTGTGCATAGAGTAGCCCGAAGGTTTCGATATCTTCAACAGCGAGCCGCATGTGTGCAGGCTCAAGAGAGCGCTGTATGGGTTGAAACAAGCATCTCGTGCTTGGTACACACGGATAGATATTTATTTCACCGGACATGGATTCTGCAAGAGTGAGGCGGATCCTAACCTATACCAGATTGTGCTGGAGGGTAAGTTGATGATCATTGTACTTTATGTAGATGATTTGATTTTGACAGGTGATGAATTTTTGATACACTCATGCAAGGTTAATATTGCAAAGGAGCTTGAGAAGAAGGACTTGGGCCTCCTTCATTATTTCCTGGGATTGGAAATTTGGCAGCGTAGTGGTGGACTGTTTGTTTCTCAGGGCAAGTATGCCCAGGAGATACTGGAGAAGTTCAACATTTATGGCTGCAAGCCTGTTGATACTCCTCTTCCTGGTGGATGGAGGAAGGAGGATGCTACTTCAGTGGAGGTAGTGGATGCCACTTTTTATCGACAGTTGATGGCGTCGCTTATGTATTTGGTCAATACACGACCCGACATATGCTATGCAGTTAACCATCTTTCACAAGCTATGGTTGAGCCAACCAAGCTCTTTTGGGAGGCGGGGAAGCATGTATTGAGATATCTCAGAGGCACATCGGGATATGGATTATGGTACAAACATTCGGATGAGGTGAGGCTATGTGGCTTCATAGATGCAGATTGGGCAGGGAGCCCAGTGGATAGAAAGAGCACATCTGGAGGGATTTTAAGTATCGGGTTGACAACAGTTTCTTGGTACAGTAGGAAGTAGAGATCCATGGCACTCAGTTCAGCAGAGGCCGAGTATATGGAAACGAGTTTGGTTGCATGCGAGGCTATATGGATGAGGAAGATCCTAGTCGGGTTGTTCAGTTCACACTTGGATCCTACAGTGATTTATTGTGATAATCAAAGTTGCATCAAACTCTCGGTTAATCCAGTATTTCATGATAGATCTAAGCACATTGACATCTGGTATCATCATATCAGAGATTGTGTGTAGCAGAAGATCATGTTACTTTCATACATTCCCACGGAGGATCAGGATGCTGATATCTTGACGAAGGCGCTCACCAGGAGAAAATTCGAATACCACAGGGGTAGGATAGGGGTTGCTAATAATCCTTATCTTGTTGAGAGGGAGTGTTGAGATTGCAACAAGATGATGAGGTTAGTGGAAAGGAGTCGCCTTCACTAAGTGGGCCTACAGGCTATTTTTGGTGCAAAGTCTATTTTTAGACATATGGATCATGTTCTATGAGTTGCAGGATGCTATTTGTGGATGGTTGGTCAAGTCGGAAAAAAATAGATGGACTTCTATTTTTAGACATACTGGGCAGAATCTATTTTTAGATTGCCAGTCTAAAAATAGATATGTCGAATATTATTAGCTCTTAATAATATTTGGACTCTAAACAATATCTTATTCTCTTGGAGCACTTTATTTAAGTGCACAGATGTGGCACAGGAGCTGACAGAAGGAATTACGCTATTCTTGAGGGTTATGTGGAGCTATTGCATGGATACTTTAGTTAGAACTCATGTGACAGAGTTTGGTGGAGTTGATTGAGGAAGTTAGTGGAGTTGTATTCAGTTTAACTAATCTAAACATATTTGAGCTATTTGTATCTAGTTTAACTGATTGATACAATTAGTGAGAGTGGTGTGAATTAATTATTAATTAATTCACTAATTATAAAATCATTAATCAACTAAAGAATGCATCAGTTAACTTCAGTGCATGGACAATTTTAGTGGAGAGCAGTGCAGAAATAGGTGAAAGAGCAGGTTAACTATCAGTTGTGACTATACTGTTGCTATTTGCAACACACAGATAGGTGGAGAAGCCCATGAGGATTGTGCAGTACAAGCCAGGTGGTTTATCTATTTAATGAAGCCATCCCATAGCATTGAAAACGCAATAGAGGCTGGCTATCAAGTGGAAAAATATTGGAGCATGTGTTTTGCTAGATCTAGCTTGATAGTGTGTAGCGATTGAGGGTGTGCATGAGAGCTTGTGAGGAGCTTTTGTACTATGATTGTTACATGATCTCCATGACATATAATATACAGATAGTTTGGGTTTTCAACTTTAAGCTTTCCCATTAAATACTATGTTCATATGTGTGATTGTTTGTGGTTTTAATGTATGCATGCAATTGATTTTATTTCCGCATGTGATGATCAATGGTGGAAGATATTCTGCATTATGCATGAAGCTAAAATAGTGTGTGATCAGGAGAATCTCGGTGAATAATATATCAGTTATTCAAATTTCTACAGAGAACACAACAGTAGATTGGCCTGCATGCTGACTCATAAGTTCTACCCAACTTTGCATCCAAGGATCTCTAGGACTAGCTATATCCAATGTCACATGTTGTGGCTGCATCAGTGGAATCTGTTCCAAAGAGAAGGATATAAGGATATAACCATAACTGAAATGATTCTTCCTTCCTCCATTTTCTTTATTTAGTTGTTCCTTTATCTGAGATAGAAAAACTTCAGACGAGTTGAAGTTTGTTGGCTCCATACACTCTAGCACATACTGCATATATGATCTATTTGCTACATGTAGTGTAACGGTGCCGTCAAGTTTTGAGGTCGTGAAAAGGATAGTTCTCAAGGGAAAATATCTAACATCCCGGATGTTAATATTTCCACGTTTCTTGGCTCTGACCCTGGATAAAAATGTTGCAAAACATAATCTCTCACTATCTCCCCTCCAACTACAGACCCTAAGAGGGAAATGGGCAAGGCTCTCCTTGACAAACCCGTGATAAAGTACACGTCTTCGACTGTTATAAAAACCTCATGGTTCTTAATATGAAATGCCTCTACAGTTGGATCCCATGCTCGAACTAAGAACTCCAATAGTCTATTTGTTGCCTCATCCTAGACAATTTGAAGTACTTAACCAATCCATAATATCTTAGGGCTCTTACTGTACCCAGATCATTTAAGGCAATCATATCCTGTTCTTCATGTTCTCTTTCTCTCCATGTAATCGTCATTTTAATCCGATGGAAACCTGAAATACAACCATACGATCCATTAGATTCCATTCCTTGCAAAAAACTAGGTCAATTTTGGGCATAATGAGAAAACCAAAAACTTGAATTGTGGACAACACACCCCCTAACAAGAGACAGTGCTTTGCATATGCAAGTACCCTTCATTGTACCTGCTATGCAACGTAGGTTTCGACATTCAAGGGTTCGTTGCCCTATTTTTGGGCAGATCTTACCCTAGGGGCCTTAAAACCCTTAAAATTTGCAGGAATTGGAAATGAAATGAGTACTAAAGGAAAGAGGAGGTTCATATCACTAACCTGGATCAAACGGCAACGAAAACTATCCACAGAAACGATCATAATCAACAGCTGAAGTTTAGGGGAAAAATCAGGTTCAGAGCTCCAAAATGCAAATGGTAACTATGGAATGGTAAAAATGAATAGTGAAAATACTTTTAATAGTCATTTAATTATTTGCAAGTAAAATTTACTGCTATGACTATAGTTTTATTATGTTTTTTATCATGAAACAAGTATTTTTTCCATTTGATTTTGTTTTGAACAGGATATACAACTGATGAACATATTAGTCATGCAAATTTATTTCAAAGAATGAGTTGACCACAAAGCATACTTTTTCTCCTTATTTTTCTAGATTTGTTAAAAATGAAAAAGGATTTGAAGCGCACTTTTATCTCTTTTTCGAGCTTCTATAACAGCGAAAAAGGAACCCCTGGAGTTTTCTTTCAGCTCTTTTCAGACTCCGATAATATGAAAAGATTGCCGAGCACTTGTCTTTTTGAGCTCACAAAAGTAAATGAATCGATATCTACTTAGTATAAGTTTAACCCTTTTCTGGAATGAGATAGATTATTTACGAAAAAGGAATACCATGGTTAAACATGACCAAAGAGGTTCTCTCAGATATTATTTTACACATTTTCGGATCTGAGTGACAAATTTATGTAAAATTACTTATGGAGTTTTCTTTCATCTCCTTTTTCAAACTCTCTAAATATGAAAAAGGACCAGGCTATCATTGTCGTTAAGCTCATTAAAATATAAAATTTTGACGGGCTTGTTGATCATGGCAAGAATCGAGTTTCATTCATCGCTAGACTCATTAAATTATTAAATAGTGATACATTATTCGCCTGAAGGGTTGAATTATAGATCAAGCAAATGTTATCCTCCTCAAGATTGTTAAAAAATAAAGAGGTACTAGTCGAAAAATGACCAGGGAAATTTGGGAAAAGGGAGCAAAATTTCTTTATGGTAGCAAGTCGCTCTTGAACATGACACTTCCTTCACTCCATGTCCATGAATGTTTGGGTTGGGTATTAATCTTGATGGTTAATTCATACCTATGGTTCATCATACCTTCACTTTGGTTTTGGGTCAATGTTGCCAACTCATCACAGTCTCACCGATATGTTCAATAGAATTCATCCGGTGAATAAACTCATCCTTCTGCAATACTTGTAAACCTTCATTCTCATGACTGTCATCCCTAAAAATTGCTATATCAAGTCATACCATTGTCTCTGAAATCAATAACTCTCGTTTCAAAAATAAGGTGACTTCTTGTCGATGACAAATCAATATCCATGAAGTTCACTTAGAAACATCAAATTCCGGTACAATGAGGCTTGTTACAACATTGACAAGATCCTCGCTCTGGACTATTTGACCGAAAGATTTTGTTTGGTGTTCGACATCAAATCATCTATTCATGCCTTAAGAAATGTACTGCAGTACCTTGAGGGCCATTTTCATTAATGGTGGTTCTCTTGTGTTTGTTAACAGCTCGCATAATTTGCTGGTAATCAAAGATGTCTTTCCATGTTCGACTACAAATCATATATTCGCATGTCTAGACTTGTACCCGAATGATCGAGTGAACGAGATAAGAAGACCCCGGATCTAGTTTCAGCCATCCGAGCTGCAATTTCAGGATTTTTGTACACATTATCTATATGGTGACCTTACATACAGATCGTCATCCGAACATGGGCCTATATCTGTAGGCATGTTTGCATTGGGCAACATTCCAATGTTGATGACTTTCTGAACTATGTACATATTATTAGATTGTTTATGTGTTGAACATGGGAATGCCTACCCTCAACAATTATGATCAAACATGATATATCATGATGTAATGTATTGTAAGATTGATGCAGGTTGCCACTCTGCTTCATATCCAACTCATCACAATGTAAAGCATATCAATCAAAATATTGTTGTTATTATTATGACTTCATGCTTTAGGGGGCAATTGTTATAGGTCAATTTGGGCATCATTCCCAATCACCTGGTTAACTGGGCATCATCTCCAGGACCAATGTATAGGTTCTATCATCCCCTAACATTTCAATTTCTATATGCCCTAAGACAAATAACAAGACATATCAATTAAGGACTTTCATTTGCAAAGGTTTCCAAGGTTTGAGGTTTATAATATATGATATGAGAGCTCACCAACGGTGCCTCTAAAGGGACTAAGTGCATTTCATATGCAGGTAGCCCCATGCAAGGTTGCTCTGCAAAGCAATTCTTAACATCTATGGGTGTGTTGGTCACATTGGGAGCGAAATTCTCATTGTTCCGGAATCTCCACTTGGCCAGTGCCTTCTAGAAGAGTTCACATGTGTCAAACTTCGAATCCATGTGTCCATTTGACATCTAAAATATTTGGAACATGTCTTGCCTATTATTGGAAAGTCATTGATTGTAAAACTACCTCATACTCTCTATAAATTGATCACATATCTTAGTGTTTGATATGGAAGAATTTGTGTAGAGAAATGTTGGTGAATTTTTCATTGAGGAGATTGATTTGAGTGACAATTTTCTGGAGATATATACATTTTGATGACGTTGGGATGTTGCTGGAGATGGTGACACTAGATAAATCATTTGGTTGTAACCTCCCCGTATATCATTAATAAATAATACAACTTACTTTTCCCTATATGCATTTGTATTGGCTTTGATTTTCCATATCGCAAAATCTTAGTTGATGTATATGGTTTATGCTTTACTGATTTAGCAAACTAACTTGAATAGCCATCTATATTATTGCTATCTTTTGTTGTTTAGTGTTCATTCTTGTAGGAAATATTTTTCACAGCCGGTTGGAATTTGAAGCTACAACGGAAGCGTCAAAAGGAATTATTTGGAAGCGCTTGGATTCCAAGTAAGCATCTAATCCATTCTGTGTGTTTGTTCTTAGTTATGAAAAGTAGTCGTATAGTCTTTAACCTATTGTTCTAGATTAGCACCTGTCTAGGGAAGCGTGTTTTATCCGTAATTCAAAATTCTGTCCAACACCAAGCAACTGTGAACTGCAATATACAACCTTGGTAAACGAAGGTTTTACGTACTGGCAGGAAATCTCCCCAAATGTTTTTTTGGTGTATCACAGTTTACAAGGTGGCTAACTTGGTTACCTATGGAAAGGATAGCAACCAATGGTGGACTTCCAAAATATACCTGAAGGTATGTGGAAGTGCAGTCCATATTAGTGTTGTCTAATGCGTAACCATTCGATGAGATAATTCACATATATTTATCATGTGTGGAGAACCATCTGATATACCCAAAGGTACGTGGAGAATGATCTGAAACACTTACATACGTGGAACGATATATCTCCCCTGGGATACAACATTGGAAAACAACGAAAACTCCTACGTTTAACGATGTTGGAACATGTATCTAACCTTGACCTACAAATGTTTGCATTAATGTTACAAATTCTCCTTAGGTTGATTCAGTAAATGTTAGTTTTTATCTTAAGTTAAGTTTCAGTTTTAGGGCTCACTGCAAGTTTCACCTGAATTTCCTAAAATGCAAGATAACATGAAAAAAATCAAATCTTTTACTTTCAATGAAAATATGTCTAAAGGAGGGAAGATACAAAGAGTATGTAACATATAAAAAGAAAAAACAATATGCTAAGTGATTCCCTTTTAAGGAAACTGTTCTAATATTGAAGCACACAAAAAACCCTATATGCCTATGCAAAGATATTTTTCTTTTAAATTCCACTTAATTTTCAAATATGATGAAAACTAAGATGCATGTCTACTCACTAATAAAATAAAAATTTTCAGAACGATGACTAAAAAATTAATTCATTAAAGCTAATGGTCTATTGTAGTTCCTATAACCACCTCCAAAATTTTGGCCTATAGCAAATTTTGGAGCCTTTCATGGCCTTGTTCATTACTGTCACAAAATTTTAAGCTCATCTTTTTGGTTTTCTCACTGTGTTGTGATCCCTTTCGCAAGATAGGAAAAGTGTCATATTTCGACATGTTGGTTGTCACATTGCATGTATGAGATTTTTCTAGTGGTTTCTATAGGTCACCTTTATGCAAATGAGTTTTTCTAACCTTGTAAGTATCTATCCCACTCATTTCTAAATTTTTGAGACAGTTGCACATGTGTTTTCACAGTCATCGTAAAGTATATATGTGGTGTCGCACTTGTTGTAATCGATCGTAACGTTGACACATAGAGGAAAATGATTTGTTTGTATGTCAATGATGATCTATGTTGTTTGAGTCATAAAAATATGCTAAGTGTGTGATCATAGTCAAATTTAATCATTGTCTAATGATCTCACTGGTCCCGCAGTTAGTCATTTTCAGGAAAACTTCCCGATCAAGCAACTTAGCTTCACCCGATCTCCTCTGAGATGCGCACTACACAGTATCAGTCCTATAGCTATGACATTGTTTCTTGGAATTGTGATTTGAACAATACTTGTTTCCCAAGACTGCTCCATTGCAAATTTTTTGTGGCCAAGACTGGACGTCGACCTCCAGAATTTCGCAGTCATGGCCTTCAGCCCGACTTGAACTGTGCACTTCATAACCTTAAGACACATTCTCATCCCTAGAGCCTTATAAATATACACTACGCAGTCATCCATTCCTCCTTGACCTCCATAATTGTGTAGTAAGCTTCTCTAGCTCTAATACCTGCAGTGTGTCCCCACTGGCCCTCAAAAATGCGCAGTCATGTCCCTCGACCCCACCTGAACTGCGCATTGCGTAGTCTCAAGGCTCAAAAATTCCTCTTGCCTTCCTGAATTGTGAAATATGCAGTCACTAGGCCTCCTTTTTCAGCCTCTCACTTGTTCTGGGATCAATTCATAGATCATAATGCATCATCTTAGGCTAGGGGTTTTTAGATTGATGTCATGTCGTCATGAGTGAATTGCAAGAATGTGTACTCTATCATGTCATGGCGAGATGATGAAGGAAGGAAGGAAGGAGGAAAGCATGCTTAGAGACACTCTTTCAGCTGAACTCACAAGATGATTGATCTAAAGAAATCAAAAGGACACTAGTTTTCGACCACCATCCAAGACTTGAGATCATTGGAGACTCCTTATCACCAAGGCATGCGGAGGAGAAAAGGAAAGCTCTTTCATTAAGACACTCAACTCTCTGCAGCAGCAATGGCTTGGCATTGCTATGTCATTAAGCAGTCCATGTTGGAAGTATCATGTAATGAGTGCTCATACGCCACATCACTATGGTGGACCATTGTATATTTTATTCAAAGTGTATTGTAAAGTCGAAGTCCAAAGGACACACATGGAATGTAAAGAGTCATGTAAGTTGAAAATTCATGGGAAGTCAAACAATCATGAGGATAGTCAAAGAGTCACCCTTGGTTATATATACCACCTCATCGTATGAGAAAAGGAATTTTCACCTTGGCTCTACTAGCAAAGTATTAGAGAGATACACCCATTATTTTGTAGAGCAAGGAGTGGCTACAACACTCCACTATTGGATCTAGTGATGTTCATTGTACATACGTGTCTTGGAAATTTTACTTAATAAAATAAGCCTTCAAGGCCAACATGTTCTTCAATCTCTTAATAACAAAGCCTAATGAATGCTTTTAGGATTTTTATAATCGATTCCTTCACCTTTGTTGCGAAATTTCTAAAGAAGTCATGAATCAAGATTTCTTGAAGCAAGAGTTTGAGAGCTTGATTATTATCTCTTTACATGGTGAGCCCGAACCCCCTAATTTTCCTACTCCCCCAACTCTTGTGAATCATGAGACACCTCTAATTTAGAGGAGGAACCTGCTATTCCTTTTATTCTTTATCCTCCTCCTTTCCCAGTCCCAATGAGGGTTCCTCCTTGGAATGATAAAAAAATTGGGATATTTGCTAATCAAATTCCCAATCCATCTTCTCATTCTCATTTCTCTTTACATGACTCAGATTCAAGGTAGGAAATCCCGAAATGGTTCATGAATCGCATGGTAAATACTAACTCCTCCTCTCCATAATATAATGTTGTTATTCGTAACTTTATTTTCGAATTTGATTCAAATTTCTCTTATCCTCTATCATCTACATGTCATGACTCTTTGTACTATGACCCGCTTGAGAAATATGTTCCACCAGCTAGTTTTTCACACTCTCCTGATTTTCAAGTTGCTGGTTTGAATTGCGATAAGATAAAAGGAAGCCACATTACACAAGTAGAGGAGCAGGAAAGTGAAGGTGCTTCCAATATATATATATATATATATATATTTTTTTTAAATAATCCATGTCAAAACAAGGTGCTTCCATTCTTGGATGAAAGACAATTTTCTAATCCCAGTAGTGAATCAAATGGAATCAAATTTTTTAATCAATTCGCAGTCTTGGGAAAAAATCATTCCGATGAACATGATTCTGTTGATGTATGTGATGGCGAATTCCCAAGCGCATCAGTTGATATTTGAATTTCTCATGAAAAATTTAAAAAATTAGATCTGGAATCTGTTTCGGTCAAAGAAAATTCTCTTGTTGAAACTTCCTCTTCATCCCACTATCCCTTGTGTTCTCTTGTTTGTGATGCACCTACATGTAGTGAAGGTATTCCATGCTCTCCAACTTCTTCACTGCATGAGTTAACTTCTCAATTGACATAATATGGTGAGATTACCCATGATGAAGATGAACACAATAAAATCATTGAGTACTCTTTCCATCTCTTATCATCTTTACTATTTCATGAAGACAACTCTCCAAACTAGATTACTCATGACATTTTCCCGTTTCATACATCTTCAAATTTGCGATCATATGAATATTTTAACTTGAGTAACTTGGTTGTTGAAGATGAAAAATCTAATCAAGTAAGTGAAAGAGATGGTTTCCACCCGGTTAATAATGATATCATTAAGATCAGTGAAAGTAGTTATCCTCACACCGTGCATGATCTAGTTCAATCTTCAGGATGGAAATTTACAATTTTGGAAATTTCTGGGAATTTATAGAGAGGCGGGGAACATAAAATTCCATTGACGGTTGTTTCAGGATCTCCAAGCTCTGGTAAGGCCCCTGAATTGAGTCAAATCTGGTTTTCTACGCAAAACTCCTATTTCTGCAAGATTTCGCTCAACGTAAATTCTTTTTTGAAATATATTTGGCATTGTGGATATAATCTATCAAATTTTCAAGATCCGATTTCTGATCAGGTAAAAGATTTTTTATCTTCATGCAAGTCTCCTATGTCAAAATCGGGTTTGTAATGCGTATCTCTCATAGAATCATTGAATTTTTAAGTTTATTATCCTAAATATTATCTTTGGCCAAAGGGGTTATAACTGTCACACTCTTTTGAAAACAATCAACTCCTCATCCTTCTTGAAAATATTATGATGCTAATATTTTTCTTCATCTCACCTAAAATATGCTTGAGCGTAAGTGGATGCATGGATTATTTGATGAATCAAATTATCCTTCACTTGTTTCACCCTGACTGGTTTCATGTGTTTGTTATACCAGCATTCCTATTCACTTATATTAATGATTACGATGCTAGTACAGTGTGCAACCAGTCACAAGAAAATGGTTTGTTACACTCATCACATGAGGAATACCATTCTATTATGTTGAGCGTTTATGAAATTATTCCAGTTAATTACCTCTATTAATTGTAAGATGGGGATTTGATGCTTTAATCAAATCATCTGATCATTATTCTGTATTTGATGACTGCCATTTGCTTTATCATTTTCTCACTAGTATGTCCAATGACAATTTTTTTGCATTCTTCAATATTCATCATTCAACGTATTACTATTCGGATTTTTGTAGAGCAGTTGAGGCATGTAATCCTTCAGTGATGATATGTCAGGTCCTCACTGTCTTGAAATCACTGTTGAATATGATAAGATCTATTTTTCTCCATAAGATACTCATTATAATCCCATGACTTGAATTGAAAATCCATTTTTTCAAAAATTTCTAGGTTTTCAAGAGGATCACCATGATTTTATGATCCAATCAATGAATGGTTGGAGAAATATTACTTTCCAAGCTCCATTGCAATAAAAAAAAATGGCTTCTTCTCATGCTCTCTAAGCATAATGACACAGAATAAGGTGCATTCACAAGAATTCTTCGAGGTTTTTTTTTTTGTTTTTTTTGTTTTTTTCGAAGAGGTAAGAATGTGAATTGGATGAAAGTAGGAGTTGTGACACATATTTCTTCCCATAGGAAAGACCTTCATTTTGTTGTGAAATTTATTCAAGATCTCATTTTTTCTCTTGCACACTACTTTATATATGTTTTAATCGATCGTGTCTTTGTGATAGCAGGTGGGGAACGATTACGGTGGCTACATTGGAAATTTCATTATACTAACCCCGACCTATTAGTTGTCAGGTTAGGAGTAGAATTATTTGCATCCTAGTTTCCCTTATATTGCATTCACCCTTTGTTGTTCTCTTTAGTCTCTTTTTACTTTTATTAATTTCTCTTGCATTATGCTTCTGTTTATCTTATTTTTTTTGTTTTCTGGTTTTGTTCCCTTTTTGTGTTGTCTTTCCTCTCATTTTGTTTCTATTTTTTTTCCTTTTTGTTGTTCGCCTTGTTTCTCTTTTTTCACATGAAGAGGTATTGTCCTTTTCCATGTGTTAGTTTCTGAGATTGTGTGTGGCTGAAGTCTATGGAGTCTTGTGATACTTCAACATTTGGTTAGCCTTTGGTCCATATTCCTTGTGTTGTTTATGTCTTTTGGTCGATGAAGTTCTGACAGAAAATATGTTCCGTCCATAAGGATATTTTTGGGAAAACCATGAACTCCTTTCTATCCAAGAAACCTTATGCCTATATTTCATCTTTGCGTTTCAGTGTTTTCACACTTATCCAATAAGTATAAAAGGAGAAGGGGAAAAATCTAAATCAGAAAAACTAAATCAGAGGTACCTATATACTTCTTTGATGGAACAACATCTCTTTCTCTCAATAAGTCGGGATCCCTCTTACGCCCAAAATAAATAAGTGCCAATGCAGAATCCTCTTTAAAATAAATAAATAAAGGCGAAATAATAGAAAGGACTCATGTGCAAATAGGTGATGCAAGAAACTCCGTCAGTGTATTGTACAAGCTCTCTGACAATGAAGAAATGTTTGTGTTCTTGCGTGACTCTGTTGAGGTATTTTCCAAGCCTGTTAGCAGTGGAACAACACTAGAGATGAAAACTCATACTATGAAAATATTAAACTCACGATATTCACTACCCTTCCCTACTTGAAACATTGTGGTAAAGCTAAATCTTTGTTGAGTTAAACTAAAATGGTGCGACGAGGAATTAGTCTATTCACGAGGTAAGTGGGGAAACCAAAGTGATTAGCATGATGAATCAATACTCACCGAATAACCAAGGCCCTGCACAAAATATGTGAATTGAGACAGAGGAGCTAGAGTTCTACCAATATGTCACCAAGTATTGTAGATTGCTAAAACCCCCTCCAAAATTTTGGCCTATACCAAATTTTAGAGCCTTCCTTGATCTTGCTCATTACTGTCGCAAACGTGTAAGCTCATATTTTTGGTTTCCTCACTGTGTTGTGATCCCTTTCGCAAGATAGGAAAAGTGTCATATTTTGGAATGTTGGTTGTCACATTACATGTATGAGATTTTTCTACCGGTTTCGATAGGTCACCTTTTTAGAAATGAGTTGTTCTAAACTTGTAAGTATATTTCGCACTCATTTCAAAATTTTTGAGCATTTTTGCACAAGTGTCGTCACGGTCATCGTAGAGTATATTTGCGGCGTTGCAATTTTCGTAACGAGTCATAACATTTTCACATGGAAGGAAATGTTTTTTGTGTGTGTAAAGGATGATATATGTTATTTGAGTCATAAAAATATGCTAAGTGTGTGATCATAGGCAAATTTCATCATTGTTCACTAATCTCATTGATCCTGCACTTAGTCATTTTCTAGAAAAATTCCTGACCAAGCAACTTAGCTTCACCCAACCTACCCTGAGCTATGAAATACATAGTATTAGTCCTCTATATATGAACTTTTTTCTTGGCACTGCTCAGTGTGCAATACTTTCTTCACAAGACTGCTCCATTGCGCTTTTTTTGTGACCAAGACTTCACCTTCACCTCCAGAATTGCACAATAATGGCCTCAATCCCGTCTTAAACTACACACTTCACAAACTTAAGACACAATATCATCCCCTAAGCCTTATAAATGTGCATTTTTCAGTCATTCAGACCTCCTTGACCTCCATAACTACAATGTAATCTTCTCCAGCTCCAATTCCTCTAATTTGTCCCCAATGGCCCTGAAAATTGCATAGTCATGTCCCTCATCCCAACCTGAAATGAAAAATGTGCAGTCTCAAGGTTCAAGGCTTCCCCTTACCTACCTAAATTTCACAAATACACAGTCACTAGGCCTCCTTGTCCAACCTATCACTTGTTCTGGGCTAAGTTCATGGGTCATAATGCATCACCTTAAGCTAGGGTTTTTCAGATTGATGTCATCTCGTCATGATTGAATTGCATGAACATGTAATCTATCATTTCATGGCAAGATGGTGAAGTAAAGAAGGAGGGAAGAATGCTTAGAGACACTCTTGTGGCTAAACTCACAATATGATTGATCAAAAGAAAGTGAAAGGACACTAGTTTGCAACCACCACCCCAGAATTGAGATAATTGGAGACTCCTTATCACCAAGGCATGCAGAGGAGAAAAGGAAAGCTCTTTCATAAAGACATTCAACTCTCAGTAGAAATAGTGGCTTGAAATTTCTATTTCATTAAGCATTCCATGTCAGTAGTGTCATTTCATGTCCTATCATGAGTGGTCATGCACCACATCACTATGGTGGACCATTGTAGATTGTATTCAAAGTGTATTGTAAAGTGGAAGTCAAAAGGAAACACGTGGAATGTAAAGAGTCATGTAAGCTGAAAATTCATGGGAAGTCAAACAATCATGATGGTAGTAAAAGAGCCACCCTTGGTTATATATAATCCCTCATTGTATGATCAAAGGACTTTTCACCTTGGCTCCACCAGCAAAGCATTAGAGAGATACGCCAGCTCTTTTGTGGAGCAAGGAGTGGATCCAATGCTCCACTATTGGAGTTAGTAATGTTCATTGCACATATGTGTCTTGAAACTTTTACTTAATAACAGAAGCCTTCAAGTCCAGTACATTCTTCATGCATGACTTATGAATATTTGTAAGACTATTTTGCAGATGTTTGTATTTCATGTTAGCTGTCACATGTACTAAGATAATTGAAATTTTTTGGTTATTTTAAAGATTATATTTTTGAGAATGTGTTGTAATGGTTGTAATTATTGTCCCATCCTTCTAGACTATTCCACATTATATTAGGCAGATCTTTCTCAAATTGTTGTGTGCAATGATTGTAGCATCCCTTATGGAATATTCCGCTGGATGTTAGATGGAATAATTCGGTTCATGTTTGTATCTTCTTGGGTGGTATTATTACCTCTCTCTTAGAGACTCACTTATATTTTCTCTCACAACAGAAGAACCTTGAGACACATATGATTGAACACTCACCAAGCATACCCCCCTTGATTTTCATGTGCACCCCTCTCTCTTGCTAACAATTAGATTCAAGGAAAATATATAAGAATACATGGAAACCAGACTTATATTCTGGATGTGGCTCCTACTCCAAACAGTGTGAGGTCTAATTGCGACTTCACATCAGGGATAGCCTTTGGTTGACAAATTTCCAGCATCGTCAACATGACCTAATGATAAGAAAAAATGAAAATATAAACAAATCCTTATCAAAGGCACTCAAAACCAAAAGCAAACCAAATGGAGGCTTCTGAAAGAACACAAGACACTCAAAGACTCAAGGAAGAGAAGCTGGAACAAATATGGAAAGAGAAAAAAAAAGTGCATGAACAAAGGCCAATGTAGGTGCTAGAGGGGCATCAATGCTATGCAACACATGCACAAAGAAGGCTTAGGAAAAAAAATTACAAAAAAAAAAAAAAACAAAATTGTGCATGAACAGGGGCCTGTAGAAATTATAAAAACATATGTATATAAATGGATTCAATCTAATCAAGCAATGTACTAAAGCTAGATATTGAATCCTTCTACAAATCAATTGTGGAAATTAAACACGATCGCCAATAATAACAAGTAAAGAAAGAATCAAATCAAACCACAACACAGATAATTTCCCAGGGAAATCTTATTGCTCAAAACCCCTCTATTATATATTGTATATTCCACAAGGAATCATGAAACAATTACAATGAAATCTTATCACAAGAGTCTCCTGCACTCTCACAATTGTCTCACACTAATCCAGACAAAACAAGCCAACACTTAGCCAATTCTCAGCTTGTCTTTAGCCTGCCTTGCTCATGCAATTCATGAGGAATGCAATCCCTATTTCTTAGGAATTTTAGCCTTTCTCAACTGCGCTGAGTATCATGGGCATTATGTGGTTTTTTAACTACATCTGGGCAGCCTGCTAATATCACAACTGATAGTTAACATCCCTTTAACCTTTGTCTCAACTAGGTCTACACTGGAACTGACATGCATGTAGCTATTAATAGTAAATCATCAGTTTCATGGCAGATCACTGATTGTGAATTAAATAATATTTAGTTCACTTGATCTCTCACTAGTGCAACAAACAGTTACAACTAGTTCATCTGACTCTAACTCACCTAACTGAGTTAACTAATTACTCATGCATTAAACTAATGAACTTAACTACAACTTGAACTCTAAAACACATAGAATCACTCTGCATGCCTCACCAACTATCCTCAACTCAAAATTCATGAGCTAACTGAGTTTATCACACTTAGTTAACTATTACAAGTGATTTTGATATTAGATTACATTTTATTATCCAATTTAATTAAGGGATAATTAAATTTGACACATATCAAATTTATTAAATAAATTGAATTTCACACTAATGTATCACTAGGACCCATCACTACATGACCTGTGGTCCCACACTAGTGTAGGTGGTGTCATGTTTCTTCTGGATGCCAATTTCATTGTTTCTTGTTGCAAATTTCAACACTCCCTCTCAATAAGAAAGGAATCAATATGTCCCGATCCGGTACCTTTGGAATGTTCTTGTGTGTGCACATGCAACTTTTTCATGCAACACTTCTCTAGTGTTGTTTGCACATTCAACTCTTGCATGAAACACTTCTCTAGTGTTTCTCGCACATGCAACTTTTGCATGCAACAATTCTGAAACTAAATAGCCTCCAAACAACTGAATCAGTATAATGCATCTGTCATCAAAGTCTTCTGACTACTAGTACCTACTACAAATGTCTACTATATTATTTGCACTGTTGACATCTGCATCCATGCACTCTGCACTGCTGCCAACTCTGATCTGTGCTCCAGTATCCGACACCTGTCACTCTGATTTCTGTCCTCTTGTCATCTGACTGCATCAATCTAACTGATCATGCTACTGTTGTACTGTGGGCTCCTCGAAGCCAAGTTCAATCCATGAGACGCACCATCTCTAGGCCCTTGCCCAAATTTCTTCTTGGGATCAATTCTGCACATCTCCCCACCTCACACCTGGAGGTATAGTTGCATGCACTCCCTCTACCCATCTGGCTTGAAATTGATCTGCTTGAGTGGTTTCTACCACTCCATGATCCTCTGCATGTGGCTGCTCCACATCTTGAGGTTAATTATTTGGAACCAAGAGTTCCTCATCTATATGAAAATAAAGCTCCCTCTCAAGGGACAATTGCATGGATTTCTCACACTTCCCCATGGTACATCCCTTGCATGTGTCTATCTACGAAATAGTACCATTTGGAAGCTTCGCAGAAATCTATTGCATGACCTTCAAAGCTCCATGGTGTAGATGGCCCAATCTCTTGTGCCATAACTCACCCTCATCCTAGCTCACCACTTTGTTTGCTTTACCCATCAATTTTTCGCAGTGCTCTATATCAAGTTTATAGAGATTCTTCACATGAATCCCAATATTCTTGGATTTTCATGTTGCTTTGTGTCAAAGGAAAGCTTTTCCATAACTGAAAACAACATCATAGCCTCTATCCTCCAATATTGCAACAAAAACTCAATTTTTCTTAAAGCCTAATACATGCATTACATCTTTTAATAAAAATGGTTTACCTGACTGTCTCTGGAAAGTAACTATACCAATCCTGGTAGCGCTATACCTTCCATCGTCACCCATTTCGATATGAATCTGGAGGTCCTTCTCCTCCAAGCTACTGAAAATTTATTTGTTTCCCGTCATGTGGAAAGATGCACCACTATACAAGTACCACCTTGATCCCATGGCACTTCACACCATGCATGCGATGAGCAAGAAGTCAAACTCAAATTGTGAGGCCAAAGCACCACCAACTGCAGTTCCTAGAGCCTTCTTGTTCTTATTCTTTTGTGGAAAATTAGTGGCATAATGTCCATGCTCGTGACAGTGAAAACACTTCACTCTGGACATGTCTCGCTCCTTGCCTTCTTCGCCGGTATCATATTTGGAATAGGATTTCTTTCCCTTCCCCTTCTTCACCTTACCATCCAAGGAACACTTTTCTTCATCATCTTCCTTAGATGAAGATCCATCCCTATTATTCCGCTTGAATTCTTCTTGCACCAGATTCGACCAAATTCAGTCCCATTCTGGCAGCTTTTCCCTCCCATTGACAGATTCTTGAAAAATATGCCAACTCTTGGGAAGTCCTAGAAGAGCTAGGCTCACTAATTCATCGTCTGTGACAGTAATTCCCATGCTCCCAAGCTCATCCTGACATTGGAAAAACTTGGTTAAGTATAGCAGAGTATTGTCACCTTTCTCCATTTTGATTTTCCTGAGCTTGTCCTTCAGTGCCAATTTTCTATGATCACTGTTGCTCTGAAACAGACCTATTAAAGCCTTCCACATTGCATATGGAGTCACTTTTCCATGGAGACTTGAGAAAATGCGGTCTCGTACAACCTCCAATAATATCCTCCTCGCCCTTTGTTGTGAAACCAGCTCCAAAAAGAGAAGAAAAGAGATATCAATGCCTTAGAAATGAGCCACTTAGAGGGGGCAACCTCCAATACATTACATGAATGAACAATTCTTGGATGATACAAATGACAAAACCTCCTCTCTATATATAGGAGTCCATGGGGCCACAATGTAATCCTAGTGGGGCCACAATGTAATCTTAGCTGACCTAACAATAATAATGTAAGGGCATAATAATAACAATATGGTGGTTACAGGGGTACAACAATAACAATAAGGGGGTTACAATAACAACAATAAGGGGGTTACAATAACAACAATAAGGGACTATACTAGTAATATAAGGACCTAACATGCTCCTCTCCTTCAAAAAAGTGTTGTCCTCAATGCTTGAGTAGCTCCGGGTGCTTCTGTATAAAATTCTCATCCTCCCATGTAGAATATTCAGTGGGTAAGTTCTTCCATTTGATGAGATACTCTGAAATTGATCGATTTCGTAGCTGCCGAGTTATTTTTTCTGTGACTACTTTAGGTTCCAATATGGTTTTTCCTTCCTCATTAGGTTCTAGCAATATTGTTTGAATTGGAAGTTTTTCCCCTATAACCTTTTTTAAGCATGAAACATGGAAAACTGGATGCACTCTCGAAGAAGTAGGAAACTCCAATTTGTATGCCATAGTACGAATCTTTTGCAACACCTTATAAGGACCATAGTACTTTGGCGATAATTTATTATCCTTCTTAGCTTGCTTGAGGGACATTTGTTTGTATGGTTGTAGCCGTAAAAATACCCAGTCTCCCACATCAAAACTTCTCTCACTACGATGTTGATTTGCCTGTTGTTTCATTCGATTTTGTGCCAAAATTAGGTTATCCTTTAACAGTTGGAGAACTTCTTGTTGATGATCGATGTGATCCTCCACTTCTTTAACCCTATAATTTTCCCTTAAAGAATATGTGATGGACGGTGGATGATATCGATAAAGTGCCATAAATGGGGTCATTTTTGCTGCAGTATGTAAGGCAGTGTTATACCACCATTCAGCGAGAGGTAACCACTTGACCCATTTTTCTTTCTTATCAGATTAAAAACAATGAAGATAGTCTTCCAAACATTTATTCACTATCTCTGTTTGACCATCGGATTGAGGATGATAAGATGAGCTATGAGCTAGTTGAGTACCCAAATAAGAAAATAATTTCGTCCAAAAATTTCCTGTAAAAATGGGATCTCTATCACTTACAATAATCTTCGGGTTTCCATGTAGCTTTTGAATTGTTTCCATAAATGAAGTAGCAACTGTACTTGCTTTAAATGGATGAGATAATGCACAAAAGTGTGCATACTTGGTAAGTCTATCAAATACCACCATGATGACACTCCTTCCTTCGAACTTAGGTAAACCTATGATAAAATCCATTGAAATCTCCTCCAGACATTGACTTGGAATGGATAAAGGTTTTAGAAGACCTGGGGTCTTAATTGTCTCAACTTTATTTTGTTGGCAAACCAAACATTCTGCCACAACCTTTTGAATATCAGATTTAAGGCCATCCCAAAAAAATTCTTTCTTCAACTTGTGGTAAGTTTTTAAAAATCCCAAGTGTCCTCCTAAAGGAGAAGTGTGCAATTCCAAAAGAATATTTTGCTTTAGTTGGTAATTCTTGCAAATATATAAGCGGTCTTTGTATCATAAGGAATCATTTTTCCAACTAAATGTATCAGATGTACTAGGATCTTGCTACAAATTTTGAATGAGTGTCCAAACTTCTTCATCCTTCTTCCATTCATCCCTTTCTTCGGTTATCCAATCTGGTTGGATAATAGAAATGGCACAAAGCAATGCTTCCACCTCTTCATCCTTTCTTGAGAGTGCATCTGCAACAACATTTAGCTTGCCTTTTTTGTAGATGATTTCAAAGTCATAACCCAACATCTTTGTGACCCACTTTTGCTGCTCTTCTGAAGATAGTCTTTGTTCCAAAAAGTGTTTAAGACTATCATGATCAGTTTTTACCTTGAAGTATTGTCTTCCTATTAGGTAAGGTATCCATTTATTTAGTGCATGTAGTATTTCCAACATTTCCTTCTCATAAATAGCCTTTTGTAAATACTTTCCTTTGAATGAACGAATTTCAAAAGCAATGGGTCTTCCTTCTTGCATTAAAATAACACCAATTCCATTTCCTGAGGCATGACATTCCACAATAAAGGTTTTTGTGAAGTCTGGCGTAGCTAAGACTGGTGCTAGGCACATTGCCTCTTTAAGATGTTCAAACACCTTAGTTTCTTTTGGAGTCCATGAAAATGCATATTTATTCAATAATGTTGTTAGAGGTGTTGTTGTTCTCCCATAATTCATAAAAAAATTGCGATAATACCCTATTAACCCAAGAAATCCATGCAACTGATTTATGGTTGTGGGGACTTTCCATTCCTTAATGGCTTTAATTTTGTTAGGGTCTACCTTAACACCCTCATGAGATACAATATGACCCAGATATTCCACCTCTTGTACTCCAAAGAAACATTTGGATGTTTTTGCATATAATTGTTTCTCCTCCAATAGTTTGAACATGATCCTTCCAAGGCTTGTTGTAGATTAGTATATTCTCAAAAAATACTAGCACAAATTTTCTAAGGAGGGGTTTGAAAATGGAATTCATCAACCCTTGAAATGTTGAAGGAGCATTGGTAAGGCCAAAAGGCATGACCAAAAATTCATAATGACCCTCATGAGTTCGAAATGTTGTTTTCAGAATATCTTTAGTCTTCATTCTAATTTGATGATATCCTGAATGAAGATCCAACTTGGTAAAATAAATTGCTCCATGTAATTCATCCAATAATTCATCAATAAAAGGAATGGGAAATTTATCTTTAATAGTGAGCTTATTGAGCTCCCTATAATCTGGACACATGCACCATGATCCATCCTTCTTGTTCACCAATACTACTGGAGCAGAGAAAGAACTTTGACTAGGTTGAATTATACTAGCCTCTAACATTTCTGCAATCATACGTTCAATTTCACTCTTTTGGACATAAGGATATCTGTAAGGCCGGATGTTTGGAGGAACACTTCCTGGAATCAAATTGATAGCATGATCATGATCATGAATAGGTGGGAGTCCTTTGGGAGTATCAAACACCTTGGAATGATTTTCCAAGACTCTTTAGATATCTGGAGAAATAGATGATTTTGATGTTGGAACTTCTAGTGAGCATAATTGTGCAATTACACCTCATTTTTCTTTCTTCAGAAGATTTTTCATGACATTAGAGCTTATTATATTTCCTGGCTTCCTTGTGATACCTCATAATTTTATTTCCTTTCCTTCCGAAAAAAATTTCAAGAAAATTTCTTGAAAAATAAAAGCTACCGTCCCCAAATATTGTAACCATTGTACTCCTAGTATGACATCAACACCTCCCATTGGGATGGAAAGCATTGGACTATTCAATACATATTCCCCCATGGATATCTTGATATTATGGCATTTTCCAAAGCAATTTATAGTTCCTCCATTTGAAACCATCACTTGACATTTCGGTGTTGGGTATAGGAAACAATTCAATTCCTTGGCTACCTTACAATGAATTAAATTATGGGTACTACTCGAATCAATCAACACTATTACCTTTTTCTTCTTGATATGTCCTTCTATCTTGAGAGTTTGAGGAGTGGTAATTCCTGCCAATGCATTACATGATATGGTCTAACTCACTTCTTCTTTTTCTAGGGTGGCTTCCTGGTGTATATCCTCTTCTTTTGAAGTTTGTTGTTCATTTTCTTCCTCCTCTTCACAATCTATGTAAAATAATTTCTTCTCAACACACTTATGACCTTTAGTGTATTTGCTATCACAACTGTAGCAAAGCCCTTTTTATTTTTTTTTCTTCCAATTTTTGTGGTATCAACCTTGTAGGTTGTGGAAGTCTAGGAGTAGCAACATTTCCATCTTTATAGATGTGAGTGGTAGGCTTCCTTGTCGCCATAATTTTACATTCAATTTTTCTTTCCAACCTAAATGCCTTCTCTAATGAATCTGGTTCCCAAACACGAACTTCATGTTGGATGTTATCCTTGAAATTCCCTATGAAGACATCAATCTTGTGTTCCTCTGGAATATCAGTTACCCTTATATTCAATTTTTGTAAGTCCTCAATGTGCTCCACCACTAAACCATTTTGTTTGAGATTGATCAATTGGCTAAAGAAGGTGTTGCTCTTTGTATCCTCATAATGTGCTATCATAAAGCCATCGATACCATACAAATGTATTTTTTTCTAAATGTAAAGTTGCAATGCGTACCTTTTGTGTGTTTTGCACATTATTGAGATCAAAATATTGCTCCATCTGTAGTATCCATGTTATGGGATCCTTGCCATCAAACTTCCTCATATCCATCTTTGGAATATGGTGGTTCTTTAATACAACATTAGAGTTTATGAAATCACGATTAACATTTATTTTCTTCTCATCATGAGTTTCCTCTACTATCTTTTTGCCATTAGGAAACATTTCTTGTATCAACTTTGCCAAACCTTCGATTTCTACTTTTAGATCATTCTTCATGTTTTCCATTTTTCATCATTCTTAGCTTCCATGTCATCCATCTTAGCTTCCATGCAAACTTCCATGCCATCCATCTTAGCTTCAAAACCATTCATCTTAGCTTCCACGCCTTTCTTAAAACCATCCATATTAGTTTCCAAGTCTTTCTTCAAAACTTCCATTTCATTTTTTGCTGCTCTTTGCGATAGCGAAAGTTGATGCACTTTCTCATGGACTTTTGATATCTCATGTTGCATTTCTTCATCTTCATGAGTCATAGTAGAGCCTTCTGAAGGCTTAATGGGTGTTGAATTCTTCTTAGGAGGCATTTTATAACCCAATACTAATATCTATGCTCAATAGGCCTTTGGAATCAGCTAGAACTAATTTTTCAAACAAGACTTATGCAATTTGAAAAACCATAAACACCTTTTTCTTGACTTTGAGGAGCTTGATATTGAAATTGAATTATCTCTGTGATTTCAGATCTTCAATATCTAAAGTTTGGCCCTAAAGTAGCCCTCTGAATATTCTTTTTAGTGCTATAGGTTTGACCTAATTTGGGTTCTTGAAGACAAAGTTATGCCCAATCTCCTACGATGACCTAATTATGGACTAGTTCAGAAGAGCGAACTTGTAAGACCTACCACGTGTCACTGTTTCTTCCTTCGGATTTGAAATTGATATAGTGAAAACTAAAGTCCGTGTACTTACAACCAATTTTTACAAAATTCCAATCTGATGATCATAGAGAGAGAGTTATGAAGATTTTCCCATGATCACCTCTTTGAGATGAAATTCGAGAGCCTGCAAAGGATCTAACTTCCACAGACCATATCTTTCAAAATATTGCGAACCAAGCTCTAAAATTTTTGACGATCTTCCTCAGGATTTCTTCTTCACTCCCTAAAAATTTCCACTTCTGAAACTTCGTAGAAAACAATTTATAGTGAAAATTCCATGATGACCTATTTAGGTTAAATTGAAGAGCCTACACAAAGACCTAACTTCCACAGATCGTATCTCCAAAAATATTGCGAACCAAGCTCTAAAATTTTGTGACAATGTTCCTCTAGATTTCAGCTTCACACTCTAAAAATTTCAGCTTCTGAACCTTCATAGAAAAAATTTTATAGCGAAAATTCGACTATGACCTGTTTGGGGCAGTGAAACCCTAGAATCCAAACCTCTGATGCCAAATTTTGTGAAACCAGCTCCAAAAAGAGAAGAAAAGAGATATCAACACCTTAGAAATAAGCCACTTCAAGGGGGAAACCTCCAATACATTACATGAATGAACAATTCTTGGATGATACAAATGAGAAAACCTCCTCTCTATATATAGGAGTCCATGGGGCCATAATATAATCCTAGTGGGGCCACAATGTAATCCTAGCCGACCTAACAATAATAATGTAAGGGCACAATAATAACAATATGGGGTTTACAGGGGTACAACAATAACAATAAGGGGGTTACACTAACAACAATAAGGGACTATACTAGTAATATAAGGACCTAACACCCTTGCAACCTTCTTTTTCCAAGCATCGAGATTTGCGGCATCTGCTACAGCAGGTTTGGGAAGATCATTATTAATGAGTTATTTCAATCCATTGTCCTCCAATACTTCCTCCATCCTATCTTTCCATGCAATATAATTGGAACTGCCCTTGAGTGCATACTCCAATCTCAAGCCATTGAAAGACATTTCGATCCTAATTCGCCTATCGCACCAAGAATACTTTTGCAAATTTGAATTCTATTCAGTCACAAACTCAACTTCTCCTCCAATATAGTGATTTCCTGGGCTCTGATACCATGTATAAATTATAAAAACATATGTATATCAATGGATTCAATCCGATCAAGCAATGTACTAAAACTAGATACTAAATCTTTCTACAAATCAATTGCGGAAATTAAACATGATCGCCATTACAACAAGTAAAGAAAGAACCAAATCAAACCACAACACAGATAATTTCCCGGGGAAAGCTTACTGCTAAAAACCCCTCTATCATATATTGTATGTTCCACAAGGAATCATGAAATAATTACAATGCAATCTTCTCACAAGAGTCTCTTGCACTCTCACAACTGTGTCACAGTGATCAAGACAAAACTAGCTAACACTTAGCCAATTCTCAGCCTGTCTTCAGCCTGACTTTTTCACGTAATTCATGAGGAATGCAATCCCTATTCCTTAGGAATTTTAACCTTTCTCAACTGCGCTAAGTATCATGGGAATCCTGTGGTGTTTTAACTACATCTAGGCAGTCTGCTAATATCACAATTGATAGTTAACTTCCCTTTAACCTTTGTCTCAATTGGGTCTCCAATAGAACTGACATGCATGAAACTATTAATAGTAAATCATCAGTTGCATGGCAGATCACTGATTGTGAATTAAATAAGATTTAATTCACTTGATCTCTCACTAGTGCAACAAACAGTTTCAACTAGTTCAACTGACTCTAACGGATTACTCATGCATTAAAATTATGCAATTAACTACAAATTGAACTCTAAAACACATAGAATCACTCTACATGCCCCACCAACTACCCTCAACTCAAAATTCATGAGCTAATTTATTTTATCACACTCAGTTAACTATTACAAGTGATTTTGAGATAAGATTACATTTTATTGTCCAATTTAATTAAGGGATAATTAAATTTGACACATATCCAATTTATTAAATAAATTGAATTTCACACTAATGTATCGCTAGGACCCATCACTACATGCCATGTGGTCCCACACTAGTGTAGGTGTTGTCATGTTGCTTCTGGATTCCAATTTCATTGTTTCATGTTGCAAATTTCAACAGGGCCAACGCAGGTGCTATAGGGGCACCAGTGATATGCAACACGGGCACAAAGAAGGCTTGGGAGCATTGCAGTGCTTTGTCTCTAGACCAGAGGGGGCATTGATCAGGGGATGTAAGGTTTTGAAACAAAAATTACAATTGAAACTCAATGAGAGGGTGTTCCTAGGTCTATTATTTACTGAATAAGACAGTGAAGGTCTGAAGAAGAGGTAAAACAAGCACTAAGGACAAGGAAACCACCAAGGGTACACACCATTCCCCAGTGGAGTTGCCATTTTTTTATGTGGAATCTACGACTGCGGTAAAAGTATCTTCCCTAGAATTTATGGCATATTATTGAACATAAATCAAATATAACGTAATGTTTTCCTTAAAGTAAATAGATAATGGGATGAAGACTATCTAGAATCTTTTATAAGCCTCACTCTTTTCTTGGCTTGTATGCTCCAATCCTAGCTCTGATCACTATAATTAAAACCTGCCCAATCAAATAACACAAGGAAATGATATACGACATATATGTAGCATCATCTAATCACTTTATTCAATGGATCAACATGGAATTGAAATATATGAAATCATACCATCATGTATAGGAAAACAATGAAGTATTTGTATTAATAAAAATGGAGAGAGTTACAACCAAATATAGGAGTTGATCTTGTAGAAGAGCTCCTCCAAGTTGAATTGTACTTCCTTTCCACAAAGTGTACCTATTTGTCACCCTAATGCATGGAATAATGACTCTCACAGTACTGACATGAGGGTATAATCTATCTCCAAAATCCAACCCCTAGCGTGTGGATGGTCACAAATATATAGAAGAGGATGGTAGGTTAAGAGTTCTTATCCATTTACAAATATAGGCTTCGGATCCATTCTTGATGGGATGATGATCTCAAGGGATAAGGGATGAAATATCCAAGGTAGGATAGGATAATATTCGAGACTTTCCTCTAAGGCAAATATCTATAAAAACTTCTAAAATCTTCTGGAAGAGGAAGCTTAGAGATTCTTTTTATTTTTTACAAATTTCTAGAATCAATGCACCCCCAGCAAGGGGAAAGCTATCGGTGATCAACATGGATCCAAAGAGGTCCAACCCACTAGTGAACGTTGGTCTCTAAAGGGCCATGGTGCATTGGGTCTAAAAATCATTGAAATGAAGTAGTTTTAGGCGAAAATTTAGGGTTTTGAGAGAGTCATGCTTAGGGATTTGTGTAGGGATGATGATAAAGTGTTCAAAGGATGTGAATGATACTGTTTGAAGGCTTATTTACCAGATGTGACAAAATGGACTATAACAACCTTATGAGAAGTGGTATCACATACGAAGTTCCCACCAGTTAGTCTGTCATGAAGTTCTTTTAGTGCCCTTTCTGAATTTGGAGGCTCTAAACATCTAAGAAGACACCATTGTGGTGCTTCCAAAAAAGAAAACCATGCACAAGTTGATAGGATAAAACTTTAAGATGTATTTCCATCTTCTATTTGGTGAACATATGTGAAGGTAAGGTGTCATGCTCTAAGTGTTTTTGTATATCTGCATACCAAGAGGTAGTTGTATTTTTTGGGGGAAACTTGTTCAACATTATACATTTTGATATCTGATTCCCACCCACAAGAATATTCATTTGGTAAATCCACCGCTTTTGTTGCAATCCGACAAATATCATAGCCTTTTATTCTGTGAAATTGCTTGAATTCAAGATCATATGCTTGCAAGCATGTCATCTACTTCACCCTCCTCTCACCCAGTTCTTGTTGTACAAAGAGTGACCTGACTGCTGGAAGAGGCACATAGATAATATTGTGAACCTTCATTAGGTAAGGTCTGAAATGCTTGACCACATTTTATATTGTGTATGCTTTCTTATCAATAGCGAGGTAATTGAGTTATTATCCCTGTAAGCCAAAAATCATGAAATATATAGGTTTCTCATTTCCTTTATTATCTTTATGTGTCAACAAGACGACAATAGACATATCAGAAGAAAAAATGTATAACAAGAAATATTTTCCAAAATATGGATTTTTAAGACTGTAGCATCAACTATAGCTTGTTTGATCTGGGAAAGGACATATTTTTCCATATTATCCCATTTATATGTAGCATCCTTCTTTATGATCTCTTGTAATTGTTTAACAATATGTGTGTAATCATAGATGAACTTTCAAAGAAAATTGATCTTTCCCAAGACGGATTGCATGGATTTATTTTTCACAGGAAAAAGGAATTTGAGTAATATTATTGACCCTTTTCAGGTCGACCTTAATTCCAATATTTGAGATAATATGTCGTAAGATACTTCCCTTGGACAAAACGAAGATTCTATTTTTCTTATTTAATGATATTCTGTACTTGTAACATTGCTCAAAAATCTGCTTTAGATGACAGATATGATCAGATATTTTCTTGGAAAATACAGTTACATCATCCAAGTAGATATCCACACTCTGGCTAATCAATCCATGGAATTCAATTTCCATGGTCCATTGAAATGTAGTGCCAACATTAATAATTCCAAATAGGATGTTCTTAAAATAAAAAGTTCCCCACTTCATCTTGAAGGTGGTTTTCAATCTATCTAGTTATGTTGCTAACACTTGATTGTATCTGAATAATCCATCTAGTAGCGAGAAAATTTATGATTGAGATACCATCTAATGTATCTTCTCCATAGTTGGCATAGGGTAGTTATCCTTATTTGAAGCCTGATTGAGGTTATGGAAATCAACACATAGGCGTATCTCTCCAGACTTCTTCCTAACATGAACTAGGTTAGAATCCTCGGTGGAATGGCGAACTTTGAAAATAATCCGACCATCCAAAAAATTCTTAATTCCTTATGAATCAGGGGGTTCGAGTGTTGTATCAACTTTCCTAAGCTTTTGCTTAAACAAATTCACCCCCTCTTTGATAGGATTGACATGTTGGATTATCCATGTGTCATATGTCTTGAGATCATCATATGTCCATGCAAATACATCTCGATACTATTTGAAAATACAAATGAAATATTTTCTTTCTTGAAGAGAACAACATGTATTGAGGTTCATATATTTATGATATTCTTTGACTCCCAAATTAACTTGTTCATGTGACAATTTTGAGCTCAGGGTCCTTGTATTCACTGGTCCTTTTAAACGATTTTGTAGGTCATATATTTTTTCAATATATATCGTACCTTTCGGCATAGGATTCCCTTTAGATACTTGAGATACTTCCTGCAAATCACTTTCATGCTCATCTTCTTCAATAACTGCATCTTTGAAAACATCTGCGTTCTCCATGAAGTGTAGTATATGTTGGTCATAATTAAATACACAAAATTTAGTTACGTTTTTAGGCACAAATGGCTTATAAATAATTTCTATAAAAAATCCATCTTTTAATGGTGAAAATATAGCAACTGCATTGGCTAATGGATCTGTGACAATGTTATGAACTCTAGCAACAAAACTAATACTAGTTTCTTTGAAAAATTAAATGAGATTCCATATCTCTTGGTGGTAGTTTTTTAAAATTACGTGAAACATGATGAATGGTATTTTGTACCTCGCAGGTAACAATCTATGAATCATAAATTACCTTGAGTGCTTCTACTTTAAGGTCTATGGCCTTATTTAAGCCCAAAACAAGTGATTCATATTTAAAAGTGTTGTTCGTGCACTCAAAATCCAAGCGACATGATAAGATATACCTTTTATTTCGAGGGTCAGTGATGATACAACCAACTCCAGATCCTTCCTGAATTTTAGAACCATCAAACTACAAAGTCTAGATGTCAGAAGCTAATTGGTTAGTTCCTACACTAGTACTAAGTACATTGTTACAAATTCCATTAGCACTAGTTGTATTGTGAGGAAGTAGCTCCAACTGTGTATCATATGGTATGGGGTATGGTTGCGCTTGATAACATCCATGATCGACTTCTAGGAAACAATTTCCAAAAATAACTTGTGAAAAGCTAATCGACTCGTTGTGTCACTCAATTGTTGTCATGATATGTTTTATGTAAGGTTCAATCTCTACTTGAATTTGGTTGTTTTTTCCCTTATAAGGAAGACATAAATGTGTATGTTTTGTAGAAAAGTATCCTTGTAGTTTGTTGGACCAATCTCCTCTTAGAAGCAAACCATAGGCTTTAGGAGTTTCTGCAATAATAATATTGATGCATTGATTAACTCTATCATCTAATGAAAAATGGATGATAACATTATTGAGTTCACCAATTGTCTCGACTAATGATCTATCTAGCTGTATGATTTCGGCATCGATCTTTTCCCATTTTGTGTTAATATTCTTCACAACAAATAGAGGCATAACATTTTCATATATATATGAATCAACAAGGTAGTTATGGACGTTATAGTTAAATATTTCAAATGTTAAAAGAAACGAGGGTAGGTATTATGAGGATTCAAATTAACAACATTCACTGCAGATTTGAGAATATCACGAGACTTATCGAAGAAGGATTGAGATGCAGAAACTTCTTTACCTGATGGAGGCTATTGTTCAAATGCTTATATGATTAGTTCATGTTTTCTTGCTATTTTTGTGAGATCTAAGATTGAAATTTTAGGACAAGATATTTTCATATCTTCAAAAATATTATAATCAATTTCTTCCTCCTTAGAGGGTTGTGCTAAAGTGTTGGGTTGTGTAGCTTCATTTGATGCCTCCCAGACTTTGTAGGAAGCAGAGCACTCTAATACTTGTTTTGTGGATTTTGACTAGGATTAATAGGTAGTAAAATATTCCTCAACAATTTATTTCTAAGATATTTCCTAGAAGCCGGTCATTTACTCCTCAAATTTTACTACTTCATTTCTCGTTGGAGAGGAGCTTCACTCACAGGGGTTGGTCAACACTATTCATCAGTGTTGAATATAGCATGATATGCATTAATTGAGTGATCAACCCCTGAATTTTCCTCTGTTGTGGTTGGTTCACTTAGTTCTTCAACCTACTCAGAATACTCCTCTGCTAATAAAGTGTCTATGAAATGGGCCACCATATAATTCATGTTGTGGTTCCACTGTGGGCATGCATTTTCTGAATGCCTCTCCTGATGGAAAGTATAAAAGTTATCCATGCCCAAGCTTTCAACATTGTACACAACATTTGAGCTCCGTGCAAATTTGGTTGGTTGATTATTGTTCTTCTTAATGAATGGAATCTTGAAAGAATTATTGTTGGTAGTTTCCTCACTTGACCTTCTCTTTAACTCAAATACTTCATTGGTGAGAAAATTCAAAGACTTAGCCAAGATTTCCATATCAAATAATATTTCTCTTTGGTTTTAGTGGAGGAGGATTGATATTTATTACCAGTTTCTTTGGGGTATTTAGAATCTTCTTGATCATCACTAGATCCAATAGAGCATAAGTCTTTCTCAACAAATATTACTTCTGCAAAGTTAACTAGGGCCAATGTTTCCTTTGCAACTCTTTTAACGAACATGAAAATGTTAGTAAGAAAGGAAAAATGTAATAATATTTGGTGATAGAATCATGCGGTTGAACATTAGCAGGGAAATTATTCAAAAAACGTGTGAATATTTGAATAAAATCCTTTACTTTTTACTAGTCCCCTATGTTAATATTTCTGAGTTCCTTAAGTAACATGGTAGGAGCCTTATCATAGACAAATTTTTCTAAGAACTTTTTTTTGAACTTACTCCAACTATGGACCGAATTAGGCAGAATATTGTGGTACCAAACTAATGCTCTACCCTCCAGAGTGTACAGAAAAAATATACAAGAGACATCATCATAATTTACCTCTAGCATTCACAAATGCACGTGGAATTCATCAATTTGGTCCTCAATTTTCATTTTCTTATCAAGATCAAAATTTAAGAGAAATTTTTTTAGGTTCTTAGGCATGCGATGGAGATTTCCTGGAAGAGAAAGAGTCCCTTGGGCCATCTAGTCCAATTTATCATCAACCATGTCTTCATCTTATATCTCCTCTTCACTTTCTGAGTCTAGCGGATTTTCTACTTCACTATTCAAATCTTTGGTTTTTCCGGGCATTCGTTATCTTTGAAATGAAAATATTCCCCATCACCTTCTAGGTTTTATTCAATGAGTGGTATTTCATTCTCTTGATGAATATATGTAGTTATATCATCAAGAATAGCAGTAAATAAATGTCCTGCTCTAAAAAGCATAACACCATGCTAGGTTAATGTTTCTTTCCTAGAGTGCTTATTCTTGGAAAATATGGAGACTTGTAGATTAGAACTTATTTCCTTTTCATGATACTTAATTGTGATTCTAGTTGGTTCTTTATTAATTCTCTACTTATGTTCATAAATCAGTTACCAAAAAAATTAAGATCATAAAGAGACATAGTACACAATATATAAGCTCCAAGCCAGGGGAAAACCCTTCCAAGGGGAAAACCTATAAAATGATTCTCTTCTTCTTTAGAATATGCTTAAAAAAATATAATTCCAAGATCCAAATACCAAAGCCAACAAACCCTCCAAGCCCTAGGCCAACCCCAAAAAATATCTTCCTTGAGACAAATTCCATAACTTTAATACTGTTACACGACTACTACAACTTTGACCCCTGCAACATAATTTCGTCCCCCTACAACTGCTACAAAACCTTGACCTCCTATAATTGGCAGCTTCATAAACTGCAGTGAGAAAAGAGAAACATTTCCTTAACGACATTTCAATTTCTTCTCTTCTTCTTCATCCTCCTAGCTACTCTTATTCTCCTTCTCTAGCGCATATCGAACTTGCTTCAGATGTATGTCCGCCAATACGTCGAAGTTGAAATCCCTCCTTTTAGGCCAACTTGATATTCTCCTTGGGCTGAATTGGTCTTGGGCTTATCCATGGATTTTTCATGATAAAATAAATATTTTCTTTCATTACAATGAGTCCAAATGGGACTATGACACATGACCAATATTATTCTTTATCCTAGAAAGACCTAGAAGACCTAAAAGTACGAAGAACATGTTTTTGACTCAAAGTTGAGTATGAAACCCATACTCCAAAAATAAAAATATTATTTATTTTTATTTCATTTTATTTATTTATAAATAATATACAATGTCATGATTACAATTAAATCATAATGAATATTGAACCTAGTTACAATTTTCAACACTCCCTCTTAACTAGGGAGGTATTCATGGTATAAATAATCTCAATCTTGAAGCATTCTCATAAGAAGAGTTGGATTGATAAGCTATATTTTTCAATCATATTTTTATCATAAAAAACACTGTCCTTGAAGGCCTTGACTAGACAAGCTAAGCTTTAATTATGAGCATTATGCTGGGAGGCTTTATGTGAGCTACCACACTACCTCTTAGGGCATATACCCCATCCAAATTTCTACAAGGTATGTTATTTTAGGACTATTCTTATCTTGGATTCCCAAAAATGGATCCTTAAATAATATCGCCCCTCTTCGACTACTCTTATCCTAGATTCCCTACCTCATCCTCAAAGAGCATCAGTCAAAATTTTTTTTCCCTAGATTCTATAATCCATAAGAAGTTCGAATCTAGATGCTTATCCCATCCTCCAGACTCCATTATTTTTTTATGTCCTTCACTAAGACTTACAGTTGTTAGTCCTAGTCTAGTGCCTAACCCATAATGAAAAGAACTATCTGATATCACTCCATCTCAATCGAGAAAGAGATATCCACCAAAACAAGCTTACCTCTTAGGTACTTGAACTTCTTATTTGGTAACACTTTAATCAGCATGTCTGCTACCTATTCATATGTAGGTAGATAGTGTAGCTCCATGACCCCATCTCGTACCAAGATTCTAATGTAGTGGTACTTAGTTTCTTATATGCTTCATCTTAGCATGAAACGCATAGTCTTCCGGTAACCTTATGTAACTCTGATTATCATGATGTATCCATGTAGGGATAATCATTCCTTCAAACAAGTATTATATTAACTCCTTGATCCAAACTTGTTCGTGACAGGCCTCACTTGCAACAACATATTCAACTTCAACACTACTCAAAGCAATTGTATCATGCTTTCTGCTTATCCATGATACCATGGAAGATCCTATGCTGAAGCATCCACCTGTTGTGATTTTTAAGTATGTCTCACTGTCACCCCAATATGAATATGTGTATATCACAAGTTGGAATTCATTACCAAATTACTAGAGACAATGATATATAGTCCCACTTAAATATCTTAGGATATGCTTGGCTTCAATTTAATGATAATGTTTTGGCTCCATATGAAAATGACTTAGGACATTTACTGAAAAATAAATGTCCTATATAGTATTACTAGATACATAAAGGACCCAATCAATTATCTATAGAAAGTAGGATCCACCATAATAGATTCTGAACTCTCAACTTCTTTAAATAGGTAATCATAGGAGTCATCATAGGCTTACAATCCATTATGCCATAATTTTGAAGCATATTGATCACATACTTACCTTGACCAATATATATCTCTCCTGGCTTCTTCCATACCTCTAGTCCCAAATAATAATGCATAATCTCAAGATCCTTCATATTGAATTATTTTTTTAATGGCTTCTTGCATTCTTGAATCCAATGTTGTATACCTTTAACTAGTAGATCATCCACATACAAGAGTATAATAACTAGTTCATCCTGGACCACCCCGATATATAGTTTATGATTTGCAGTACTCTTGGTGAAACCAAGTCTTAATAGATATGCATCCATCATAACATACTAAGCCCTGGGTGCTTGCTTTAAGCCATATAGAGCTTTCTTCAATCTACAGACATGAGTCTTTTTTTGATTTACTTCAAATCCTTGAGGCTACTCAATGTAAACCTCCTCCTCAATGGTCCCATTTTGGAAATTTGTCTTGACATCCATTTGATGGATGTTCCATCCCATAGTTGCAACTATTGAAATGAGTGATCTTATTATTGTATACCTAGTTGTGGGAGTAAAAATTTCCTCATAATAAATTCCTTCCTTCAGTGAGAAGCGTCTTTCTACAAAACTTGCTTTGTATTTTTATATGCTCCCATTTGCAACGTTCTTTATCTTGTAAATCCAATTTGAAGTGAATGTAGATTTTTCCCTTGGCATAGGGACAATCTCCAAGACATCATTCTTCATTATGGACTGGTATTCTTCCTGCATATAATTCCTCCGTTCTTGATGTTTAACTGCATCTTCATAGGAGGAAGCTTCCACTTCAATTATCTTTTTCATGTATGCAACATATCCAGAATATCTCTTCATTCTCTTACTTTCGTTGGATTTCCCTGATGTTGTATGTACTTCTACCTCTTAAAGAGTAGTTTTTATCCAAATAGGTCTCTTCCAATTTTCTAGGAAAATTACGTGTTGTATAGGCTCACAAGGACCTTCAACATATTCTTGAGCAGGTCCTAGTTCATGACCATCATTATTCCTATATATATCCTCAAATATAGGTATCTCTTATTCATCAGAGTCAACCAGAACATCCCTTAATTTATTGTAAGTTATTCCCTCATCAAATATGACATCCATGCTCACTTAAATTTGACAATCCTCCTTGATATAGATTCTATATGCTTTTGATGAGGCACTATATCCCACAAATATTCCCTTTAGACTGGTAGGATATAGCTTCTTCCTCCTATCTTTGGGTATATGAATATATAAAGGACACCCAAATATCCGAAGATGATCCACACTTGGATTATTTCCTATAAATGCTTCTTCTGGAGTCATGATGTTAATAGTACAGTGAGGAGTTTGATTATGTAAGTAGATAGTTTTCATGCATGCCTCTCCCCATAGGAATTGAGGGATATCTTGATCATGTAGCATAGCCTTGACACATTATTCAATAGTATGATTCTTCATTTATGCCACACCATTTTGTTCAGTATTATAAGGAACAATCGGCTCCATCTTGATTCTTGCTTCCTTGTAGAAAGCTATTAACTCTTTGGAGGTGTATTCTCCACAATTGTATGACCTTAAAATTTTGATCTTTCTATGGGTTAGGTTTTCCACTTCATTCTTGAACTCCTGAATTTTTTTTAATACCTCATCCTTATTCTTGAGAAGGTATAACTAAGTATTCCTTGAGTAATCATCTATTGATTCCCACCAAGAGACTTTACAACCATAGGTCCACATACATCTGAGTGCATCATGAGATCTAAAATTTCCTTAGATATGGTATCACTACTTGAAAATGATTTCTTTACTTTATTTCCTAGAGCACATCCCTTACAATTCCCTTCATTACCTTCCTTTATTTCAAGAATGCCTTTGACCATTTGACTTAGTGATGGAAAAATATTATAACTAAGGTGTCCATACCTTATATACCATAGTTCAGAAGGAATCACTTATAAGTGAACTAGGGCTTGAGTTAGAGGTGTACATAGTCTATACAATGTCCCTTCATAAATCCCAGTCACCCTTGATTCATTAATACTAGAAACCTTACCCCAAATCAAAACCTTGCCATCAACAAGAAAAACTCTATCACCCTTATCCTCTAGGAAAGAAATATAAAGTAATTTTTTCTTCAAACATGGAACATATAAAATGTTGTTGATATGAATGCTTCCACCTAACTCGAGCTCCAATGATGTAGATCCAATGCCTTTCACCGGATATCTATTTTTGTCCCCAAGTTCGATAGAGTGAGATGAGTTTCCCCTAGATAGGGTTTGGAGTTGACTGCATTTTCCCATAATATGTGGAGGAACCAATGTTAATAACCCATACATTCCCATCCTTGAATGTTCCATATAAAGTATAGAATAAGCTTCCATATGTTACTTCATTTGTGAGCTTGGAGATTATCTTTAATAGAAAATTCTTGATATATGTAGCGATATTTCCAAGAATCTTGAAACCCTTAGTTATAACCCTTTCCATAGTGCCAACAAAGATGTGATCTTAAATCTCCTTCTTGCACCTTAAGTTTGATACTGTTATCATTCAGGTTTTCCTTGAAGTTGTGGAAAAGGAAAGTAAACCCGAGGTAACCACAAACCAACCTTCAGATACAGAATCTAGCCAATCTGTATCCAGAGAGGGCTCTCTCTTTAAAATTTAGCTTTGTTCTTAGAAAGTTTTAGGCTAGTTATAAGTCCAAGAATTTTGTTTGCATTTGAATGGTGGAATCCGCCAACTAAGGGCAAGGTTGAATATTTTCAGGCCATTGGGCTATGGAGTCGAAAGGATGGCTTTACTGGATTAATATTCTACACGCAAGATGGCTTTACAGGGCAAGATAGCCAAACAGAGAACAATTTTAGAAATTAAAGTGAATGGAATGGATTTTGAAGGGATGAAAGACAATTAAGAATCTTTCAACATGTTCAAAGAAAGAAAGTGAATGATTACAAATAAAGAGCAGTTAAGAATTCTTTATTATAGTAATCAAAATGTTTAAACCAGCGAAACAAGAGAAATTAAGAATTCGTTGCTTATAACCAGTTTAGCAGAAAACATTTAGAATAATCACAATGGAAATCAGAGTACACTTAAGTAAGTTCTGATTTATTCTTTTATGTCAATTATTCAGAAATGGAACACAGTGATATTATAAACAGATATAAAACTTAAAACATAGGATAGAAAGAACTTATTGAACTGTAGTCGTACACATGAATCCTGCAAAAAGTCTTGAGCTTCAAATCATCATCCAGCAAGCCACAAAGAAATTTCTCCAAAGCACTTTTATTCCAAAAAATCAATGTTATAGCAAAGTAGTAGAATCCACCCTCAATACTCCATTCGAGGGCTTATTTATACAAAAAATTATTTTAAAATATCTCATAACAAAAGAGATATATTCTAGGATGACTAACGAATAAGTTGCAATAAAATAGAGACAGATGGTCTCGTAAATAGGATAGATCAGTTGATGTTGTGTGCTGTCTCCTCTTTTTTAGAATGTGCTGGAAGCTGTTCCTTTGTTTTAGCTCGTTGCTGTCTTCTTGAGTAATTATTTTCTAACTGCCTTGCTTGTATGATACTCTTCTATTCTTACTGATACACTTTCAACTGCTAAGTTGATACTCTTTAACCTTTGTTCATCTATTTATCCTTCACACAATAGTAAAAAGGCAAAATTTTCCATATGAAGATGTATTTTACAAAATTTCTAACAGGTCTTCCCACCATTTGTCTTCTGCTATTTTGGTTCGTTGGAGTTTTCTTAATGTTTCATCAGCCTCTGTGTATCTGAAGAAATTGGGCTGATTTGGGAACAAATATCTTATTTCATGCTCGAGATGAAATCAATCCTTTAATCTATCATAAAGATTCTTTCCTGTAGGCAATGTCGATTATGATGAACTGGTAGAGGAACAAGTTAAATTGTGAGCATGTATGTCCAATCTATTGACATAGGTTCCCAAGTCCATTATTTTGTCTTCTGAAATCATAGGACTGGGCAACCCGCTGGCTAATAAAACATTAAACCTTTCTTTAAATGCAATGATCTCTTCTTGAATATCTGAGCACTTACGTTCCAGATTTTTCATAAGAGTTCTCTTAGTAAAAACTCTTTTTATTTCTAAAATTGTACCTGTTCTGTCCTCAATTCCAAGCTCCAAAAGTTGTTGTCTGCTCTGGGTGTTTAAGAACTGTATGAGTTGATTTGCTTGTTCAGGTTTGTCTCTCAATTCTTCTCTTGTTTTGTCAATTTCCTCCAGAGCTATTTTGACCAAGTCATTTTGTTCAAATATTATTTGAATGAAGGACCAAATATCCTTTATTGACTGAATAATATTATTCCAAAGAATTTCATTGATTTCTCTCAAAGGCTTCTCCAATGAGAGATCTTTTCCTAAAGCTTTAACCAATTTCTCTAGCCTTTTGATTTCTCTTGTATGATCAGCAACAGTCTTTTTTGAAGTATCATATTTTTGTTCTAAATTAGTGAGCTGTAACTTTGTAGTTTGAAGTTATGTTACTCTAAGTTTCAAACTTTCCATTTGTTTCACTAATTATTCAGAACTTAAACTAGAAGTATTCACCTGTGATGGGTCTGTTTGTTGGTCTGCTGCCGTTGTACCTATAGTAGCCTCTGTTGTGGATGTCTGAATGATAGACTGTTTTTCTTTCAATGCTTGCTCCAGTTCCTTTTCTGTTGCACTTAGTTGCTCATTCATTTTCAGGATCAACTCCATCATTTCTTCTTCTGAATTTTTCTTCAATACTTCTTCAGTTTGAGGATGTATTGAAGCTGGTAATTTCAATTGCTTCCTCAATGCAGCAATGTCATAATCCTTCTTTTTAATAAATTCTTCAATGCCTTTTATATCTTTGGGATTATGACCCAAACTGATGATTATTTCCTCCAAAGATTTTATTCTGTTATCCTTTGCTTGAGAAGAAGCTTTCTCAATTTGCAACTGGGTACTTGTATTATTCAAAGAATCTTGCAATCTATGAGCTGCCATTGCTTTGTCAGTAAGTGTAGAATATATCATTTCTCCAGTTTTCTTGTGTAATTCTATCTGGTCCAATGGATGAATATCTTTTGCTAGGACCTCAAAATTGGTCCTGATATAATCAACTGTTGTTTGTGGCTTTGGCACTTTATATTTGAAATGGCTCATTAACATTTTTCCTTGCTGAATGTCAAAAGCTGACATTAATCTCTCTTGATTTTGTGGAGCCATTTTAAGATACTGATTATACACCTGCATCTATATTTGGCTGTTTGAATGAAGACACTTCAGTGCTTAACTGTCTTTGTATTTCCTTTCCTTTATGACCTGTATATGTTTCACTAACTGAACCAGTAAGCTGACTATCCTCCCTTTCTTCATCAAAGATTTCATCAATAGATTCTACTTCAGGAAGTGGATTCAGTTTTTTCCTTTTAGTTTGAGGTTGTTGTGAAGATTCCTTAGGAGGATTAGGATCTTTAACTTTTCTTTTCTTGCCCTTTTCCTCATTAGATGGAGTCTGCAAATTTGAAACTTTAGGCTGATTGACTTGAATAGGAGAAACCTGTGCTTGATCTTGTACCTTGGAAGTTTGAGGTTTTTCTGTCATGGTGAATGTTTCAATGACTTGTACTTCTGGTTCTTTCTCTTTGCCTTTGGATTCAACTGCAATTGATGGAATGTTTTCCTGTAATCCCTGTTGAAAATTCCCTGCTGAAGAAGTGCCAATATGTGGTACCTGCACTTGCCAAAAAGTTTCGAGGTCAAACTTTTTCTCAAGATCTTTCATGACATTGTTTACATTGACCTCTTCACTATCCTTTTCAACTAATGTTCCTTCCATCCACTCATATTTATTAGCATACTGTTCTATTTCTGGAATTCTGTGGTGGAAGTATGGTGCTGATTTATTCTTCATTATTTTGTCACAAATAAAGCTGAATGGGTCATAGGGGACCCAATAGAAACTTTTTTGTAACCTAAAATGGTCTTGTAATATGGTTTCTGCTTCTTGTCCAACATCCCTAGAATTGCATATAAAGGGACCTAACTGAATTTTGATTCTGAGTTGGGCTTTCTTCTTAGCGTGAATAATATCATAGTTATTCATTTGTCTGAAATACTCTAAGGCAAAAAGTATCATAGGCACATATTTAGGCAACTTGAATGGACAAAGTTCACATCCATATATTTTGATTTCTGAATAATTTTGGTACAAGTACTAGTCCCCAACTTTGTACAGCCTTGAGAGATGCAAAGTTTTTTTAATTTCATTGCTGAGCCTTGGAGGAGCAACTCCTGTCAACAAGGTGGTTGTAGGGTGTATGAAAAGGTCAATGAACTCATTATAGGAATAGGGGGAAGCATAGGATTTGTGTGTGATGGCAGACAAAAATATTACAGACCTTGGGTTTCCCTTAGTATCAAGATTTTGAACATGGAAAGGAAAGTTTTCAGACTGGTAATAGAGCATGAGATGGTAAATGACTGAAGAGTACTTGAAAAATTTCTCATTTTCTAATCTCATGAATTGATCATGGATTTTGTCTGCAATGTAGGATGCATAGTCATATTTGACAGCAGGAGGCTGTCAGGAGTAAAGATAGACAATAATATTAGGGTTAATTCATCAACATACTCACTAGTATTAAAGCCCATGATAGAAGAAATCATATTCAGAGTAATCTGGCCCAATTCAGTAAAAAAGGAACAACCATAGGGAGGTGGGCCCTTGGGCTGATGTTCAGGTAGCATGAAAGTCTGACAAATGCGCTTTAATTCTTCAGGGGATAACTGGGTATATTTTTCAAGCAATTCTCCCATGAACAAGGGAGTGAGGTTTTGACCAGGTTCAAACTGAAGCATATCATTGATAGATTGAGCAGTAATATGAAAAAGGTCATTCTGGTTTGGGGATAAAACTGCTCTCTGAATTGGATCATAATTAGCATGGCAATAATGGATAATTTCAGGAAAGATATGGACTGAGGGTAAAAGCTATCTTGGGAGATTTGATTCCCACAATCCAATGATATCCAAGCCTTTCAAATAATCGTCTCTGCAGCGACAATAAATTCGAAGGGGATTTTCACTGAAAAGTAAGTCTTTGATTTGAAAATCTTTATCCACTAATGGTAAATATTCCAATTCTCTATGAGGGGCGTTTAATGGAGCAACATTTAAAGCCAGCAGGACTTCCATTTTGGTTCTTGTGTATTCAAAATGGAAAGTTCGGGGTTTTTTCACGGAAATGGACGCAATTACTAGTTTGAAGATCGAAAATACAGTTTTCTGTAGAGGCAATTGAAATTCTGGGAAAAAGAAGGCTCAAAATACTCTGTAGCAGTCTTTGGTGTAGAATTTTGAATGAACAGCAGGATATTGCAGAGTAAAAAATGGGGAATGATATAAATACCTATTTTTAGAAGATAAGATGTATTTAACAGGTACTGATTGACGGCTGATGGACGCTTGGATAATGGACTGATGGAGTTCTTCAGCAAATTCGGTTAATGGCAGTTTAACAGTGGATTTTGAAACTTTTCAGAATGGAGGACGCAGTCGCTTTCAACACATAAAATGAAAAAATGTGCGAAGTTTTGTTTTATTTGCAAAGTCAGAATGGGGAATTTTTTATTATTTTTTATGATGACGTCATAGTGTACGATGGACATGTCATGGGGAATGGGCGGTAAGTGGTAAATTCTGCACCGCTTTTTGGAGCAGGTGGTATTTCATGAATTGGTAGCGATTCCATTCAGCACACGACGTGTGGTCGGTGTACTGTTTGGAAACCGCTCAGATTTCGCGCGTTAAACTTCGTATAAGGGATGGCTAGCGGAATGTTTGTGGGCCGTAGATCTTCAGCGGATCGATCCAACAGTGGACCAGACGGGAAATGATGGGGGAGTTAATGCGCGGACCCGACACGATTATTTATGAGTTAATCATTCCGGGAAGCTTTTGATTGGTCGAGGGGTACGATTATTAATTAATCCAGGTGATTAATTAATCTCTTTGGTTTATGAATGGTCGGGGTTACGAATGGACTTGGGGTTTTATTTATTTTTCATTTTAAACATATAAAATACATGTTTAAACTTTTTTTTTTGTATGTTTTTTATTATATGATAATTAAATTAAATCAATTTAATTACCATAGGGGGCGGGACTAGTTATATAGATATGTTTTTAGCCAAAGGGTTTTATACTGTGGGCATTCGATTTCATCATATGGGTTTAAATACTTCGGCTAAAACGTATAATACAAAGGTTTTTTGGGATATTACATAGGAGGAGTTATATATATAGGAAAAGGTAATTTGTCTAAGGATTTAATAATTAAAGTTAAATGTTAATATGACAAAGGAACATGGAAAACTCAAAATTCTTTACACAACTAAGAAAGTGAAGATTTCTGAAGAAAATTGCATTACATCAACTTCAACACTTAAATTTAGAATAGCAAGTAATTTTGAGGGATTTTTGTTTGGTCTAAATCTAGTCTCCTAAATTGAGCTCATTTAATTGTCAACCAGGGTTGGTAAACTGCTGAAGTGAAGTGTATTGTATGTACCTAGGTGTTTGTTTCTTAATGCGTTGTGTGTAGTGTTTTGTGATGTTTTTGGTCTTTTGTGATGATTTATGATGTTTTTGATCTTTTGGTGGCTTTATGTTCAGAAGAAAAATGACTAGAAAGATAATGGAAGGAAGCTAATGATTAAGAAAAACAGAGTGAAGCCTAATTGGTTGATGTAAAATGGTAAATGAAAATGTAATACTATAAACATAATCAAATCTAAACTATGAATAAGCAAAAACAAAGCTTGATAATGAATTTTAAGAAAATGATTCAAAACACAAACTCAACTTGTCAAATTCTTTCATCAAAGGCATTTTGAGAGAGAGCTTGAGACATGGTCAACTAAGTGTGCAAATCCTCCTAACTAAACAGTTAAACAACTAACTCATAATGATGCAACATTTTATCCTTGATTAGAGATTTATTGAAGCATATTTGGAGCAAAACATTGATACCGTCATAAGGTCTTCTACTCTAAGACTAGTTCCTAACTCTATTCTGCAACTTAGTTTGATGACACTACACTTCACTCAAAGGTTATAGATTTTTGAAATAGTCTTTTGAGGAAATGTTTGTTTGTGAAATGATAAGGAAGTTGCAGAAGTACTTCAGGCCTTAAAATGATATTGTCTTCTGTTCATATGGTGAGGAATCAATTATGGATTTTAGAACAAGAAGAGGTTTGTGAATAATGAAGGTTGTTTTATTAAGTTTAACAACTGAAGTAATCTAATATGCAGTGAATGACAACTGAATATGGAGTGTAAATGCGATGAGTTAAGCTAAAACTGAACTTAAAATGTCACTAGCCTAAAACAGTGCTGAACTACAAGTCATTATCAAACTTAAAACAAAATAATTGAGCATGAGTTAAGTGCAATTAAACTCCGGAGTATCCTAACTAGGCTATCATGCATTATTCTATGGAATTATACAGTCTGTTTTTTCATCATGATTGGTATTTTGGAAGAGTTTCTTAGAAAAATCCTAACTGTACAATTCAGTGCAAATGCAAACGTAAAGACTGAAAGCAATGAAAAACTAAGATATCATAGCTATCTCCTACCCATCATTATGATATTTTGGAAAAACATTTTAAGAGAAATAACAGCTATGGTACTTAGTAAAAACACACAACTGAAGCATTCAAGATCACAATCATGCTTAAGACATTATAAGGATTTTTTGGAAGAGTTTCTTCTTTTGGAAGAGTGCTTAGCATAAGTATAACTGTGATGGTGAACAAAAGAGATTACAATTAAATCCTACAACACTATAGCCATATCCCATTCATCATTATAATATTTTGGAAGAGTTTCTTCTTTTGGAAGAGTTTTTAGAACGAGTATAACTATAGTAGCTAATGAAAACAACTACGAATTCAACTTCAAAAACGTAAAGGCAACTAGAATACTTATCTAAATTACGCAAATAAATCCGTACAGGGGGCAGGGGCCCTCTACCACCAGACGGAATCTAACTCCAAATCAAATCAACGCTTTCAAAACAATATTGTCTGCTTCATTAAAGGTTAAATAACTTGAACAGAGCAATCTGCGTCTTCAGAAATGTAGCACAGAATCTAAGCAAAATCTGGAAACAAAATCTAGCCTAGCTCTCGGTTTCCCAAGTGTTTATATAACAAATGTACATAACAAGACTTGCAACAATTCCAAGATCATTTTCTTTCCTTATCGAAATCACATTAGGACTCTTGAAGTGGCTGCGTAAAAAGGAAAAGGACATCTGGACTAAGACAGTCCTACTAGAAGTCTGCCTTCTTAAATGTGTTCCCACATACCAAAACCATATCCAGAATTCGTTTCTTCCTTCATGGTGAGCAACGAACAATGTAGACATGACGTGGAATATGCCCATATGCGGTTTTTCTTGAGAGGCCACCTGGAACATACCCAAACGTGAAGACAGCTGCAGAATTGCTGGTTAGCTACGGAATGTCTGCATTCTGCAGCTAGTTCCGGTCAAAATGCATTACAATGGAAAAAATCACAAAACTTAGCAAGTCAGTCATGTTAATCATTCTAAAAGTAATTTTAACTAAATTCATTGATCAGTTGGATCTGGAATAGCAATGGACAAAGGAAAATGAGGTAAAGTAGAATGAAAGGAAGCACAATCTTGAGGCTCATCATACCCCCACTGCTAACTTCTTGCATTTCCTCATGCAACTTATCCTATAAACTCAGAGGCTTCTGCAAGAACATCTAATCCTCTCCTTCTCCTTTGCCTGGAAGCTAAAGATCTTCTGGGTTTTCTGATGACAAGTTTAAACCTTAAGTTGGTAAGTGCCCTGATTATCTTCTTGTTCCTCTTCTTCAACTTTTCATTAGCCTTTTCCACTTTGTCTATATGTAGGGATAAGGTTGAGTTCATATCGGTTTTGAGCTTGACTTGTTCCTTCAAAATTTCATTCTCATTTTTGATGTGTCTATTAAGTATCTCCAGCTCATACCTATCCCTTCTTAACACATCTATTTCGGACAGTGGAGGACTAGGGGTTCTCTCTCTGCTCTCTGAAGCCTTCCTTTCCAAAGTTTCAACATAATCATAAAATTCTTGCTGAGCAGGGTCAATTTCAGGGGTTCCTTCATTAAAATCCTCTTCAAGATCTTCTTCAATAGATGTTTCCTCATCTTCTATATTAATCACCCCTGTTTGTTTGATTTGAGTTTTCCTTAGTTTCCCCTTTAGTCTATGGCTTCTTCTTGGCTGAGAAGATCCCTCTCCTTTCTCTGTGGCAAATTTCCTGATTACCTTCTCTTTCTTAAGTTGTCTCTTGATTTGAGTCAAATTCTCTGAGATGATTTCTTCACTACTTTCTTGGACTGTTTTGTCAATTTCAGTTTTTGAAGTTCTCCATTTTCTACTTCTCCTTGTGAGCTATTGTTCAGGTGAGGGTTCTTTTGGCTCTTCAAAATGATTTCTTATCAATAAATTGTCCCATGTATCATTTGTTTTGGCTAAATGGTGTTCAATTAAAATCTTCACCAAGCCATGATGGTATAGAGTTGTCTCTAAAAATTGAACCCTTCTTTGAACACAGGAAGCCATCTTTTTCAAACTTTGAAGCAAGAAGTAGGGTAAGTTTAAGTCTTCCCCCAGAAAATGCATTATCAGTCTAATGTGGTAAACATAAAATGTGCCATATCTACCCTCACATGTAATAAATTTTTGCAGAATAAGTAGTATGTTTCTCCATTTATTTTTCAATGTAGAACTTGGAATTCCTTTCTTAAACACAGTGACATCCATACCTGGTGATTTTAGAATTTGCTTCCAGGATTCATTGTGGAATTATCTGTTTTTGAACCATCTCTCTCCATTTCTAAGCAACCCTGTAGCTTCTGCAATGAAAACTTCAGTGACAGTGAATTTGACATCTCCCACTTCAACTTCAACTCCTTGAAATGATCTTGCAAATGTTTTAGTGACTTCTTTGTGGAAGCCATTAAATTTCTCCAAAAATTGTAACCATCCTATCTGTTGCAACATTTCTTTGCATTGAGGGTAGCCTTCTAGGTATTTTGTACCCACTGGTTCAGTTCTTACAATGAAACCCATAATTGCTTCTTCAATGTTCAGATTAATACTCTTTCTACCCACTGAAACAATAACTTTCACCTTCGAATTGAAATGGCTTCAGGTTCTTAATGACAATGGCTTCAAACTTCGGAATGATATACCTCTGGTTGACAGTGACAACAGCTTCAAACTTCGGACTGATATGCCTCTGGTTGACAGTGACAACAGCTTCAAACTTCGAGCTAATATGCCTCTGGTTGATAATGAAACTTTGGACTGATATGCCTCTGGTTGACAGTGACAAATGGCTTCAAATTCCCACACTGCTATACCTCTGTCTCTCGGTGATAAATGGCTTCAAATTCTTCACTGCTATACCTCTGCGTTTACAGTGATAATGCTCAATCTCTGCCCACGATGATAGTGCTTTGATATCCAAACTGATATACCCTTTTTTCTTTGCTCTCGGTGATAATGGATATCTCTGTTTGCAGAATGAAGTGCCGGCTACAGAATTGAGTGATGGAAGTAGTTACGGAATAAGGTAATGGAGTGAGGTGGAGGAAATGAATTAATGATTGAAAAGATGGCGGAGATTTTTACAACGGAAAAGAAAATCATCATTGAATGATTTGGTTGGGTAACGTGAAGAATTCAAACACTTCATCCATTTTAACCGCTTAAATGATGTCGGGTATGGAATTTGAAATGAGAGATTTTAATCCAAAGTTTGTGGAGGGTTTATTGGTCATGATCAATAAAAATAATTAAAACAACCTTTTCGAACAATTCATAACTAAAACTATGCTAAAATTTATGAAATGCCATTATAATCTAAACTTGTTACCTCTGCTTTTCATTTGATTTTTGTAGTCTTTGTCTTCTTTGTTCACCTTTGGAAGAGTCTTCATAATTCTTCTTGATTCTTCTTATTCATGGATACACTGGATCATTTTGTTGCAATTCTAATGTCTGCTGATTAATGTCTTCAGGATTTGTAGCTGCGGAATGATTGTCTGGCTGCAGAAAGGCTAATCAGCTGCAGAATGTCTGTTAAGCTGCAGAATGTACCTGTAGAGTATTTTAATCATGGAATGGAGTGTTTTTGGAATATAGGTGAAATATTATATGGTATGAATGAAGATGGATGATGAGACATGATATGTATGAAGTGGATGATGAAATGGAATGGATTCAGTTTATGAAATGGAGTGGAAGAACATAAGAACTGCCCTGCAATCCATGACATTTGTTATTCATTTGCAGTAAGACATCAGACTTTAAATTTTGACATGAAAATGAGAAGGATGGAGTATGGAATGAGATGAATGAAATATGGAATGAAGTAGAATATGAATGAATGAATGAAATGGAGTATGGATGGATAAGTGAATGGAATGAAATGAAATGAGATGGATCATAAGCACTATGGATCTGAACTTATGATTTTGTAATATCTGCTTGTAAAAACAAAATGGAAAAGTTAGAGTGTTAGAGAGACTCTGATTTTCACCCTATCTTTTCTGTATAAACATGCCAATCAATTATTGGTTTTCATGTTTATACCTTTATTTTATTTTATTTTTATTTTTTATTTTTAAAAGAGAAATACTTCATAAAATTTAATCAAGTTGATGAAGAAGAGAGATTCTTCTTCATTAACTTCACATCACTGCTTTCTTGGAACTTCTTGACAAATTCTTCTCTTGAGAGTGGTTTATGATATAGCTTCAATCTATGACCATTCAAAAGAAAAGTGACCTCTTCTTCATCTATAGTTCTGATTTTTACTGCCCCATTATCAAAAATTTCAACAATTTCATATGGCCCAAGCCAATGTGTCTGAAATTTACCTTGAAAATTCTTGAATTTTGAATCAAACAAGAGAGCCCAGTCGCCTTCTTTGAATTTCTTCTCTTTGATGTACTTGTCATGCCATCTAGCCCTTTGCTATTGGACTAGACTTGTTTTCTGAACTGCATCTTGTCTGATCTCATCCAATTCATTAATCTGCTCCAGTCTATGCTTTTGTGCCTCCGTCAAATCAAGTCCTAGCTAAACTGCCATTTTGAAAGTTTGAATCTGGAACTCTATGGGAAACAAAACTTGCTTTCCATAAACAAGCTCATAAGGAGTATGGCCTGTTGTGTTTCTCCATGTAGTTCTATAGGCCCACAAGGCTTCAAGAAGCCTATCTACCCAATCGCTTCTATGTAAATGAACAGTCTTTGTTAGTGTTGACGGGAAAATTAGTCCGGCCAACAGTAGGGGATCGCCCCGGTAGAAAGTCCCATTAGACCTTGAACCGTTTGGAATAGGGATCCCGTCTGGGGTGTGGGTCCGGCTACCACTTAAGACGACTTCCCTTCGGTCTCAAAAGAACCTGTTTGAACCTGCGGACATACACTTATTCACATGATACAGAATACAGGATTGATGTATTAAAAACGAATCAAACACTATGCATATCAAGATTATAGATAAAGCACGTACACCTCAAGAGATGTCATTAGCAACGCATCTTTTGGGGGTAATGCTTATAAGGTAGTCTGATCACAAAAGAAATAGTTCTTTATGATAAGATAACCCTTTACTTCCTGAAAGATAAAACGAAATGCTAACAAAATAGTTCATTAACATTCATTAATAGAACAGATGATAAAATGAACATCATTGATACAACATAGATAGCCATGACGCATAAATGATGACATGAAGAGTGCAGCTTCATTAATCATAGGATGTTCTGAAACTGTACAAGGAGTACACACAGTGTTCGCACAGCAAAACACATCATAACCATAGGGTGTTTTAACAAGAATCTATATTCATATGCTCAAGTGTATAATCTTTCAATACAATGCCATGTAGCTCTTGAGTTTCCAAAAAAGAAAAGCCTTTATCACTTTCCCCGTAGGGAGTTTTATAGCACAAAACTTGCCCTTTGGGCTTCCCGACCTTTCGCCTGCCTGCCTGTTGAGTTGCCTCGCGACCTTAAAGAGATTGCGACCTGCGACCTGTCTGGTATGCGCGACTTGTGACCTGGATAGGCAGTGCGACCTGCGACTTGTCCTGTTGGTGCGACTTGCGACCTAGCTCTAACTGCTGCTCATGACTTGCTGCTACCGGGCTGTGGAGATGGATGCGCAATGTTGATGTTAGGGGTGTTAATATGTTGCTCCTTGAGAAATTTTTTCCATGTCCGGTACTCTTCCGCTATGGGGGAAACCAGAGGGACCTCCTCCTTCAATCGATGCATACATTCCAAAGCATTTGGTACTAAGGTTTCCCTTTTCTGCGAGATCTGATTTGAAAGCGAGGCAAGCTTGGTATAAATCTGCGCTGGAGTGGCAATAAACTGACTCAGATGTTCTTGAGATGCTGAGGGCTCCGGATCAACAGCGGCTTGCTTGATAGGTTGCAAAAATGACTGGATGTCCTGGTCCACTTGTTCCCAGGTTTTCTCTTCGTCCAATGCCCCAAGTGACGGAATGTGGTGCAAATTGTGCATCGAGTCGATACCGCTGATCAGGTGGTTGTACGAAGACATTACTTTGTCCAGGTCCTTAGACAGTTTGTCTTTAGATTGTATCGCCATACGGAGCTGAACCTTAGCATCCTGTGTGTGAATCCAGTCCCTCTTGGGAAAATTTTCAGGTGCCTGAGGGTATTGTACTGTCCAGCCCATCATCCTGTGTAAGGCCTGTGAAGCCTCCCTGAGCTGCTCGTGCTTTTGCTTGGTTTCTGCTCGTGCTCTTACCAGTGGGGCGACTGTTTGTTTGATGGTGAACATTTCACCATACACCTGCCTCATGGTTACTTCCAACACTTCACACTCCTTGAAAATGGCTAGTGGGACTTCATTTACCGGTGGAGTCTGGTTTCGAAGTTGTTGAACTTATGCTTGCAACTCTTCTTTCTCCTGCTCTGCTCTTTTCTCGCGCTGCTCAGCTGCTTGCAGTCTATTTTGTAGAGAGACTATTTCTCTACTCATTTTGGTTACATTCTCTTCCGTGGCTACAGCGAAAGCAGTACCCGCCGATGCTATCATTACAGGATTAGTCCTGGTATCAAGGACTATATCTTTGCCTGTTGCAACTGTGGATGTGGCAGAGGGACTTTGCGCCAGTGACCTTCTTTTCTCTTGCCGAATTTTGAAAGAGAATTGATCGAATGTGAGTCTGGTGAGGTCAAATACATCCTCTTCCTGCCCCTGGGGGGATCTAATATCAGAAAGCTTGGTACCTCCTAGAGGTATGTCGAGGGGATTTACCTCGATATCTTCCAGCATGTCATCCTCCCTTTCTTCTGTGTTCTTTTCTTCTTCTTCCTTTCACTGGAGTTCAGCTTCTGCTGCTGCTTCTATTTTGGCCTTCCTTTTTCGCTCAGCTGCAGCAGCCTGTTCGGCTTTCTTTTGGCGCTCAGCTTCCGCAACCTGTTCGGCCTTCTTTTGGCGTTCAGCTTCTGCTTTATCCAGCTCTACCTTAAGTGCCCGTTCTGCTGCGGCCTGTGCCTCCTTTCCCTCTTTTTCTTTCCTGGCCTCCTTGGCCTGCTTCTTCTTCTGTGTTGCTGTTGCACTCTTTTGGCGTGCTTCCTCATCCTCTTTTATCTTCTTTTCCCTTTCTTGCTGGGCTTTTGATTCTGCTTATTTCTGTTGGATGGATGGGGTAAGCCCTGTGTTGGTACGAGATTTCTTAGGTAAAGAGGAAGAGGAACCTCCTAACTGACGACTTCTGTCTTCTAAGCTCTGATCATCTGGATCTTCTTGGACTATGTTTATTCCCGGAGCAAATTGTCTCTCAGCACTGTACCAGTTCCTTCTCTCGTCTTCTGCCGGGCGCTCAATATGTTGATAAGTCCATTTGAATTTAGCTTTCAGGCAGTGTTCAGGAACTATTCTCTCCGGGTCATATGTTCGGTGTTCAAGCGCTCCAAGCTGATAACTTTTCATTTCTTCTCCCTCTGCTGCTACTTCCCTGAAGTCTTTAACTGTGCATGCACCAATGGTGAGGGGTAGCGTGGGCCACGACTTCTTCTTGCCTTTAGACAGGACGCTGGAGAATCCCTGAGACATCTGGAAGCATACCTCCTGGAGGAGCATTTTTTCTGTCACAAAGCGAGGCATAGCATGGGGTGCCCTGTAAGTTCCAAAGACTCGGATGAAGGTATACCCAGGGAAAGGGAACCAGTGTGCCACTTTGACTAGAGTCTCCTTGGCCCGCCAAGACATGCAGGGGGCATCTTGGCCAAATAAGTGTCTATATAGAGAGGGAATAAACACCTGGGAGATCTGATCTATGTCCTGTTTGTATTTGGACTCCCAAAATACCTTGAGTTGCAGGTGAATTGCACGTGACTGCTCGGAATCCCAGTTGTGTGCCCATCCTTCGAAGTGTACTCTTGCGCAGACAGCATCCAGTAGGTAAGAGGCCATGTAAAATTCGGCAGGCGTTCCTTCATCCGGGGCCAGTGCTGCGTTCAAGTTGGTCTGCATTGAAGTCATCAATATGCCCGCCCAGTTGAAACGGGTGCCATGTGTTGTCATGTACTCCATGATGGTAGCCCAACTACCGCTGAAAGTGGAGCAATCCGGGTGCCCATAAAGCCTGCAAAGCATGGCGGCAACCAATTTATAAACCTTCCTCAGGCTAGCCACCGGGTATTCTTGGTCTTTCTTGACCTTGAACTTCTCGGGCTCCTCCCACCATTGTCTAATAGTATCAACTACCGGAACAGCGTGAGCAATAGCCCATTCTGGAGTGAAATGCTCATCCGGGCGAGGCAATGAGTAGTAGAGGTGAGCATCCGCGCCTACGAGCGTAGCGAAAGCCCTGCCTTCGTTGTCCCGGATCACAAACTTCTTAGGATATGTCCTTTGTATGATCCAATCTATCACCTTAGGACATGGAAATATGGCTGGATGCGCTCCTGCCAGGTGTAGTTTGGACTTCTTAACTGCCAAGTATATTTCCCGGTCTGGGAGATCTTCTGGAAATTCCTCTTCCGGTATGGTGAACGCATGATACACCTGGTACCATCTCATACTGTCGTCTTTTGCAAAGGTAAATAGTGTATCCCTGTATATTGGGGGTGGGGACACCACTTCCAGTTCATCAATCTCTTCCACTACTTGCTTTTCCCTCCTCCGAGATAGCGGGGGCGCCATGTCACTAGAATCTGATAAAACAGGTATGCACTCTATGTCTTCTTGAAGTTCACCTGTCAAATTCATAAAGGAATCCCAAGATAAGAACGACATGGTGATATAAAACCAGTTACAGTTTAGTGATGAAATTTAGCTGTGACACATGAAAAACTGAGGTATTGGTTTACTGGGTCGCTGGGTCGCGGATTGCAAGAAAAAGGTCCAGGCGCGACCTTGCGACCTCGCGACCAGGTCGCTGGGTCGCTGGGTCGCAACTTACGAACACAGAGGAAAAATGCGACCTTGCGACCTTGCGACCAGGTCGCTGGGTCGCTGGGTCGAAACTCTTCGAAAAATTGGGAAATGCGACCTTGCGACCTCGCGACTAGGTTGCTGGGTGGCAGGTCGCGATGATGTTTGCCGGGGGGGTTTTTCGCGTGCGCGCGGTCATAAGTTTCTTTTTCTCCCTCCTCTTGAGAATTTAAAAGCTAGCTGGGTCCAGGCAGAGCTGAGGCATGGTTTTAAGAGCAAGGAGCAGGTCTATGAGAGTTTGAACCAGAAAAGTGGTGAGGTTGGACATTTGTGGAGAAAACAGGGTTACAAAACATTCAAAAAATGTAAAAGCTCAGACAAATGGCAATTTAAAGGCCCAAGGGGACATGGGTTTGGAAAGAAATGCATCATAATAGAAACAACAGGAGGAAATGGCAACCTACCCGGGAAAATCGTGCCAGTCGAGCTGTCAGAGGCATTTTCTTTCAAATCACTGAATGTGTAAAATGCGACCTAGCGACCTCCCTTATATAGAAGGTCGCACGTGCGGGCAATTAATGCAGGTCGCTGGGTCGCAAATCTATCAATTCCAGATTTTTGCGACCTTGCGACCTTGCGACCTGGTGACCTGGGGTCGCGGGGTCGCAAGGTCGCTGGGTCGCACTTTTCATTAAAATTGGATAATTGCGACCTAGCGACCTGGCGACCTGGCGACCTGGGGTCGCTAGGTCGTTGGGTCGCACTTTTCGTTAAATTCTGAGATTTGAGACCTTGTGACCTGGCGACCTGGGGTCGCGGGGTCGCAAGGTCGCGAGGTTGCTGTTTTTATCAATGATTTATCTTTGCGACTTGGCGACTTGGAAACTTAATAGTTTCTCTTTAGTTTTAAGGGGCTCCAAAAATTTGAAATGGTGGTCTTTTTTGGAGGGTGTTGTAGGGGCTACAACAAATGGCGATTCACTGGACGAACTCAGAGTCTCTGATGATGGTTAGTCTCGGCGGGGGGAGGGAGGGGCCTATGCTGACTGTTTTCTTTTACCTTTCGGTTGGCATTTCCTAACCTTTGGCACCTAGCTGGGTTGCTCAATCTGCTGGCCTGTTTAGGCGCCATTCAACCAAATTCATTTCTTCAGGTCTCCGGACTGGAAGGGTTGGAGAACTCTAGGCGGCTACAGGGTCTGGTACGATTATTTTGTCTTCATCGTGTCGCTCCACTGCCAGCGAACCTCTCGGTCCCGGCGGAGTCACTGCCTGGGAATCGTGAACATTGCTCCGCTGCCAGCGAGCCTGGTCAGTACCCCGGCGGAGTCGTTACATCACCTCTCTGCGCAGGAAGCCTTTCTCAATCCTTTACCCTTTATTAGTGTGCTATTGCACTTATTTTGAATGTGCCTGAGGCACTTATTTGAGATGTGCTCGTGGCACTTTTTTGAGATGGCAATTTAACCTGGGCGGATGAGGGATCCCGACTTATTTTGCTTGCAGAGAGGTTGTTCCTGGTCTGGTATGAGGACTTTGGTTTTTCCAAAATACCCTGTTGTAGCATAGAGTACCTCTTTTCCCTTCTGGTCTAGTTACCATTCACACTGCATTTTCTTTTGCGGACACCCTCTCAGACTGGCGAGGTAAGCTTTCCTGCTTGATGACTCAATTTTGGTGATATGCTACCTTTAGGTGCAGAGAACAAGCAAGATTTTGCCGCCTTTGAGTCTATCGGAAAGGGCTTTCCATCAGCATAGAACCTGTTGCAGTGTGCCAATTGCGTGGCTCTAACAAATCCTTCCTCAAAAAGTTTTTTGTATTACTATAATTTTTTTATTTTTATTTTTAGACAAGTACGAGATAAGAAAATATGGTACAAGGATAATATAGCCCTCTAAGGGCAGTTAGGTGAAATAGTGTTTGAGGTCATGCCCATTTACTGGGAGGACCTCGAATCGTCCATCAAGGGTTTGCAATCTAAATGTGTGGGATCCTATCTTCTCATTAATTTGGAAAGGGCCTGTCCAAAGTGCTTGGAACTTGGAATGCTTCCCCTTTTCCTCATGGGATTTGTCCCACTTGAGGACCAGGTCTCCTACTTCAAAATTTTTGTTCCCTGTGGACTTTTTATCAAAGCATCTTTTGATTCGGCTCTGATGGATGGCAAAATTTTCCTGGGTCTTTTGCCTTTCTTCCTCCAATTTCAGCAAGGTATCGATTCGAGTCTGTAAGGTGGGACACGGGGTACCATGACATTCTTGGGACAGTTGGAGGGCCGGGAGAGATATATGAGGAGGGAGAACAGCTTATTTTCCATACACGAGGAAAAATGGGGAGGTGCCTAAAGAGGACTTGGGGGTGATACGGTCAGCCCACAGTGCATTGTGAAGGGCATTGTGCCAGTTGCGCTGGTGGGATAGCAGAGTCTTCTTAATAATACGGATAAGATTCTTGTTAGTAGACTCAGCTAATCCATTTCCCTGGGGATAGTAATTTGCAGAATGTTTCAGAATAATACCATTTTCCAGCGCAAAATCATATAATTTAAGAGATGAGAAATAAGTCGCATTATCAAAAACTAAAGAAGTCGGAACGCCAAACCTGGTCATGATGGAATGCGTGAGGAATTCTATTACCTCTTGATCGTTGATTCGGCATAAAGGCGTTGCCTCGACCCACCTGGTGAAGTAATCAGTAGCTGTAAGGATATACCGATGTTGTTTATAAGAGTGAGGTGTGATTTCACCAATTACATCCAAACCCCACTGTTGGAAAGGTTCCTCTACTGCTACTGAGAGTAAGGGGGCGGCTGGCCGTGCTTCTCGGTTGGTGAACTTCTGGCACTGAATGCATTTCCGAACATATGCATGCGCATCTTTAAAAAGAGTAGGCCAATAGTATCCTGCGCGCATTATCTTATGGGCAGTAGTATCTCCGGAAAAATGACCTCCAGCTGGTCCGTCATGCAGCTCAGTTAAGATTTTCTGCGCTTCGTCTGTTTCCAAGCAGCGTAACAGGACCCCATTGTGGTGTTTCTTGAACAACTTACCTTGGATCAATTGGTGAGATGCGGCCTTGAGTCTTATTGCGCGTTTCTGCCGGGCAGTAAGAACAGGGTCCATGGTGCCTTGGGCCAAATATCTTGAAACGTCTGAATACCAAGAAGGGTTACTTTTCTGAGGCACATGGTCACTTTGATACATGTCGATCTCTTGTTCCCAACATTCCTCTTCAATTTCATGAGCACTTGCAACCTCCGCGGCCATTTGGCATAAGCCCTGTCCTTTAACGGTATGTGCCGGTTTAAATTCTAAATCGTATTCCTGCAAAAACGCCACCCAGTTGCCCCGCCTTTCACCTAGCTCCTGCTGCACGAAAAGTGAGCGAACCGCTGGGTGTGGCACAAAAACCGTGACATGATTTTTCAAGATGTAGGGCCTAAAATGTTTTATCGCCTTGTAGACCGCATAGGCTTGTTTCTCGATTTCTGGGTAATTCAACTCAGCTCCTTGTAAACCAGTACTCATGAAAGAAATGGGCCGTTCATCATTGTTACCATCTTTTTGCGTGAGGACAGCCGCAAGCGAGGAGTCTGAAGCAAAAGTGTACAGGATGAAACCTTTATCAAAATCTGGACTTTGGAGGGAAGGAGTTTCAGCTATAGCCCTTTTTATTTTATCGAAGGCCTCTCTCTCTGGGGGATTCCATTGGAATACAACATTCTTTTTAATCATTCCCTGTAGTGGCCCGACTATCTGGGCGAAATCTGAGATGAATTTTCAGACAAAATTGATTTTCCCCAGGAAGGATTGCATGGCTTTCTTGTTGCTTGGGGGAGGAATCTGAGCAATGGCTTTCGCCTGTTCTGGATCAACCACAATGCCTTGCTTAGTGATAATGTGGCCTAGCAAGTTTCCCTCTGCCACAGCGAAAACGCTCTTTTTAGGGTTGAGCGATATTCCGTACCTTCTGCACCTCTCAAATATTTGCTTGAGGTGGCGTAAATGATCGCCCCTGTGTTTTGAAAACATAGTGACGTCATCCAAATAGACCACCACGCTCTGCCCTATTAAACCACGAAAGGCTATATCCATGGCTCGTTGGAAAGTTTCCCCTGCATTGATCAAGCCAAAGGGCATGCGTCTGAAAGCAAAGGTTCCCCATTTTGTCCGGAAGGTGGTTTTCAGTCTGTCTGGTTCAGCTACCAGCACCTGGTTATAGCCGGAGAAGCCGTCTAATAGGGAGAACATCTCAGATCTAGACACATCTTGTAATATCTGTTCCATGGGGGGCACCGGGTAGTTGTCTTTGTTTGAGGCCCGATTCAAATTACGGAAATCTACACACAAGCGGATCTCACCAGACTTCTTTCGTACGGGTACCAAATTTGACACCCACGTGGAGTGACGAACTTTGAAAATAATGCGTGCATCCAAGAGCTTCTTAAGTTCCTTTAGAATCATTGGTTCCAAAGCTGGATGCACTTTTCTGAGTTTTTGTTGGAAGGGCTTAACGCCGTCCCTCACGGGTATTACATGCTGAATGATACGGGTATCGTATGTACGTAGATCTTCATATGTCCAAGAAAATACATCGCGATACTTCCGGAATAACTGGGTGAAGGCCCGTGCCTCCTCATCACTACAGTCTTTGCCGAGGTTAATGAACTTTGGGTTCTCATCTGATCCCAAGTTCACTTGCCGATGTGCCAATATGGAACTTTGCACTTTGGTGTTCGGAGGCCTGCGGAATCGGCTTTGCAGATCAAAGAGCTTTTCTAATGATACCACCCCCTTGGGCATAACGTTCTCTTTGCGTTCATCATGCTCTCTCTGTAAAGCATGCTCATGCTCCTCCTCGTCTATCGCCGCGTCCTTGAATACCTCAGCATTGCACATAAAGTCCAAAATCTGTTGATCATCGTTAAAAACGCGTAGATTAGAAATGTTGTCTAGCACAGAGGGTCTATATACAACTTCAATAGAAAAACCATCCCTTAAGGGGGTAAATCTAGCAGCAGCATTAGCCAGAGTATCAGTTGCTGCATTGTGCATTCTAAGAACAGATTTAATTCCAAATGCATCAAAAACAGAAATCAATCGCCATACCTCTTGTTGATACGCCTTTAAATGTGGAGATAAACAATGAATAGTGTTGCGTACCTAGCGAGTGATAATTTCGGAATCTCCAATTACCTGTAAACATTTTACCTTCAAATCCAGTGCCTTCTTAAGTCCGAGGATTAATGCCTCGTACTCATCAGTGTTGTTGGTGCACTGGAACTCTAACCGGCATGAGATTAAGAACTTATTCTTGTGAGGGTCAAGCAATATGCAACCCGCGCCAGCTCCGTCATGAGTCTTAGAACCGTCATAATACAAGGTCCACAGGTCACTTTCTGGCTCCTTCAGGGTAATAGGTTGCGGAGGGGTTTCTGTTGTTGGTGAGACAGGGGTGACTTGTTCCTCCGTGACTAGTGCTAGTTCAGATTGGACCTCAGGACCAACGGAAGACTGAGGGGGTTGGTAACATCCAAATATAGCTTCTAGAAAACACATGCCAAGTTCCTCCTGGGCAAAGCTGATGGGTTCATTGACGGCATCCAAATCAGTCACGGTGTGTTTCATGTAAGGTTCACTTTCGACCCTGATTTGATTGTTCCGCCCCTTGTAAGGAAGCCATAAGTGGGACCAGTCGGTGGTGAAATAGCCTTGGAACTTGCTGGACCAGTCCCTACTAAGCAATAGGCCATATGCTTCAGGGATGTCGACAATCACAATGTCAATGCATTGATGGACCCTAGAGTCTGACGACAGGCGGATGATGACATTATTCAACTCTCCTACGGCTGGCACTTGTGATCTGTCGAGCTGTATGATCTTTGCGTCAGTCTTCTCCGGGCAAATGTTTAGCTTCTTACAGACAGATAGGGGCATGACGTTTGTTGAGGCACCGGAGTCGACTAGACAGTTGTGGACATTGAAGTTAAAAATCTCGAAGGACAAAAGGAAAGGGGGTGTGGATCCTCTTGAGTTGGTATTGATGGCATTTACTATGGACTGTACATCTGGACCGGCTTGCGCAGACGTGTTGCTCACAGTCTTCGTAGCTGAGGTATTTGCGAAAGCCTTTAGAATGAGCTCCCTTTGGTTAGTAATGCGGGCCAGCTCGTAGAGAGAAATGTTTGCTCTTGTTTTTTCATATCCTCAACAATGTTATAGCTAGACTCTGTTTGTGGGCTGGGATCAGTAGAGGTCTTGGAGGATTCTGTCGGGAGCTTACCCTTTTGACTTGTTCGGGTAATGTTGTTGGTGGGCTTTTCCGGAGCAGATTGTTTTCCTTTTCCTGGGGGAGAATTTTCCTTAGAAAAGCCCTTTTCTTGTCTTCACAAGATTGCTCGGGAACAGGTCCTTTGCTCCTTAGACTATAATTCCGCAAGGGCTGGTCTTTGGGAGTATCTTCCATGTTGATATCAATGGAGGTAAGATTGTCCCCACCTCGGATTATGTCAAAAGCAAGGATAGAGGACCCTGGTTCTTCGTTCGAGGGTGGATCCTCATCGTGATCTGAAACATCATCTTCCGTCACATCCCCTGGAGTTTGGTCATCTAAAAGCTGATTAACTACTGTTGTCATGCTGCTAATCCATTGAGGGCACGTTTTCTCAGAGTGGGCAGCTTGATGGAAAGAACAGAAGTTATCTTTCCCTATCTCTTCCACATTGAGGGCAGTATTCGGGTTAGACGGAGGTCTGTTAGTGTTGGGATTACTTTTTCTAAAGAAAGGTTTGGGTGGTTTAGTGCTAGTTGTGGCTTCTGTGCCCTTTCTCCTTAGGTCAGTGACTTCATTCGTTAAGAGCTTGAGGGTTTTTGCCATGCTTTCAAAATCAAACGTATCTTTGTCCCTATCGGTGTTCTTAGGAGTGGAGGACTGACCTCTTTTGGTGTTAGGCTTGTGATCATCTCTCCCTTCATGATCGATGGCTCCTATCGAAAGCATGTCTTTCTCCACGGCGAGAGCAACCTCATAATTAGCCATAAGGGTAGCGTGGGCTTCACGTTTGACGAAAACGGCAATGTCCCTAGGGAGAGCCTTGGTATAGTAGTCAATGGTGATTGAGTCATCCAACGCTAGGTTGGGGGGAAATTTCTGCAGTATGGTAGCGAAGCGCTGGTTGAAGTCCTTAACCTTCTCCTTTTTATGACACTTGATGGTGCTCAATTCCGTGAGAAGCATGGAAGGAGTTTTGTCTTCTGAAAATTTTTGCAGGAATACGCAACGGAATTGGTCCCATGAAGTGATAGAGGCACTAGGGAGAGAGCGGTACCATGTGGCTGCTTTGTTTTCGAGGGTATGGGGAAACAGTCGACATGCGACATCATCAGACTGGACTCTCATGATTTGCAGAGACAAATAGAAGCTGCTGATATGATCTTCAGCTAAGGTGCATTTCTCAGGGTCAAACTTGGGGAGGTGTTTCTCCAGATGCCTAGGCAGATCTTGGAGTGGGCCCAGAAGATTTAATGGGGATTGAGCCATCCAGGCTAGGGGTTGCACTCTCCTAGCCCACTGGTGTTGCCTAAACTCATGTTCAGATTCACCTCCCGAACCTGAGACCGATGCTTCTGACTCATGACGGGAGTGTTCGTCTTGGTGTCTCCCACGGTGAAGAAAATCTCTAAGATATCCCAAGTTGTGGACAGGAGGCCTCATTGGGTTAGGGTGAAGGTTGCGAGCTTGGTTTCCTTGGCCTCGGCCCCTATCTCCTCTACCTCCGGCCCCTCGGCCTCTATTTCCTCCTTCTTCATTTCTGCGAGCTCTGTTCCTTTCTCCTTCATTTCTACGAGCCCTATTTCCCCCGTCTGCATTTCCCCGCCCTTTGTCTTCTTCACCATCCCCAGGTGGGGGGTGTGCCTGGTTGTTTTTTTGCCGGGTCTGGTTAGGATGGGAGTCGGGGAAAGGCTCGGTGTCAGCAAATTCTTCGCCCTCTTGGAGAATCGGGTCATTTTCCTCGACAGCATTTGCGAGGTCTTCCAACATGAGATTTACGAGCTCGGGTATGGTACTTGCAAGGGCACCATTCCGAGTGATGTTCTCGGGGGGGTTCTAGTATGGGCAAGGTATTCCATGATTGGAGTAAACCATAAATTGTTGATAAGATCGCGGGCAGCTAGGCGCAAGGCTCTCAACTACGCCCTGGTGATTTCATAATATCGAGTCTCCCTCTCTGGAATATCTTCCAGAGGAGGAGGGATAGTTTCATTATTTATGACCTCCCCTTGGGGAGTTTGTGATGGAAATTTCGTTGTATGCTGGGAGGCTGCCATCAGGCCCTCCTTCTAGCACCAAATCTGTTGACGGGAAAATTTGTCCGGCCAACAGTAGGGGATCTCCCCGGTAGAAAGTCCCAATTAGACCTTGAACCGTTTGGAGTAGGGATCCCGTCCGGGGTGTGGGTTGACGGGAAAATTAGTCCGGCCAACAGTAGGGGATCTCCCCGGTAGAAAGTCCCAATTAGACCTTGAACCGTTTGGAATAGGGATCCCGTCCGGGGTGTGGGTCCGGCTACCACTTAAGACGACTTCCCTTCGGTCTCAAAAGAACCTGTTTGAACCTGTGGACATACACTTATTCACATGATACAGAATACAGGATTGATGTATTAAACACGAATCAAACACTATGCGTAGCAAGATTATAGATAAAGCACGTACACCTCAAGAGATGTCATTAGCAACACATCTTTTGGGGGTAATGCTTATAAGGTAGTCTGATCACAAAAGAAATAGTTCTTTATGATAAGATAACCCTTTACTTCCTGAAAGATAAAACGAAATGCTAACAAAATAGTTCATTAACATTCATTAATAGAACAGATGATAAAATGAACATCATTGATACAACATAGATAGCCATGACGCATAAATGATGACATGAAGAGTGCAGCTTCATTAATCATAGGATGTTCTGAAACTGTACAAGGAGTACACACAGTGTTCGCACAGCAAAACACATCATAACCATAGGGTGTTTTAACAAGAATCTATATTCATATGCTCAAGTGTATAATCTTTCAATACAATGCCATGTAGCTCTTGAGTTTCCAAAAAAGAAAAGCCTTTATTACTTTCCCCGTAAGGAGTTTTATAGCACAAAACTTGCCCTTTGGGCTTCCCGACCTTTCGCCTGCCTGCCTGTTGAGTTGCCTCGCGACCTTAAAGAGATTGTGACCTGTGACCTGTCTGGTATGCGCGACTTGCGACCTGGATAGGCAGTGCGACCTGCGACTTGTCCTGTTGGTGCGACTTGCGACCTAGCTCTAACTGCTGCTCATGACTTGCTGCTACCGGGCTGTGGAGATGGACGCGCAATGTTGATGTCAGGGGTGTCAATATGTTGCTCCTTGAGAAATTTTTTCCATGTCCGGTACTCTACCGCTATGGGGGAAACCAGAGGGACCTCCTCCTTCAATCGATGCATACATTCCAAAGCATCTGGTACTAAGGTTTCCCTTTTCTGCGAGATCTTATTTGAAAGCGAGGCAAGCTTGGTATAAATCCACGCTGGAGTGGCAATAAACTGACTCAGATGTTCTTGAGATGCTGAGGGCTCCGGATCAACAACGGCTTGCTTGATAGGTTGCAAAAATGACTGGATGTCCTGGTCCACTTGTTCCCAGGTTTTCTCTTCGTCCAATGCCCCAAGCGACGGAATGTGGTGCAAAGTGTGCATCGAGTCGATACCGCTGATTAGGTGGTTGTACGAAGACATTACTTTGTCTAGGTCCTTAGATAGTTTGTCTTTAGATTGTATCGCCATACGGAGCTGAACCTTAGCATCCTGTGTGTGAATCCAGTCCCTCTTGGGCAAATTTTCAGGTGCCTAAGGGTATTGTACTGTCCAGCCCATCATCCTGTCTAAGGCCTATGAAGCCTCCCTGAGCTGCTCGTGCTTTTGCTTGGCTTCTGCTCGTGCTCTTACCAGTGGGGCGACTGTTTGTTTGATGGTGAAAATTTCACCATACACCTGCCTCATGGTTACTTCCAACACTTCACACTCCTTGAAAATGGCCAGTGGGACTTCATTTACCGGTGGAGTCTGGTTTCGAAGTTGTTGAAATTCTGCTTGCAACTCTGCTTTCTCCTGCTCTGCTCTTTTCTCGCGCTGCTCAGCTTCTTGCAGTCTATTTTGTAGAGAGACTATTTCTCTACTCATTCTGGTTACATTCTCTTCCGTGGCTGCGGCGAAAGTAGTACCCGCCAATGCTATCATTATAGTATTAGTCCTGGTATCAAGGACTATATCTTTGCCTGTTGCAACTGTGGATGTGGCAGAGGGACTTTGCGCCAGTGACCTTCTTTTCTCTTGCCGGATTTTGAAAGAGAATTGATCGAATGTGAGTCTGGTGAGGTCAAATACATCCTCTTCCTGCCCCTGGGGGGATCTAACATCATAAATCTTGGTACCGCCCAGAGGTATGTCGAGGGGATTTACCTCGATATCTTCCAGCATGTCATCCTCCCTTTCTTCTGTGTTCTTTTCTTCTTCTTCCTTTCGCTGGCGTTCAGCTTCTGCTGTTGCTTCTATTTCGGCCTTCCTTTTCCGCTCAGCTGCAGCAGCCTGTTCAGCTTTCTTTTGGCGCTCAACTTCCACAACCTGTTCGGCCTTCTATTGGCGTTCAGCTTCTGCTTTATCCAGCTCTACCTTAAGTGCCCGTTTTGCTGCGGTCCCTGCCTCCTTTCCCTCTTTTTCTTTCTTGGCCTCCTTGGCCTGCTTCTTCTTCTGTGTTGTTGTTGCACTCTTTTGGCGTGCTTCCTCATCCTCTTTTATCTTCTTTTCCCTTTCTTGCTGGGCTTTTGCTTCTGCTTCTTTCTGTTGGATGGATGGGGTAAGCCCTGTGTTGGTCCGAGATTTCTTAGGTAAAGAGGAAGAGGAACCTCCTAACTGACGACTTATGTCTTCTAAGCTCTGATCATCTGGATCTTCTTGGACTATGTTTATTCCCGAAGCAAATTGTCTCTCAGCACTGTACCAGTTCCTTCTCTCGTCTTCTGTCGGGCGCTCAATATGCTGATAAGTCCATTTGAATTTATCTTTCAGGCAGTGTTCAGGAACTATTCTCTCCGGGTCATATGTTCAGTGTTCAAGCGCTCCAAGCTGATAACTTTTCATTTCTTCTCCCTCTGCTGCTACTTCCCTGAAGTCTTTAACTATGCATGCGCCAATGGTGAGGGGTAGCGCAGGCCACGACTTCTTCTTGCCTTTAGACAGAATGCTGGAGAATCCCTGAGACATCTGGAAGCATACCTCCTGGAGGAGCATTTTGTCTGTCACAAAGCGAGGCATAGCATGGGGTGCCCTGTAAGTTCCAAAGACTCGGATGAAGGTATACCTGGGGAAAGGGAACCAGTGTGCCACTTTGACTAGAGTCTCCTTGGCCCGCCAAGACATGCAGGGGGCGTCTTGGCCAAATAAGTGTCTATATAGAGATGGAATAAACACCTGGGAGATCTGATCTATGTCCTGTTTGTATTTGGACTCCCAAAATACCTTGAGTTGCAGGTGAATTGCACGTGACTGCTCGGAATCCCAGTTGTGTGCCCATCCTTTGAAGTGTACTCTTGCGCAGACAGCATCCAGTAGGTAAGAGGCCATGTAAAATTCGGTAGGCGTTCCTTCATCCGGGGCCAGTGTTGCATTCAAGTTGGTCTGCATTGAAGTCATCAATATGCCCGCCCAGTTGAAACTGGTGCCATGTGTTGTCACGTACTCCATGATGGTAGCCCAACTACCGCTGAAAGTGGAGCAATCCGGGCGCCCGTAAAGCCTGCAAAGCATGGCGGCAACCAATTTATAAACCTTCCTCAGGCTAGCCACTGGGTATTCTTGGTCTTTCTTGACGTTGAACTTCTCGGGCTCCTCCCACCATTGTCTAATAGTATCAACTATCGGAACAACGTGAGCAATAGCCCATTCTGAAGTGAAATGCTCATCCGGGCGAGGCAATGAGTAGTAGAGGTGAGCATCCGCGCCTACGAGCGTAGCGAAAGCCCTGCCTTCACTGTCCCGGATCACAAACTTCTTAGGATCTGTCCTTTGTATGATCCAATCTATCACCTTAGGACATGGAAATATGGCTGGATGCGCTCCTGCCAGGTGTAGTTTGGACTTCTTAACTGCCAAGTATATTTCCCGGTCTGGGAGATCTTCTGGAAATTCCTCTTCCGGTATGGCGAATGCATGATACACCTGGTACCATCTCATACTGTCTTCTTTTGCAAAGGTACATAGTGTATCCCTGTATATTGGGGGTGGTGACACCACTTCCAGTTCATCAATCTCTTCCACTACCTGCTTTTCCCTCCTCCGAGATAGCGGGGGCGCCATGTCACTAGAATCTGATAAAACAAGTATGCACTCTATGTCTTCTTGAAGTTCACCTGTCAAATTCATAAAGGAATCCCAAGATAAGAACGACATGGTGATATAAAACCAGTTACAATTTAGTGATGAAATTTAGCTGTGACACATGAAAAACTGAGGTATTGGTTTACTGGGTCGCTGGGTCGCGGATTGCAAGAAAAAGGTCCAGGCGCAACCTTGCGACCTCGCGACCAGGTCGCTGGGTCGCTGGGTCGCAACTGACGAACACAGAGGAAAAATGCGACCTTGCGACCTGGCGACTAGGACGCTGGGTCGCTGGGTCGAAACTCTTCGAAAAATTGGAAAATGCGACCTTGCGACCTCGCGACTAGGTCGTTGGGTCGCAGGTCGCGATGATGTTTTCCGGGGGGGTTTTTCACGCGCGCGCGGTCATAAGTTTCTTTTTCTCCCTCCTCTTGAGAATTTAAAAGCTAGCTGGGTCCAGGCAGAGCTGAGGCATGGTTTTAAGAGCAAGGGGCAGGTCTATGAGAGTTTGAACCAGAAAAGTGGTGAGGTTGGACATTTGTGGAGAAAAAAGGGTTACAAAACATTCAAAAAATGTAAAAGCTCAGACAAATGGCAATTTAAAGGCCCAAGGGGACATGGGTTTGGAAAGAAATGCATCATAATAGAAACAGCAGGAGGAAATGGCAACTTACCCGGGAAAATTGCGCCAGTCGAGCTGTCAGAGGCGTTTTCTTTCAAATCGCTGAATGTGTAAAATGCAACCTAGCGACCTCCCTTATATAGAAGGTCGCACGTGCGGGCAATTAATGCGGCTCGCTGGGTCGCAAATCTATCAATTCCAGAGTTTTGCAACCTTGCGACCTTGCGACCTGGCAACCTGGGGTCGCGGGGTCGCAAGGTCGCTGGGTCACACTTTTCATTAAAATTGGATAATTGCGACCTAGCGACCTGGGGTCGCTAGGTCGCTGGGTCGCACTTTTCGTTAAATTCTGGGATTTGCGACCTTGTGACCTGGCAACCTGGGGTCGCGGGGTCGCAAGGTCGTGAGGTCGCGGTTTTTATCAATGATTTATCTTTGCGACTTGGCGACTTGGCGACTTAATAGTTTCTCTTTAGTTTTAAGGGGCTCCAAAAATTTGAAATGGTGGTCTTTTTTGGAGGGTGTTGTAGGGGCTACAACCGTTAGGATTCCTTCAATGACCTTATTAGTAGATTCCACTTGACCATTTGCTTGTGGATGATAAGGAGTAGATTTTCTATGCCTGATTTTGTACCTCTCCATCATTTGCTCACTTCAACGCCAGTGTAAATTGAGCTCCTTGATGCATGGCAATTTTCTCTTGGGACACCAAAACGAGTGAAAATATCCTCAAAAAGAAAAGTAACTACAGATGATTCATTAGCAACAAGTAATGGTTTAGCTTCTACCCATTTAGTAACATAATCGGTGCAAACTAATATATATTTCTTTTGTCTTGATGGAGGACTAATAGGTCCTACAAAATCCAAAGCCCATTTTTCAAAAGGTTCAATGTGTACCTGAGGTTGTAATGGCATCTCACCTGAAGGAGAGGGTTTCCCTACCCTTTGGCAACTGTCACACCTTTTGACATACTCCCTTGCATCTTTAAACAAAGATGGCCAATAATATCCTAAATTAAGGATCTTATAGGATGTCCTCTTATCTGCAAAGTGTCCGCCACAAGGTTCATCATGACATGCCTTGAGAATCTCAGGCATCTCATCTTCACGAACACACCTTCTAATGATCAAATCTGGACCTGTCTTGTACAACTCATTAGTGACCCATGAATATTTTGCACTATCACAAATGATTTTTCTTTTATCCCTTGCATTCATAATTGAAGGAAATTTTCCTGAAACTAAATAATTAGAAATATCAGCAAACCATGGAGTTTGAGTAGAAATTGAAAAAAGATATTCATCAGGAAATTGATCTTCAACTGGAGTGTCATCTTTGATATTTTGGAGTCTAGATAGGAAATCAGCTACTGTGTTTTGTTTTCCAGGCCTATCTAGAATAGTAATGTTGAATTCTTGTAAGAGTAATAACCATCTTATAACTCTGCCATTAGTAATGGATTTGTTCATTAAGTATCTAATTGCAGAATGATCAGTGTGAATAAAAGTTTCATAGACTGTTATATAGTGTCTAAATTTGTTTATGGCATGAACAACATTTAAAATCTCTTTTTCAGTTACAGTATAGTTTAACTCTGCAGGAGTCAAATTTTTACTGATATAATAGATGGCATAGGGAATCAAGTCTTTCTGCCCCAATACTGCTCCTAGAGCTGTATCGGAGGCATCCGTCGAGATATGAAAAGATAACTTCCAGTTAGGTCCCCTTAATATAGGCGCTTCAGAAATTTTGGTTTTCAGGGTTTCAAAAGCTAACTGGAAATCAGAAGTCCATTTGAATTCATAATCTTTGGTGAGTAATTTGAAGAGTGGAGATGCTATTTTGGTGAAGTTTTCTATAAATCTCCGATAATATCCTGTAAATCCTAGAAAACTTCTAACATCTCTTTGAAAATTTGGAATAGATAGGTTAGAGATGACTTCAACCTTTGACTCATCAACTCTAATCCCATCCCCTGAAATGTGGTGCCCTAAAACAATACCTTCAGTAAACATCATAAAAAAATTTTCATGACTAAGTGAAAGGTTTGCTTCTTGACATCTTTTTAAAACTTTTTCCAAGTTGTCTAAAGCTTCTTCAAATGAGTTTCCATAAACTGTGAAATCATCCATGTACACCTCTACACAATCATGTATTAGATCTGAAAAAATTCCTAATACTGCCTTTTGGAATGTTGCAGGTGCATTGCATAATCCAAATGGCAATACTCGGTAAGCATAGGTACCCCAAGGACCGGTAAATGTGGTTTTGTCTTGATCTTCAAGCGCTACTTGGATTTGATTGTAACCACTAAACCCGTCTAGGAATGAAAAGTACTTTTTGCCAGGTAATGTATCTAATACTTGATCTATGAAAGGTAAGGTAAAATGGTATTTAATAGTAGCTTTATTTAGTTCTCGGTAGTCAACACACACCCTCCATTTTCCATTTTTCTTTGGCACAATTACCAAAGGAGAAACCCACTGACTATCTAAAATAGGATAGATGAAATTAACATTTAACAATTTTTGCAATTATTCTTTAACAATTTCCCTAAGATTTGGATTCATCCGTCTTTGAGGTTGTCTGATTGGTTTGCAATTTTCCTCTATATAGATGTGATGAGTGCAAGTCTTGGGGCTTATCCCTTTCATGTCGGTGTACTCCCATGCATATGCAGAAGAATGTCTCTGTAATACTTTGACTAACTCTTCTTGTTGAGATTTTTCTAGGTTCTTGTTTATGTTCAAAGTTTTGCCTGGAAAAATCTCATTTGTAGAGCTGCCAAATTTGTCCATAGAATGAAGAGACATCTGCCTTGATGACAAAAAATCAATATTGGATCCCTCTTGAAATGATTCATGTTTGTGTTCTGGAGAGGATTCAAAGTTTTCTAGAGTATTCAGAATTTGATTATCTTCACTAATTTCTGAAATTGTGAAGAGAGGTTGTAAATCTTCCTCATCCTCTATCCATTGAGTGTCATCTAGATCTGTAATTGTCCTAGCTGGAGGATATAAAGTGAACTTCTTAGTTGAAATAACATCATAGATGTACATATCACCGGATCTACAACTAATAAAAGCATCAGCTGTAGCCAACCAAGGTCTTCCTAATATAACAGGATGGCCTCCTAGATTATTCTTAGGAGTTAGGATCATGAAATCCACAGGGTACTCCCAAGAATATAGGGACACTGGAATGTCTTCTATTACCCCATATGGTTTGATTATAGATCTATCTGCTAATTGTAACAGTGTGGGTGTAAAGAGAAGATTAGGAAGTTTCAGTTTGTCCATGATTTGTCTACTCATGATATTGATTGCTGCTCCTAAATCAAAGAGTGTGTTCTGAATTTCAATTCCATTGATGTGAATTTTGACAACTAGATTTCCTGGGTCAAGATACTTTGGAATAGCAATCTTGCCCATCATAATGTCCGCTATTTGTCCTACCAGTTGAATTTTCTTTGTTTCTCTTATTCTTTTTCTTGTTGTCTTCATACTCAACTCCTTTATTGTTTTGGCTAAAATTGGAATTTCCTTGATGGCTTGTAATAATGGAATTTTAATGCAAACATTTCTCAACTCATCTAGGAAATCATAATTAGGCACCATGATTTGTTTTTCTACACCTCTATCAATTTGTAATCTTTCCGGAAAGGGAGGTATAGAAGTAGATGTGGATGGTTGCTCTAATACAGGAGTTGGATTTATTGGATCTTTTTGTTTTAGTTTTTCAGTGTTTGAGTCTTGAAAGGATGTGTCTTCCTCAAGACTTTTATTCACCCGTAGGGAGTCTTCCTCAGAATTATCTTGTTCTTGTATGATCCCAGAAGGTTTCCTCTTTTCAAGTATTCTTCCAGACCTCAGTTGAACATCACTAAGGTCTAAAGGAGTAATTAAATAAGTTGGAAATTGTTGGCCTTCTATCATGTATGTATTCTGAGGGTTCTTATTATTGGGGTTTGGTATGGGTTGAGCGGGCAATTGATTTGATTTTTGAGGGAATGGTAATGAAAGTGGTTGATTTTGATGTGGTTGGTTCTGATGATGTTGTTGAGGATTTTGTTGAAGATTTTGAGGAAAATTTTTTTGAGGATTTTGAGGATAAAAATGTGGATATGGTGGATAGGCTGGTGGATACTGATAGTATGGGGAGTATCTTCCATAGGGAATTTGTGTTCCTTGTGTCCAAGATTGAGATTGATTTTAAAATTGGGGCCAAGGTTGCTGCCAAGAATTCCAAGGTGGAGGTTGATTATACATTTGATCATGGAATCCTTGTGTCTGAGGTCCTTGCCAAGGTCTTCTAGATACAAAATTGAGAGACTCTGTGGAATTTGTAGGAGTTTCCTCCTGAAAGATAGCCTTGAGACCAGGAAGAGAAGGAAAATTCTTGGTTTCATTTTTTTTAGAACAAATGACACAGGTTTCTACAACTTTTACATCCAAAGGACACTCTCTCAAGGCATGTTTCTTTCTACATTTGGGAAAAAAGATTGCCAAGGCATCAGATTCAGCCTTTTGCTTGTTTTGTATCTTAAGGGTGTCTATTTGTTCACTAAGACTCCCTAAGATGTCAGATTTAAAATCATCAAGCATATGTCCTATTTCTGATCTACTTACTGTCCCAGAAGCATACTTACTTGCCCTTGCAAGAGCAGGATCTCTTGGACCTTTGACAGTTTTAGATTTCCCTCTTGAAAGGTTGATACATAACTCAGATATTTCAGGTAATGTGAGTTGTGATATATCCCCTTTTCCCATCATGTTGAGGATATCCAACCATTCATCCCTAATTGTTTTCAACAAAAGAGCTTTTAAGGTGTCTTGATCTAGGTTTTCCATTTTTGCCCTTTTTATGTTGTAATTAAATCTCTCCAACAAATCTTCCAAACTTTCATCTTCTTTTTGTAACATCTTGAACACTTCTTCCTTATGATTAACCGGCATACAATAATCCAAATATCTCTCTAAAAAAGCTTGTTTCATGTCTTCCCATGTTCTAATAGAACTACTGATTAGACTCATAAACCACTTCAATGCTGCTCCCTTCAAAGTTGAAGGAAATAATTTCAGTTTTTGAGCATCTTGTAAGTAGTCATAATTTCTACACAGTACTTCAAATTCGAATAAGAAAGTTTCAGGATCTTCAGTTTTAAGTCCATAGAAGTTTGGAAGGACAGAGGGTGAAATGTTTTTCATGGTTGTATTGGTTTCTTCATCAAGTATAGGGAACCCAAAAGAGCTTCCTATTCTACCTCTTCCTCCATTTGCATCTCTACCTCCTTCTCCTCTACCTCTACCTCTTCCTCCAAATAGTGTGTTTTCTCCATTAAAAACTCCTCCTCCTCCTTCTTTTGCCATGGTTGACTCTCCTGTGGAAGTGGAAAGGTTTGTGTCCCTAACAGGAGTTTTTAGATCTTCTTCTATGGCAGGTTCAGTGGATGAAGTGGAATGTTTTTCTAATGGAATAGTTGACCTTAGATCTTCTAGAAGTTCAGGATCAGGAGAGGATGGAATATGGGTTTGAGTTGAAGGTGTACTAGCTCTGGATCTAGATGAAACAAGTGGTGTTCTAGAAATCAAACTTCTGCCTCTGCTGCTTATAAATCTTCCCCTTGAATCTCTCTCCCTACGCATATAATTGTTTTTTTTGGATGCTAAGAAACAAAGGTTACCTAGTTTTCACTTCCCCGGCAACGGCGCCAAACTGTTTGGTCTAAATCTAGTCTCCTAAATTGAGCTCATTTAATTGTCAACCGGGGTTGGTAAACTACTGAAGTGAAGTGTACTATATGTACCTAGGTGTTTGTTTCTTAATGCGTTGTGTGTAGTGTTTTGTGATGTTTTTGGTCTTTTGTGATGATTTATGATGTTTTTGATCTTTTGGTGGCTTTATGTTCACAAGGAAAATGACTAGAAAGCTAATGGAAGGAAGCTAATGATTAAGAAAAACAGAGTGAAGCCTAATTGGTTGATGTCAAATGGTAAATGCGAATGCAATACTAAAAACAGAATCAAATCTAAACTATGACTAAGCAAAAACAAAGCTTGATAATGATTTTTAAGCAAATGATTCAAAACACAAACTCAACTTGTCAAATTCTTTCATCAAAGGCATTTTGAGAGAGAGCTTGAGACATGGTCAACTAAGTGTGCAAATCCTCCTAACTAAATAGTTAAACAACTAACTTATAATGATGCAACATTTTATCCTTGATTAGAGATTTGTTGAAGCATATTTGGAGTAAAACATTGATATCATCATAAGATCTTCTACTCTAAGTCTAGTTCCTAACTCTATTCTGCAACTCAGTTTTATAGCACTACACTTCACTCAAAGGTTATAGATTTTTGAAATAGTCTTTTGAGGAAATGTTTGTTTGTGAGATGATAAGGAAGTTGCAGAAGTACTTCAGGCCTTAAAATGATATTTTCTTCTGTTCATGTGGTTATGAATCAATTGTAGATTTTAGAACAAGAAGAGGTTTGTAAATAATGAAGGCTGTTTTGTTAAGTTTAACAACTGAAGTAATCTAATATCCAGTAAATGACAATTGAATATGGAGTGCAAATGCAATGAGTTAAGCTAAAACTGAACTTAAAATGTCACTAGCCTAAAACAGTGCTGAACTACAAGTCATTATCAAACTTAAAACAAAATAACTGAGCATCAGTTAAGTGCAATTAAACTCCGGAGTATCCTAACTAGGTTATCATGCATTATTCTATGGAATTATACAGTCTGTTTGTCCATCATGATTGGTATTTTGGAATATTTTCTTAGAACAATCCTAACTGTACAATTCAGTGCAAATGCAAACATAAAGACTGAAAGCAATGGAAAACTAAGATATCATATCTATCTCCTACCCATCATTATGATATTTTGGAAAAGAATTTATAGAGCAAGAAAAACTATGGTACTTAGTAAAAACACACAACTGAAGCATTCAAGATCACAATCATGCTTAAGACATTATAAATATTTTTTGGAAGAGTTTCTTCGTTTGGAAGAGTGCTTAGCATAAGTATAACTGTGATGATGAACAAAAGAGATTACAATTAAATCCTACAACACTATAGCCATTTCCCATTCATCATTATAATATTTTGGAAGAGCTTCTTCTTTTGGAAGAGTTTTTAGAATGAGTATAACTATAGTAGCTAATGAAAACAACTACGAATTCAACTTCAAAAACGTAAAGGTAGCTAAGATAATTATCTAAATTGCGCAAATAAATCCATGCAGGAGGCAGGGGCCCTCTACCACCAGACAGAATCTAACTCCAAATCAAATCAACGCTTTCAAAACAATACTGTCTGCTTCATTAAAGGAGAAATAACTTGAACAGAGCAATCTGCGTCTTCAGAAATGTAGCACAAAATCTAAGCAAAATCTGGAACAAAATCTAGCCTAGCTCTTGGTTTCCCAAGTGTTTATATAACAAATGTACATAACAAGACTTGCAACAATTCCAGGATCATTGTCTTTCCTTATCGAAATCACATTAGGACTCTTGAAGTGGCTGCGTAAAAAGGAAAAGGACATCTGGACTAAGACAGTCCTACTAGAAGTCTGCCTTCTTAAATGTGTTCCCACGTACCAAAACCATATCCAGAATTTGTTTCTTCCTTCATGGTGAGCAACGAACAATGTAGACATGACGTGGAATATGCCCATATGCGGTTTTTCTTGAGAGGCCACCTAGAACATACCCAAACGTGAAGACAACTACAAAATTTCCGGTTAGCTACGGAATGTCTGCATTCTGCAGCTAGTTCCGGTCAAAATGCATTACAATGGCAAAAATCACAAAACTTAGCAAGTCAGTCATGTTAATCATTCTAAAAGTAATTTTAACTAAATTCATTGATCAATTGGATCTGGAATAGCAATGGACAAAGGAAAATGAGATAAAGTAGAATGAAAGGAAGCACAATCTTGAGGCTCAACAATTTTTATGAAATATAGCATGATTTTCCTAAGTAAAATAGAATTTTACTTAGGAAAAGATTAAACGTGAATGAGTATAATGATAAATAACTTCAAGTACTTAGGTATTTTTTATTATTAGGCCGAGGGTCCGGTCCCTCCAAAAGTCAAGGAAATGCCTTGAGCCCCTTTAATATTCAAATCCCTTAGCACTTTGGGGAAATTAGTAAAAACTTTTAGGGAGAAAGTGAGATGGGAAGTTAATAATTTTGACTTTGCTTTCTATGAACTTTTCCAATGCAGCATCTGCCTTTGCACTTGTGATGAAAGTAGGATTGAACACATTTAGGGCCAGCATTCATCACATGTAATTTCAACAACAACATCTACCTACCCTACTTACCTTACCCTACCATTTTCTCTCCTTTATTAGGGCACACTTAGACTGGAAAACCCTCATCAAATTTTTTTTTCTTTTACATGGAAATCCTATCTAAGTCTACACTTATTACATCCAAGGGCACAGATTAAATTGTTGAGCACCTTTTATTAACTCTACCTATCTACTTATCTGCCAAGATAAAACAGTTTGGCTAGATATTTATTCTCTATTCTACAATATGAAATTGAAAAATGAATGAGTCAAGTTTAAACAGTTTGACTCTTCATGAATTGTGGCAAAAGTTTGACAAGCTGCACACAATTTTGTTTATTACAAAAATTGAAATAGTAGTGGCATTTAGACTTGCACACTTTCCTAGTCTATTTTTGTTTGGGGTTCATTTCTTTCACTTTTTTGACCATTTAATTCTTTTTACCCTTTGATTTTCTTTTTAGGGTATACCCTCTTTACATTTTTTTTAAAATTTTTTTGATTTTTTGATTTTTCAAGAATATGGAACACCTTTGCACAAGAAAAAGGTCTGAACATATTGCATAGTTCAATCAAGACAATCATGAAAAATGACACCTATTGGTATAGGAGTCTAACAGATACCATGTTGGAAAATATGGAGACTTGTAGATTAGAATTTTTTCTTTTAAAGGTTGGTTCACAGACACTGAGTGGATGCTACATTCATAGGAAAATCCAGGCATATCAACTTGAAGGGATCTACCTGTCGGCCAAACAAGCAGAGCCTAACCCCAAGGGCATCGAGCAGATTTGACCCAGTGACCTCCCAAATGGTGAATTAATTAGCAAAGGGAACTCGAATAACTGAGCTAATCCTTGGGGCTATTTGTAGATTAGAACTTATTTTCATTTTCATGATAATTACTTGATGTTAGTTATTTATTTATTACTTATTTAGTTCTATTCATCAAGCAATTACCAACACAATGAAGATCAAAAAGAGAGAGAGTACACAAGTTAGGCTCCAAGCTAGGGAAAAACCCCTCCAAGGGGAAAATATAAAGAATACTTCTCTTATTCTTTATAATTTTCTTACAAAAAGAGACTTACAATACCTAACGACCAAATCCAACAAACCCTCCAAGCCCCAAGCCAACCCCCAAAAATATATTCCTTGAGACAACTTACAAAACTTCGATACTGCTACACTACTACTGCAACTTTGACCCCTGCAATAGAATTTAGGGTCTTGTAATTCCCCTCCCCCAACAAATGATACATAATTTTGACCTCCTACAACTTGTAGCTTCACAAACCCTTGCGAGACAAGAGAAAAGTTTCCTTGGAAAATTTTAGACTTATGCTCTTCTTCATTGTCCTCCCATCTACTCTTCTTCTCCTTCGTTATTGTAGATCTAAATTGCTTGATATGTATCTCCAAATGAGTCAAATTGCACTTCTTTATATAGCCTTTCTTGAGGGTCGAATTCCCTCCTTTTAGGTCGATTTGATCTTCTCCTTGGGTTGAATTTGTATTGGGATTATCCATGGATTTTTCTTGATAAAATAAATATTTTTCTTCATTACATGGAGTCCAAATGCGACTATAACACATGACCAATATTATTATTTATCCAAGAAATACCTAGAAGACCTAAAATAATGAAGAACATGCTTTTGACTCAAACTTGAGTATGAAACCCATACACAAAAAATAAAAATAATTTTTTTTTTTTTCATTTTCTTTTTTATTAAGAATATGCAATGTCATTATTACAATTACATCCTAATGAAGACTAAACGTAGCTACAATTTTCAACACTTATGAGGAAGAATAGAAAGAAAAAGGAATATTCCAAGAGTTTTTGCAAACCAATGAGTAATAAGGTGAAACTCTTGTAGTTCATCGTAAGTAACTTTAAAAACGTGTTCTGATCTTAGATGTGGGAATTATTTGTTGGGTGTGGAGCCTGATTATCATCCTAATTTAAAGGTATTTCTTTCAGCCGAATGTATTCCCTATGAATATTGTACACCCCTCTAAACAGGAAAAATTTGTCCCCCTTGTGGGGGTTCGGGGGGGCCCATTCCCCCTAGCTGGGGGTAGTGCCCCTGAAGCTAAAAATAGATGTAAAATTTCCTTGTAAAATATTGTAATTTTGTAGTCAATATGGGTCGTTCATTAGCTGATGATCTGACGGTATAATTTAGGGCTTTTTTCACTAGAGGGAAACCCCTCTCTTGTATGAGGGAATTGTATTGTGGTTGTGTGTTGAGAGCGTATTCTGAGCGAGAAAGTGAAAGGGGGACTGTGTGAGAGAGTAGAGGATATTACAGTGGATCTTTTTTAGGTTGTGTCTCTTCATTTTGTTGGATAATATAAAGGAATGACTAGTTGTTTCTCTGTGGACGTAGCCCAAGTTGGGTGAACCACATATATCCGTTTCTCTCTTGTTTTATATGTTTTATGTTTTTGTATTTCTGCATATAATTATTTGTTCCATTGCTTTGTAATATATAATTTTCTAACATTATTCTTTCTATGAAATGTGAGTTGGAGTTGGACTCAGGTTAGTGCTTTCTTGAACTAAAGGTTCTTTGTGTCAATGTAATGAATTATCAGCCATATAAAATATTCCCTCCTTATAGCACCAGAATTTTGACAGCGTTGGAAACCTCCAAAATACAGGTGGTATGCCCGATATGAAGTCCCAATTAGACCTCACACCATTCGGTGTAGGAATCTGATTCGGAATATGGCTCAGTTGCAACAATTTTAAATATTTTCTTTGGTTGTAGTGGTTGGCATAAGAGAGAAACACACATGTTCTTTCGAATGAGAAAGTAAGTAAGCCTTGTGACATGTTCAATTGCAATATGTATCAAGGTTCTTTCACTAGGAGGGAAGAGATAAATTGACTCTTTAGAAGAAAAGTAGTAGTACTATCCTAATAAATACACACACACATATACATATGAAAGAATCGTTAAACATCTACAGAAATAATTCACATAGACATAATGATCATTAAATAAAATACAACACACATTCAACAATATAAGCACCAAATCCAATGAACTAGTTTATTTTATTTAGTACATACAAACATAAACACATAATGAAAACATCTAAAGAATAGTCTTACAATATTCACAATATATGCATGAAATTATGTTGGCTCAACAAACTTCTATTATAAAGTGAAATTTCCAAGATACATCGTTACAATGAGACACCACTAGCCCCAATAGTGGAGCATTAAGCCACTACTTTCTCCTCAAAAGGATGATCTTCTCTCTAATTCCTAGTTGGAGAAGCCAAGGTGAAAAAGTCCTTTACTTTATTAGTGAGGCTTATTTTATAAATATAGGAACTAACTTTTATATCCCCATGACTCTTGGACTATACTCATGACCCTTGGACTTATAATGTGACCTTTAGACTTCTACAAGCATTTTTTACTTTTCCTAGTGACTCTTTTGTCCACATATGACTCTTGGACTTCCCAAAAATTTACATTTACAATATTTTCCAAAATACATAATCATTTTCCAGACCATGTTGTGGTGATAACAAGAAAAGCCATTAATACTGACGACTTGGAGTTTGATGACTTGTAGCGTGAAGTTCTTTGAGAAGTGACAATACCATCAATATGTCTTCAATACTTTGTTTATATCTTGCATTGTGATTGATTTCTACCCTCCAAAGGGTCTATACATGTTATGGAGCCTTCATGGGTCACTTTGATCATTAAAATCGAACATTCCTTCAACTGTCCCACCATGGCGAATTCATGCCTTTGTATTAAATAATGTCTTCTTGGACAACAACTTCTAGTAGATCTCTTTGAACATCTTATGCCATGTTCACTAAGTGTACCTGTAGGTGAAGATCACTCATGGAAAGACAACATCAGCCTAAAAATATCCTAGTACTATACTATGATTTCATGTGATGTAACATCCGAGTATAAAAAATGCACAAGCGAGAGGAAGGAGGACCTCATGAGCACAATGCACTTGCAGGAGATAGGGAGGTAGGGGATGATGACTATAGATGTGTTGTGTGCAACTCTAGAGGAGAGAGAGGTAGGTTGTACACATGACATAGTTGCAAGAGGCAAGGGAGCAAGGTTTTTCCACTGATACTTTTTCATGTGCTAAGGAGGAAGGCTAGGGCCAAAAGGAAGTTGCGGGGAAAATTTCTAAGGCACAAGGGGGGGCACCACTACCCGCTGGAAGTTCACATTATGCTACATCAGGTAGGCAGGGTCAGGTTTGGTGCATGGAGAAGTTGCAAGCAATGAGGAGGAGTTCATTTTCACTATAATTGTGCAGTGCACGCAATAGGGAGAGATTGACCTTAGGATGGTGTTGTGCACATCTATAGGTTATAAGGAGGGTCACTACTATGATCTAAAAGTGAAATTTCACTCTTCCTAGCCCAAAGGGTAAGTTGCAAGGTTAATGAAATGACTAAGTATGGAAAGGTGAAACATGGAAAAACACAATGAATTTCGGACTTGAATGAGCTCCACACATCTCAAATCATCAATAAAACTTATACATGACCCAATATTAAGAAATATACATCAAAACACAAATTCACAAACATTCTCCAAGTGCAATGGGAAAAACATGGGTGATTGTGATGCGTAAGTGTTGTTTTGTGACTTGAATGTGTGTTATAATACCAAAAAGCACTATAAGTGATCTCAACAATCTAAAAACACTTAAGAAGGGATATGGACACTAGGAACATGTGTATACACATAAAATGACACTTGAAGACAAAAAGCGACACTTCACATGGTAAAGGGTAGGCTCAAAAAGTCAAATATAGCAAAATTTTGGACGGTGTTGTAGTAGCAATAACAATACCGAAGTAGTGGGCTTTGTACCATAAGTTATGGGTGAAAGACCAAAGTGGAAAATAATTATTTATTCATTGGATGCATGAGGGGAATCCTTGATGGGATAAGGGGCACCTAGGATTTCAATGATACGGCAAAAGGAAAATGAAAAGGATTTTATTTCTAATGATAGTGGGGCTTTTATGTGTAGGCTCATGTTAGCTTAGCCTACAAGACATGACCCTTAGGGATTAATGTGCACCCATAAGATACCTATAAGTCGAAGGGAGTTAAATAAAATTGATCACATAATCACAAGTGCAGTCATCAAAAGTGAATACTAATCTAAGATAGCTTCAAACCTAAAGGTTGCTAGGTTGTTTTGAAGAGAAGGACGAGTTTGCAATTTCTCTTGTGATATGGATTGGCTAAGTTAGGAGGGCTTCTGATCTAGGTGGATAATGGTGGCCACTCGCCTATTCCACTTGGGGCCCCACCATTGTTTCTTTCAGTTTTTCAATTTCCTTAATTGTAGCACAATTTACTATTTTAAGCAGTTTTTCGGGTCCAAAAATTTTGGAGCTGTTTTGAGGCCCTAAACGACATTTTTTTTGGAAAAACCGGGAACAAAAGTGAATTTCCTTCAATTTTACCCCCATAAAAATTTGTATTCCTTGGATAGATATTTATAACGAGGTATTGTACATGTCAAACGGAGATCGTATGCCAAAGTTACATCCTTGGGAAGATTGATGTACCAGTTTACCCAAATGGGGCCCATAGTTTTGGCGCTTCATCTCCTAGGGTTAGATTTTTGGATGTTTAGGTTTTTCCATTGTTTCTCAATAATAGGCCCTCGAGCCTCATTGTAACACAGTTCAGAGGCCTATAGCCGCCACATCTCTTCTCAAAGATAAGCTACCAACACCATAGCTAGTTTATTTCCATTCCGTAAGTATATTTCAGTTATTTTTTATTAATGAAATGAAGTCTTATTTCTGTTGAGATTCAACAAGATGATGAGCTTAGTGAAAATTAAACACCTTCACTAAGTGGGGTCCGCAGGCTATTTTTTAAGTGTATGTCTATTTTTAGAATGGTGAGCATATTCTAAAATTAGTAGGATGTTGATTCTAGATGGTTGAGAAAATTCTATCTTTGGATGAATTTCTATTTTTAGAAGATTGGGCGAAGTCTATTTATAGATCGCTAATCTAAAAATAGATGCATGTCAATTATTATTAGCCCTTAATAATAATCAGACAATAAACATTGACTTATTCTCTTGGAGCACTTTATTTCAGTGAACAGATGTGGCACATCAGTGGGTTGAAGGAATTATGCAATTCCTAGGGTGGTTGGTGACTCATGCACGGAGGACTTCGTTATAACTGACAGTGGCAAGTTGTAATAGAGTTGGAAGAGTAGTTATGTGAGTTGCTATTTAGTTTAACTCAGTAAGTGAGTTAAACTCAATTGTGCTAGTTGTATCTAGTTGTAGCTGAAGATACACTAGTGATAGATGAGTGAATTAATTATTTAATTCACAAGTAGTGTCTTACTTGCAACTAAACAAATACATCAGTTAATTACTTGCATGTCAGATCCAGTGGAGACCCAGTGGAGAGATAGTTGAAAGGGTGAGATGGACTATCATTTGTGACTATAGTGACACATTCAATGCATCTACACTAACATTGGAGATGGAAATGAGGATTGTGCAGTCAAGGCAAGGCAAGATCGAATTCATTCAGGGATCTTCTTCAATGGGGATTGAGCAATGGAGGCAGGCTGTTAGGAGGCAAGAAATTGGTGCATAGATATGCAAATTTCTGCATGATAGTGTGTGAGGTTGTTGATTTTACTGAGAGCTCTATGCTATGAGCTTTGTATGAGATTGTTACATGTTCCATTGATATACATAATATATGATAGTTGGGTTTTTTAGCTTTAAGCTTTCCCAGTAAAACATTCTTGTTATGTGCGTTTGATTTGCTTCATATGTGTTTTTCAATTGGCGATTTAATTTCTGCAAAGAATTAAGTGGAAGGATTATGTATTTAACATAAGATTAATTTGTTATATCAAGAGAGTTTGGTAATATACATACATATTGTATAATTTCTACATTTTTTTTTCATCTCTGCTTTTATGTGTATTTTTGTATTTCATTATGTTCATGTGTAAATCCGGATCAGCTGCTGGACAAGAATTTTGTATGGTTCTAGGCTAATGGCTTGTATGAATACTTTGTGATACAAGGCGAGTTGAGTTTCTCTCCTTCGAGAATGGCCAAGACCCATGAAACTCATGTGAAACAAGGTTGTAAGGAAATGTATGGTGTTGGAGTGAGGGTCACATGTATTTAAGGAAAAACGTAAAGGTTTAAGGGCCTAGAAAAGATATTTGCACAGGGTTGAGCAATATTTTGGGCGACAACTAGGGAATTCATAAGGCTATTATAGGAGCCCTAAATAAAGACCGAAAACCTCAGGCTTTGATGTGCATAGGTCTAAGATTTATTTAGGATTGAGCAGAGGACTTGAAGAGATTTATGTCATTATTTTTTTGTGTTAATGATCTCTATGGTGTATGTGTTTTGTATTGACTGATATGCATTGGTGTATTGTTTGCTATCCATTGTGAGAAGTTTGGTTATGGTTTCATTGCTTGCTAAATTAAAGGGTTACTTTAAGAAGTGTTGCATACATGTGTTATATGCCCTAAGAGAAATCATCTTATAAGGAGTTAAGGGATTGTGTGAAAGTTGGATTGTGTACCCTAACAAAAGATATCTTGGAGAAATAACAAGTTAGGTAAGATATCTTGTGTACTACACTGATTCATTTTTGTACATTTTCTACTGTGTAAAGTGCTTGTGTTCTAGTATTTCAATGTGTTTGTGATTGTGTTTTAGACATATATATGATTTTAAGTGCCAAGGAAAAATCAACATGGTAGATATCAATATTCATTAGAATTCATCACCTTTGGTCGCTTAGTTGAGGCTTTTGAAACTACTACTATTACATGTAGAAATTTATAAACACAATAATGTATTTCCAGATTCTCCTGATCTAACAAATTAATCTTATGTTAAATACAAAATCATTCCACTTAATTCTTTGCAGAAATTAAATTTCCAATTGCAAAACACATATGAAGCAAAATCAATCACACATAACAAGATGTTTTACCGGGAAAGCTTAAAGCTAAAAACCCAAACTATCATATATTATGTATATCAATGGAATCATGTAACAATATCATACAAAGCTCATGACATAGAGCTCTCAGTACAATCAACAATCTTCACACATTGTCATGTAGAAATTTGCATATCTATGCACCAATTTCTTGCCTCCTGACAGCCTCCCTCCACTGCACAATCCCTGTTGAAGAATAACCCTGAATGAATTCAACCTTACCTTGCTTGCACTGTGCAATCCTCATAAGCATCTCCAATGTGTGTGTAGATGCATTGAATGCATCACTATAGTCACAACTGATAGTCCATCTCACCCTTTCACCTATCTCTCCACTGGGTCTCCACTGGATCTGACATGCAAGTAGTTAACTGTTGTATTTCTTCAGTTGCAAGTCATACACTACTTGTGAATTAATTAACTAATTAATTCACTCATCTTTCACTAGTGTATGTTCAATTACAACTAGCACAACTGATTTTAATTCACTTAATTGAGTTAAACTAAATAAAAACTCACATAACTACTCTTCCAACTCTGTTACAACTTGCCGCAATCAGTTATAACGACGTTCTCCATGCATGAGTCACCAACCACACTAGGAATTGCGTAATTCCTTCAGCCCACTGATGTGCCACATCTGTTCACTGAAATCAAGTGCTCCAAGAGAATAAGTTACTATTTATTGTCTAATTATTATTAAGGGCTAATAATAATCGACATGCATTCTATTTTTAGATTAGCGATCTATAAATAGACTTCGCCCATCTTCTAAAAATAGAAATTCATCCAAAGAAATAATTTTCTCAACCATCTAGAATCAACATCCTGCCAACTTTAGAATATGCTCACCATTCTAAAAATAGACATACACCTAAAAATAGCCTGTGTGGGCCCCACCTAGTGTAGGTGTTGATTTTTCACTAGGATCAAGGATGATGTTTCCAGATGCCACTTTCTTTGTTTCTTGTTGCAATATTCAACACTCCCTCTCAACAATAAAGGACTGTCTTTGCAAGTGACACGCAACTCTATGCATTCACCCTGTAATACTTGCAAGAAACACTTCTGAAATTGAATAGCCTCCAAACAACTGAATCAGTATAATGCATCTGTCATCAAAGTCTTCTGACCTCTACTTAGCTACTACACATGTCTTCAGGAACCACTACGATGTTGAACTCTGCACCCATGCACTTTGCAGTTGCTGCCAACTCTGATCCACGCTCTAGTATCCGACACTGTCACTTTGATCTGACTACGTCAATCCAACTAATCATGTTATTGTTTCTCTGTGGGTGCCTCGTAGCCAGGTTCAATTCATGAGATTCACACCATCTCAATAAATCTTTCCTAGAAATATTTTCTTGGGATTACTCATGCATGTTTCCCCACCTCTCACCTAGCGGTATAGCTACATGCACTCCCTCTGCTCGTCTGGCACGAAATTTCTCTACATGAGTGGTTGCTCCCACTCCATGATCCTCATCTTTTGGCTGCTCCACATCCTGAGGTTCACTCTTACCTGCATGCAAATGTTGCTCCCTCTCAAGCTTCAATTGCATGTCTTTCTCGCACTTCCCAATAGTAGGAAGCTCTGTGGAAATCCCATCTACTTCAATTCTATAGAGATTCTTAACTCAAATCCAAACCTTCTTGGCTTGCCCTGTTGTTTTGTGTCGTTGGAAAATTTTTCCTTCACTAAAGACAACATCATAGCCTCTATCCTCTAACATTGCGACTGAGATTAATTTCTTCTTTAAACCTGGAACATGCACAACATATTTTAAATAAAATATTCTACCTAACGCCCTCTGAAAGGTAATGGTACCAATGTCGGTCGTACTGTATCGTCCATCGTCACCCAACTCAACATGCATCTGGAGATCTTTCTCCACCAAGTCACTGAACAATTTCTCATCTCTCGTCATGTGAAAAGAAGCACCGCTATCAAAGTACCACCCCGATCCTAATGCACTAGACACCATGCATGCGATCAATGAGAAGTCAAGCTCAAATTGCGAGGCAAGGGCCTCACCAACTGCGGTTCCAATAGCCATCTTGTTATTCTTCTTATGTGGACAATTTGTGGCAATATGTCCAAACTCGTGACAGTGAAAACACTTCACTTTAAACATGTTGTGCTCCTTGACATCTTCTCTGCCCTCAGATTCTGAATGGAATTTATTCCCCTTCTTCTTCTTCGCCTTGGCATCCAAAGCACAATCCTCTTCATCATCATGCTTTGATGAAGAGCCATCCCTAGTGGTCTGCCTTATCTCCTCCTGCACTAGATCTGACCATAGTCGCTCCCAATCCAGCAGTTTCTCCCGTCCATTGACAGAGTCTTGATAATTGTGCCAACTCTTCAGAAGCCCAAGGAGATCCAAGCTCACCAAGTCATCATTCACAACACTGACTCCTACACTCCCAAGCTCATCCCTGCATTGGACAAACTTTGTCAAGTATACTGGAATAGTGTCGTTCTTCTCCATCTTGACTTTTCTAAGTTTATCCTTCAGTGCCAATTTCCTATGGTCACTTATTCTTTGGAAAAGATCTGTCAAAGCCTTCCACATTGCAAATGGAGTGGCTTTCCCATGAAGGCTTGACACAATATGTTCTTTCACACCTTCCAACAGAATCCTCCTCACCCTTGCTACTTTCTTTTTCCATGCGTCAAGTACTACAAAATCCGCCGAAGTGGGCTTAGGAACATTGCTATCGATGAATTCCTTCAAGCCATTATCTTCAAGCATCACCTCCATCTTTTCCTTCTATACTATTAGTTCGAGCTGACCTCAAGTTCATACTCCAACCGCAACCCATTGAAATTCATTTCAATGTATACTCAACTATCGCACCAAGAAATTCTCGCAGCAATTTCAAATTGTTCCACCAGCACAAACCTTAGCACCGCTTCAATATTGCAATATCCAGTGATTAACACTACTCTGATACCATGTAGAAATAAACACAATAATTTATTTTCGAATTCTCCTGATCTAAAAAATTAATCTTATTTTAAATACAAAATCCTTCCACTTAATTCTTCGCGAAAATTAAATCGCCAATTGCAAAACACATATGAAGCAAAATCAATGGCACATAACAAGATGTTTTACCGAGAAAGCTTAAAGGTAAAAACCCCAACTATCATATACTATGTATATCAATGGAATCATGTAACAATCTCATACAAATATTAGCACATAGAGCTCTCAAATACAATCAACAATCATCACACACTGTCATGTAGAAATTTTCATATCTATGCATCAATTTCTTGCCTCCTGACAGCCTACCTCCACTCCGCAATCCCTGCTAAAGAAGAAGCCTGAATGAATTCGACCTTACCTTGCTTGCACTGTGAAATCCTCATAAGCATATCCAATGTGTGTGTAGATGCATTGAATGCATCACTATATTCACAACTGATAGTCCATCTCACCCTTTCACCTATCTCTCCACTGGGTCTCCACTGGATCTAACATGCAAGTAGTTAACTATTGTATTTCTTCAGTTGAAAGTAAGACACTACTTGTGAATTAATTAACTAATTAATTCACTCATCTTTACTAGTGTATGTTCGGTTACAACTAGCACAAATGATTTTAACTCACTAAACTAAGTTAAACTAAATAACAACTCTCATAACTACTCTTCCAACTCTGTTACAACTTGCCACAATTGGTTATAACAAAGTCTTCCATGCATGAGTCACCAACCACCCTAGGAATTGTGTAATTCCTTTAGCCCACTAATGTGCCACTTATGTTCACTGAAATCAAGTGCTCCAAGAGAATAAGTTACTATTTATAGTCTGATTATTATTAAGGACTAATAATAATCGACATGCATTGTATTTTTAGATTAGAAATCTATAAATAGACTTCGCCCATCTTCTAAAATTAGAAATTCATCCAAAGAAAGAATTTTCTCAACCATCTAGAATCAAAATCCTACCAACTTTAGAATATTCTCACCATTCTAAAAATAGACATACACCTAAAAATAGCCTGTGTGGGCACCACCTAGTGTAGTTGTTGATTTTTCGCTAGGATCAAGGATTATGTTTCCGGATGCCACTTTCACTGTTTCTTGTTGCAACATTCAAAATTACATTCACTTTTGTAATATTTTGTCCTTGGATTTCACCATAGAGGGTGGATGCCCATTTAGAATGCCTTTATTCATCTATTTAATTAAGCCTTGATAGTGTGTCATAGGGGCATGCTATTTAATTAACAAAACTGAGGACATGGAGAGCTTTGTAAGGAATTGTGACATGATTTATAATTTCTTTATAAAATATGAGACATTATCCTAGGGTCCAATGAGAATCTTACCCATTCAATATTCTCCCCCTCATATACAAGGAAATAGTATTATTATATAAAGGTCCAACATTTCTATTCCTAATGGTGGTGGTTCTTTAGGAGATATATGGGGAAAATGCTTAAAGAGGAGTACATTTTCCTACCCCTTACCTTCCTTCACTTGGAGGGAAATCTCCTCAAAATCAAGTTTTTATGGTTGGAATTAACCATATAGACTTGTAGTTAACTAATGATCCTATTAATAATGATGTGAATTCCATGCCCAAGGTGTCATCCTTGGACATTCCTATGTTTGAGGGAAAACTTAGAGAATACCATTAGAATAATATTAAGACTTTTCACATGTGGCACTCTTAAAACAATATCATGGATGATAACATTATACTTATGATTATTCCAATGTATTCTCATGGGAATAATGAACACATGATACATTGATCTTAAAGGTGGTTCTTACTCTGTAGGCCTAGCTTTGTAATTTTAAAATAATTTCCAATTATGTTGTGAATGATATCCTTATTTATTTCATATATTCAACCTCTACTGATGTTACATATCACATTCATGATTAGGGGTGTGGGAAAATCATATGGAATATCCCCTTGTTTGATGATATTTTGTTTTATCGGTTCATTAATTACTTACTCCATCATAGAATCTTTAAAAATGTTGTACAATCAAACTATTAGGAAGAATTTATTCTTAAATATCAAGGATTAGATCTAATATATTCTCAATGTGGTTACCTATCCACCATCCTTCCTCATGCCCCTAGCGCAAGTGGGGTTAACCCACCTATTCTAGGTTAATTGCAGGTGATTAATGGTCTTAATGGGAATAACAATTATACATCTAAATAGTTCAATCATGTTCCTATCCCTTTAGGTATTGGTCCTTAAGAAGGGACAAATGTCTCTTTTGGAATACCTTATGGTTATACTGCATCCTATTTCTCAAGCCTCAATTACCTCAACTAAATCCATGGGGTGCTATTATATAAGTTTAGAGAGCACTGAGTGAGTGTATATGAGGGTATTTAATTTTTTCAGTTTTTATTTTGGTATAATGATAAATAATATATGTATGGGACTTGAACATTTCATGGGAGATAAATTTTTTTGCAACAAATGATAAACTTTCCATAATGAATTATTAATATTTATAAATGAATTTACCAATTTGGGAATATATAAATAAGATGAGGATATGATGTAGGGGTAATTTTTGTAAGTCCATGAATGCATGTGTTTTGAACATTTTTTACTAATAAATGTGCCCATGCTATTTCCACTTATTGCTAGAGTGTATTTTCAATCCTTTGCCTTCATGTAATATTGGTTCAATTTTTACCTTCCTAACCTAATCATACTTTGGTGTAACCCAAGAAAAATATCCCATATTTTCAACATAATATTTTACAGGAAATCCATGGGTTATATATTTGCTATGAATTTTTTATTTATTGTATATATTTTTGTAAGAATTTCATATTGAAATTTTTAAATTTTTTGTAGAAATTTCTAGGTCAAAACTTAAGTTAGCATTTAGGTTGGTGTTTTGGATGAAATTAGGGCTTACACTTTCTATTTAAGTCAAAATTTAGGTCAATAATTATACTTAACTTTTGATATTAATACTAAAATATAATGTTGATAGTAGCCACAATTAGCTATAGTTGACCCATAAAACTTTAAACCTCCTAATCCACCAACCCCACTAACACCTCAGTCCTTAACCCCCTTACCCACTGACCTATTAAACACCTTATCTATTAATCCCTATGCTTAGTATTTTCTTGCATAGGTGGCCAAAAACCCTTGTGTCTATAAGATAAATAAATGGAAATTGTTAGTTGTGCGACAAGCATAGGAGTGTTACTGAAAAAAATTAAAGCAAGAAAACATCCATGAAACTAAATTACAAACTTAACCACAAGAATTCCATTTAAACACAACAAATTTTAGGGAGAAAAATCATATATTAGTCCAATGGAAAAGAATAAATGAGTAACAACACCTGGGGACAATGGTTGGATTCAAATGAGCTTTATCTCCCTCTTTGTGATGGTTCCTTTTGCTCCTTGAAAGTCCTCTCTAACAATTATGATTGAACAAGCATTTTTTCTTTGAGAAAATAACATAAACATTAATGAGGGTTATGAATTGTATAACGAGAGAGAAATATGGATAATCTCAAATCCCATTCCTCCAATATAACCTTGCAACTCTTCTTTTCTTCAAATTCTTCCCCAAGGATTTCATTCATAGGGAAATTTTGAACCTCATGAAGAACAAGTTGTAATGTGAAAGGGACTTTGGGAGCCAAAAGTACTCCATGTTAATGGGATGATAATTTTAATTTCTCTTATACATCAATCTAGAGCTCCTTGAGTCATGCCTCCAATATTAAATGCACCAAATAGGTTGTGCTTACTCATGTAGATAGAGTTGTAGGGGTTTTGAAGGATATTTGACACAAGTCTTATGAGGGCCAGTGAATGTAGGCAGAAAAGTGTAAAAAAAATCACTTTCAAAGTGTTTTTACCTGCTATTTTATGTGATTTAAAGTAGACATTAGTTATCATTACTATTTTTTACTATTTCCAACTAATGATGCTTTTAAATGATGAAATAAATATCTCTTGTGAACAAAATTGAAGTGATAATAGTTATCCCTTGATGTATGAGTTTAAGAGATTTTGTATAACTGAAATTTATTGTTTTTTCTTCCCCAATGCACATGCTTGTGAAAATGAAAATTAAAAATGAAAAATGATCATAGTTGAAAATTATCAATTGGATCATAGTTGAAAATGAAAAATCCTTTGCATGGAAACATGAGTCATCCACACGGTGCAAGTAACAATAGAGGACTACTCACTAGGAGGGGACTTGGAAATTGTAGGTAGTTATTTGAAATGATCACCCACTTTAGGGAATTGATTCCCATACAAGCCTAGGGGTCTTCAATTAGAACTATAATAATGTAACCACCACAATTTACAACCCACCCCAATGTGATAATGATTATATTTCAAACACTAGGTAACCTATTGAATTAGAGAGATAATGACTCTCTCTATTTAATTCTAGAACTCACCATAAATAATGGAAATGGGAGTATTGGTGAGGTAAATCCCCTCTGTGGACAAAGGCGATCCCACTAGCCCTAGAGTGGGTCTAGCCACAAACAAGACACGTTATGACATCAATTCCTAGTTAACGAATGGACGGAGACTCGATATATAACTTACCGTATATCCTGCACTGTTGTTGTCATCGAAAGAGTGGCTACCTCTCGCTCCTGGTTCGACAGATCATGATCCGCTCGTTCTCACGCTCAGATACCTACACATACACCAGAAACAAAGACGATATACAAAATACTATTTCACATCTGTAACTATCATTCAGTCGAAGAATACTAAATCAATGCATCAATAGACACAACACAAATATGGAACCAATACCATAGTCAAGTATATTATTGAAAGGAAGGAAGAGTACAACCAAGCTTCAACGTTGCAGTCTCCTCCAACAGGGTTCCAGCGGAGCGCGTCTCACAAAGCTCTTTGGGAATTTGGACAAGGCTTTCTCTACAGAATTGTCCCTGGTTCTACCTTCTCGATAGTGATTACTCTGCTATAGTATCTCTTCTCCAAGTTCAGCTTCTTGGCTATCTGTTCAGCTAGCTTGTGTAAAGGGAGAAGGACTGTTTATATAGAGGAAGGAGGAGAGGTTAGGATCCCTATAATCATGGAGGGGAGTCCTATCTTCAAGAATGTTCTAAAAACCACTACCTAAAGGAATAGATCTGTGGCTTATCAATTTTAACCACTTGCTGTGACTCATCCCTGAGGTGGTTAAAGGAAACTTCTGCCTCTAATTTGTTAAAAAAAATTCCCAAAAAGGTTGCCGCGAGAACAACAAAGAGATAGAGTAGCAACTGGTGCGGCCTCTAGTGTACATCCTCCATACTGGCGCGAGCGGTGAAATGGCTACCCGTGCCAATGCCAAAACATAGGTTTTTATGGGCTTTCTGAGGAAATGTTCAATAGGAGAAAAGATGTCCTTATGCAGAAGGATGAAAAGGAGGTGTTTGCAGAGTATGAAACTGCTCACATGTCTTGGGAAAGACCCTCCAATATGCAGGGCGAGGGATTGCAGGGATGGTGACAAAATAGCTGTGTACCAGATGCCCCCTAAAGCATGAGGTCCGAGAGAGGGGGAGGGGTGAAATGCTTTATGAGAACGTGTTCAACCCAAACACTGCTGTCGGAAGACCTGCAAGTACAAGAACAACTGATACATCTGATACATGACATGTGACATGGGTGCAGCCATCCATAATAGAGTACATAAACAATGAGATCCGAGCTGGTATGGACACAACCATCCAGCAGTAGGGATCAACAAATAGACTCAGGTATGGTCATATCCATCCAATCAGAAGAGTCATATAACAAGTCATAGTAATCCACAAAGAACCTGCAGCATGGATTTCATCAGACAAAAACCAGGGTCTTGCGCTCCATCTTAACCCGAACAAAGTAAAAATTCGAGCATGCGAATATGTGAGTCAAAGTCGAACATGCAAGAAAATCGTCTTATTACCAGCCAATGATGAAAGTTGTTAACATAGGTGAGAGAAACCACCAATAATGACAATGGCTCTACAGACAAGTGCCGTGTTCAAGAGCAACATACTGCCAACACGACTATAATGCGGTTCCATTTTCCCCCACCATTTATGGTGAGTACCCCAATTATTTTTGAAAAACAAGCTTGAAGGGGATAGAATATGCTTGCGATGTAATTTTTTCCTTCGGAAAAATCCAACCTAGTACATTTTACAAGCCCTAGGAAGGAGGAACTCGAGTAACATCATGACGATGGAGTTTGATGTCATCGGGTTTTAACGAATCTGACAAAGGGAGAACTCGGCATCTTTTAATGTTTAGAGAGTTGGAAAATAAGGCGGAAAAGAAAAATACAGCAGTCCCTTTTCATAAATAGGATTTCAGATCCAAATAGGCAGAAAACAATATCTGAAAGAACCTCTTAGTTGTGATTGTCTAAGGTATTCCTTTTTCATAAATAATCTATCCCAGCCCAAAAAAGGGGTAAACGTATATTGGGTAGATATCGTTTCGCAGCCAATTTAACGAGTTCAAAATGACAAGAAACTTGATGATATTTTTAGTTTTAGAGAGTCAGAAAAGAGATGAAAGGTGACTCCAGTAGTGAATTTTTCGTGTTTTTACCGAGTCCAAAAAAGTATAAAATACAACTCGTTTCTTCGTCATAACCATGTGAAAACCTGTCGCTGCAAAAAAAGGCGTGTGTAAAACGTATTTCTCGAAAATAATATGAAAATATAGCGAAAAATATGTTTTAAAACATATTTTAAGATTTTGAAAAGTTATAAATGACCATAAGTGGTAAATAATATTTAATTTTCACTTTTACCTCTTTGCAGAGCAATAGTGACTCGTTTTCCTTGCGATCTTTTGGCAACGATTGTGAACAATCTAGTGGACCAATCCGGATTTCGTTCGTTTTAGGTAAGAGCCGACACCATTGGATATCTTTTGAGCTATATTTCATTACCTTTATTTTTCATTTTGAATCCCTTAGGGGAGGATTTGTAAAAACTAGGGTATCGAGCTTGGCGCGGGTTTCGGGCACGGACCCGCGCTGATCGACCCTTTTTTACACAAGGGTCGTGCCAACCGCGCAACCCAAAATCTGCCTTAATTTCAAGAAAATGAAACCATTTAATTACAAATTTTAATTCCCAAGGGGACTTACAATGTTCATATGGACAATGCATGCAGGTACCAAGCAGAAAAAGATGGTAATTGAGTGGAAAGAGAGAGAACGCAGTGAGGAGGGTGAACAAGCCATGGAAAATGAACAATGCATGAATGCACTCAGAAATTGTGGGCTCAAGAATTTATTCCTGACACCATGTCTCTGGGCTTGATAAGAATTTTGGATGAAGATCAGGAGAAGTTTTTACTTTAGGATCAGGAGCTTGAACTCGAAGTTTCTGATGTGTATTTCATCACTAGATTGTCACGTAGAGGTGCAGTCCCTATCTTGACTGGTACCCATCCTTTCAGGGAAAGCATGGGAATGGTAATTGACAAGGTGTGTTGAGGGGCACGAAAAGGAATAGGGAGTGGAAAAGTAGACATCCAAACCGTCCCTGATCTGGCACTGAGAGTAGTGCTTCACACTATCACGCAGACTACGGGATCACAGGCACCACATGAGGCCACGAAGACACAACTACTTCTTGCCTCAGAGTGCATGAACCCGACTATCTTCAACTATTATGAGGTCGTGACTGTCAAAATAAAACGGCAACTCACTAAGTGTAAGAAGACCAAAATAAAGCAACTATTACCCATATTCCAATGTCAGGAGGTTATTGTCCCGATACCACCACCCACAGAGCCACAGATGGCCCGATGGGCTGCACTGATGCCTAGAGTAGGGGGTGGACAACAGATGTCCTGGAGGCCAGAGTTTTTTTATTGGCTCCAAAGACAACTGATTTTCATGGAGGATTGGACCTATGCCGACACATATTTCATCAGAGACCCAGACCTCCCACTCCCGGAAGGAGAGGATTGGGACGAAGAGCTAGGTGAGACTCATTTTTTATTTTCATGAGTTTATAATTTTTTGGATATATATGCATGTTCTGAAATTTATTCTATATTTATGCAGATGTTGGCTCAGAGCATCCTAGAGGTATGTCGCCGATAGCGAGGAAAAATCCTCGTGATATCGATCCTCATGGTGAGGGGATTGACGAGGAGATAGTACAGAACCTGGAGGGGATCACTCGTGGGATTCCAGACTATGCTCATTTTGATGATGTTCCTTGGGCCTATCAGAGGCACACTATAGGGGTGCCGAGTCGTATTCACCACTTGCTGAGGCGGTTGGTACAGGCGGTGACGTGCTATCATGAGCACCACGCCAATTAGGCACTTAGGCTTTATTTCCGCACATTTTTGGGAGACATGTTTCTTCACAATGTAACTAAAATAGACATATATTATTTTTTTGGTTTTATGATGCACACATTGCAAACAATCGATATATATAGATATATATATATATATATATATACATCTATTTTCTACATGGGTCTATTTACATATGATGATGTTTTTATAAATTGCACAAATGTCTATCTAGCACAATGTTAGCTATTGCATCTGTTAATGTATTCATTCGTCTTGGTATATGTTGATATGTAATGAAATTAAAATTTCTTTCAAGTAAACGAATACGCAAATAAAATCTCAAAATGCATGGGTTTCGAACCGAATAATGACCGTTAAGTTGAAGAACAAAAAGCTGCGAACCCCAATTCACAAGCAACGCACGTATGCTGAGGTTAACTACCTCGGTTAATAGTTCCAAAACAGTATTATATTCAGCAACATTGTTTGTAGTTGGTCCTAGACAAATACCTTGTAAGTTAATCAACTCACCAACAGGATCATAAATTACCCATGTTGCTGAAGACAAGTTCCTAGTACTGCGGGAAGCACCATTCGCGAAACCGACATAAGGGGAAATAGACATCTGCATAGAAAACAAGACCCAATAAGCAGAAAAAAGCTCACAAAGCACATCAAACCAAAGCATGCAAAAAAATGAAAAAATCACCTATGTACACATATCATGCATGAATGAATCAAGCATAATACTTTTTGAGGTACAACCCATTCCTGGGATGTGCTAAGGAGTAACCTTCATAATCAATAAGCTCATAAGCCCCATTATGTAACACGCATTTTACGATGTAGGGCCCATGCCACATGGGTTGGAATTTTCTTGCCCCCAGCTTGTCATGAGCTTGGTCGTACAAGAGAATGAGATCACTTTTGATAAAATAATGAGGGGAAACTGTTTGGTCAAAATGAGCTTTGACTCGCTTATTCTGTGCTTCAATGACCAAGGCAGCTAAGCGACGAGTTTCGTCCAATCTCTCTAAGTTAAGGAGACGTTCTTCCTCAATTGAACTATTAGGCAGTAATTCCACAACTAGTTTGAGTGGATGGATTTCACATTCAATTGGAAGAGTGGCTTCCAAACCGTATACCAATTGGAACGGGGTAAATATGGTTGCATTCTTAATCAACGTTCGGTAAGCCCAAAGAGCTAAAAACAACATGAGATTCCAGTTTGATTTATGGATCCCAAATGTTCGTTGAAGCATTGTAACAAGGACTTTGTTTACAGCTTCAACTTGGCCGTTAGCTTAAGGATAATAAAGTGTTGAGCTGTCATGACGCAGACCCAACTTAGACGTCAGCTCTGCCATCATATAATCCCGAAAATGAGAACCATGATCGGTAACAATGGCTTGAGGGACACCAAACTGAGAAATAACGTGATTGAATATGAATTGTGCCACTGTCTTACCATTTGCAGTCAGTGTAGGCATTGCTTTGGCCCATTTCGTAAAATAGTCGACGACGACGATAATATAGGCATGCCCCTCAGTCGAACAAGGGTTACACGTCATAAAATAGATGCCCCATTTGGAAAAAGGACCAACGATAATCATAGGGTGTAAAGGAATAGGTGGCGCATGCATCTTGCATTGATATATCTGGCACACATGGCATTTGCGTACTGCGACAATTCAGTCTTTAAAAATGGATGGCCAGAAATAGCTAGAATGAAGGATCTTATATGCAGTGGCATAACCAAACATGTGACCACCACAGGTGCCACTATGGCAGTTATTTAAAAATTTCTCAGCTTCCTCAAGGGTCGGACATTGGCGCAGTACAAAATCAACTCCAACATGATAGAGGGTATCTCCGACAATATGATAAGGTTGCGACTGATACCGAATGCGGCGTCGGGCATCCTTCGTTAACTTAGACATGAAAGTAGACGTTTGGAGATACATGATGATATCACGGTACCATGGATCGAGGGTGCTAATCAAGAAAATATTTTTTCCCGGAATGTGATCCTCAGAATGAGAAGGAGCAGAGTCGGCAGGGAGAGGAAAAATCAAATCAGTGAAAACAAGTGATTTCTTCGATTTGGCAGTAGTAAACTCCAAATCAAACTCTTCGAGGATAACGATCCACTTCGAGTATTTTCCCCCCAACAACTTCCGAGACAAAATATATGTCATGGGGTTACAATCAGAAATCACGGTCACCGTGCGTAACAAGATATAATGACGAAAATGCTAGACAGCTTGGACCGCAGCCAGTGCTAACTTCTAGACATGTGCGTAACGTGTTTCAGGGTCGAGAAGGTTCCGAGACAAGTCGTAAATGACATGCTCAGTACCTTCATCATCATCTTGAACTAAAACCATGGTGATCGTACTGAAGGCGGCAACTAGGTAGAGGGCGAAATCACGATGATAATCCGGAGGACGTAATAGAGGAGCATTGACCAGTAACATCTTAAGCCTATCAAAATACTGTTGAGAAATCTCATCCCAACAGAAATGGACATCCTATTTTAAAAGTTGTGTGAATCCTTTGGCTACTTCGGCGTAGTTCGGGATAAAATGACGTAAGAAATTCGCTTTCTCTTGGAGACTCAGGAGCTGGTGTAACAAGGATGGGGAGGGGAGATTAACAATAACCTCAACCTTAAGTGGGTCAAGGAAAATTCCATCTTTAGATACGATGAACCCTAAAATTCTACCGGAGTCGACGCAGAAGACGAATTTATGCGGCTTGAGCCAGATGTTGTAGCATCTACAACGAAGAAAGATTTGGTGGAGATGGTCCAGGTGGTATTTTCGCGCAGCTGAATGAGCCGGAAGGTTATCCAGGTATGGTTGAACAATATGAAAAATATCGTGAAAGGCATAAGACATTGCATGCTGGAATGTAACCCCAACATTCTTTAAGCTGAAAGGGATTTTCTTATACGAGAACATTCCCTAAGGATAGATAAAATAGGTCTTGTGTTGATTGGACATGAGAATGTTGTTATGATTATAGCCAGAAAAACCGTCCATAAGGGAAAAAATCTTACTCCCCATACAATCGTCAATAATCTGATCGATGAAAGGGGTGGGATAGTTATCCTTAGAATAGGCCCGATTGATATCGCGATAATCAACATAGACATGAATTGCTCCCTGCTTCTTATCTACAGGGACAATGTTAGAAACCCACTTTTTTAGAGGAATCAGATAAATGAAACCCGCTTTGAGAAGTTTTTCAACTTCAGCTTTTATAGCGGTGGCTTTCCGAGGATGCACTAGATGAAGACGCTGACGAACAGGCTTCGCACCTGGGTAGGTGGGAATCTCATGCACCACAATACTGGGGTCGGTTCCAGGCATCTCTTTGTAAGACCAGGTGAAAACATCACAAAATTCGCAAAAGAGGCTAGTATACACTTGGACTTCCTCGGAAGAGAAAGTGACTCCCACATGGATGTTCTCGACAATTACCAATTTCACGGAAATGTCGATAGGCATCATTTGAGTAATGTTACCCAAGTTACCTTCAGTGAATACTTCTTGAGTCAAAATATGTGTTTGAAGTGGCGGAGAAGGAACTTGAGACAAAAAATGCTCAAGACAGTTAGACATTGCCCCGAGGCTAGGCATCAACGAGGAATGATGATTCCCATCGCTCCACGGTAGATATTCAAGAGAAATGGTTTCCATGATAGCCTCGTCGGATGGAAACACTTCTTTCAAAGGATCAGGCGAATCTGCATCGCCGAGCCAGGGGGATTGAGAATAAACGTCGAGAGACATGCTCAAAGGAGTAGCTTCAGGAGGGGTAGAATGAGATGCAGTGGTAAGCTCGCCATAATTGATTTCAATTAGACTAAGCGGCATTGAATCTCCAAACGAATCAACCTTTTCAGGTAAAGGGACGTTCCATGAGTCATCTGACCGAGAGACCATATTAACTTGAATGGTATTCGGTGGCGGAAAGGGAAATATACCCATGAGAGTGGGATATTTGAAAAGACTCGACCCTACACTGTCAAGGGGAGAAGGAATCTGATCCACGTATGGCACGTTGTTCTCAGAAGATGAGGTAATGAACAACAACTGATTGACAATAATGATTTTTCCCTCGTGTGGAAACTTTAAAAGTCGGAGGATGGTGGATGGAACGCATAGCATAGTGTGAGTCCAACTGCAACCGAGTAGAAGATTGTAATTAAGTTTGGCATCAACGACTTCTACTTCAACGTTGACCATCTTTCCTTGCAACGTGATCGGCAAGCTAGCGAGAACACCTAGGGGTTTCGATTCCCTTCCATCAAATGCCTCAAGGGCATTGGGTGATGAAGTCAGGGCTAGAGAGCCAATATCCTTCTAGAAAGTAGATGACATGACATAGGTAGATGCACCTTCGTCCACTAAGGCTCTATGGATGTTGAGACTGTTAATGTCGACTTGTATAACAAGCACAATATGGTGCGGAAGTCGGGGGACAAAATTCTCTAAGTCGAAAGAGAGAAGGCTAGAATCAGCAGGATCAATCTCACCGATCGCAGATAGTAACGCTTTCTGTTGAGATGGACAACTCTGAAGCACTTCTAATGTAGACATCACGGAAGGCGCCTGTGCTAAGTCCTCAACAATACTGTAATGTTGGGCAGCACGGGTGTTAGGATTATAAGAAGATTTCCGGAGAACACCTTTAGAAGGTGGTCATACAACGGGTTCAGCACTGGGCCTTTCAATCTCAAGAGGACCAGAGGTAGGTGGGGGGGGGGGGGAGGACCATCAACGACCTCTTTCCCAGTTTCCTAGCGTGATCCGGCATAATCCTTCAACCGAGTAGCGATGGAAATGGGTGCATAATCGTTCATCATGAATACTTGAGAGCCAAACAACGCAGATGGTGGAGGTTGCTCGACCATCTGGGTCTGTTGAGATGGGAAAGGTTCTTTGAGGATTTTTGGAGTTCCCTTAGCGCCCTTGAGCAGTTGACTAACCTCGGATCGTCTAGGACAATCCTTAGTGTAGTGGTCCTCATCACAAATCAGACAGGGATACTTCAGCTTTCGCTGTGAACCATCATCAGCACGAGGTTTAGACAATTATGGTTTTGGGGCATCGGCTTTGGCCTTACCTTTGCCCTTCTTTTTCCCCTTGGAAGTATTGTCCAAAGGATTGGCCTGAATGGTGTTGACCTCTGAGGTTTTACAAGAATCCAAGGTAGCCTAAGGAGCAAAATTATTGGAAGAATTTGATTTCTGCTTCCCATTGGAAAACTTACGTGAAGTTTGAGACACAAAACCAATAATGCCATCGATTGATGGGGTAGTTGGCGCTTTGGAGGTCCCAGGTTGTGGAGCCTCAGTCAAGATGTCATACAAAATGCTCGATTGAGAGTACACTAAATCAAGGTACTGGGCACGAGCAATGGCCTGTTCCTTAGTTACAAATGCCCCCATAGCGATGTCTTTCACAATCTGATTGAAAAATAGGTAGTGAACCGATGAGTAAGAAGCTGATCAGGAATTTTGAATTTGATCAGGTGACGACGCCGTCTCCATTTGTGAATGTGATCCGAGATATGTGTAGCCCGGTCCTATTTCAAGGATGTTAGGAGATGCGTCTCGACTTCATAACGAAATGGCAATTGGAAATGGGTAAGGAATGCCATAGCGAGAGTGTTGAAATATTGAAAGATGCCACGAGGCAGTTCAATATACCACTTAGCAGCAGCTTCGGTAAGAGTGCACTGGAAAAGACGAAGTCAGACAGAGTCATCCACCCAAGAATTGGAAGAACACCATAAATGGTATGTCATGACGTGTGCTTGGGGGTCTTCTCCAGACTTGCCCTCAAACTTGGGACAATCACCAGGAACCTTTGTTGGGACCGAAGGCCAATAGGGATTATGAAGAATGGGATCATTTCTCAATTTGGACACATTGGTAACTCCAACCTGGCAAGAAAAGGTAATTGGGGGTTAAAAGGCATAACAGGTCCCCAATAAGGACCCGTACCCATACTTCATCTTGGTTGAGTATGACTCTGCCCCCATTGGTTCTGTCCTAGAGGGTTCAGACCATAAGGGGTATAAGCCAGATAATTTGGTTGATATGGCAGCTGAGGACCAGGATACAGGGGTTGAAAACCATGATACTGATTCTAAGTATACAAGGGTCTCGATTGAGCAGCATAAGGATTTTGCTGTGGAGTATAAGTATAGCCTAGCGGTTGAGGGTAGTAAGTAGAACATTGAGGTGGGTTGTAAACTGGTCAATATTGACCTTGAGGAAAATAACTGCCTTGGGGTCGAACGGGCTGTTGATAAGTGGGGCCCTGTTGAGCTAAATAGTCCACGTGCACAAGTTGATTTGGTTGTGGCATAGAGTAGAGTGGTGGTTGAGCAGGGTTAGTATGCTGTGAAGGTTGGCCCGGCTGAGCCGGTTGACCTGAATGATGAGGACCACCACGTTGTCCCTGCTGAGCAGGTTGGCCTGATGGTTGGGGTGGGCCAGGTTGTACCTGATAACCAGGTTGGCCTGGAGTAGGACCATAATATGGCCCTGGTTGTGCAACATTTGGACCAATTGGAAAATATGGTTGTTGACGTTGAAACAAAGGTTAAGACAGATGGATCTGCCCCCTAAGACAGTACGAAGGTCAGGTTTGATATACCAGTTGCCCGGCTGGTCCTTGAGGTTTCCCTGGTTGGACCATAGACTGAGCTTGTAAATTTTGACCTTGAGGATTGTAAGGCTACCCTTGCGGGCCGTAAAACAATCCCTGCTGGACTGAAGTTTGTCACTGTAAGGGTTGCCCTTGTGGGTCGTACGCATATCGTTGTTGGGCCGAAGGTTGTCCTTGAAAGGGTTGTCCTTGCGGGCTGAAAGCATACCCTTCTTGAACCGAAGGTTGTCCCTGGAAGGGTTGTCCTTGTTGGTTAGAAGGTTACACAGGCAAGGTAGGTATAAAACCATTAATGAATTGATAAGCCTCAGGAGAAATAAAATATATTGGGTTGCCTTGCTCGTCATATTGAAATGTATGTGAATAAATTGGGGTACCATCCGCTCCATAATGGGAGAAATAAAACCGATAAGGATCCTGAGGGGACTGATAAGTCTGGGAGCTCTGCTGCCGAACAGCCAGTCAATACTCCTCAAAAGAAAGGCCGTCAGGGATTTCCATGGCAATCAAAGTCTCTACCAAAGTCGAAACTCCTGACAACTGAGCGGTGACAATTGGTGTCGATGCAGCCACACAGACAGTAGGCCTAGTGGGGAAAAACGTAACAAAAGGTGTTGAAAATATAGGTGCCGTCGGCGACATCCCTAATAATGGGAGAACCGACCCCCTTGACGGAGTTGATGTTGCCATTGAGGCAATACCGGATATAATCTAACCCAAATACCTATATCCAGCTGGAAGCAACACCGATGGTGAAGATTGAGCAGGCTCTTGATGGATGTCTTCCGGGAAATGTTGGTATTCTTCATCAGAAATTGGAATACCCTCACTGCCATTAGGACCATATGAATCCATGTCTGAATCCACCATGAGATCTTTTAAAAGACTACGGGGGCTAGGAGGTATGATAGCAGCCAAAAATGGTGATCCTGAGTAAGAGGGGGAAAATGTTCCCCGACCGCAAACCCAAACCAAGCATTTGAAAGAGGCCAATGGAACTCAACTGGTTCTCCAAAGGGGTACTCTGATGGGATGATAGGCTGCTGGAGCTCGGCAGACCTAGAGGTCTAATAAGTCTCAGATGAATCATCCGAGAAAGGATTGCCAATAGACGAAACCGATGGTTCCGCCACTGTGACTGTAGCACACCAAAAAAGGGAAAAAGATAAAAAATGAAGACTCTTCAATCAAAACCAAGGCAAACAAAGACAGGCCAAGTAATCAAACTTTAATGGGCGTGTAATTGTAGGTAGTTTATATTACCACATTGAAACCAAAAATTTGTTGTTTCATGTTTTAAGAGTCAAGAAACAGTCAAAGATGACTCTAGTCTCTTTCAGTTTTAAGAGAGCGTGAATGGACAAGTGCTCGATGATCTTTTCAAATTTATGGAGTCAGTAAAGATCAAAAATGACTGCTCAGGTAGTCTAGGTAAAAGGGTGTACTAGGTTCCCGTGAACTTCCATATACACCTTGTTTATATAATGAAAGAAGAATCAACCAAGGACTTGATGTACGTGCAGGTAGTCTCCCTGAATGCTGTGTTCGGTGTATCGCGGTTACAAGGCAGCAGACTCGACTTCCTATGGATAAAAGGATTGCAACCTAGAGGGGTCTCCCTTTATATACTCGACGATACGGGGAGCACAAGTCTGTACTAGTGCTGTCTGAAGCCAGATGGCGAGCGAAAGTTGCTAGGTTTAAAGATGCTGGAACATGTCTCTAACTAAGACCACTAAATGTTTCGTTAAGTTTCAATGTTGCCTTAGGTTAATTGAATAAATTTTAAGTTGATCTTGTATTTATGTTTCAATTCCAAGGTCCTACCGTATGTTGGATCTCATAAATCCCCAAATGCAAGCTACATGCCATAAAATACCATTTCGTTCGATGAAAAGCTATCTACGAGAAAGTTTAGGAGTTTTCAAGCGATATAAAATAATGAGAACAAATAGAATCATCCACTACAGTACCTAATGCGAGTTAATGAAAGTGAGAAATCTTCCCTAGAATTTCCAATGCTAGTTATGCGAAAGATTTTCCAATTCCTCAATGCAAACAAGAATGCAAGCACAATTTTTTTTTTTCTCAATGTAATAGAGCAAACAGTGCACTAAATGACATGAAAAATAAACCTTCACACTAGTTCGAGAATATCCATGCGAGAGTCGAAGTGAAACAATCCAAGAAACTCAAAAGCAAACAAGACAAAAACTCAAACCAATGTCACAATCTCTCAAATCGAAGAAAGATGTCGAAACCAACCCATACAAGAAATGTGAGTTATGCTTGGAGTGACAAGAAGCAAAACTGAATGAAAGAAGAAAGACTCACTCAAGACTCATTCCACCAAATGCAATCACTCAAAACGGATCCAGGGAGCTGAATTCAATCAAGAAAATAATGAAGGTGGCTGTGAAATAAAAGACTCAAACTCCTACAGGAGGCTCAACACAACTTAGCACTAGAAAACCCTAAGGCCATGATGTTGACAGAAATGGACAAACAACTGGAGGCCGTTCACAGTCACAAACACTCTCAAAACACTCAAATCAAGTCAAGAAAACACCCAAAGGCACTAGTACTAACAAAAAACTCCAAAACAGGGGAAACCCTAACACCTACAGGAAATGGCGCGACTGTCTGGCTGTAATCTGCGCTAGATAGGGGATGGTGTGGGTGATGAACTGGCATCAAGCGCCAGTGGGTGCGACTGTCAGAATAGAAACTGCGTTAATCAAGCCAACCTTAGAAAAATGAAAATTTTGGAAAAATGAAAGTCAGATCTGATCCTCTGGGGCTGAACAAGGGTCTAAGACTGAGAAAAACAACCCAAAAAGGCAAGATAAGCAAGAAAATACCAAGAAGAAGACCTAATGGACGAAATACAAACTCGCACTGATCCCCAGTGGAGTCGCCAATTTGTTGGTGAGGTAAATCCCCTCTACAGACAGAGGCGATCCCACTAGCCCTATAGTGGGTCTAGCCACAAACAAGACACGCTATGACATTAATTCCTAGTTAATGAATGGACAGGGACTCGATAGATAACTTAACGTATATCCTGCACTGTTGTTGTCGTCGAAAGAGTGGCTACCTCTCGCTCTTGGTTCGACAGATCACGATCCGCTCGTTCTCACGCTCGGATACCTACACATACACAAGAAACAAAGATGATATACAACATACTATTTCACATCTATAACTATCAGTCAGTCGAAGAAGACTAAATCAATGCATCAATAAACACAACACAAATATGGAACCAATACCGTAGTCGAGTATATTATTGAAAGGAAGGAAGAGTACAACCAAGCTTCGACGTTGCGGTCTCCTCCAACAGGGTTCTAGCGGAGCGCATCTCAAAAGCTTGTCGGGAATTCGGACGGGGCTCTCTCTACGGAATTATCCCTGGTTCTACCTTCTCGATAGTGATTACTCAGATATAGTATCTCTTCTCCAAGTTCAGCTTCTTGGCTATCTGTTCAGCCAGATTTTGTAAAGGGAGAAGGCCTATTTATATAGAGGAAGGAGGAGAGGTTAGGATCCCTATAATCATGGAGGGGAGTCCTATCTTCAAGAATGTTCTAAAAACCACTACCTAAAGGAAGAGATCTATGGCTTGTCAAGTTTAACCACTTATTGTGACTCATCCCTGAGGTGGTTAAAGGAAACTTCCGCCTCTAATTTGTTAAAAAACATTCCCAAAAGGTTGGTGCGGGCACAACAAAGAGACAAAGCACCAGCTAGTGCGGCCTCTAGTGTACATCCTCCATACTGGCGCGAGGGGTGAACTAGCTACCCGCGCCAATGCCAAAACATAGGTTTTTATGGGCTTTATGAGGAAATCTTCAACATGAGAAATGATGTCCTTATGCAGAAGGATGCAAAGGAGGTGTTTGCAGAGTATGACACTGCTCACAGGTCACTGGAAAGACCCTCCAATATGCGGGGCAAGGGATTGCAGGGATGGTGACAAAATGTTGTGTAATAGGGAGACAATGTAAAAAAACTCCCATAATAAAATGGGATAATGTTTATGGGAGTGAAGTTGCAAGATTAAAGGACAAGAGATCCTTTGGGATCAAAAGGCTAAGTCAAATCACCCATTGCAATGGATTGGGATATCGGTAATGATACACAATATTTGGCCAATGAGGATGGGAATAAAAACTTGCCTTGGTTGGAGTATAAATTAGGGTTTATAAGGGTAGTGGAAACAACCAAACAAGCACAATGTGACTTAATGTAGAGAAGTAATCGGGTTATTCATATACAAAATATTGGGATTGAGAATAAGTGGATATTATAGATAAATTGATAATGAATAAATCTTTAAGGAATCATAGTGATTGATACTATGAAAAGAGAGGTGTTATGGATAATAGGATCAATTTAGATATGGGTAACTCAATGTAGATTCTTTTACCAAGGGTAACAAGGTCTACTACTAGGTTTAAGCGATTCCATTGGGTGAGATGGTATGAATTGTTATTTTTCCCTCATTTATGATTTTAATTATTTTTTTGGGTGTTTTCGTATTTTTCAATTTTAATGAATAAAATAATATGGATACATTATATATAAGAAGACAGGGGCCCAAGCATGCAACCAAGAAACTATACCTTATGTGGCTAGAGTGGTGAAAGTGAACATCGATGGAGTCCCTAAGGTGGGTCTCCTTGGAAGGTTAGATGAATGATGGAGTGAAATGTAAATTATCTACTAGTTGTCGATGAGTTGAGAGGCACTTAGAATAACCAATCTTAACAAATTATAGGGTGTGGGAGGACAAGGGTATGGGTCAACATGAATGATGATAATGAAGCATGAGGTATGTTCTATTGGATGCATATTTTATGGACTCTTAGTTGTACGGTGGAAGAGTAGCATGGGTTGGAATTTTAATGTTGAATATGATTCACTTCTAGGAGATAATGATATCTATCAATCAAAACCACACACCACAAGCAAGCTAATTATAATCAATCCACTCATTAACTACATAACGCACTATAACAAACGTAACAACAATAAACTATTATTCAGTATTAGCAACAAATTATAAATCTATAACAACAATTGAACAATAGAAATACAAAATTAGTGAGCATAAATCCAGGAGTAACTATATTGAAACACGATAAATCTATATTAAATATTACACAAACTAATTTAGTCAATAATTATGGTAATATATTATCAAGAATTTGTACAGCAATGAAATGAAATTGTAAAAAGAACTGAAATACCATAACCTACAAGTAATTTAAAATAAAACAACTGCATTACCTATATACACAAAAATCCCTAATAAAGAGGAGGTCCCTTCCTCCTTAGTAGGGAGTTGGTAAATCACAACTCATAGGTTATCACAATAAACCATGGATAAACCACAAACCCATAAAACATTGCATTAACACTGAGAAATAAAATACATAATACACAGTTCTAAAAAGGATGGTTCTATCCCCTACACGAGGCAAAGGGTCTCTTTCTTATATGTTTTCCTACTATCTAATATTGGTACCAAAAGAATTCATGATAATATTTTGATTCTCAAGCTATTCAAACTAAGATTATTTTCTTAAAAAATTACAATGAATCACCATAAATAAAAGCAATTCCCTAATGATACCTCATTTTAACGAGTGAGAAAATGGAGTATTATGGGGGATGCAGGAGCAGGATAGCTTATCTATCGCCTCGACAAAGAAATAAAGATCCATTTTTATTGGGGATTGGGGACTGCTACAAAAAACCAAGTCGAATTCTTGGCCTTGTGGCAAGGGCTATATCAAAGAAACTACAACATTTTTTGGTATTGTGGACTCAATGATAGTTATCCAACAAGTGAATAAACTAGCAGAGACCTTAGGTAGTGATCACACCCCTATTTTATAGAGGATCAACAAGAAAATTGGAAAATTCAATATCATCAAGTTTTATCATGTTAAAAGGCACTTTAATGTCAAAGAGGATGCCTTAGCCAACAAAGGTGTTTCCTTGGAACAAAGGGTGTTAGCCAAAAATAATGAAATTTTTTTATTTATACCATTTCCATGAACAATGAAAAATCAACTAAAGCATTGAAGGAATAAAGGAACCTTTGGATCCCACCCATATGTGTGCCAAAGAATTCCCTGGATGGCGATCCCATAAAATTGTTTAGAGGTAGATCGACAACTATTCTACCAATAATTCAACACTCATTTGGCCAAGGGAAGACTATTACTTTGAGGAAGAGGACAAATGGTGGTCGGGAGCCATCAATAGTAATTGCATGAGGGACAAGTGGATATAAATCTATAGTTATTATTTAATTTTGGCATGCATCATCTAAAACATAGTAATGGAGGCGACGTGAAAATACATAAGAAAATATCCAAGTCGACGAATGATGGAAAGGAGCATTACAGTGGGTGACCAGTCTATAAATGACTATGAACAAAATATTGATATGTGGATAGTGGCATACCCAAATAGCTCATTTTAAAAGACTTGAAATTTTTCTCTTGTTGGCTTAGTGGTGTGTGTTTGGATTGGCCATCCCTCTAGTGAACTCTCTAGTCGACAAACAACACAAAAGATGGAAGAGGTGTCGTAGTTATTGGTAGTGTAGGAGAATGATGCCATTATTAGTCAGATTGATTATATAACAACCACATGGAGCATATCTTATCTCTTCTAAACAGTCAAGGAGAAATGTTTGCTACAGGAAACTAGGCTCAAATGATACTTATCAATTAGAAACTTGGTCTTATCCAGGTAAAATTGGAAAGGATGCAGGTAAATATGGAGACGATGGATCTTCGACTGGAAAATATTGAAGCTTCATCCAATAATGGAATAGAGGAGATCAAGAAGGGTTTGGAGTAGCAAGAAGAAGCGAGACCTCCTAAGTTACCTTCTATTCTTAGTCAGTTGGAGAGAGCGAAAGAGGAAATTGTTGAAGATAATCTTCAAGAATGGATGACAACCGTAGGATAGTTTACTGCATTCTCTTTTGATATATGTTTTGTAAATAAGTATTGGTTATAGGAGTTTTCTAGATGATATACAAGTGTAATCAGTTTAGGAATAGAGAAAGCGGCAAGTGTAGGAGAAACAAATATTTTTTTAGATTGGAAATAAGACAAAATAAAAAGAATTCATTGAATATGTAAAAGGAACTAGTCTTGAAAACATCTTTTTATAAATACAATCAAAACCATTTCATTGAAAAAACAAACAAAAAAATGGAGGATTATAACTGTTATAGTTGAGTTTGATGATTTGTCAAGAGAGGTCAAATCATTGCTGGCATAATGGTCTTAGTTGACTTGATTGAGTTGCAACATCCATTTCGTCTCCTATAAATGGCACCGAGGAAACATATTATACATTAGCACAAAAAAAAGTAGCAACATCAAAATATCAACAGAGTCTGGCCTAGTATGACAATGTTGCTAAATCCTGGAAGAGCAACATTGCATTGTCTAGGAATAAGGGAGTAGTAACATCCTAACAATTCAAGGCATCTTGTAAACATATTTCTTGTCATTTTGTTACTAAAGTTACCCAAAAAAATTATCCTCTCATCAAATACAAGCAAAATTGCACAGTTAGGGTGACATGAAAGGATAACATTATTTGGTCAAAAAGGTAATCAATGGAGTAAAAGGATGTAGTTGTAAAGGCAGAAGCGATAAAAAATGTAAGGAAATAATAGTGAAAAAGATTCCAATTCCTAGACCCAACAAAGTCTTCATAGTAATTTCTCCCATCGTAAATTGGAGGGCATTGAATTACCTCTTCTTTTTTCTCTCAAATAAAATCAACCATGGGTGTTATTGTCTACATAATTCGGCAACAAAGTATCTGTTTGTGATAAATTTTAGGAGACATAAGGTTTTGCCTTGAAATATGCATATTCTGGTGAGGGTGTTGTACTCCTACTCCTCATATCTCCCTCTTCATGTTAGAAACTCTAATGCTTCATTAAAAATACTCTTGGGATATTTCCTTATCAACATATGATTAAATTCATCATGAAAAAAATGATCTTGAACTTGGTAAATATGGAATGGGGCCTTGTGCTTCCAGATAATAGGATACTAGAATTGAGTTGGTTCCATATCTAAATTCATATTGTTTTTACAAGGTAGCCAATGGAAGATACTACATGAAACTATATCGCCATTATTGGGTAGGACATCATATATAATTTTTGAGTCTTAGGGAAATTGACCAACTGATATGAAATCTCTTTAGATATTATTCCCCCCAATAAAAAAGACAATCTCATTTGAAATAAAAATACAAGGTATATAGGATTGACCCGAGAACAATTGCAGTTGATTCACACCCCATAACCCAAGAAAACAACTAAGGGAAATCTCTATATAGATCAACGAAAATACAAATATCTAGAGAAGTAAGATTAGACAAGATAGGTACAAAAGGAAATATAAATTTTTGTAAAATATTCATCTCATGATCACCTTGCCACTTCAGGAAAGAATCAACTTCGGCGAGCTTGAGCCTCCTATTTCGTTCAAGAAGCTCCATAATTCTTCTAAAGGCCTTGAGAGTGAGAAGTGATGGATTATTTTATGAATTGATATGAATAATTTGGCTCTTTGGATCAAACTATCTTGCACACTAGTGCATTATTTCCTTGAAGTAAAAGACATCTGGAACACATTTTCCAACCCCATAATCCAAATTTTATGTCTTTATCTCTTCTCTGGGGCCAAGCTTAAGTACCATTGATACAAAAGGAACTAGTGGAAACTTTTTGGTCTTGTCTAACTAGTGAGTTGCCCGTGTCTCCAAAAATTGCCTCATTTCTTCCTTTAGTTTCCATATTTCTCATTGGTTTAATTTATTCTAGAGATGCATGGACGATCAATAATGCCTTAATGGAAGCCTTATCTATTAGATCCTTGAATTACAATAATATTAAATAGAATATTTCTTTTTTCACATACCACCTTCATTAGGCCATGCGAGAATGATAGTGGAAGTTAATAGCTTGTGGCCAGTGTTAAAGAGGTGCCATAGAAAGTAATTAATGTAATACAATGTCAAGGCAGAGAGCTAATTAATCCAAATAGTGCAAGGATAGTACATGACACGTGGATAATTAATGTAAAATGATATCAAGGTGGAGGCAAATATGGTTAATGTAGTACAATATCAAGAAAATTTCTCCACCTCGATGATTATATTTCCTTAAATGAGATTTCAATTGGCCTCGATAGGAGTTAACGATTGATATTTTAATTAAGTGTGGAACAAAAGAAAAGAGGTATGTTGTGGTACATTGTGTGAAGATGTAGTTATGTAGGAGGATGGATGTGTGGAGATCTAGTTGTGTGGAAAGAATAGTGTGTGAGACTCGGCGTGAGAAGAGGAGGGATGTGTAGGGAAAGAATATATTTATTTCTCCACACAGAGAAAAAGGCTATTTTTTGGGAATGCGGAAACCTTGATATGGAGTGTGGAGATGTGTAGAGTGCAGAGTGAAGAATGTTTCTACACATTTGTATTAAAAGATAACCAAGTCAAGAAAAATATGGGGGTAGGAAAACAAATGGGAATATGAAAATACAACACCTTCTAGGATATTTTTCATCATGCTCATGTGTCTAGCCCCTTTTCCTAATGGGGTTGATGTGGCATCCTCTCGAATCATGATGGTCAAAACAAGAAGGTCAACTTTTGGATGGCATAAATTTCACATATGGAGTCCATTTGAATTCTTTCTTGAGCTACTAAAAATTTATTTGAATGTAGAAAATTACCAGGTGGTCTTGTGCAAGAGAAAGTATTTGGACCTTTTTGTAACTCTCGGAACAATTCCTGGTTGTGGGGGAACCAGTTCCGAGACATATTAAGATTGAATAGAAATAGTTAAAATTAGTGGCTGGAGGGACATGCCATGAGAACTTGCAACCAAAAGTTATAATTATAAAACCCTATATTTCAAAATAGAATGGCCAGAGAAACTCTAAGGGTTGTAGGGACTTTGCATCAAAGGAGTGGTTTGAATAAAAATAGAGAACATAGTTCAAATTAGGCACTTAAGAATCTGAATTTATACTATTGTAGAAAGAATAACGAAATACTGAGAAAATATGAATAGAGTTCTTGTATGTGGATGACTTCACTAAGGGTTTCAAGATTAATTATCATGAGTATAAACAAGTAAATCCATGAAAAACTAAATTGAAGCACGAGTTGCATCTTACATTGTCCAAGAGAAGAAAAAACATCGATGAACAACATTGAATCACAAGAGAAAAACAATGATTGTAACTACACCCGAAGCTAGAATCAAAACTATTGTGTTTTCTTTAATTTCATAGAGAATATCGGATTACAATGCCATTCAAAGACACGGACTCTGAACCCCAACAAAATCTAATTTTTGGGATTTTATTTCTGCCTCATAAACCTTAATTGTTTCAAAAACTGGTTTTTGACATCCTAACAAAAATTGTTCTTTTTGTTTTTCTTTTCTTCTTAAAAAATCTACAAATAACATGAAATATTTAAATATTATATATAATAATATATATAATATCTAATTTTTCAGTTACAAAATAAAATCCCACCCATTTTCAATACATTTTGAATCTCAACCAATTATTAATAGATTAGGAATGACAGACAGACACATGCCCAAGCTTTGTCAAAAGTCACATGAATTCAAGTTGGAGGCGAATTGGTTCTCATTGTAGTTGGAGTGTGGGGCCAAGGTGAAAATTTCTAACCACACGTTAACGCAACACATGTTTGTCTTAAAAACCATAGACCACTCTAGAGGAGCACTTGAGCGGTTTCTGGAGAAATTTGAGTCATAGATCTCCAGGTGAGCGATTTTGGCCAAACCACTCTTGGGGTCACTCCTTACTCCTTACTTTAATCTCCATGCATTTTATTCCACCGGGGTGCTATTGGGTTTGGGCATGATAAGATAAGGAACATCAATTGTTCTAACACCTATAAGAGATATAAAATACAAATTTTCATTGACCTTTGTGCTGGAGAGTGGTAATAATGGAAGGGTACCACAAATGTTATCACAACGTTCCCTCTAGTTGACGGTGATGTAATACTCGAATCTTGGGAAGTATTTTGGTGCTTCCAAAGGTGGACTTGTGCAAATCCATGATCACATCGAACCTTCCAAGATATTACTATACAAATACCATTTCAAATGATATCAAACTTGCATATAAAATATTCATCCTAGGAAACACCGATTCGTATCTTCCATCTTTCTCAATCATTCTAGTCAGCTTTGACTGCTCTATATACATGCAAACCATGAATTCTATAATAACAAAAAGCCTGTGTGCTACCTGCCTTGATTGTAAAATATCAAAATATAGTGCTAAACTTTCTCGAACAACATTTTCTACCTTGCTAATTCCAGGGGCTTGGTTAATTCATTCAATGTTTTCATTCATCAATTGATTAGCTTATGCGATATTTTCTTCTGTTGAAATAAGATTGACGCTTCACGAAATTCTTGTGATTCATTTCCTTGCTTTTCCAAACTGTGACAAATTTATATTTTCCAATCCATCTATTGGTTTTGAAAGAAAATTAAAACTTTTGAGGTTTTCCCATGGCTCTTTCGATAAACATTGTTCCTTTCCAAAATGGTCGACACCTAACTCAAATTCCATCTCTTCCATGGACCAATTTCGACAAAAATATGCTAATGAAATATTTTTGTGTTGCATTCATATTAGTATTATGTTCCATAACAAATATCCCGCATTGGTCAGGGACACATTGTTTTGATGTTTATAACCATCGATAACCTTTTATCCAGTTGACACGTTTAGCAGATCGTCGACCCCATTGTGAGCTCCTATAAATCAGGGTATTTTTGTTTCCTGGTACATTAATATAAATCAGGGTATTTTTCTTACTGAAAAAAAAAAGGTAGGTTATGGTGTTTGGTTTGTCACTATGAATTATCTTTTCCTTTTCAACACAATCATAATTTTTCTCATCTTTTTCTTTCCAACGCACAATCATAATTTTTCTCGTGCAAACACGAGTCCTATTGAAACCGTTGTTCTCCCTTGGCAAATTAAACATTTTGGCTATAATTGGGGATATCATTTTTCCTGCAAACCTCTGAGAGCTAAAATTTGCTCATTAAAAATCCAAATTTCTCGAAATTCATCTTTTCCTTTTCAACGCACAATATCATAATTTTTTTCATGGTCAAACACGAGTCCCATTGAAACCGTTGTCCTCCCTGGACAAATTAAGCTAACATCTTGGCTCTAACTGGGGATATCATTTTGCTTGCAGGCAAACCCCTGAGAACTATAGACCAGTAGCCTCTGTTAGCATGAAGTCAAAAATCTTCGAACCTTGTAGCTCTTAAAACTGAAAATCCCTCTAGATGTTCTGTCTATTAGAACTTTGTTCTTCACTGAAACAAAACGTCTTGAAAACTGAAAACAAAATGCTCCTTTTCTAAGGTTATTTATATACAAGTCCTTATATACATGGTTGAATTCTTTCAGAAGTCAGTCTTCTAATCGTACCAGCCCAACATCTGAGTGTTGGACCTTATGCATGTATACTAGTGAGATTCAGAAATTAAAATAATTGTCTACCACGTGAAATTTTTAGATAAAAAAATTAATACATACCCCATAATAAATGCCTATTGATGACCAAGGAAAGCTTCCATATAATTAGCTACTAGATCTTAAAATGTATGAGAAAAACTAACAATTGCCTCCTTTTCTTGAATAGCCTGCTGACATATAACTCTTTACACAAGGAAACCATAATCCCTGCTTTTCTCCTCATGTTTGGGCTCTTTCTAAAAAGGCTATTGTAGGATATTTTCTTTCCATTTTCCAGACAACCAGTATTCCTGGAAAACTGCAACTGGGTCTTCATCCTCTGAATTGTAAGTATCATAGATTGGGGAATCTACTGAGGAACCCAAACCCTCATCTGAAAAATAAACATTATAAACAAGAGCATGCTTTAAATTGACAAAATAAGACTTGGAAGAATTAATTTGAATTTGAATTTCTCCTTACTTCACAAGTCCATATGAGTTATGAAAGTCATGATTGTCTTGATCAAAGAGTGGTTGTTCTCGATGTAAGTCTAAAATTTTATCAGGTTTAGTGCTCCCTTGATTATCTTTAAGAATGGTCCCTTTTGTTTGTGGAGTTTTTAAAGAACCATTTTCTTTTAAGAATGGTCCCTTTTGTTTGTGGAGTTTTTAAAGAACCATTTTCTTTTAATTTTCCAGCATCATTTTCATAAAAATATTGCTTCTTACATTCAAATACCTCTTCACCAATAAATCTACTATGGTCCCTTTGAATTGTTGATACATTATCAACATTCACCAGAAATTCTTTAAGTTATCTCTCATCACTTTCTTAAACAGGATCATCATAAACTTTAATTTTTTTTTTTTTTAAACATAATACTCACAACAATCTTCAAAAATAAACTCCTGTGAATATAAAGTTCTGCAAAATGAATTAAATACTACATGGAAAGCATTCAAAGAATACATACTTGAATGAGATAAATATATATACCAAACCCTTTCTTCCTGGTCCAAAGAAAACATGAACAACTTCATCTCCACATCTTCATGAATGATATTGTGTTTCTCCATGCATTACCGAACTTTCATCTGCATTACTGAACTTTCATCTGCATTTCCATTGAATCTTGGAAGATACTCATTCCACTCATGAAATCTAGGAATATGATGAGGATAGTCAGGGATCCCAGTAAAATCTAATGGGGAAAACTCATTTGCTAAGAATGCAAGGACAACCATTAAATCCTAGAAAAATAAATTCTCAAAGGTAAAATCACCAGGTGAAAAATTTATAGCTTATCACTAGTTTTTGTCACCTTCAAGTGCCAGAAAAAAATATTTAAACCTAGAGAATATATTTCCAATTATGTCTCCAACAACGACACCAGAATATGTTGTAACTCTCGGAGACAGTTCTTAGCTGCGGGGGAACGAGGGATAGGCCATGAGGACTTGCAACCAAAAGTTATAATTCTAAAACCCTAGATTTCAAAATAGTGTCTCCTGGCTGCGGGGGAACGAGGGATAGGCCATGAGGGCTTGCAACCAAAAGTTATAATTCTAAAACCCTAGCTTTCAAAACAGAATGGCCAGAGAAACTCTGAGAGTTGCATGGTATGCATCAAACTAGTGGTTTGAATAATAATAGATAACAGAGTTCAAATTAAGCACTTAAGCATTTGAATTTAAACAACTGTAGAATGAATAATGCAAGATTGAGAAAATGTGAATGAAGTTCCTGAACATGGAGCATTTCGTTAAGGGTTTCAAGAGTTTCAAGATTAATTATCATGAGTACAAATAAGTAGATCCATGAAAAAATAAATTGAAGAAACAATTGCATCTAACATTGTCCAAAAAAACAAAAAACACAGATGAATTTTGAACCACGAAAAAAAAGCAATTACTATAACTACACCCAAAGCTAAAATCAAACTGTTATGTTTTTTTATTTAAAAAATAATTGCTGATTACAGTGTCAATCATAAATACTAGACTTTGAAACCCCACAAAATCTAATTTCTAGGATTTTATTTTTGCCTTGAAACCCCACAAAATCTAATTTATAGGATTTTATTTCTACCTCGTGAATCGTAACGGTTTCAATCAATTTCTAAAATTGATTTTTGAAACAGTTACAAGAATTGTTCCTTCTATTTTTCTTTTCTTTTAAAATATTTACAAATAAAACGGAACATTTGAATATTATATATGATAAATAGATAATATCTAATTTTTTGGTTACAAAATACAATCCTACCCCTTTTCAATACATTTTGAATCTCAACCAATACCCAAGCCTTGTTAAAAGTCACATGAAGTCGAGTTGGAGGCAGAGTGGTTCTCATCGTAGTTGGATTGTGGGTCCTAGTTGGCAGTTTTCCCCTTAAAAACCATAAACCACTCTACGGGAGCACTTAAGCGGTTTCTAGAATAAGGACCGAGTGATGTCGGGAGAAATTTGAGTCGTATATCTCGGCAAAACCACTCCCATGGTCACTCCTTACTTTAACCTCCATGAATTTTATACCATTGGGGTGCTATTGGATCTAGGCATGATAATATTTGGACCATCGATTGTTCCGGAATATGTATTTTGGGAAATATGGTGTGCACGGAATTGCAGGAGTTTTGAGGGGTTTCCCTTAATCCAGTCCAAGATTATTGAGAACATTGCTATATGGATAAATGTTAGACCTTCTGTCTACCCTGGCACTGTGGATTTATCAAAGAGGAATCACCCACCCCATATTGACCTCCTCGAGATTTACTTTGATGGAGCTAATAAGGATGGTTTATGTCGCTGTGGTGCCTAGATTAATCTTGCCAACAAGGATCAATATCATATCGTTTGGAATGGAGGTGTTGGCACAAACAACAAGGCGGAAGTAATGGCCTTATGGAGTAGGATCATGATTTCCTATCATCTCAAACTCCCATCAATTCACATATAAGGAGACTCAAAATGCACTGTAGATGGGATCAGTGGTAGATGCAGTATGACATGCAATTTTAGCTCTGGTTGGATACAACGGATCAAGTATCTTCTTGGGAAGTTTCAGGCATTCACCATTCAACACATTTATAGGGAGAACAACACACGTGCTGACTCTTTATTTAAAAGAGGTATGTTGTCTCCTTTTGGATCCAAACAAATATCTCATTACAGGGCTTCCTTTTACTGGATTATCAAGTATTTCCTCTGCCATGACTCCTGGATCAAGAGAGCCTGACTACTACAAGCGAGCATGTTTTTGAAACTACAAGCGAATGGGTCTCTCCTTTTTGCCTTTGCTTATTTTTACTTTGTCTTTATTATCTCTGTACATGTCGAATCATACTTATGTACTTAATTTTTTTCATTCTCGCACTTATGTTCTTCTGTATATGAGATCACTCGTTCCAGACCTCTTTCTGGGCTCTGAGGCTGTTTACATAAATTATTTATCATGTGGATATTATCACGTTATTTGCATGTTAATTTTTTATTTGGCATGAAGGCTCGCATGGACTAACCCTCTGTGTTTGTGTTATTTCTCTCCATGTTATGAGATGGTTCGCCACATCATGATGCTTATATAATAGTATATAAACATGCATTTATATGAATGCAATGAATATATGTAATATGGACATGATATTTGGATCTGATGAATATGAATTGTTAGTAATAACAACGTTTTTTTCGTACTGAGAAAAAAAAAGAAAAAAAGAAGAAGAGATATTAAATACGATTTTTCATCGACCTTTGCGATGGAGAGTGGTAATAATGGAAGGGTACCACAAATTTTATCGCAACATTCCCTCTAGCTGACAATGATGTAATATTCGAATCTTGAGCAGTATTTTGGTGCTTCAAAATGTGGAATTGTGCAAATCCATGATCACGTCGAACCTTCCAGGATCTTACTACACAAATACTGTTTTAGACAATATCGAATTTATAAATATCGATTTTTATTTTATTTATTTTTTTCAGTAGGAAAAAAACTCTGGCTTATATAATGTGCCAGTTCATATTGCTTAATTTTATCAGTAATACATAAATCTTCATTGTTAATTCTATTGAGTAAAAAACTCAAACATTCAATATTGTTCATCATCTTTCAAAATAACCATAAGATTGGCATCCTTTATAATTGTCAAAAACATAAAGAAACCGTGGGGAAATTGGAGGATCCGGCCCAACATTAATGGCGCTGCCTGCAAAAAATTAATATCCCAAATCGTTGATGTTATAGTAGTCATCATTCAGCTCTTTTAACCATTGGGCTGGTAGTCATATTCCTGCAAAATAGTTAATTCGAGAGCTCCAAAAAGACTAGATTGGTGACCCAAGAATAGGATTAGTTAATGTTCATCTGAGAAAACATAGACCTATCAAAAACAAAATGCTTAAACAGAAACATGAAAAGGATCATGCAAAATCCACCATTCCAACTGCCCCTCTCCCTTCCGTGTCTGTCAATTCATAATGCATAATTCCAAATACCCCATTCAAGCCTCTCTTTGATAACCTGTCTGCCTGGGAATTCTTCTCCAGGAAGATGTGCTTGAAGAAGATAGTAGAGAAGGTGTTCCTTAAAACATTAATGCACTCCAACCAAGTCACAAGATGGACAGGTAAAAAATTGGTTCCCCTGTTTAGATGTTCAATTAGAACTTTCGAATCCCCAAACACCCATAGGTTTTCTAAGTACATCTGAGAAGAAAACCATAGTAAACCCCACATAGCCAGCACTTCAGCCCTTATGTTTGCACCAACTCCACCATACCAATGGATCTTGTAATGACAGTGTGACGAAATCATCAACCAAGCTCCACATCCGCATCTTGAGTGTTGGGATGCACCATCGAAGAAGCCAACCGGGTATTGTATTTCAATGGGTTGCATATGCTTCGATAGATCTACCAAAGGCCTCTATGCTATTTTCAATTTGTCCCAGTGACTTATAATATTGTTTGCAATCCCCTCTGGAAAACTTTTTACTTCTTCAAATATCCATCTATTCCATCCAACCCATATAAACCAATGGAACATAGCTGGGATACTTCTGAGATTTTTGTATGAAATCGCTTTTGTTCTCTAAGTGAGGGATTTCCAACTTAAGGTATTCATATATCAACTGTAAAACCTTTCTCGCAAAAACACATTTGTAAAAAATATGGTGATTGTCTTCTCCCTCCATCATACAAAGCCTACAAATACTGGCCCTATCTTCCCTTTCCTCATCAAGTTTACCCAAGTTAGATTCCTATCCATCAGCACAAGCCAAAGGTGCAATTTCATTTTTAGTTGTGCGTTGGTCTCCCAAATACCCATGAAAATTTTGATCTTAGACTTCTGGATATTATTGGATTGCAGTTTGTGATATAAGTCATCCACTGTCAACATACCAATCTTCATCGGCCCGTTCCAAGTCACCCTATCACCCCCAACTGTCCATAGAAATCCACGGCTTCTCAAATCTACCGTGTACACATCCCACTCCTCTAATAGTTGATCCGATAACTGAATATTTTCCACCGAAAGCCAAATAGGGATGCCTTTGACCTGTTTCTTAACTATTTGACACAGATAAATTCCGTTTGGATATATTAATAGTTGATTGTTGCATGGAGTGTGGCCCGGATCACCCCACAGTTCCGGATGACCGATTAATATCTTGCTCCCATAAAAAAACTTCCACCTAAGGGAAACAACAAATCTTGGCCATACATGTTTGAAGCCATTCCAAATGGTTGAAACCCCCTTATTTTTCTCCACCCTAGCAAAACAGTTCCTCCACTCCTGCTGCATTTAAATACTTGTACCTGATGATCTCATTCCATAATCCATTTTTCATTAGGCCTCGTCACATAGAATTTATAAGAAGTGCCCTACCAAAGGAAACTAATTCCTTCAGTCCCCACCCTCCACAAACCTTAGGCTTCATAATCAAGTCCCAGCTTGCCAAGTGATACTTCCCCTTCTTCTCTCTTCCATTCCATAAAAATTGCATCATGAATCTTCTTATGTTATTTAAAATATTTTTTGGAATGATAAATATATGTGCCTAATAAACCATCAATTGCTGTAAAACTGTCTGAATCAATATATATCTGCCCCCTTTAGAGAGCCATTTTTTGGACCAACCCCTTATCCTTTTCTCCGCTTTTTCAACCATCCAATGCCAGTCCTGTGTAGCATAGTTGTTTGGTTTCAAATGAAAGTCTAGGTATTTGAAACCCAAACTGAAAGGCACAATTCTGAATTTGAATAATTCTCCAATGGCTTTGACCACCTAATTTCCATCCGCCTCCTGGTAGATACACGATTTACTGATGTTTTCCATCATGCCTGTGGTTGCACAGAATCTAGAGAAAATATCATGGAAAACCAGCCACACATATCGTATGATCATACCAAAAAGTAAGACATCATCAACAAAGAAGTTATGGCTAATCTCCCTAAGATGAGACAGTCGTAAACCCTTGATGTGTCCTGAATTTACAACTTTACTAATTTTGGTACTCAAAGTATCCATTACCAATATAAAGAGGAGCGGTGAAAGTATGCATCCTTGTTTTAAGCCGCACCCAGGCCTAAAAAAATTCGATGCCACACCATTTATAAGAAATGCCATTGAGGAATTTGTCACACATCCCATGATCCAATTTACTAAAGCTCTGTCAAGTCCTATCTTGTATAGTAATATTCTCAATAACCCCCAATCAACCCGATCATATGCCATACTGAGGTCGATCTTCATAACCATAGCCTGTATTTTTTTTGTGTGAATGGAGTGGATAACTTCTTGAGTGGAAGCTACCACATCTTGAATGCACCTATCTTTTAAAAACTCGGACTGTTCTGGTGATATGTAGACATATAACAGCCTTTTTAACCTTTCAGCAATAGATTTTGATATAATCTTATAAAGCATGTTACACAGAGAGATAGGACGGAAATCATTAAAACATTTAGCTCCAGAATTCTTAGGAATCATAACAAGGAAAGTGGAGTTGACAGCCCCACTAATCTTCCCATTCTTTCTAAAATCTTCAGCCATATTTGCTATAAGGGACACAAGGATCTCAACAAAATGGAGGAAAAAATCCGGGGTCCAGCCATCTGGCCCTGGGCTCTTATCCACAGCGAAAGAATTCAAAACAAACAATACTTCTTGTTCACTAATCAGCAAGTAGAAATCCGCAAGCATTCTCTCATCAAACATTTTTGGTATATCCTCCACAGCCCAAAGCTGATCTCCAGAAAAAACCTTCTCCCAGGCTTTAAACAAGTCATTGAAATGACAGACAGCCGCTGCCTTAATGTCATCAGTGGAAGAATAGGAATACCCATTATCCTCAATCTGCCATATAGCATTGGAATTTTTTCTCCCATTCGCGAAGGCGTGGAAATACTTAGTATTCTTATCACCTTCATTAAACGAAATCACCCTACTCTTCAGCCTGCAAGTCTGCTCCTTGATAAGAATGATTTTTCTTTTCTCCCTCTCCACCTCCTTCAGCTTGTCCCAGATGCCATCTTCTGGGATATCCTCTTCCAACTCCTTCATAAGGCAAGCTATCTCCGCCTCATAAGCATCTAAATGGCCTTTCAGTTGAATCTTTTTCCTTCGCTCCCAATTCTTAAATTCCCTTTTAAGACCCCTCAGAGTATTCATTGCATCGAGAGGCACAATCTACAGCCCAGTATGACCCTGATGTCAGGTATGTCACATTCTCAAAAAATAATAAATTTTACTTTTTCTAATGTTGGCCAAAGCATTAAACTAATCTTGAATTTTATATAGCTTGAATATTTAGATTATATATAACTTTTTAAACTTATTAATGGCTGAGATTAACTATTAAAATACAACTATGTATAACTTGAATATTTAGATTATATATAACTTTTTTAACTTATTAATGGGCTGAGATTAACTATTAAAATACAACTATGTATTATTTATATAATTTGAATGGATAGTAAATTATCTCACCCATTTAATAATTGCTTTATTGTATACGTGAATTTGAATGGATCATAGATTTACCTTTAACAAAAAAAATTGCCATATTGAATTTCCAAATTAAGTAAAATTTTAAATTATCTTTACTTTTTTATAAGTCATGTAATTTCTAGTGAGAAAAGTTAATTCACTTACAAACAATCCAATCAAATCTTCATGTTCTTTTAATTAAATATTTGTAGTGAATCTTTAAAAAGAAAACCCATATTCACTGGATAAATTAAAATATTTTAAAAACAATATTTCACATCAAAGTTGCAATATTTTAAAATATAAATAAACATGGAGGTATAAGTAAATAAATAAAACCTATTTTTACTTACTCAGGCTATAATTTAATATTAAATATATATAAACTAGATATGCGTGGTAAATAAATAAAAACTTCTTTTTATATTTACTCCATAAAACTTTTTATATTTAAAAAAACTCAAAAAAGAGAGGTTTTATTTAGATGAAGCCTATCCGACCAATACCATGGGACAATTAATATTGATACCATGGACTAAATACCATGGGCCAAATACCATATTTATAAAAGATGGTAAATAAATAAATACAAAAAAGGTGTAAAGAGGTATGATAAATAAATAAATAAATATAAATAGGTAAAAGTGCAACAAATGACAATAAAAGGAGTATAAAGAAATTAATTAATGATAACAATATCAAATAGGATTTATAAATAAAAATCTAATTATATAAACAGGCTATAATTAAATCCATAATAAATAAAAAAATTAACAGTAATAAAATAAAATAAAAAAATGTAAATAAAATATAACAATATACTTTCATATTTCACAGATATTTATATAAATGGTTACATAATAGGAAGAATTAGAGAAGGTATTATTGGCAATGGGGAGAATGGAGAGAAATTATGTGTATTTGGGGTAGATAAAAGAATAAGGAAGTAGGATGTATGGAAGAAGGGGGAGAAAGAATAGAAAGAAAGGGAGAAGGAGGGATATAGTAATGTAGTTGGAGAGAGAGAGGGGCAGAAAGAGAGAGAGAAAGAAAGGGAGATGGGGGAAGAGAGAGGATTAGAGAGAGAGAGAGAGAGAGAGAGAGAGATGGGAGAAGAGAGAGTATTGGAGGGAAAAGAGAGAGGGAGGTAGGAGAGAAAGGGAGAGAGAGGAAGGATGAGAGAGAGGAGGAGAGTGATGGGGAAGAGAGAGTATTGGAGGGAAGAGAGAGAGAGAGAGAGAGAGATCAGGGAAGAGAGAGGGAGTTAGGAGAGAGAGAGAGAGAGAGAGAGAGAGAGAGAGATCGATAGAGAGATGGAGTTGGAGGGTGAGAGATGTAGGAAATAAGAAATATAGAGAGTGAGAAGTGGACAGAGAGAAAGAGTGACAAGGGAGAGATAGAGAGAGAGTGTGTATGTTTGGGGCTGAGATAAAGAGACAAATAAGGAGAGATGGAGATAAGGGGGGGAGAAGGAGATATAAGGAGAGAGGGAGGGATATAGTAACATAGTTGGTGGGTGAAGAAAGAGAGAGAGGGAGAGAGAGATGGGAGAGAAAGGGAAAGAGAGGAAGGAAGAGAGAGGATGTGAGAGAGTGGAGAGAGGGAGGGAAAGAGAGATGGACTTGGAGGGGGAGGGAGAGGGAGATAAAGAAGAAATACATAGAGAGATAAAGATGGAGAGAGGGAGAGAGTGAGTGATAAGGAATATGGAGAGAGAGGGAGAGAGGACAAAAGGAGGAAAGAGAGATATTAGCGAGGGAGAGGGAGAGAAGGGGAAGATAGAGATATAGATGGAAGGTGAAGAGAGGGAAGAAGAGAGAGATGGGGAGAGGAGGGGATTGAAAAAGAGATTGATATATATGGAGTGCGAGAGCGTGTGTGTTTAGGGGGTGAGATAGAGAGACAAAAAAGAAGAGATGGAGGGGGATACAGATATGGATGGAGGGTGGAGAGAGCGAAGAATATTTCTCACACTAGATGGATTGAAATAAGTAGAGATGGTGATTTATAATCCTATTTGATTATTTTCACTATATGCATCGATTTTAGTGTAGAAATTTATTTCTAATGATATTTGATTACTTTTACTAGATGCATTGATTTCAGTGTAGGTGGTGATTTCTAATACAATTTGATTGCTTGCACTGAATGTGTTGATTTCAATTTAGATGTCGATTTATAATTATATTTGATTACTTGCACTAGATGAATTTATTTCAATGTAGATGATTTCTAATCCTATTTTATTGTTTGAACTAAATGCATTGATTTCAGTGTAGATGGAGATTTCTAATCCTATTTGATTTCTTTGAGTAAATTCATTGATTTTAGTGTAGATGTTGGTTTCTAGAGAGAGAGAGAGTGAGTGATAAGGAAGATGGAGAGAGAGGGAGAGAGGAAAAAAGGAGGAAAGAGAGATATTAGTGGGGGAGAGGGAGAGAAGTGGAAGATAGAGATATAGATGGAGGGTGAAGAGAGGGAAGAAGAGAGAGATGGGGAGAGGGGGTGATTGACAAAGAGATTGATATATATGGAGTGCGAGAGCATGTGTGTTTAGGGGGGTGAGATAGAGAGAAAAAAAATAATAGATGGAGGGGGATATAGATATGGATGGAGGGTGGAGAGAGGGAGGAATATTTCTCGCACTAGATGGATTGATATAAGTGGAGATGGTGATTTCTAATCCTACTTGATTATTTGCACTAGATACATCAATTTTAGTGTAGATATTTATTTCTAATGATCTTTGATTACTTGCACTAGATGCATTGATTTCAGTGTAGGTGGTGATTTCTAATACAATTTGATTGCTTGCATTGAATGTGTTGAATTCAATTTAGATATCAATTTATAATTATATTTGATTACTTGCACTAGATGAATTAATTTCAATGTAGATGATTTCTAATCCTATTTGATTGTTTGCACTAAATGCATTGATTTCAGTGTAGATGGCGATTTCTAATTCTATTTGATTTCTTTGAGTAAATGCATTGATTTCAGTGTAGATGTTGGTTTCATTGATGACAGTAAGGAAGATGGATAGAGGGGAGAAGAGGACAAAAGGAGGAAAGAGAGATATTAGCGGGAGAGAGGGAGAGAAGGGGAAGATAGAGATATAGATGGAAGGTGAAGAGAGGGAAGAAGAGAGAGATGGGGAGAGGGGGTGATTGACAAAGAGAATGATATATATGGAGTGTGAGAGCATGTGTGTTTAGGGGGGTGAGATAGAGAGACAAAAAATGAGAGATGGAGGGGGATATAGATATGGATGGAGGGTGGAGAGAGGGAAGAATATTTCTTGCACTAGATGGATTGATTTAAGTGGAGATGGTTATTTATAATCCTATTTGATTATTTGCACCAGATGCATCGATTTTAGTGTAGATACTTATTTCTAATGATATTTGATTACTTGCACTAGATGCATTGATTTCATTGTAGGTGGTGATTTCTAATACTATTTGATTGCTTGCACTGGACGTGTTTATTTAAATTTAGACGTCCATTTATAATTATATTTGATTGCTTGCACTAGATGCATTGATTTCAATGTATATTATTTCTAATCCTATTTGATTGTTTGCATTAAATGCATTGATTTCAGTGTAGATGGCGATTTCTAATCCTATTTGATTGCTTTGAGTAAATGCATTGATTTCAGTGTAGATGTTGGTTTCTAATATTATTTTATTGCTTGCATTATGTGCATTGATTTCAATGTAGAAGTTATTTTCTATTCTTATTTGATTGCTTTCATTAAATGCATTGATTTCAATGTATATGTTGATTTATGATTTGATGTAATTGGATATATGACGGTACATTAATTTTAAAGTGATTGGATTAACAATATGCATTGATTTTAGTGTAAGCACAAAAAGTTATTGACAATGTACATTGATTTTTGTGTTATAGTAATTTAACCTATTAATATTGGAGAGCAAGAGAGACAAGGTATCATGTTTACTACAACAGCTCGAGCTAGAGATTTAAATGGTTTACGATTTAAATTTTCTTTTTCATATAATCGATATGAAAAGATAAAAAAACTAACAAGGGTGGCAATAGGAATAGTAGAAAAAAATAGTTTGATATTGATCACAATGAAGACTATTTGTAACATGAGTAAATTCTTATTATTCACATTTTCTATCTTTCAACACTATTATTGTCACTTTGCATTCAAAAACAAAATTCATCATTTTTCATCAATATAGTTATTAACAATATTTATCATCTCAACGAACTGAGGTAACTAAGAAAATTTAAAATTAAAATGACTAATTTAATCTTATAAATATTTAGCATATTTAAAATGATTATATTAATATTTGATATATTTACATATTATTGATAAAATTAATCATATCTTCGATGGATTTTCTTTGGCAGCACACGACTGAAACTGGCCTAGATCCATCTTAACTCTAGATCTATCAAGCGCTGAGAGGGATCAAATCTCTCGAGGTGCGAACCTTTCCTCAAGTTTTGCACTCAAAAAAGAGGTTTTCACCTCGAGAGATTTGATCCCTCTCGGCGCTTGATAGATCCGAAGTTAAGATGGATCTAGGCTGGTGAGATAATCCATTGCAGAGATGGCCTCATCCCTCAGATTTACATATCGAATTTGTGTATAAACTGTGTTCGTTCTTAGTGCTCGATATAACCGATTCCAACATTCTCCATGGTTAGTCACTCATAGTTAATTCAATCAATGTTTTCATTCATCAATTGATTAGTTGATGTGATATTTTCTTCTGTTGCAATAAGATTGATCCCACAGCTCCTTCGATAAACATTACACAACAGTATTCCTTTCCAATATTAATTTCCATTATTAATTTTACTCGAAAATAGTAGACGCGTAACTCAAATTCCATATCTACCATGGACCAATTTCGACATTAATATGCTAATGAAATATTTTGGTTTTGGATTCTTATTAGTGTTATGTGCCATAACTAATATCCCACATTGGTTAAGAAGACAATTTTTTGATGTTTATAATCATTGAAAACCTCTCATCCACTTTACACGTTGAGCAGAACATCAAACCCACTGTGAGCTCCTATATTGGAGCATTATATGTGCAAGCATTATATATCCGTTGCCATTGGTCGAACATGATTATTGATTGATAGATAATGGTGCTAGGTTTGAGAGTATGAATTCTCAATTTTAAAATTGGGCACGTCATGCCCCCATAATTTTATAAAAATAAATGTTGAAGAAATTATTGTCTCCAAGAGGAAGCCGATAGCTAAAATTTACTTAAAAAAAGCCAAATTTCCCTAAATTCATCTTTTCCTTTTCAACACACAAGATTCATAAAAATTTTCATGTGCAAACATGAGCACCAATAAAACCATTCTCCTCCCTATAAAATTAAGCTACAACAGACCTAAAAAAACTTTAGGAAATTTCTTAAACTACCTTCATAAGTCTTAAAACTCCAATTCACCAGATTAGGAATCACTGGTAAAAATGGTCCTATGAGATGATTTCTCCAAATTTTCCACTCTGTTGATCCAGGTGGAATAATCAGGTACAGGTACAAGTGGCCTGAGTAAAAGGCTCAAAAATCAAAGTGTTCGGATTGCTCTCAAACCAAGTTCAAGTTGTATATCTCATAATTCTGAATCCAACGGCGCAGACGACACTCAATTCTGAGTCCGTATGAAGAAGTTATAAGCGGTCAAAGTTGCAGGTTGACTTGGTGACTGGACAGCCTTAAGGAAGGCACAAATTAGACTTTTTCCGGCCACCGGATTCCGGCAAGCTCAGGCTAGATTCCGGGATGGCGATCCCATAAAATTGTTTAGAGGTAGATCGACAACTATTCTACCAATAATTCAACACTCATTTGGCCAAGGGAAGACTATTACTTTGAGGAAGAGGACAAATGGTGGTCGGGAGCCATCAATAGTAATTGCATGAGGGACAAGTGGATATAAATCTATAGTTATTATTTAATTTTGGCATGCATCATCTAAAACATAGTAATGGAGGCGACATGAAAATACATAAGAAAATATCCAAGTCGACGAATGATGGAAAGGAGCATTACAGTGGGTGACCAGTCTATAAATGACTATGAACAAAAGATTGATATGTGGATAGTGGCATACCCAAATAGCTCATTTTAAAAGACTTGAAATTTTTCTCTTGTTGGCTTAGTGGTGTGTGTTTGGATTGGCCATCCCTCTAGTGAACTCTCTAGTCGACAAACAACACAAAAGATGGAAGAGGTGTCGTAGTTATTGGTAGTGTAGGAGAATGATGCCATTATTAGTCAGATTGATTATATAACAACCACATGGAGCATATCTTATCTCTTCTAAACAGTCAAGGAGAAATGTTTGCTACAGGAAACTAGGCTCAAATGATACTTATCAATTAGAAACTTGGTCTTATCCAGGTAAAATTGGAAAGGATGCAGGTAAATATGGAGACGATGGATCTTCGACTGGAAAATATTGAAGCTTCATCCAATAATGGAATAGAGGAGATCAAGAAGGGTTTGGAGTAGCAAGAAGAAGCGAGACCTCCTAAGTTACCTTCTATTCTTAGTCAGTTGGAGAGAGCGAAAGAGGAAATTGTTGAAGATAATCTTCAAGAATGGATGACAACCGTAGGATAGTTTACTGCATTCTCTTTTGATATATGTTTTGTAAATAAGTATTGGTTATAGGAGTTTTCTAGATGATATACAAGTGTAATCAGTTTAGGAATAGAGAAAGCGGCAAGTGTAGGAGAAACAAATATTTTTTTAGATTGGAAATAAGACAAAATAAAAAGAATTCATTGAATATGTAAAAGGAACTAGTCTTGAAAACATCTTTTTATAAATACAATCAAAACCATTTCATTGAAAAAACAAACAAAAAAATGGAGGATTATAACTGTTATAGTTGAGTTTGATGATTTGTCAAGAGAGGTCAAATCATTGCTGGCATAATGGTCTTAGTTGACTTGATTGAGTTGCAACATCCATTTCGTCTCCTATAAATGGCACCGAGGAAACATATTATACATTAGCACAAAAAAAAGTAGCAACATCAAAATATCAACAGAGTCTGGCCTAGTATGACAATGTTGCTAAATCCTGGAAGAGCAACATTGCATTGTCTAGGAATAAGGGAGTAGTAACATCCTAACAATTCAAGGCATCTTGTAAACATATTTCTTGTCATTTTGTTACTAAAGTTACCCAAAAAAATTATCCTCTCATCAAATACAAGCAAAATTGCACAGTTAGGGTGACATGAAAGGATAACATTATTTGGTCAAAAAGGTAATCAATGGAGTAAAAGGATGTAGTTGTAAAGGCAGAAGCGATAAAAAATGTAAGGAAATAATAGTGAAAAAGATTCCAATTCCTAGACCCAACAAAGTCTTCATAGTAATTTCTCCCATCGTAAATTGGAGGGCATTGAATTACCTCTTCTTTTTTCTCTCAAATAAAATCAACCATGGGTGTTATTGTCTACATAATTCGGCAACAAAGTATCTGTTTGTGATAAATTTTAGGAGACATAAGGTTTTGCCTTGAAATATGCATATTCTGGTGAGGGTGTTGTACTCCTACTCCTCATATCTCCCTCTTCATGTTAGAAACTCTAATGCTTCATTAAAAATACTCTTGGGATATTTCCTTATCAACATATGATTAAATTCATCATGAAAAAAATGATCTTGAACTTGGTAAATATGGAATGGGGCCTTGTGCTTCCAGATAATAGGATACTAGAATTGAGTTGGTTCCATATCTAAATTCATATTGTTTTTACAAGGTAGCCAATGGAAGATACTACATGAAACTATATCGCCATTATTGGGTAGGACATCATATATAATTTTTGAGTCTTAGGGAAATTGACCAACTGATATGAAATCTCTTTAGATATTATTCCCCCTAATAAAAAAGACAATCTTATTTGAAATAAAAATACAAGGTATATAGGATTGACCCGAGAACAATTGCAGTTGATTCACACCCCATAACCCAAGAAAACAACTAAGGGAAATCTCTATATAGATCAACGAAAATACAAATATCTAGAGAAGTAAGATTAGACAAGATAGGTACAAAAGGAAATATAAATTTTTGTAAAATATTCATCTCATGATCACCTTGCCACTTCAGGAAAGAATCAACTTCGGCGAGCTTGAGCCTCCTATTTCGTTCAAGAAGCTCCATAATTCTTCTAAAGGCCTTGAGAGTGAGAAGTGATGGATTATTTTATGAATTGATATGAATAATTTGGCTCTTTGGATCAAACTATCTTGCACACTAGTGCATTATTTCCTTGAAGTAAAAGACATCTGGAACACATTTTCCAACCCCATAATCCAAATTTTATTTCTTTATCTCTTCTCTGGGGCCAAGCTTAAGTACCATTGATACAAAAGGAACTAGTGGAAACTTTTTGGTCTTGTCTAACTAGTGAGTTGCCCGTGTCTCCAAAAATTGCCTCATTTCTTCCTTTAGTTTCCATATTTCTCATTGGTTTAATTTATTCTAGAGATGCATGGACGATCAATAATGCCTTAATGGAAGCCTTATCTATTAGATCCTTGAATTACAATAATATTAAATAGAATATTTCTTTTTTCACATACCACCTTCATTAGGCCATGCGAGAATGATAGTGGAAGTTAATAGCTTGTGGCCAGTGTTAAAGAGGTGCCATAGAAAGTAATTAATGTAATACAATGTCAAGGCAGAGAGCTAATTAATCCAAATAGTGCAAGGATAGTACATGACACGTGGATAATTAATGTAAAATGATATCAAGGTGGAGGCAAATATGGTTAATGTAGTACAATATCAAGAAAATTTCTCCACCTCGATGATTATATTTCCTTAAATGAGATTTCAATTGGCCTCGATAGGAGTTAACGATTGATATTTTAATTAAGTGTGGAACAAAAGAAAAGAGGTATGTTGTGGTACATTGTGTGAAGATGTAGTTATGTAGGAGGATGGATGTGTGGAGATCTAGTTGTGTGGAAAGAATAGTGTGTGAGACTCGGCGTGAGAAGAGGAGGGATGTGTAGGGAAAGAATATATTTATTTCTCCACACATAGAGAAAAAGGCTATTTTTTGGGAATGCGGAAACCTTGATATGGAGTGTGGAGATGTGTAGAGTGCAGAGTGAAGAATGTTTCTACACATTTGTATTAAAAGATAACCAAGTCAAGAAAAATATGGGGGTAGGAAAACAAATGGGAATATGAAAATACAACACCTTCTAGGATATTTTTCATCATGCTCATGTGTCTAGCCCCTTTTCCTAATGGGGTTGATGTGGCATCCTCTCGAATCATGATGGTCAAAACAAGAAGGTCAACTTTTGGATGGCATAAATTTCACATACGGAGTCCATTTGAATTCTTTCTTGAGCTACTAAAAATTTATTTGAATGTAGAAAATTACCAGGTGGTCTTGTGCAAGAGAAAGTATTTGGACCTTTTTGTAACTCTCGGAACAATTCCTGGTTGTGGGGGAACCAGTTCCGAGACATATTAAGATTGAATAGAAATAGTTAAAATTAGTGGCTGGAGGGACATGCCATGAGAACTTGCAACCAAAAGTTATAATTATAAAACCCTATATTTCAAAATAGAATGGCCAGAGAAACTCTAAGGGTTGTAGGGACTTTGCATCAAAGGAGTGGTTTGAATAAAAATAGAGAACATAGTTCAAATTAGGCACTTAAGAATCTGAATTTATACTATTGTAGAAAGAATAACGAAATACTGAGAAAATATGAATAGAGTTCTTGTATGTGGATGACTTCACTAAGGGTTTCAAGATTAATTATCATGAGTATAAACAAGTAAATCCATGAAAAACTAAATTGAAGCACGAGTTGCATCTTACATTGTCCAAGAGAAGAAAAAACATCGATGAACAACATTGAATCACAAGAGAAAAACAATGATTGTAACTACACCCGAAGCTAGAATCAAAACTATTGTGTTTTCTTTAATTTCATAGAGAATATCGGATTACAATGCCATTCAAAGACACGGACTCTGAACCCCAACAAAATCTAATTTTTGGGATTTTATTTCTGCCTCATAAACCTTAATTGTTTCAAAAACTGGTTTTTGACATCCTAACAAAAATTGTTCTTTTTGTTTTTCTTTTCTTCTTAAAAAATCTACAAATAACATGAAATATTTAAATATTATATATAATAATATATATAATATCTAATTTTTCAGTTACAAAATAAAATCCCACCCATTTTCAATACATTTTGAATCTCAACCAATTATTAATAGATTAGGAATGACAGACAGACACAGGCCCAAGCTTTGTCAAAAGTCACATGAATTCAAGTTGGAGGCGAATTGGTTCTCATTGTAGTTGGAGTGTGGGGCCAAGGTGAAAATTTCTAACCACACGTTAACGCAACACATGTTTGTCTTAAAAACCATAGACCACTCTAGAGGAGCACTTGAGCGGTTTCTGGAGAAATTTGAGTCATAGATCTCCAGGTGAGCGATTTTGGCCAAACCACTCTTGGGGTCACTCCTTACTCCTTACTTTAATCTCCATGCATTTTATTCCACCGGGGTGCTATTGGGTTTGGGCATGATAAGATAAGGAACATCAATTGTTCTAACACCTATAAGAGATATAAAATACAAATTTTCATTGACCTTTGTGCTGGAGAGTGGTAATAATGGAAGGGTACCACAAATGTTATCACAACGTTCCCTCTAGTTGACGGTGATGTAATACTCGAATCTTGGGAAGTATTTTGGTGCTTCCAAAGGTGGACTTGTGCAAATCCATGATCACATCGAACCTTCCAAGATATTACTATACAAATACCATTTCAAATGATATCAAACTTGCATATAAAATATTCATCCTAGGAAACACTGATTCGTATCTTCCATCTTTCTCAATCATTCTAGTCAGCTTTGACTGCTCTATATACATACAAACCATGAATTCTATCATAACAAAAAGCCTGTGTGCTACCTGCCTTGGTTGTAAAATATCAAAATATTGTGCTAAACTTTCTCGAACAACATTTTCTACCTTGCTAATTCCAGGGGCTTGGTTAATTCATTCAATGTTTTCATTCATCAATTGATTAGCTTATGCGATATTTTCTTCTGTTGAAATAAGATTGACGCTTCACGAAATTCTTGTGATTCATTTCCTTGCTTTTCCAAACTGTGACAAATTTATATTTTCCAATCCATCTATTGGTTTTGAAAGAAAATTAAAACTTTTGAGGTTTTCCCATGGCTCTTTCGATAAACATTGTTCCTTTCCAAAATGGTCGACACCTAACTCAAATTCCATCTCTTCCATGGACCAATTTCGACAAAAATATGCTAATGAAATATTTTTGTGTTGCATTCATATTAGTATTATGTTCCATAACAAATATCCCGCATTGGTCAGGGACACATTGTTTTGATGTTTATAACCATCGATAACCTTTTATCCAGTTGACACGTTTAGCAGATCGTCGACCCCATTGTGAGCTCCTAGAGGGTATTTTTGTTTCCGGGTACATTAATATAAATCAAGGTATTTTTCTTACCGAAAAAAAAAAGGTTATGGTGTTGGTTTGTCACTATGAATTATCTTTTCCTTTTCAACACAATCATAATTTTTCTCATCTTTTCCTTTCCAACGCACAATCATAATTTTTCTCGTGCAAACACGAGTCCTATTGAAACCGTTCTCCCTTAGCAAATTAAACATTTTGGCTATAATTGGGGATATCTTTTGCTTGCAAACCTCTCAGAGCTAAAATTTGCTCATTAAAACTCCAAATTTCTCGAAATTCATCTTTTCCTTTTCAACGCACAATATCATAATTTTTTTCATGGTCAAACACGAGTCCCATTGAAACCGTTGCCCTCCCTGGACAAATTAAGCTAACATCTTGGCTCTAACTGGGGATATCATTTTGCTTGCAGGCAAACCCCTGAGAACTATAGACCAGTAGCCTCTGTTAGCATGAAGTAAAAAATCTTCGAACCTTGTAGCTCTTAAAACTAAAAATCCCTCTAGATGTTCTGTCTATTAGAACTTTGTTCTTCACTGAAACAAAACGTCTTGAAAACTGAAAACAAAATGCTCTTTTTCTAAGGTTATTTATATACAAGTCCTTATATACATGGTTGAATTCTTTCAGAAGTCAGTCTTCTAATGGTACCAGCCCAACATCTGAGTGTTGGACCTTATGCATGTATACTAGTGAGACTCAGAAATTAAAATAATTGTGTACCACGTGAAATTTTTAGATAAAAAAATTAATACATACCCCATAATAAATGCCTATTGATGACCAAGGAAAGCTTCCATATAATTAGCTACTAAATCTTAAAATGTATGAGAAAAACTAACAATTGCCTCCTTTTCTTGAATAGCCTGCTGACATATAACTCTTTACACAAGGAAACCATAATCCCTGCTTTTCTCTTCATGTTTGGGCTCTTTCTAAAAAGGCTATTGTAGGATATTTTCTTTCCATTTTCCAGACAACCAGTATTCCTGGAAAACTGCAACTGGGTCTTCATCCTCTGAATTGTAAGTATCATAGATTGGGGAATCTACTGAGGAACCCAAACCCTCATCTGAAAAATAAACATTATAAACAAGAGCATGCTTTAAATTGACAAAATAAGACTTAGAAGAATTAATTTGAATTTGAATTTCTCCTTACTTCACAAGTCCATATGAGTTATGAAGTCATGATTGTCTTCAAGAGACTCAAGGGGTTGGTCCACACATTCATCATACTCCATGACATCTTTTTGAACAACAATTTTTTTATTTTCTTGATCAAAGAGTGGTTGTTCTCGATGTAAGTCAAAATTTTATCAGGTTTAGTGCTCCCTTGATTATCTTTAAGAATGGTCCCTTTTGTTTGTGGAGTTTTTAAAGAACCATTTTCTTTTAATTTTCCAACATCATTTTCATAAAAAGATTGCTTCTTACATTCAAATACCTCTTCACCAATAAATCTACTATGGTCCCCTTGAATTGTTGATACATTATCAACATTCACCAAAAATTCTTTAAGTTATTTCTCATCACTTTCTTAAACAGGATCATCATAAACTTTAATTTTTTTTTTTGAAAAACATAATACTCACAACAATCTTCAAAAATAAACTCCCGTGAATATAAAGTTCTGCAAAATGAATTAAATACTACATGGAAAGCATTCAAAGAATACATACTTGAACGAGATAAAGATATATACCAAACCCTTTCTTCCTGGTCCAAAGAAAACATGAACAACTTCATCTCCACATCTTCATGAATGATATTGTGTTTCTCCATGCATTCATGAAAGCTTCTAAGATGTTGAACTGAACTTTCATTTGCATTACCGAACTTTCATCTGAATTTCCATTGAATCTTGGAAGATACTCATTCCACTCATGAAATCTAGGAATATGATGAGGATAGTCAAGGATCCCAGTAAAATCTAATGGGGAGAACTCATTTGCTAAGAATGCAAGGACAACCATTAAATCCTAGAAAAATAAATTCTCAAAGGTAAAATCACCAGGTGAAAATTTTATAGCCTATCACTAGTTTTTGTCACCTTCAAGTGCCAGAAAAAAATATTTAAACCCAGAGAATATATTTCCAATTATGTCTCCCACAACGACACAAAAATATGTTGTAACTCTCGGAGACAGTTCTTAGTTGCGAGGGAACGAGGGATAGGCCATGAGGGCTTGCAACCAAAAGTTATAATTCTAAAACCCTAGATTTCAAAATAGTGTCTCCTGGCTGCGGGGGAACGAGGGATAGGCCATGAGGGCTTGCAACCAAAAGTTATAATTCTAAAACCCTAGCTTTCAAAACAAAATGGCCAGAGAAACTCTGAGAGTTGCATGGTATGCATCAAACGAGTGGTTTGAATAATAATAGATAACAAAGTTCAAATTAAGCACTTAAGCATTTGAATTTAAACAAGTGGTTTGAATAATAATAGATAACAAAGTTCAAATTAAGCACTTAAGCATTTGAATTTAAACAACTGCAGAATGAATAATGCAAGATTGAGAAAATGTGAATGAAGTTCCTGGACATGGAGCGTTTCGTTAAGGGTTTCAAGAGTTTCAAGATTAATTATCATGAGTACAACTAAGTAGATCCATGAAAAAATAAATTGAAGAAACAATTGCATCTTACATTGTCCAAAAAAACAAAAAACACAGATGAATTTTGAACCACGAAAAAAAAGCAATTACTATAACTACACCCAAAGCTAAAATCAAACTGTTATGTTTTTTTATTTCAAAAATAATTGCTGATTACAGTGTTAATCATAAATACTAGACTTTGAAACAACACAAAATCTAATTTCTAGGATTTTATTTTTGCCTTGAAACCCCACAAAATCTAATTTATAGGATTTTATTTCTGCCTCGTGAACCGTAACGGTTTCAATCAATTTCTAAAACTGATTTTTGAAATAGTTACAAAAATTGTTCCTTCTGTTTTTCTTTTCTTTTAAAGATTTACAAATAAAACAGAACATTTCAATATTATAAATGATAAATAGATAATATTTAATTTTTTGGTTACAAAATACAATCCCACCCCTTTTCAATACATTTTGAATCTCAACCAATACCCAAGCCTTGTTAAAAGTCACATGAAGTCGAGTTGGAGGCAGAGTGGTTCTCATCGTAGTTGGATTGTGGGTCCCAATTGGTAGTTTTCCCCTTAAAAACCATAAACCACTCTACGGGAGCACTTGAGTAGTTTCTGGAATAAGGACCGAGTGATGTCGGGAGAAATTTGAGCCATAGATCTCGGCAAAACCACTCCCATGGTCACTCCTTACTTTAACCTCCATGAATTTTATACCATTGGGGTGCTATTGGATCTAGGCATGATAATATTTGGACCATAGATTGTTCTGGAATCTGTATTTTGGGAAATATGGTGTGCACAGAATCGCAGGAGTTTTGAGGAGTTTCCCTTAATCCAATCCAAGATTATTGAGAACATTGCTATATGGATAAATGTTAGACCTTCTGTCTACCCTGGCACTGTGGATTTATCAAAGAGGAATCGCCCACCCCATATTGACCTCCTCGAGATTTACTTTGATGGAGCTAATAAGGACGGTTTATGTCGCTGTGGTGCCTAGATTAATCTTTCCAACAAGGATCAATATCATATCGTTTGGAATGGAGGTGCTGGCACAAACAACAAGGCAGAAGTAATGGCCTTATGGAGTGGGATCATGATTTCCTATCATCTCAAACTCCCATCAATTCACATATAAGGAGACTTGAAATGCACTGTAGATGGGATCAGTGGTAGATCCAGTATGACATGCAATTTTATCTCTGGTTGGATACAACGGATTAAGTATCTTCTTGGGAAGTTTTAGGCATTCACCATTCAACACATTTATAGGGAGAACAACACACGTGTTGATTCTTTATTTAAAAGAGTTCTGTTGTCTCCTTTTGGATCCATACAGATATCTCATTACAAGGCTTCCACTTTACTGGATTATCAAGTATTTCCTTTGCCATGACTCCTGGATCAAGAGAGCCTGAGTACTACAAGCGAGCAGGTCTCTCCTTTTTTCCTTTGTTTATTTTTACTTTGTCTTTATTATCTCTGTACATGTCGAATCATACTTATGTACTTAATTTTTTTCATTCTCTCACTTATGTTCTTCTGTATATGAGATCACTCATTCCATAACTCTTTCTGGGCTCTGAGGCTGTTTACATAAATGCTTTATCATGTGGATATTATCACATTATTTGAATGTGAATTTTTGATTTGGCATGAAGGCTTGCATGGACTAACCCTCTGGGTTTGTGTTATTTCTCTCCATGTTATGAGATGGTTTGCCACATCATGATGCTTATATAATAGTATATAAACATGCATTTATATGAAGGAAATAAATATATGTAATATGGACATGATCTTTGGATCTGATGAATATGAATTGTTAGTAATAACAACGTTTTTTTCGTACTGAAAAAAAAGAAAAAGAAAAAAAGAAAAGAGATATTAAATACGATTTTTCATTGACCTTTGCGATGGAGAGTGGTAATAATGGAAGGGTACCACAAATTTTATCGCAACATTCCCTCTAGCTGACAATGATGTAATATTCGAATCTTGAGCAGTATTTTGGTGCTTCAAAATGTGGAATTGTGAAAATCCATGATCACGTTGAACCTTCCAGGATCTTACTACACAAATATTGTTTTAGACAATATCGAATTTATACATATCGATTTTTATTTTATTTATTTTTTTAGTAGGAAAAAAACTCTGGCTTATATAATGTGCCAGTTCATATTGCTTAATTTTATCAGTCATACATAAATCTTCATTGTTAATTCTATTGAGTAAAAAACTCAAACATTCAATATTGTTCATCATCTTTCAAAATAACCATAAGATTGACATCCTTTATAATTGTCAAAAACATAAAGAAACCGTGGGGAAATTGGAGGATCCGGCCCAACATTAATGGCGCTGCCTGCAAAAAATTAATATCCCAAATCGTTGATGTTCTAGTAGTCATCATTCAGCTCTTTTAACCATTGGGCTGGTAGTCATATTCCTGCAAAATAGTTAATTCGACAGCTCCAAAAAGACTAGATTGGTGACCCAAGAATATGATTAGTTAATGTTCATCTGAGAAAACATAGACCTATCAAAAACAAAATTCTTAAACAGAAACATGAAAAGGATCATGCAAAATCCACCATTCCAACTACCCCTCTCCCTTCCGTGTCTGTCAATTCATAATGCATAATTCCAAATACCCCATTCAAGCCTCTCTTTGATAACCTGTCTGCCTGGGAATTCTTCTCCCGAAAGATGTGCTTGAAGAAGATAGTAGAGAAGGTGTTCCTTAAAAAATTAATGCACTCCAACCAAGTCACAAGATGGACAGGTAAAAAATTGGTTCCCATGTTTAGATGTTCAATTAGAACTTTCGAATCCCCAAACACCCATAGGTTTTCTAAGTACATCTGAGAAGCGAACCATAGTAAACCCCACAAAGCCAACACTTCAGCCCTTATGTTTGTACCAACTCCACCATACCAATGGATCTTGTAATGATAGTGTAACGAAATCATCAACCAAGCTCCACATCCGCATCTTGAGTGTTGGGATGCACCATCGAAGAAGCCAGCAGGGTATTGTATTTCAATGGGTTGCATATGCTTCGATAGATCTACCAAAGGCCTCTATGTTATTTTCAATTTGTCCCAGTGACTTATAATATTTTTTGCAGTCCCCTCTGGAAAAATTTTTACTTCTTCAAATATCCATCTATTCCATCCAACCCATATAAACCAATGGAACATAGCTGGGATACTTCTGAGATTTTTGTATGAAATCGCTTGTGTTCTCTAAGTGAGGGATTTCCAACTGTAAGGTATTCATATATCAACTTTAAAACCTTTCTCGCAAAAACACATTTGTAAAAAAGATGGTGATTGTCTTCTCCCTCCATCATACAAAGCCTGCAAATACTGGCCCTATCTTCCCTTTCCTCATCAAGTTTACCCAAGTTTGATTCCTGTCCATCAGTGCAAGCCAAAGGTGAAATTTCATTTTTAGTTGTGCATTGGTCTCCCAAATACCCATGAAAAATTTGATCTCAGACTTCTGGATATTATTGGATTGTAGTTTGTGATATAAGTCATCCACTGTCAACATACCAGTCTTCATCGGCCCGTTCCAAGTCACCCTATCACCCCCAGCTGTCCATAGAAATCCACAGCTTCTCAAATCTATCGTGTACACATCCCACTCCTCTAATAGCTGATCCGATAACTGAAGGTTTTCCACTGAAATCCAAATAGGGATGCCTTTGACCTGTTTCTTAACTATTTGACACAGCTAAATTCCGTTTGGATATATTAATAGTTGATTGTTGCATGGAGTGTGGCCCTGATCACCCCACAGTTCCGGATGACCGATTAATATCTTTCTCCCATCACCAAACTTCCACCTAAGTGAAACAACAAATCTTGGCCATACATGTTTGAAGCCATTCCAAATGGTTGAAACCCCCTTATTTTTCTCCACCCCAGCAAAACAGTTCCTCCACTCCTGCTGCATTTAAATACTTGTACCTGATGATCTCATTCCATAATCCATTTGTCATTAGGCCCCGTTACATAGACTTTATAAGAAGTGCCCTACCAAAGGAAACTAATTCCTTCAGTCCCCACCCTCCACAAACCTTAGGCTTCATAATCAAGTCCCGGCTTGCCAAGTGATACTTCCCCTTCTTCTCTCTTCCATTCCATAAAAATTGCATCATGAATATTCTTATGTTATTTAAAATCTTTTTTGGAATGATAAATATATGTGCCTAACAAACCATCAATTGCTGTAAAACTGTCTGAATCAATATATATCTGCCCCCTTTAGAGAGCCATTTTGTGGACCAAACCCTTATCCTTTTCTCCGCTTTTTCAACCATCCAATGTCAGTCCTGTGTAGCATAGTTGTTTGGTTTCAAATGAAAGTCCAGGTATTTGAAACCCAAACTCAAAGGCACAATTCTGAAATTGAATAATTCTCCAATAGCTTTGACCACCTCATTTCCATCCGCCTCCTGGTAGATACACGATTTACTGATGTTTTCCATCATGCCTGTGGCTGCACAGAATCTAGAGAAAATATCATGGAAAAAAAGCCACACAGATTGTATGATCATACCAAAAAGTAAGACATCATCAACGAAGAAGTTATGGCTAATCTCCCTAATATGAGACAGCCGTAAACCCTTGATGTGTCCCGAATTTACAACTTTACTAATTTTGGTACTCAGAGTATCCATTACCAATATAAAGAGGAGTGGTGAAAGTACACATCCTTGTTTTAAGCCGCACCCAGGCCTGAAAAAATTTGATGCCACACCATTTATAATAACTGCCATTGAGGAATTTGTCACACATTCCATGATCCAATTTACTGAAGCTCTGTCAAGTCCTATCTTGTATAGTAATATTCTCAATAACCCCCAATCAACCTGATCATATGCCATACTGAGGTCGATCTTCATAACCATAGCCTGTATTTTCTTTGTGTGAATGGAGTGGATAACTTCTTGAGTGGAAGCTACCACATCTTGAATGCACCTGTCTTTTAAAAACCCGGACTGTTATGGTGATATGTAGACATACAACACCTTTTTAACCTTTCAGCAATAGATTTCGATATAATCTTATAAAGCGTGTTACACAGAGAGATAGGAAGGAAATCATTAAAACATTTAGCTCCGGAATTCTTAGGAATCAGAACAAGGAAAGTGGAGTTGACAGCCCTACTAATCTTCCCATTCTTTCTAACATCTTTAGCCATCTTTGCTATAAGGGACACAAGGATCTCAACAAAATGGAGAAAAAAATCTAGGGTCCAGCCATCTGGCCCTGGGCTCTTATCCACAGCGAAAGATTTCAAAACAAACAATACTTCTTGTTCACTAATCAGCAAGTAGAAATACACAAGAATTCTCTCATCAAACATTGTTGGTATATCCTCCACAGCCCAAAGCTGATCTCCAGAAAAAACCTTCTCCCAGGCTTTAAACAAGTCATTGAAATGACAGAAAGCCGCTACCTTAATGTCATCAGTGGAAGAATAGGAATACCCATTATCCTCAATCTGCCATATAGCATTGGAATTTTTTTCTCCCATTCGAGAAGGCATGGAAATACTTAGTATTCTTATCATCTTCATTAAGCCAAATCGCCCTACTCTTCAGCCTGCAAGTCTGCTCCTTGATAAGAAGGATTTTTCTTTTCTCCCTCTCCACCTCCTTCAGCTTGTCCCAGATGCCATCTTCTGGGATATCCTCTTCCAACTCCTTCATAAGGCAAGCTATCTCCGCCTCATAAGCATCTAAATGGCCTTTCAGTTGAATCTTTTTCCTTCGCTCCCAATTCTTAACTTCCCTTTTAAGACCCCTCAGAGTATTCATTGCATCGAGAGGCGCAATCTACAGCCCAGTATGACCCTGATGTCAGGTATGTCACGTTCTCAAAAAATAATAAATTTTACTTTTTCTGATGTCGGCCAAAGCATTAACCTAATCTTGAATTTTATATAACTTGAATATTTAGATTATATATAGCTTTTTTAACTTATTAATGGTTGAGATTAACTATTAAAATACAACTATGTATAACTTGAATATTTAGATTATATATAACTTTTTTAACTTATTAATGGGCTGAGATTAACTATTAAAATACAACTTTGTATTATTTATATAATTTGAATGGATAGTAAATTATCTCACCCATTTAATAATTTCTTTATTATATACGTGAATTTGAATGGATCATAAATTTACCTTTAACCAAAAAAATTACCATATTGAATTTCCAAATTAAGTAAAATTTTAAATTATCTTTACTTTTTACTAAAGTCAATACCATTTCCTAAATCAAAGGAAAAGAGTTAATTCAACACAAACAATCAAAATCCAAAATCTTTTAATATTTCTTTTAATTAAATATTTGTAAAATGAATCTTTAAAAAGAAAATCCATATTCTATGGATAAATTAAAATATTTAAAGACATAAATATTTCCCCATCAAAGTTGCAATATTTTAAAATTTAAATAAATATAAATATAAATAAACATGAGGTATGGTAAATAAATAAAACCTATTTTTATACTTACTCCAGAGCTATGGTAAATAAATAAAAATATATATAAACTAGATGTATGGTAAATAAATAAAAATATATATAAACTAGATGTATGGTAAATAAATAAAAAAATATATAAACTAGATGTATGGTAAATAAATAAAAATTATTTTTATATTTACTCCATAAACCTTTTTATATTATAAAAAAACTTTAAAAAGAGGCTTTATTTAGATGAAGCCTATGGGACGAATACCATGGGACAAATTAATATTGATACATGGGCTAAATACCATGGGACAAATTAATATTGATACCATGGGCTAAATACCATGGGCCAAATACCATATTTATAAAATAAGTATGGTAAATAAATAAATATAAAAGAGGTATAAAGAGGTATGATAAATAAATAAATAAATATAAAATAGGTATAAAGAGGTATGGAAAATAAATAAATATATAGAGGTATAAAGAGGTAAGGTAAATAAATAAAAATATATCAAATAGGATTATAAATAAAAATCTGATTATATAACAAGCCTATGGGCCAAATCCCATAGTAAATAAAAGAGGTATGGTAAATAAATAAAAATAAAAATGTAAATAAACCATAGCATAATCTACTTTATATTTACGAATATTTATGTTCATTAGTTTACATAACTAGGAAGAATAGAGAGAGAGAGAGTGTGTATGTTTAGGGGTGAGATAAAGAGACAAAGTAGGATGTATGGAAAGAAGGGGGGAGAGAAGAATAGAGAAGGAGAGAAGGAGGGATATAGTAATGTAGTTGGAGAGAGAGAGGGGCAGAAAGAGAGAGAGAAAGAAAGGGAGATGGGGGAAGAGAGAGGATTAGAGAGAGAGAGAGGGGGAGAGAGAGAGAGATAGAGATGTGGGAAGAGAGAGGATTGGAGGGAAAAGAGAGAGGGAGGTAGGATAGAAAGGGAGAGAGAGGAAGGATGAGAGAGAGGAGGAGAGTGATGGGGGAAGAGAGAGTATTGGAGGGAAGAGAGAGAGAGAGAGAGAGAGAGAGAGAGAGAGAGAGAGATCACAGAAGAGAGAGGGAGTTAGGGGAAAGAGAGAGAGAGAGAGAGAGGACACGATAGAGGACTTGAGAGAGAGGGATTGATAGAGAGATGGAGTTGGAGGGGGAGAGATGTAGGAAATAAGAAATATAGAGAGTGAGAAGTGGAGAGAGAGAAGGAGTGACAAGGGAGAGACAGAGAGAGAGCATGTATGTTTGGGGTTGAGATAAAGAGACAAATAAGGAGAGATGGAGATAAGGGGGGAGAAGGAGATATAAGGAGAGAGGGAGGGATATAGTAACATAGTTGGTGGGTGAAGAGAGAGAGAGAGGGAGAGAGAGATGGGAGATAAAGGGAAAGAGAGGAAGGAAGAGAGAGGATGTGAGAGAGTGGAGAGAGGGAGGGAAAGAGAGATGGACTTGGAGGGGGAGGGAGAGGGAGGTAAGAAGAAAGACATAGAGAGAGAAATGTGGAGAGAGAGAGAGAGAGTGAGTGATAAGGAAGATGGAGAGAGAGGGAGAGAGGACAAAGGGAGGAGAGATAGATATTAGCGGGGGAGAGGGAGAGAAGGGGAAGATAGAGATATAGATGGAAGGTGAAGATAGGGAAGAAGAGAGAGATGGGGAGAGGAGGGGATTGACAAAGAGATTGATATATATGGAGCGCAAGAGCGTGTGTGTTTATGGGGGTAAGATAGAGAGACAAAAAAGAAGAGATGGAGGGGGATATAGATATGGATGGAGGGTGGAGAGAGGGAAGAATAATTCTCACACTAGATGGATTGATATAAGTGGAGATGGTGATTTATAATCCTATTTGATTATTTTCACTATATGCATCGATTTTAGTGTAGATATTTATTTCTAATGATATTTGATTACTTTCACTAGATGCATTGATTTCAGTGTAGGTGGTGATTTCTAATACAATTTGATTGCTTGCACTGAATGTGTTGATTTAAATTTAGATGTCGATTTATAATTATATTTGATTACTTGCACTAGATGAATTGGTTTCAATGTAGATGATTTCTAATCCTATTTGATTTTTTGCACTAAATGCATTGATTTCAGTGTAGATGGCGATTTCTAATCCTATTTGATTTATTTGAGTAAATGCATTGATTTCAGTGTAGATGTTGGTTTCTAGAGAGAGAGAGTGAGTGATAAGGAAGATGGAGAGAGAGGGAGAGAGGAAAAAAGGAGGAAAGAGAGATATTAGTGGGGGAGAGGGAGAGAAGGGGAAGATAGAGATATAGATGGAAGGTGAAGAGAGGGAAGAAGAGAGAGATGGGGAGAGGGGGTGATTGACAAAGAGATTGATATATATGGAGTGTGAGAGCGTGTGTGTTTAGGGGGGTAAGATAGAGAGACAAAAAAGAATAGATGGAGGGGGAAATAGATATGGATGGAGGGTGGAGAGAGGGAGGAATATTTCTCGTACTAGATGGATTGATATAAGTGGAGATGGTGATTTCTAATCTTATTTGATTATTTGCACTAGATGCATCGATTTTAGTGTAGATATTTATTTCTAATGATCTTTGATTACTTGCACTAGATGCATTGATTTCAGTGTAGGTGGCGATTTCTAATACAATTTGATTTCTTGCACTTTGATTTCAATTTAGATGTTGATTTATAATTATATTTGATTACTTGAACTAGATGAATTGATTTCAATGTAGATGATTTCTAATCCTATTTGATTGTTTTCACTAAATGCATTGATTTCAGTGTAGATGGCGATTTCTAATCCTATTTGATTTCTTTGAGTAAATGCATTGATTTCAGTGTAGATGTTGGTTTCTAGAGAGAGAGAGTGAGTGATAAGGAAGATGGATAGAGAGGGAGAGAGGAAAAAAGGAGGAAAGAGAGATATTAGCGGGAGAGAGGGAGCGAAGGGGAAGATAGAGATATAGATGGAAGGTGAAGAGAGGGAAGAAGAGAGAGATGGGGAGAGGGGGTGATTGATAAAGAGAATGATATATATGGAGTGCGAGAGCATGTGTGTTTAGGGGGGTGAGATAGAGAGACAAAACATGAGAGATGGAGGGGGATATAGATATGGATGGAGGGTGGAAAGAGGGAAGAATATTTCTTGAACTAGATGGATTGATTTAAGTGGAGATGGTTATTTATAATCCTATTTGATTATTTGCACTAGATGCATTGATTTTAGTGTAGATACTTATTTCTAATGATATTTGATTACTTGCACTAGATGCATTGATTTCATTGTAGGTGGTGATTTCTAATACTATTTGATTGCTTGCACTGGATGTGTTTATTTAAATTTAGACGTCCATTTATAATTATATTTGATTGCTTGCACTAGATGCATTGATTTCAATGTATATTATTTCTAATCCTATTTGATTGTTTGCATTAAATGCATTGACTTTAGTGTAGATTGCTATTTCTAATCCTATTTGATTGCTTTGAGTAAATGCATTGATTTCAGTGTAGATGTTGGTTTCTAATATTATTTGATTGCTTGCATTATGTGCATTGATTTCAATGTAGAAGTTATTTTCTAATCTTATTTGATTGTTTTCATTAAATGCATTGATTTCAATGTATATGTTGATTTATGATTTGATGTAATTGGATATATGACGGTACATTAATTTTAAAGTGATTGGATTAACAATATGCATTGATTTTAGTGTAAGCACAAAAAGTTATTGACAATGTACATTGATTTTTGTGTTATAGTAATTTAACCTATTAATATTGGAGAGCAAGAGAGACAAGGTATCATGTTTACTACAACAGCTCGAGCTAGAGATTTAAATGGTTTACGATTTAAATTTTCTTTTTCATATAATCGATATGAAAAGATAAAAAAACTAACAAGGGTGGCAATAAGAATAGTAGAAAAAAATAGTTTGATATTGATCACAATGAAGACTATTTGTAACATGAGTACATTCTTATTATTCACATTTTCTATCTTTCAACACTATTATTGTCACTTTGCATTCAAAAAAAAAAATCATCATTTCTCATCAATATAGCTATTAACAATATTTATCATCTCAACGAACTGAGGTAACTAAGAAAATTTAAAATTAAAATGACTAAGTTAATCTTATAAATATTTAGCATATTTAAAATGATTATATTAATATTTGATATATTTACATATTATTGATAAAATTAATCATATCTTCAATAGATTTTCTTTGGCAGCACACGACTGAAACCGGCCTAGATCCATCTTAACTCTGGATCTATCAAGCGGCGAGAGGGATCAAATCTCTCGAGGTGCGAACCTTTCCTCAAGTTTTCCACTCAAAAAAGAGGTTTTCACCTCGAGAGATTTGATCCCTCTCGGCGCTTGATAGATCCGGAGTTAAGATGGATCTAGGCTGGTGAGATAATCCATTGCAGAGATGGCCTCATCCCTCATATTTACTTATCGAATTTGTGTATAAACTGTGTTCGTTCTTAGTGCTTGATATAACCGATTCCAAAATTCTCCATGGTTAGTCACTCATAGTTAATTCAGTCAATGTTTTCATTCATCAATTGATTAGTTGATGTGATATTTTCTTCTGTTGCAATAAGATTGATCCCACCACTCCTTCGATAAACATTACACAATAGTATTCCTTTCCAATATTAATTTCCATTATTAATTTTACTCGAAAATAGTAGACGCGTAACTCAAATTCCATATCTACCATGGACCAATTTCGACATTAGTATGATAATGAAATATTTTGGCTTTGGATTCTTATTAGTATTATGTGCCATAACTAATATCCCACATTGGTTAAGAAGACAATTTTTTGATGTTTATAATCATTGACAACCTCTCATCCACTTTACACGTTGAGCAAAACATCAAACCCACTGTGAGCTCCTATATTGGAGCATTATATGTGCAAGCATTATATATTCGTTGCCTTTGGTAGAACATGATTATTGATTGATAGATCATGGTGCTAGGTTTGAGAGTATGAATTCTCAATTTTAAAATTAGGCACGTCAAGCCCCCATAATTTTATAAAAATAAATGTGGAAGAAATTATTGTATCCGAGAGGAAGCCGATAGCTAAAATTTACTTAAAAAAAAGCCAAATTTCCCTAAATTCATCTTTTCCTTTTCAACACACAAGAGTCATAAAAATTTTCATGTGCAAACATGAGCACCAATAAAACCATTCTCCTCCCTATAAAATTAATCTACAATAGACCTCAAAAAACTTTAGGAAATTTCTTAAACTACCTTCATAAGTCTTAAAACTCCAATTCACTAGATTAGGAATCACTGGTAAAAATGGTCCTATGAGATGATTTCTCCAAAATTTCCACTCTATAATAATCAACGTGGATGAAAAATAATATAATGATCCAACCAGAATCATACCTCCCCATTTTGGGAGGATTTTGGTTCCCAAAATATTTTACTGAATGAGGTGAGGAAAATTTTCATCTACCTTTTCCTTGGAGTTTCATTTAGCATTACTTGGAAGTTATCCTTTCAACCTAATCTACCAAAGGTCATGCTACCCCTCTCTTGTAGTTCCGGACCTCTTTATAAAAGCTATATCCTCCATCAACTCTACCTAAGTATCTAGTGGTAAATCCGCTACGAAAGGTAGTACTCGTTCCTCTTCTTGATCCAATATGGAAGGCTTAGATATTTTCAAATTTTATATATTCACTACTGAGTAAATGCACTTGTATCGAGGTATAATGAGTCTATAGTCATTATCTCCCACCTTTTCCAGTATCTCAAAGGGACCACATTGCAAAGCCTTAATTTAATTTCCAAGCCCCTATAGTTTGTCCTTGTTAACCTATAAGTATATTCTATCTCCCACAATAAATGAGTTCTATATTATGTACTAATCATGCAGTTCCTTGTATTTTTCCTATGACTTGAACAACATCTCCTGTACTTGTAAATGGATTTTTCTAATCTTCTCAACAAGTTTTCTAACCTTAAGGGATCCCTCTTAAGATCCTACCTCACTCTTTGTTTTGTAGGTTTTAACCCTAAACATAAATTATCTACACACGAATCTTATAACAGAAAATAAACAATAGCGAGAGCATAAAACATAAAATATATAAACACAGAGATTTTCCCCTAGATCCCAAATCGAGACGACCAACTTGATTTTTTCATTATATTCCTTTTAGTGTTACAACACATATATATACATGCCGAAGCATACATAAACCCCAATCCATTAACCCTGGATTAGAACATAACCATAGTTCCCTTGACCGGATCTACAAAATACCAGGGGTCGAAAACCATTGTACCCAAAAACCATGTGCAAACTCATGCACAAAACATGGGTGGGTCCACCTATGAGTGGGTCCTCACATCAAAAAAAATTTCGTCGGCGCGCTGCCCCAAACCCCAACAGTGGGGGCTGCCTCCCCCCTTGTGACCCCCCTACTGCACCCGGCACAACGTACAACGCGTGGGGCTAGTCGTGGAAAGAATATTACAAATGCCCAACATTCTCCCACTTGTTGTTTTCTTTCCACAGGGGGCCATAGGAGAGCTTAGTCATTGGGCCAATTCTTCAACACCCATTGTTTCTCTACACCAAGAGAACTTCTGAGTGCTCACAGAATTCGTTAATGCATCTGCAACATTCTTCAAAGTGTCTACCTTTACCAATAACACCCTTTTAGCTTCAACCATATCTCTAACAAAGTGATATTGAACATCAATGTGCTTCGTCTTTGAATGATAAGCAGGGTTCTTAGCCAAGAAAATTGCACTTTGGCTATCACAGTCTATCCTTATAGCTTGCTATACCAACCCCATACTTGAACACAATCTCTGCAACCAAACTGCTTCCTTGCTTGCATGAGTGGCTGCTATGTATTCTACCTCTGTAGTTGAAAGAGCCACTACAGACTGTCTTTTACTCATCCAACTGACTGCGCCTCCAAATAGGCTAAACACATACCCACTTGTAGATATTCTTTGGTCCAGATCTCCAGCCTATTCTGCATCAACAAAACCACGAATGTCCAACATTCTTTCCAATCCTAGTCTTCCTTGGTAGCACAAGACATAATCACTAGTGCCACGTAAATATCTGAAAACCCACTTCACTGTTGTCTAGTGCTCCTTCCCTGGGTTTGACATAAACTTGCTCAATACTCCCACTGAATTTGCAATGTCTGGTCTAGTACAGACCATTGCATACATCAAGCTACCCACTGCACTTGCATATGGAACACGGGACATATACTCCTCTTCTTCGTGTGTCTTGGGACACTGTTCAGCAGACAGCTTTACACCTACAGGAATAGGAACATTCACTGGTTTACTATCCTGCATATTGAACCTCTGCAATATAGTTTCAACATACTTCCTCTGGTTTAACCATAGCCTCCTCTTTTCCCGATCTCTCTTAATTTCCATGCCCAAAATATAGTTTGCAGCACCAAGATCCTTCATGTCGAATTTGGAGAATAGTTGGGTCTTCAAATCTTGGATAATTTCTTTGTCATTTCCAATCAACAACATATCATCCACATACAAGACCAAATAAATAACACGGTCACAAATTAATTTAAAATAAACACAGTGATCCTCCTTGCTTTTGGTGAAGCCAAGTCCCCATATATAGGTATCAAATTTCTGATACCACATCCTTGGTGACTATTTTAACCCATACAGAGACTTCTTCAACCTGCACACCAGTTCTTTCTTACCATTCACCATAAAGCCTTCAGGTTGCTTCATGTAGATCTCCTCTTCTAGATCCCCGTGAAGAAATTTTGTCTTCACATCCATCTTTTCTATCTCAAAATCAAATGCAACAACAATAGATAAAAGTAATCTAATAGAAGTAACTTTGGCAACAGGAGAAAAAATATCACCAAAATCAATTCCCGACACCTGGGAATAACCTTTTGCTACCAACCGAGCTTTGTATTTCTCCACCTTGCCTTCTACATTCATCTTCTTTTTAAACACCCATTTGCTCCCGATGGGCTTCCTTCCAACTGGCAACTCCACCAGATCCCATGCCTCATTTTTGTGCAAGGATGCCATTTCATCAACCATGGCCTCCTTCCAGAGTTTTCCATCCTCTGAATCTACTGCCTCCCTGACAGTTCTGGGTTCATCATCAGTTATAGTTAAGGCAAAACCTGAACAGAAAGCAGATGGACTATACCTTTCCGGTTGCCTTCTTTCCCGAACTGATCTTCTTAAAGCTAGAGTTTGTGGCTCATCATCTTCTGAGTCTTCTTCTGTTGTAGAGTCTGATTCATCCTCCTTTAGCTCAAACTCTATCTTCTCAGGTTCCTTTGGTAGGACTTCATGTTTAACAACATCTTTCACTTCTCTAAACACCACATCTCGGCTGTACACAACCTTCCTCGTTTCTGGGTTCCAAAGCTTGTAACCCTTTAAACCATCCTTATACCCAATAAAGATGCACCTTTCAGATTTATTATCCAACTTGGTCCTTTTCTCCTTTGGAACATGTATATATGCATCACATCCAAATACCCTTAGATGTGAAAGAGAGGGTTTCTTACCAGTCCATACCTCATGTGGAGTCTTATCCTTCAACGCTGATGAAGGTGATCTGTTAACTAAGTAACATGCAGTCTCCACTGCCTCTGCCCAGAATTCTTGTCCTAACCCGGTACCACTGAGCATGCTTCTTGCCTTTTCCATCAGCGTTCTGTTCATTCTTTCTGCAACTCCGTTTTGCTGAGGTGTGTATGGAGTAGTCTTCTATCGTGCTATACCACACTTCTTACAGAACTCTTCAAATTCCTTCTTGCAGAACTCCCCACCATTATCTGTCCTCAACGCCTTTATCTTCTTCTCTGTCTGGTTTTCCACCAGAGCCTTAAATTCTTTAAATTTGTCAAAGACTTCAGATTTCTTCCTCAAGAAATATATCCATGTATTCCTTGAGAAGTCATCTATGAATTAAACATAGTACATAGACTTTCCCAGTGATGGAACTGACAGAGGTCCAAAGACATCACTGTGCACAAGTTCTAATATCTTGTTCGCCCTCTTAGCACCAGAAGGAAAACTCACCCGATTCTGCTTCCCATATACACAATGTTCACAGAAATCGAAATCCAGAGAGCAATTAGACATACCTTCTACCATACCATTTCTATGCAATATCCGAAGGCCCTTCTCTCCAATATGTCCAAGCCTTTGATGCCATAGCATGGTCTTTTCTCCAGAGACAGCTAGACTTTCCGTCCCACTTTCAGGAACCACAGAACTGTTACACTCATCAATAACAGTGCTACCTTGTAGCTTGTACATAGTTCCAGTCCGAACTCCCCGCATTAATACCAGTGCTCCCCGAACCATCTTGCAGGCATCTTTCTCGAACACTGTTTTTACACTTGCATCATCCATCTTGCTTACAAAAATCAGATTTCTGGCCAATGCAGGAATATGCAGAACACCAGGAAGTGTTCTAATCCTTCCACCTTGCAGCTTTAGCTTGACCTTTCCACGTCCGACGATTCTGGCCTTCCTATCATCCCCTTGGAAGACATCACCATCATATTTTTCATACTCGCAGAACCACTCCCTATGGGGAGTGAAGTGAAAGGATGCACCTGAGTCAATCAACCATGACTCATGATCTACATGTGTATTTGAAGAAGAAGCCAAATACATATCCCCACCTTCATCCGAGGTGGTTTTTGCCTCTGCAGAAGGAGCTTCATCAGATCCCTTTCCTTTCTCAGGAGCTTTAGATCTGCATTCCTTTTTGTAGTGCCCTTCCTTTCCGCATTTCCAGCACACCTTTACAAACTTTCCAGGAGATTTAGATCTCCCTCTAGATTTAGATCTCCCACTCGAAACCTTATTCTTGTTTTTGTTTTGGGACCTTCCTCGTACAGATAAGGCATCTCCATTTTGACCCTCCATATTTCTCCGTCTCATTTCCTCCGACAGCAAGGCTGAGACAATGTCATCAAAATTCAAGGTAGTTGTATTGCTACCTATTGCAATAACTAGACTATCCCACGAGTCTGGTAGAGAACACAACAAACTGATGCATTTATCTTCATCTGAGATTTTAATATCAACAGATGACAGCTGACTTACCACAGTATTGAAGGCGTTCAGATGCTCTGTCACCGAGTCTCCATCCTTCATCCTCAGGTTATACAAATTTTTCCGCAGGAACAACTTATTCACCAGAGACTTAGATTGGTACAAAGTCCCAAGTTTTTCCCACAAATTCTTCACCGTAGCTTCCCCAGATACATTCAACAATACTGAATCTGAGACACACAATTGTATTGTGCTCTTAGCCTTCCGATCTAGTTTCTTCCAGTCTTCATCTGACATTGCTGTTGTTTTAGTACCTGGATCTACCATGATCCACTGATCTTTATCCACCAGCAGATCCTCCATCTTGAGCTTCCACAACTAAAAACTATGACCATTAAATTTCTCGATCTATATCTTTCCGCCGCTTGCCATCTTCTTTCACCGTAAGAATTGATCCCGCAAATCTCCCACTGAACAGGGTCTACCTCAGGCCTAAGCAAAAAACCCTCAACAGCAAAGGCATCCCCTTGAAGTCGAAACAACTCTGATACCAAATGTAGGTTTTAACCCTGAACATAAATTATCTACACACGAATCTTATAACAAAAAATAAACAATAGTGAGAGCATAAAACATAAAACAGATAAACACAGATATTTTCCCCTGGATCCCAAATCAGGATGACCAGCTTTATTTTTTCATTATATTCCTTTTAGTGTTACAACACATATATATACATGTCGAACCATACATAAAACCCGATCCATTAACCCTGGATTAGAACATAAGCGTAGTTCCCTTGACCGGATATACGAAATACCAGGGGCCGAAAACCATCATACCCCAAAACCATGTGAAAACTCATGCACAAAACATGGGTGGGTCCACCTATGAGTCGGTCCACACACTGAAAAAAATTTTGTCGGGGTGCTGCCCCGGACCCCAACAGTGGGGGCTGCCTCCCCTTTTGTGACCCCTTGCTGCGCCCGGCGCAACATACAGCGCGTGGGGCTAGTTGTGGAAAGAATATAACACATGCCCAACATGTTTTCCATATGTAAAATCCAAAGCTGAAGATGGAAAATATCCAAAACAAGTCTCAAATGAGGACTTACTAGTAGAAGTGTGTACCACCTTATTATATGAATGTTGTATCTACACTAGATTTCATCTCAAGTATTCAGATAATTCTAATTATAACCCCTCAAAAAATGCACCAAAGTCATATTGACTACTTGTGTTTTCCCATCTGTTTGTGGATGGAATGCTATAGACCTCTTCTAATTCATGTCCATATTTTCCCACATTGTAGTCCAAAATGCACTAATAAATATTGTGTCCCTTTCTAAAATGATTCTCCTTAAGAATCCAAAGTGCACCTAGACCTATCCAAAGAAAAAAATTGTTTCTTCTTGATCATTGATGGTCATTTTATCGGGCATTAGAATGTACATATTAATGAACCTATTAACTATTATGAATTGGTACTAAAAAATGATTAAAAATGAGAGCTTGGGAGCCCTAAATAGAGGGAAGATTACCAATTAGGCACTAAGAAATAATATATTTAAATTAACAACATAGTCGTTAAAAGAAAAGGGTGAATGAAAATAATTCATAAAAGTGATCAAATAATAAAATAAATAATTAAAATAATTAAACATAGAAAGGAAATTAATTTAATTAAACATAAAAAATATAATATATAATAATGTGGAGATAATTAGAGGGGAAGGGGGGAATTTAAGGGATTAAGAGGGGAGGGGGGTTTGACTATACCAATGAACTTACCAACGAAATTTTGGACTTTCCCTTGTGCATGTTGATGGTGAAGGATTTTCCACCCTTAATGATGCAGTACCAGTTGGATCTTCATAAGAATATTTTACTCCACATGTACATATATAGACTTCTAAACACCACCCTTAATACATCAAGTGGAACTACATCCACTTCTACTTCATCAATAAAATCAACACGTGATCAGCACTGATAGAAAATATGATTTTTCACTATTTGGTTACCTTCATCTCAACTTCCTTATTCACCCATCCCAATTGATATGGGGTTGGATGATCATTAACTTCCAATCCTAATTTTTTTTACCATCTCTATTACAATTATATTTTTCTTTGATCTTGATTTGAATAAAACATCACTTTTTGTCTTCTTGAATTTTATCTTTATATGGAAGAGTTTTGTCATCTCCTTCTCTTCTTGTTACCGAAGGCTACTTAAATTCACCCCCTTCTACACTGATATGAAAATGATATTCTCATCCATGTTTGAGTTTATTTCCACCTAATTGCTCAAATATGTGGCCATGGTAGTTTTATTCTTCCCATACTTCTTGTGTTTATTTTGGTTGGGTTCAAGTTAATTATATGTTCCCTGAGATTCCTCTACAACATGATCAAAATTTCACCATCTAAAAGCTCCTAGAAATTTTTTTTTATAGTGAATTTCCAAGATGACCTATTTGAACAAGAAAAATGATAAGTTCGTATGCTATGATACCCAATATTATGGACCTTTCACCTTAGAAATTATAGGAGACCAATAATTACATTCATCTTATAGGGGGAACCTCCATTTACAATGAATACAATGTACAAATCATGATTTGATGATCCAAATACTAGGTTGCCCTAGTATGTATATAGGAGACAAAGGGTACAATTATAATAGAATGATAATATCAAAGGTTCTAGCCTACATGACAATATACCAATATAAATGTAATCACTAAATATTTGGGGATTAAAAAAGGGTTTTAGGGCTTAAAAATTTTCATCCCTATGTAATCACTAAATTTTGCATTGACCTTGTTCCATAACTAAGAAAAACATACATAAGTGGTGTTTTATGAGCATAATAGAGGAGGATGAGGATTTTGTAGTAGTTTTTTTTGCCATAATGTCAAAACATAACTCCATAGTGAGTTCCCATTCCCCTATATGTGCATTTTTATTATTGAAGCAAAGAGAGAAGAGGATATGCCTCATCTTCTAGCTGGGTTTTCTCCCTTATTGAGTTTCCCGTGATAAATATAGTGTTTATTTGCATGGATGGTGTGTTTTTATGCATGTTCTTTCCAATTCTTATTTCTGTTGTTTCATAAATTTGAGCAATGTCAATAGTTAATTAGTCTAGGAACCAAGGAAAATTAATTTGCATAGTCTAAGATTTCAGAATATTATAATATTTGTTGTTATGAATTGTACCAGTGGAATATTATTAAGCTATATATATAAGCCCCATGTTAGCCCTAAAACCCCATATTAAGTCCTATATATTGAGTGATTGCATTTCTATTGTTATATTGTTATATAGGTTGGAACCCTTCATGGTGTCTTCTTATTATAATTGTACCCTTAAGCTCCTATATATATAGTAAGGAGACCTAGTATTAGGATCATCAAATATTTTCTTGTACATTATATGTAGAAAACAAACAATATGTATACCAATGGATTCAATCCGATCATGCAATATACAAAATCAAGATACTGAATCATTCTATCAAATTAATTGTAGAAAATAAACATGATCGCACAATCACACCAATTAAAAGAAAGAAGAAAATCAATCCACAACACAGATATTTTTCCTGGGGAAAGCTTACTTCTCAAAACCCCTTTATCTTCTATTGTATATTTAACCAAGGAATCATGAAAAAAAACAATGCACTCTTCTCACAAGAGTCTATTTCACTATACCAATTGTCTCACACTGATCCAGACAAAATTGACCAACACTTAGCCAAATTCCTGCCTCTGTTTAGCCTACCTTGCTTGCGCAATTCATGTGGAATGCAATCCCTATTATTTAGGAATTTCAGCCTTCCAAAACTGCGCAATGCTCATGGGCAATCCTATGGGTTTATTATTGCATACGGGTAGTTTTATAATAACACAAATGATAGTTAACATCCCTTTAACCTCTATCTCAACTGGGTCTTCATCAGAACTGACATGCATGAAACTATTAATATTAAATCATCAGTTACTTGATAGATCACTGCATGTGAATTAAATCTGATTTAATTCAATTGACCTCTCACTAGTGCAACAATCAGTTACAACTAGTTAAACTGATTTTAACTCACTTAATTTAGTTAACTGATTTCTCATGCATTAAACTAATACACTAACTGCAACTTGGACTATAAATCAAATAGAATGACTCTATATGCCTCACCAACCACCCTCAACTCGAATTTCATGAGCTAGCCGAGTCTATCACACTTAGTTAACTATTACAAGTGATTATGAGATAATATTACAATTTATTGTCCAATTTAATTAAGGGAAAATTAAATTAGACACACATTTCTTGTTGACTTTTCAACATTCCCTCTCAACAAGAAAGGGATTATCAGCTACCTTGATCCTGCCTCTATGGTATTCAAATTTTCTCTTGGCGAGCGCCTTCATCAGAATATATGCACCCTGATCCTCCTTGGGAATGTACTGAAGTAACATAATGTGTCTCTGAACACAATCTCTGAGATGGTGGTACCAGATGTCTATGTGCTTGGACCTATCATGGAATACTATATTAACCGAGAGTTTTATGCAACTCTGGTTATCACAATGTATCACTATCGGATCCATTTGACGACCAAACAAACCAACAAGTATCGTCCTCATCTAGATGGCCTCACATGCATCCTGACATGCTGCCATGTACTCTGCCTCATCTGAACTGAGTGCAACTGATCTCTGCTTCCTGCGGTACCAAGAAAATTTTGTTGATCCTACGCCGAAGATCCCTCCTGATGTTCTCTTCATGTCTGATGGAATGCCTGCCCAATCTGTATTGGTGAACCCTTGAAGCTTTACCCCCTCTGTCTGTCTGTACCATAATCCATACTCTGTAGTGCCCCTGAGATATCTCAAGACATGCTTCCCCGCCTTCTAAAAGAGCTTGGTCAGCTTAAATATAGCTTGAATAAGCTAGTTAACTGTGTAGCATATGTCTGGTCGTGTGTTCACCAAGTACATGAGTGAACCCACAAGATGTCTGTAAACAGTAGCGTCCACTACCTCACCTGAATTAGCATAGTCCTTCCTCCAGTTTCCTGCAAGAGGAGTTTCTATGGGTTTACAACTCTCCATGTGGAACTTCCTTAGAATCTCTTTGTCATACTTTTCTTGAGAAACAAATAGCTCCCAATCCCGCAGCCATATTTCCAAACCAAGGAAATAGTGAAGGAGTCCCATTTCCTTCATCTCAAACTCTCTTGCAATATCCTCTTTGCAAGAAGTTATGAGTTTCTCATCACCTATCAAAATAAGATCATCAACATAAAGTACGATAATCAAAAGCTTACCATCAACCACAATCTGGTACAGGTACGCATCCGCTTCACTCTTTTTGAAGCCCAACCCAATGAAGTAGTTGTTAATCCTGGTGTACCAGGCACGAGGTGCTTGCTTTTGCCCATATAGTGCTCTCTTGAGTTTGCACACATGAGACTCATTGTCAAAGGTCTCAAAACCTTCTGGCTGCTCAATGTACACTTCTTCCTCAATAACTCCAGTGATAAATGAAGTATTCACATCCATCTGATGTATCTACCACCCCATAGGTGCTGAGAGTGCAAGGATAGATCTAATCGATGAGTACCTCGCAACCGGTGCAAAATTCTCTTCATAGTCAATCCCCTCAACTTGTGAGAATCCCCGAGCTACAAATCTATCCTTGCACTTCTCCACACTCCCATCTGCTACCTGCTTCACCTTATAGATCCATCTAGATCCAACCATTTATTTCCCGACTGGTCTTGGGAAAACTTCCCATGCAATGTTCCTGACGATGGAGTCATACTCCTCAACCATGGCGTCAACCCAAGTTGTTTGCTGCACTGCTTCCTCAAAGGAGGATGGTTCTGTCACAATACGCTTGCTCATAAGAGACATGTATCCAATAAACCTGTCTGGAGACTGTCTTTGTCTATGCAGTGATGTAGGTGCTAGTACATTTTATGTCGCATCAAGTCTCAATCTGCCAGCTTATGTGGTGCACCTTCTACCATGTCTGGTTGATGGCTCTGCATGAGTGTTTTCTTCCACTCCATGATCCTCTGCATGTGGTTGCTCCACATCTTGAAGTTCATCTTTGGAACCAAGAGTTCCTCATCTTCATGAAAATCAAGCTCCCTCTCAAGGGACAATTGCATGGCTTTCTTCTCATCAAATTTTACATCTCGTCTGAAAACAGTCATCCTGTTGTTTGGGAAATACACCCGATAGTTGTGGAGAGTATCAGTGTACCCCAAAAATATCCCAATCTCAGCTGTTGGTTCTAGCTTCTTTTCTAGAATATTTGGTCACATGGAAATAGACATATGAGCCAAAAATTCTAAAATATGAAACATCGGGTTTCTTACCAGAAAAAGCCTCCTCTGGTGTACTCATGCCAAGTATCCGATGAGGATTATGGTTATGCACAAATAATGTTGTGTTGCATGCCTCTGCCCATAGATGCAACGGTAGGCCTTGATCATGTAACATCGCTCATGTCACACCCAAAATTGTTATGTTCTTTCTTTCTGCAACCCCATTCTTTTGTGGGTTATGAGGCGGAATAAACTCTCTCTGAATTCCTTCTTTGATACAGATGTTCTTGAATTCATTGGAGATGTACTCACCACCCTTTTTGCTCCTCAGAGCCTTCACATGCTTCCTTGTGTCTTTCTCAACCAGTGCTTTCAACTCACAAAATTTTGAGAACGTCTGATCTTACTTCTGCATGAAGTAGATCCAACACTTTCTAGAAAAATCATCAACAAAAATCACATAATACATGTGCTTTTCTGTAGAAGCTATAGAGAATGGTCCACACACATATGAGTGAAATCTCTCAAGGATTCTTGCTTCTCACTTCTCCTTCTCGTGAAAAGTGGCCTTTGCATACTTCCCCATGGTACATCCCTTGCATGTGTTTATCTGCGCAAGAGTACCCTTTGGAAGCCCCGTAGAAATCTGTTACATTACCTTCAAAGCACCGTGGTGTAGATGGCCCAATATCCTGTGCCATAACTCACACGCATCCTGACTCACCACTCTGTCTACTTTACTCATCAATGCTGCGCAACCATCGACATCAAGTTTGTAGAGATTCTTCACACTAATCCCAATATTCTTAACTTGTCCTTTGGATTTGTGACGAAGGAATGCATTCCCTTCACTGAAAACCGCATCATATACTCTATCCTCCAACATAGCAACTGAAACTAAATTATTTTTCAAGCCTGGTACATGCATGACATCTTTTAATAATAAGGGTTTACCTGAATTTCTCTGGAAAGTAATTGTACCAATCCTGGTAGCACTATACCTCCTGTCATCACCCATTTAGATATGAAACTGGAGATTCTTCTCCTCCAAGCTACTAAAAAGTTTTGTGTCTCCCGTCATGTGGAAATATGCACCACTATCCAAGAATATTAACTGATCCCATCGCAGTAGACACCATGCATGCAATGAGTGAGATGTCCAATTCAAATTTCAAAGACAAAGACTCACCCACTGCAGATCCTAAATCCTTCGTGTTCTTCTTCTTCTTCTATGGAAAATTAGTTTCATAATTACCATGCTCGTGATAGTGAAAAAATTTCACTCTGGACATGTCATGCTTCTTGCCTTCTTTTCCGGTCTCAGATTTGGAATAAGATTTATTTCCCTTCCCCTTCTTTGCCTTACCAGCCAAGGCACAATTTTCCTCATCATTTTCCTTAGATGAGGATCCATCCCTGGTATTCCGCCTGAATTCTTCTTGTACCAAATCCGACCAAAGTCGCTCCCAATATGGTAGCTTCTCCCTCCCATTGACAGAGTCCTGATAACTATGCCAACTCTTGGGAAGGCCTAGAAGTGCTAGGCTCACCAAGTCATCATATGCTACAGTAATTTCGACACTCCCAAGCTCATCTCAACATTGGATGAACTTGGTTAAATATTTTAGAATAGTGTCGCCTTTCTCCATTTTTATTTTCCTGAGCTTGTCCTTCAAGACCAATTTTATGTGGTCACGGCTACTCTAAAACATATCTTTCAAAGCCTTCCATATTGCATATGGAGTCGCTTTGCCATGGAGACTCGAGAAAATGTGATCTTGAACTCCCTCTAATAAGATCCTCCTCGCTTTTGCAACATTATTTTGCCAAGCATCAAGAAGAATGGCGTTTGCTGCTGCGGGCTTGGAAATATCATTATCAATGAATTCTTTCAACCCTTTGTCCTCTAGAATTTCCTTTATTTTGTATTTCCATGCAATATGATTCGAATTGCCCTCGTGTGCATATTCCAATCTCAAGCCATTGAAAGCCATCTTGATTTTTCTGTTGCATCAAAGAATATTTTTGCAAATTCGAATGTTGTTCATCATAAACTCAATTTCTTCTCCACTATAGTGATTTCCCGCGCTTTGATACCATGTAGAAATTATACAAACAATATGTATACCAATGGATTCAAGCCGATCATGTGATATACTAAAGCAATATACTGAATCCTTCTATCAAATTAATTGCGGAAAATAAAAAATCACACCAAGTAAAAGAAAGAAGAAAATCAATACATAACACATATATTTTTCCTGGGGAAATCTTGCTGCTCAAAACCCCTCTATCTTCTATTGTATATTCAACCAAGGAATCATGAAGCAATACAATTCACTCTTCTCACAAGAGTCTGTTGCACTCTACCAATTGTCTCACATTGATTCAGACAAAATCGACTAACACTTAGCCAATTTCCTGCCTCTGTTCAACTTTCTTGCTTGCGCAATTCATGTGGAATGAAATACCTATTCTTTAGGAATTTCATCCTTCCAAAATTTCTAAATGCTCATGGGAAATCCTATCGGTGTATTACTGCATGTGGTCAGTTTTCTAATAATACAACTAATAGTTAACATCCCTTTAACCTCTGTCTCAACTGGGTCTTCATCATAACTGACATGCATGAAACTATTAATAGTAAATGATTAGTTACTTGAAAGATCACTGCATGTGAATTAAATCTGATTTAATTCACTTAACCTCTCACTAGTGCAACAATAAGTTATGTTAGGGTCCTATAAATATAGGATTCATAATTTTGAATTGAATTTGATAGTCTTGTAAATATGTACATACCTTGCTTTCTACAAGTTGTTTTCCCATATTTTTAAAATAAAAAATAATTAAAAAAAGCCAAAAAGAGGGTAAAAATTCCTAAAAAAAAAATCAAAGGATTTAGAAAAATATAGACCCCAAAAGAAAAAAGAGAAATAAGACCTGAAAGTGAGCAAGTCCAAATGCCACTACTTTTATTTTTACTGCAAAAATAATGATTATGTGCAAAGTGTCAATAAATGACATAATCCATGATCAGTTAAAAAACTTAATCTTAACTCTTCACGCTTTCAATTTCATGTTTTAGATAGTGAATAAAGATTTTTCAAACAGTTTAAACTTGAAAAATCAGTAGATAGGTAGAGAATAATGAGGAGCTCAATAGTTTAATCTAAGCCCTCAGATGAAATAAGGTAGATTTAGATATTTTTATGCTTTGAAACAAAATGTTTTAAGGTTGCAAGTCTAAATGCACCTACAAAATGAAGAAAAACATTTAGAAATAAAGTTGGGTAGGTAGAAATCAGTGGAGCAATAATGTAAATAAGACATCATCAGGAAAAATCACTAATTTCCCTTCCCCTATAGGTATTCAGTATTCTAAAATTTCAGTCAAAAAGGCTAAGAGCATTTCTCTGACTTTTGTTGGGATCGGACCCAAGGCTCGATGACTGATAAGTTAAAATATTTAATTCCCACCTTAAACCCTCATTCATCAACATTTACTCTTCATTCATACATAAAAACCCCTTTTTTTATAAGTAAAGAGACATTCTTACTTAGTAAAATTGAAAACCCTAAAATAGCTAATTTCCCTTCCAAATCATTCATAAAAACCCTCAAAATACATTTATCCTAAGTATTAGTGAAGTAATATAAAAGATGAGCTATGCTTTATTTTTTACACTTTAATTAGAGATAATATGTGTTTTATTTCCATTTCATTATCCCTTTTTTCATATTAAACTTTAACCTATTTTTATTAAATCCCTAATTTACCCTCCCATATATATTAATTCCATTATATTTAAATAGCCCCCAAAACCCATTATTTTACGTTTAGACGAAAGTTAATTATTCCCATGTGCGGAAATAAACCCCACTTTACAAACCCCTTGGTCTAAACTTATCATTATTTAAATACCCTGCCCGCCCCTATAGTTTGAAAACTCTTAAAAGGTTTAAAACTATATAATATATAATAACCACACCCGCATGTAAAATTTGAAACATTTTTCAAATGGTTTAAAAACATTACCCCTCCGCCATGTTATAAAATGCCTAAGGTTTAAAATTTATTAAAACACAGTTTTATAAAGCCTAAAACCATTCTCGCTGCATAACATGCCCTGGTCCCACTACTCTTATCCCGACGCAGCTTCCGAACTGATCTGGATCATTCGCTCATGAACTCCAGATCCGACGATGGATATCCCATATCGCGCAGAATATATGTACGTTCATCCCCATGCCAAAGCTACACAAAATGGGTGGTTTCCCATTTACCTCTCTCCTCGACGTGCCCTTAAATCATTGGATTGTGTGGGTTGAGTCTAAAACCACTTACCACTGAAACTCCGCGCGATAACCACCGGTTTTAGATCCGTTGAAATCCTGAAACTACCACTCCCGCCTGGTGTGATTTGCATTCAATGCCAGACTAATGCAACCAATATATTTAATAAAACCTTTCGAAATACATTTATCCATCTATATTGCGCGTTTAACCCACTGCATTGCCTCTCCCGACTGTAAAAAAAACCCTGTCAAAGCCCCTTATTTTCAATTTTCATGCCTGAAACCTCCAAGATTTTCCCTGCAAACCTTTGAAGACTGCTGAGGAGCTGCACATCGCTCTAAACAATTCACTGAAGTTTCCAACTTGTTCAAAAAACCTCAAAATCATTTTGAAGCCTAATACCTGCATTACAACATGTATTTTTCTAGAATTTGAACCTGCAATCTAGTTGAAAAACCTTTTAAAATAAATCAAACACATTTAAAATTAAAAAATCGATTAAAAATTGCCCATAAGTCCCAAAAACAGGCCAAACTCTGGCAAATTTTTCCCAGAAACCCTGTTTCTCTGTTGCACACCATTTTTAAAGAAATTGGTGAGTTTTCACAGTTTATTAGTCTATTTCAAGCCCTGAAATAAGCCAGAAAACCTCTATAGTTATCCTAAGCCTTTATGACCCTTTCCAAAAGAGTATTCAACCCTATTTCTCAGTCAGAGACTCAGGAAACCCTTTTTTTTCTGTTTTAAACGAGTTCTAAAGCCTCAAAACCTCTTTGACAGGTTTAATTGGAAAGAAATCCCTAAGTAAAAACTATACTTCACCTGTTTATCCAAGAAGCCTCTGCTAAAAGTGAAAATTACTTCTGCAAATTGTCTAAACTTGCAGAAGTAGCCAAAATGCAAAAAAAGCAGAGTTCTAGCAATCCTGAAGGTTCCAAAGTGCCAAAATCAAATCAAGTACTATGACCACTTAAATCCATTATCACCTCCCTACAGCCAGGGTTTCATTAACAATTATTTTGTTTTGCAGGTCATTAGCAAAAGGAGAATTTGGATAAAACAATCTAAATACTAGTTAAAGATCTGTTTTACTTCGAAAGTTTACAAAGAAAAGAATTTTAAATGATATTCCTTAACAAAAGATTCCAGGCAATAGAATAGAAAGAAGTCATTTATGCAGAGAAAGATAATTTTCACAGTGAATGGTAAAAGTGAAATGAGAATTCACAATGACAATTAAAACATAAACAGTCAAAGAGCATCAGAGTTAAAGTGTATCAGTAAAAGTCAGAGTGAAAGTCAAATCAGTAAAAAACGAAGTAGTCAAGGTAAACAGTAAAAGTAAATACATAGGCAGTAAATGGTAAATAAAGATGAAAATAATTTCAACAACAATACAAGTTTATCCAAAGTGAAAGTAAAAACAGTTAAAAGAACAGTAAGGTTAAAATATGAAAACAGAGCAAGAAGGGACATTTTTGCAGAAATTTCCTATTTAAGTAATTATTTTGCAGAAACTATTGTGACCAATCCAAGATGAATTTTGCAAAACTAAAGGAGGTTTATGTTTCTAATATTTCCATCTACAAACACCTTTCTCACATTTCTAACAACCATTATGGATTTGGAAATACTAAACAATATGTGAAAGCACGTTTTTCAGAAAATTCTTGTTAAGTAATAAATTTTCAAAGAATATAGTGTCCAATAAGAAATACATATTACATAAATGAAGAAGGTTTATGTTCTTAAGAGACCCATCTACAAAAACCTATCACACTTTTTGTACAGGTATTACAAAATGAGAGAAACATGCACATATTTGCAGCCTATTTTTCAGACTCTGGAAAACTCTGTTTTACACATCTTTGTGCAGAGCCTATTGTGAACAGCTGGAGAAGAATTTTAGGGAGCCGAGAGAGGTTTATCAAAAAAACATATTTATCTACGATAACCTCTTTCAATTTTTACATATTTATTTCGGATTGATAAATAAAAAGGTATAATTAAACCCCAAGTTTGCAGAATTGCTGGAGCAGAATACACAAAGAAAGGAGACAGTTAGTGACTTGGATGCCTCATCATCAAATAAGAGTTGAGATCAAATTCGAATTCTCCTCTTTTTCATCACCTATCCATAAAAAATAGTGCCAAATAGATGCATTAGTTTTGAGTGTCCTTTACTTAAGTTCTATTTATGTAAAACAATTGGAGATATTTGGAAGCCAATCTTGATATTTTTTTCAAGATATTCTAGTTTATAATTTGTATAAATACTGCACTCTTTGAAGTATTTTGGTGGAATAAAATTTCTAGGATTGTTATAGTCATTTCTTCTTGTACTTTAAAGATTTTGTGTGTCAAAAATTCGAGTAGCAGGCTGGATCAAAGCAAATTGGAATCATACTTCAGGATCCCTGTGATGAGCTATTTGGAGTGAAGTATTTTCTTCACTTTTCATTATTTCTTTTCTCTGTTACATGCATCCATTTATGTTTATGCTAAATCTGAATGTATAAATAGGAGTATTACTATAGGACATGTTAATAGCACCCTGTTTTTAACTAGTTATCATGTATATGTTTTCCTCTGATTTCCAGTGTAGGGAACCCTTAATTGCTCCCTCATTCGTTTGACCTCTCTTACTACTTCCCTTTTCCAGATTTAAGGATTCTTAAGTGCCCTTTATCCCGATCATACCACCTCACAAAAGCAACTTTCCAAGATCTCCAAGGGTTATCTATCTTGCCCTGAAGACATTTGACCTTTTTGTTCTTGATCCTAGTCCTGTTTTCTTGATTTTGACTCCATAGCCCAATGGACAAATAGATTTCCCACTATCCATCCTTTCAAGTGATTTTTCCCACCAAATGTACCAAAAAAAAACCAAAGCTGCACATTCATAACTAGCATAATATTTACAAATCAAAACAAAGTTAAAACTTAAAGAGAGAGCCCTCTCTGAACCCTAGGAAGGCTAGATCCTAGAGTTTGAAGTTGGTTTGTGGTTACCTCGGTGAGTGCTCTCTTGAACCTGGAGAAATTACTGAGTGATAACATATTGGCGACCATACTGGGGAAAACTAACATTTTCTTCAGAAATATTTTACAGTTTTATATCTAATCTATGATGGTGGACAATGATCATACATACAAAGGTTAAAATCATCCACCTGGCGACTCCATTGTCCAAGATATAGAACTTCAAAGTTCAGAGGAAACACCATAACCAAAAAAAAAAATCCATATTCCAAATCATTAATGGTGATACAAGATGACAGGGTCTATGGAAAACCTTTCATCTCATGAGATTTTCAATGAATTCAAGGATGTCTTATTAGAATTTCAGCTTGATGAGGATTTTCTAAGAGTTGTCTTTCTTATTTTGAAATCAAGAAAATTTTCTCCTCAACTTAAAATATGTGTTCTTGAGTTAACTTTTGAAAAATATGAAAATGACATTAAACTTTTGCATTTTCAAATTCAGTCTTATAATTTTTGAGATCCTAAAGGATTCTTGGAAAATCTTCCTTCTCCAAAGCAAGAGGAAATTGTACTACCTTTTGACTTGCAGATTGAGGATGATTATTCTTTCAAGCACAAGACTGAAGAAATAGTTTCAGGGTTTAATATTAAGAATATAGCTAATCAATTGGTCATTGAAGGCCTAGAAGCACAAATCATACATTATGATTTTGATGATCCTATAGAAAATTATATGGAGACTATTTTTAGCTCAAGTTTGCAAACATGTTTTATCTATGAGGATCAAATATATCAGCAATTTCCATTACACATCATATCTTTGATTATGAAGACACATGATCAAGTTATGCTTCCAAGTTTGATGATAAGCAGTCAAATTATCCATTCATTTCGACAACTACTTGACTATCTTCATTGGCATTTTTGTATTACCTGATTCAATAAGATTATCAGTAGATTAGAGTAGGTAGATGAGTGCAAATAAATTCAGAATTCTGAGCATCTTTTCATTTTTAGTTTTCAGCTAGTTTTGAAATAATTCATTTAGATTTGAAGCCAAGGAAAAGGCCCTAAGATATTGATGATTCAATAGTTTTGTTTTAAAGGTTGCAACACCTTTTAGTCTCAGATCAGATTTCAGTTTGTAGAAAAAGGTGTAAATTCAGTTCAACAGTTTCAGTCACAAAGATTTTATAACAAAGAAAATGCATGTTTTAGATTGGCTCAAAGGATCAGGCTACTAGTCGACGGTGTTCTTGACATCTCACCAGGAGATGCCATCCCCATGTGAAGCTGCTGTTAGGGTCCTATAAATATAGGATTCATAATTTTGAACTGACTTTGATAGTCTTGTAAATATGTACATACCTTGCTTTCTGCAAGTTTTTTTCCCATATTTTGAAAATAAAAAATAATAAAAAAAGCCAAAAAGAGGGTAAAAAGTCCTAAAAGAAAAATCGAAGGACTTAGAAAAATATAGACCCAAAAAAAAGAAAGAGAAATAAGACCTGAAAGTGAGCAAGTCCAAATGCAACTACTTTTACTTTTACTGCAAAAATAATGATTATGTGTAGAGTGTCAATAAATGGCATAATCCATGATCAGTTAAACAACTTAATCTTAATTCTTCATGCTTTCAATTTCATGTTTTAGATAGTGAATAAAGATTTGTCAAACAGTTTAAACTTGACAAATCAGTAGATAGGTAGAGAATAATGAGGAGCTCAACAGTTTAATATGAGCCCTCGGATGAAATAAGGTATATTTAGATAGTTGTATGCTTTGAAAGAAAATGTTTTAAGGTTTCAAGTCTAAATGTACCTACAAAATGAAGAAAAAATGTTAGAAATAAAGTTGGGTAGGTAGAAAGCAGTGGAGAAATCATGTAAATAAGACATCATCAGGCAAAATCACTAATTTCCCTTCCCCTATAGGTATTCAATATTCTAAACTTTCAGTAAAAAATGCTCAGAGCATTTCTCTGACTTTTTTTGGGACCGGACCCAAGGCTTGATGACTAATAATTTAAAAATATTGAAGTCCGACCTTAAACCCTCATTCATCAACATTTACTCTTAATTCATACATCAAAACCCCCTTTTTCCTAAGTAAAGACACATTCTTACTTAGTAAAATTGAAAACCCTAAAATAACTAATTTCCCTTCAAATCATTCATAAAAACCCTCAAAATACATTTATCCTAAGTATTAGTGAAGTAATATAAAAGATGAGCTATGCTTTATTTTTTACACTTTACTTAGAGATAATATGTGTTTTATTTCTATTTCATTATCCCTTTTTTCATATTAAATTTTAACCTATTTTTATTAAATCCCTAATTTACCCTCCCATATATATTAATTCCATTATATTTAAATAGCCCCCAAAATCCATTATTTTATGTTTAGAACAAATTTAATTATTCCCATGTGCGCAAATAAACCCCACTTTACAAACCCCTTGGTCTAAACTTATTATTATTTAAATACCCCGCCCCTATAGTTTGAAAACTCTTAAAAGGTTTAAAACTATATAATATATATATAATAACCGCGCCCGCATGTAAAATTTGAAACATTTTTCAAATGGTTTAAAAACATTACCCCTCCGCCATGTTATAAAACGTCTAAGGTTTAAACTTTATTAAAACACAGTTTTATAAAGCCTAAAACCATTCCCGCCGCATAACACGCCTCGGTCCCACTACTCTTATCCCGACGCAGCTTCTGAAATGATCTGGACCATTCGCTCATGAACTCTAGATCCGACGATGGATATCCCACATCGCGCAGAATAGATGTACGTTCACCCCCATGCCAAAGTTGCGTGAAATGGGTGGTTTCCCATTTACCTCTCTCCTCCATGTGCCCTTCAATCATTGGATCGCATGGGTTGATTCTAAAACCACTTACCACTGAAACTCCACGCGATAACCACCGGTTTTAGATTCGTTGAAATCCTGAAACTTCCACTCCCGCCTGATGTGATCTGTATTCAATGCCATACTAATGCAACCAATATGTTTAATAAAACCTTTCGAAATAAATTTATCCATCTATCTTGCGCGTTTAACCCACTGCATTATCTCTCTTGACTGTAAAACAACCCTGTTAAAGCCCCTTATTTTCCATTTTCATGCCCGAAACTTCCAAGATTTGCCCTACAAACCTTTGAAGACTGCTGAGGAGCTACACATTGCTCCAAAAAATTCACTGAAGTTTCCAACCTGTTCAAAAAACCTCAAAATGATTCCGAAGCCCAATACCTGCATTACAACATGTATTTTTCTAGAATTTGAACCTGCATTCTAGTTGAAAAACCTTTTAAAAGAAAGCAAACACATTTAAAGTTAAGAAAAACGATTAAAAAATGCCTAAAAGTCCTAAAAACAGGCCAAACTCTGGAAAATTTTTCCCAAAAACCATGTTTCTCTGTTGCGTACCATATTTTAAGAAATTGGTGTGTTTTCACAGTTTATTAGTCTATTTCAAGCCTTGAAATAATCCAGAAAACCTCTGCAGTTATCCTAAGCCTTTCTGAACTTTTCCAAAAGATTTTTCAGCCTTATTTCTCAGTCAGAGACTCAGGAAACACTTGTTTTCTATTTTAAACCAGTTCTAAAGCCTCAAAACCTCTTTGCAAGCCCAATTGGAAATAAATACCTAAGTAAAAACTATACTTCACCTGTTTATCCAAGAAGCCTCTGCTAAAAGTGAAAATTACTTCTGCAAACTGTCTAAAATTGCAGAAGTAGCCAAAATGCCAAAAAAGCAGTTCTAGAAATCTTGAAGGTTCCAAAGTGCCAAAATAAAATCCAGTACTATGACCACTTAATGCCATTATCACCTCCCTGCAGCCAGGGTTTCATTAAGAATTATTTTGATTTGCAGGTCATTAGTAAAAGGAGAATTTGGATAAAACAATCTAAATACTAGTTAAAGATCTATTTTACTCCAAAAGCTCACAAAGAAAAGAATTTTAAATGATATTCCTTAACAAAAGATTCTAGGCAGCAGAACAGAAAGAAGTCATTTATGCAGAGAAGTAGCCAAAATGCCAAAAAAGCAGTTCTAGCAATCCTGAAGGTTCCAAAGTGCCAAAATAAAATCCAGTACTATGACCACTTAAAGCCATTATCACCTCCCTGCAGCCAGGGTTTCATTAACAATTATTTTTATTTGCAGGTCATTAGTAAAAGGAGAATTTGGATAAAACAATCTAAATACTAGTTAAAGATCTATTTTACTCCAAAAGTTCACAAAGAAAAGAATTTTAAATGATATTCCTTAACAAAAGATTCTAGGCAGCAGAACAGAAAGAAGTCATTCATGCAGAGAAAGATAAATTTGCACAGTGAATGGTAAAAGTGAAATGAGAATTCACAATGACAGTGAAAACATAAACAATCAAAGAGCATCAGAGTTAAAGTGTATCAGTAAAAGTCAGAGTGAAAGTCAAATTAGTAAAAACAGAGCAGTTAAGGTAAATAGTAACAGTAAATACAGAGGCAGTAAATGGTAAATAAATATGAAAATACTTTCAACAACAATAAAATTTTATCCAAAGTGAAAGTAAAAATAGTTAAAAGAACATTAAGGTTAAAAGATGAAAACATAGCAAGAAGGGACATTTGTGCAGAAATTTCTCGTTTAAGCCATTATTTTGTAGAAACTATTGTAACCAATCCAAGATGAATTTTGAAAAAATTAAGGAGGTTTATGTTCCTAAGATTTCCATCTACAAAAACCTCTCTCAATATTCTAACAATCATTATGGATTTGGAAATATTAAAGAATATTTGAAAGCACTGTTTTCAGAAAAATTCCTGTTAAGTCATCAGTTTGTAGAGACGATTGTGGCCAATAAGAAATACACCTTACAAAACTAAAGGATTTTTTTTGTTCCTAAGAGATCCATCTACAAAAACCTATCTCACGTTTTGCACAAGTTTTACAGAATGAGAGATACATGCACATATTGACAGCCTATTTTTCAAACTGTGGAAAACTCTGTTTTAAACATCTTTTTGCAGAGCCTATTTTGAATAGCTGGAGAATAATTTTATGGAACTGAGAGAGGTTTATCTCAAAAATATATTTATAGACAATAGCCTTTTTCACTTTTTACATATCTATTTCGTATTGATAAATATAAAGGTATCATTTAACCCCAAGTTTGCAGAATTATTGTAGGAGAATGCACAAAGAAAGGAGACAGTTAGTGACTTGGATGCCTCATCATCAACTAAGAGTTGAGATAAAATTTGAATTCTCCTCTTTGTCATCACCTATCCATAAAAATAGTGCCAAATGGATGCATTAGTTTTGAGTGTCCTTTACTTATGTTCTATTTATGTAAAACAGTTGGAGATATTTGTAAACCAATCTTGATATTTTTTTCAAGATATTCTAGTTTAGAATTTGTATAAATACTTCACTCTTTTAAGTATTTTGGTGGAATAAATTTTTTGGGATTGTTATAGTCATTTCTTCTTGGAATTTAAAGCTTTTGTGTGTCAAAACTTCGAGTAGCAGGCTGGATCAAAGCAAATTGGCATCATACTTCAGGATCCCTGTGATGAGCTATTTGGAGTGAAGTATTTTATTCACTTGTCATTATTTCTTTTCTCTGTTACATGCATCCATTTATGTTTACGCTAAATCTGAATGTATAACTAGGAGTATTACTATAGGATATGTTAATAGCACCCTGTTTTTAACTAGTTATCATTTATATGTTTTCCTTTGATTTCCAGTGTAGGGAACCCTTAATTGCTCCCTCATTAGTTTGACCTCTCCTACTACTTCCATTTTCCAAATTTAAGGATTCTTAAGTGCCCTTTATCCCGATCATACCACCTCACAAAAACAACTTTCCAAGATCTCCAAAGGTTTTCTATATTGCCCTGAAGACATTTGAATTTTTTGCCCTTGATCCTAGTCTTGTTTGCTTGATTTTGAATCCATAGCCCAATGGAAAAATATATTTCCCACTATCCATCCTTTCAAGTGATTTTTCCCACCAAATCAACCAAAACAAAACCAAAGCTGCACATTCATAACTAGCCTAATATTTACAAATCAAAACAAAGTTAAAACTTAAAGAGAGAGCCCTCTTTGAACCCTAGGAAGGCTAGATCCTAGAGTTTGAAGTTGGTTTGTGGTTACCTCGGTGATTTCTCTCTTGAACCTAGAGAAATTACTGAGTGATAACAAGTTACAACTAGTTAAACTAATTTTAACTCACTTAATTGAGTTAAATGATTTCTCATGCATTAAACTAATACACTAACTGCAACTTGGACTCTAAAACAAACAGAATGACTCTACATGCCTCACCAACCACCCTCAACTCAAATTTCATGAGCTAACTGAGTCTATCACACTCAGTTAACTATTACAAGTGATTATGAGATAAGATTACAATTTATTGTCCAATTTAATTAAGGGAAAATTAAACTAGACACACATTTCTTGTTGACTTTTCAACATTATATTCATTGTAAAATGAGGTTTCCCCCTCAAAAAATACTATAGTTATTGGTTTATTATCATTTTTATAACATTTGGTATCAGAGCTTATGATCCTAGGGTTTTGCTACTTCAAACATGCCATCATGGCATTTTCACTAATTTTTTTTTTGGGAAGTTTCAAAAGGTGAAACTTGGAGAGTATTGAGGACAAATATTGAGTAACATTGTGTTCAAATTTAAAATCTTTGTTAGCTGTATTTTTGGATATATGCTCATGGTATTTAGGGTTCTTAAATGCTCTTGAAATCAGTTTGAAATAGGTCAGTTCATAATTTTTACCATAATTTTTTTCTTGGGAGGTTTCAGACCATGAAAATTGAATCATATTCAGGATACATATTGGTAAACATCTAGTTCAAATTACAGATCTTGGTTTGATATAATTTTGGATATATGTTGTAATTAAGTCAAGGTTCTTTTGGATATATGTTGTAAGTAAGTTAGGGTTCTTGAAATTAGATTCAAATAGGTCAATTTTAAATTTTCACAATATTTTTTTTCCTAAAAGGTTTCAAAGGGTGAAATTGGAATAATATTGAGGATAAATATCAAGGAAAATCTAGTTCAAATTTAAGAATTTGGTTCACTATAATTTTGGATTTAGACCATGTGGAAGTTAGGATTTGTTAACAATCTTAAAATAAATTTTAAACAATCTAGCTTGGTATTTTAGATATATGTTCTTTTCTGGGACTTTTCAAACTGTGAAATATTTAGGGATCATAGGAGACATACAAAAGAAACTCAAATACAAATTTCATAATTATATTTTAAAAATTGGACACGTAGAATGTTATACAAGTTTTCTCGTGGAAATATGTCGAAAAACAACAAGTTTTGGGAAAGTTACCATAACTTTTACTTGGCACATCAAATTTTGGTCACATATATGGAAATGCAAAAAACACATGTTATAATACTACAAACCAAAGTTTCAAATACAGAAGGAATTAAATCTCAAAGATATATCAAGGAAAAATTCAACCATTCTGATATTCTCCAAATTGAGGTTTTAAAGGTATGTAGGTTACAAGTGACGTAACTATTGATTAGAAGATCCAATTTTTTATTTTATTTGTTATTTTTTCCGATGATTTAAATTTTTTATAAAAGGGAGTACTATTATTATTTTACAACATACCTCCAAATAAATCTACTACACTAATGAAACCTACTGAAGTCTCATCCTTGACTCGTGAAGAAAATGAATACTTAGAATTTAGGTTATCTCAATTAGAGAATAATGTTGATGAAATTGATGGTAGTATGTTGAAAAAATTATATTTATTATTTTCTCATGAAGCTATTAAAAGATAAATGGAAAATAATATGTATGAAAATAAGGAAGGAATATAAAAGAAGATGAATGAAAATAAGGAAGAAATGAAAAATGGCAAGAAATATATAAAAAATTACATCAAGGAAGAAATAAAAGAATTACAAAACATTATATTAAAATATATTCATAAAAGTCAATTTCCACTAGCACAACCGATTGAGGATGGGCCTCGTCAAAAGGGCGACCTAGGATCAAACCTCACGGAGGCTGTTGCGCACGTGCTAGGGGGAGGAGACAAGTTAAACCCAGTTTTCTTAATGCTGGTGTGGCCCAAGTTGGATGCGATCCCCGGGTGATTTTGACGGCTTAGATGCCCCTGGGTCGTAGTTTCTAAAGCCACAAGTGAAGCCTGATGTAATCTCTGGTGAACTCAGACCACTTGACAAAAAAAAATGGATATCCCCAAAATGGATGTGGAGATCCAAGGAATACATGTAGATAAGGAGAAGCATGGAGTTGAATCTCAATCTCATATGGCGAGTATGCCATCATAATTGGAGAGCACAAATATTGAATTGCAGAACCATAATCATGAATTTTCAATCCAAGATCCACATCATCAGGGATTCAAGTCATCACTAATGAAATAATAAATTCCAAATATAAATATGAGCAAGTTTGATGGTAATCATTCTGTAACATGGATAATTAATATGGATCAATACTTTGATATACACTAAGTGGCATCCTTACAAAAGGTAAATTTTGCATCCATATTCATAGAAAAAGACCAACATATACGGTATCAATGGATTTATGAAAGGATAAAGAATTATTTTATATATAGGTACATTTTTATAGAGGAATTGATAACACATCATGAGGATATTAAGATTAATATATTCTTCAGTCAATTGTGAAATCTTCGACAAGAAGATTGAATTACAGAGCACATTCAACAATTCCAAAAGTTGAGCCTCAAAGTAAAGAATATTTCATAGGAAAATTTGTTATACTCTATTTTAGTAACTTTAAAGGAAACTATCCAACAAGAGGTGTTTCTCTTTGAACCTAAATCTATAGAGCATGCTTTTAGTTTTGAAAGGAAAGTTGAAAGTATAAATATGGCCACTAGAAAATTGGTAACTGGTAGCTGTAGAAATAAGCATTCTCCCTCTCCTAAATCGACAAGGTTGACTCTTCAAAAAATTGATGAAAATAGAGAAATGGGACTATGTTTTAGTTGTGACAAAAAGTATAATAAGGGGCAAAAATGTAATGAAAATAAATTATTGTACATAGTCTATGAATATGAGGAAGACCAAGAACTGGAAACTACATAAGATCTAGAGTATAAAGAGATTAATCCAATAATATCTTATCATGGCATTGGCTAGCATCAATACTCCAAAATCCATCAAAATTGAAGAATATATAAAAAAATAAAAAGGTAAGAATATTGATTGATTTAAGTAGTGTCCATAACTTCATCAATTACAAGTTGGTAAAATTTCTTAATTGCTTTGTATATCCAACACTAGAACTTCAAGTAATGATTGTAGATGGAGGTACCATAAATTGTTTATGGAAGTGCCATAATATTAAGCTGAATATGGGGGATTATTTGTTGGTTAGTCTCATGATTTCAATCTAGATGGGTGGTGTTTATGTTCTATTAGGGGTCCGATGGTTGCAATCATGTGGAACAATGGCCCTTATTTTTCAATATCCTTTCATAATATTTTTTCTTAGAAGGAAAAGAAATTGAGCTAATAGTTTTTTAGGGTCCTATAATATAGGTAATATATTTTTCCATCTATCTATTTTGGGAATCTGCAGGTAAATTTTAGCTTATGAATCACTAGGTGTCATATCCTAAAGGTTCTCTTGTCCGAGGACCCAATTAGTTCTTGAAGTCTGGTGTTCAAGATAAAGTATGGATGTTTGGGAGATTTTTTACATATAAATTCAGGGTCAAATCACATGGTAGGTATTTTCATGGTAAAGTTCTCAAAATAATCTTTCTAATGGTATATCTGCTGCTTCAAATCGACTTTCGGATTAAGAGATAGAGCAAGTTTAAGGCTGCTCCTCAAAACCACAAAACAAAGAAGAAATTTTAAATCTTATGAAAAAATCAAAATCATTCTTGCAAGTCAAAATTCAACATTAGAGGTTTATTAAGCATTTTTAAGTTAATAATCCCTGCTTTTAATTGTGATTACTCAAATTTTAATAAATCTTTTGTTGATATGACACTATTTGACACATGTAATAATGTGGGTGCACCTCTCAACGGACATGATCCACCCCACTCAAATCAACGATGGGGGATCGTTTTCACTCCCCCCCCTGCCCCCACTGCCTCCCGCGAGCTCCTTAATGCTTTATTTGTGGGGGGGTCATCCAAAAAGGCAGGACCTACCAGGCAATGTGGTAGCACCACAACATTTCGCAACCCCCCCCCCCTCCAAAAACTATATCTGCCTTCCCACCAACAAAAAATATCGTTGAATCTCATGTCATTCATCTCGTCCACTCACCGACTGCCACATACTGTCCATCATTCCCTGCCTCCACGTCATATATCCATTTCATCTCACTCCTGCCAAATCAATAGTGAACATTGGCAATTAAAGTCACCACCAAGTTGGAAAAATTGTCAGTTAAAACTATGTTTTTTCCTATACAATACAATAATTTCAAACATGGTTTACAAACAAATTAGAATGCATTTCTCAAAATAAAAAGAGTCTTTTTGTCCAGAATGGAAACATTTTGAAAAAAATCTCTCAGTTTTCTAACAGATATTATGGTTTGGGAGATTCGAATGCATCTTTGAAGGCATATTTTCCTGAAATTTCCAGTTTTATTCACAGTTTTCAAATGTGGTTTCTGAACAGGTGGAAATAAATTTTAAAAAATTGAAAAAGGTTTATGTTGGTAACATGCAGCTCATATACAAAAACCTCTCTCAGTTTTTACACATATATCTTGGATTGAGATATTAAAATGGATGACTGGACCCTATTTTTCATAATTTTGTGAGTAAAAATCTCATAGACAGTTAGTGACTTGGATGCCACCTCATAAAATTAGACTTGCTATCAAATTCGAATTGGTGTTCCTTACCACCAACAATCCTCAAAGATAGTGCCAAGCAGCTACAACAGTTTCATATCTCCTATAATTTTGTTCTATCTTTGTAAATTAGTTTTTGATATTTTGTAAAATATATTGAGATTTTCACTCAAGATATTTTTGATAGTTTTGTATAAATACTTCCAAATTCGAAGTATTATGGGTGGAAATTGTATGAAGAAAGCAGACCTTTGAAGTAAAGTTGTGCTCTGAGATGAAAGTGATCAACTTACATTAATTCAGACAATGTTTCAAGATTCTCGTGTCAGGCTTAATTGGTGATGTTCATTCTACTTGTAACTTTGTGATTGTTTTGTTTTCCATATGTATTTTTGTTCTTTATTGTTCAAAGAAAAATAAGAATATGAATTTTCCCAAGTACACTCAACTCTGGATTCTGAACAATATTAATGTTTTCCACTGAATTTTAAATATAGAATTTAGGTTACAATGCTCTATATTTAAATTGATCCCAACCTTTTCTTCTCTTTCACACCACAAAGCTTTGAAGTTCCAATGGCCTACCTAGCTTTCCCTATTACTTTTGATCTGATATTTCTGCACTTGATCACTCCAAAAATATTTTTACTCCATTACCCAATGACCTTTATTTTCATTTTCAACCAAACCATTCAAAAAACCAAACCCTGAACTTTATATCTAGCCTAAAATTCTGAAATCAACAAAGTTAAATCTGACAGAGAGATCCCTCTCTGAAGCTGGCATGGCTAGATCCCAACTTCCAAAGTGGTTTTGTGGTTACCTATGGGTTTCCTTCTATTATCACTAGAAAATCGTACAAGAAAAAAGACATTAGGAAATGTCAAGCATAAGGTACAAATAAGGATTTACAGGGAAGGAAAGACATTACAAGATCTAAAAAAATTAAATTTTCGTAAGGTCAAGCAAAAAAATTTATCAAATAGCACACAGAAAGAACTAAACCTAAGTGATCTGCGTGGCCTTTTCTTTGATAGTAGCGAAGATTATCACAGCTATCACTCAGATAGTTGCGCAGTCCTGGGTATGCGGAAATTCACCAGTCGGGATCACTTGGCACACTTGAATATGAAGATTCCCACTCAAGCCAGCCAAGTACAGCCTCCTTGGAGCCACCTTGAGGCCTTAAGTGCAACACACAAAGGAATCAGCCTCCCACTCTTGTGTCAACATCCACCTTGTACCAAGAGAGGGAGGGAAATTTTGAAATTTTCCTATAAAAGAATACCACGGGAAGAGGAATATGAGAACACATTGTTATGATGGCCAAATTTCTTGAGAGAAAACTAGAATTGTGTTGTCCAATCTGCAAGGAGTGGAAGGATTTAACTATTGGCCATCCAACACCTCAATCCAAGAGAAGAAGTTCACAAAGTGTCAGTTATTCTACCATCCGTTGAGCATTAGGGGAATTTTGAGGTCTAAAATGGGCCTCTTAAAGAAATAATAAAATAATAGCTAAACCAATAAAATAATATTTATGAATTTGCAATTCACTTTTTGCACCAAAATCCATGTAACCATAGTTAAATTCAATTCAAAAGCTATACCAAAATAAAATTAATAAAAAAATTGTATTGATGTGACTATAAATAAGAATGAGTTTTTCAAGAAAAAATCATTATCATTGAACATCTAATGCATTTGTCCTTTTTACTTAAATAACTTAGAATAAAATATAAATATAAATTTATAAATTCTTAATTATATTATGTGTTATTAATTAAAATTTATATTATCTATATTGTATAATAACATGTAATTAATATAAAGGACAATTTGATCGAGACTGACGGAGGAGCGATGGACGCAGTAAGGGTTTCTGCAAGGTTCCTGCAAAGCACCGCCGCCGCCGCGCCTGTGGATCTAGGTAGCTCAGACCCAGGTAGGCTTTCTTGCGGTGATGACTCCGATCTGTTTGTAGCAGATCCAAATGGGGTGAGGGAGGTAGTAATGCAGCTGCCTCGTGGATCTGAAAGCCGGACTCGAACCCCATGGGAGGAAGACGCCGCCTCAGGTTTCTCCCACGGCTTTTCTATGACAGGCAGGGAGACTCGGCCGTCAGGAACCAGACTGGCTAATGAACTTTGCTATGGAGCGCAAGGGTCCCTGCTGCTCAACGCGACTGGGGGCGGGGTGTTTTTGGATCTGGTATCTTCGGTTCTGGTAAGCCCCCTGACCGATTTCAGCAAGGGAAATTGTTTGATTCGTACGCCCTCTCCATTGTTTATGGAAAAAGCAGAGACACCCAAGTCTGTCATGCAGACCCCACTGCCGAATCAGAAGGAAGGAGAGGCAGAGACGAGGGATCGACATGAGTAGGGAGCGCTTCTTGCTTCAACAACCAAAAAGCTCTCCGAACCCCAATCAATAGGTAAGAACCCGTTTCTGCTGCACTCTCCTCCTTTTCAAATTTTTTTTAGACCTCCTGTGGGCAAGGTGCGACTAGTCTGGGTCAACGACAACACCTCTATTCTACATCTCAAGCATAAAATTTGGGGATTGATGGGGTACCCTGTACCGATCCAAAATCTGGTCAACGGGCACAACTCTCTCCAGGATTGCAGGCTCTTAAAGGACTACTCCATAAAAGCAGAGATGACCATCACCCTAAACTTGCGTCTGCGAGGGGGTGCTATGAATCAGAGCATGCCAAGATCTGCAGGGGGAGAAAAAGGGAAAACGCCCATCAACCAACAGCAATCAAATGGAGGCCCCTCCTACAAAAATATCCTTCAGGGGAAAAAAGCAGTAGGCTCACCTCCAGAACAGGTCGGAAATGCGTCGAGACCTTACATAGTAGAACTACAGGATCAAACCCCAGCTCTAAAAATCAACAGTTCAGCAACAGAGGAGTATATAAAGACATATGAAGCCCAAGCATTAATATGCCGCTTTAACTGCTACTGGCCCAAACCTATGGACCTTTTTCATTGGATTTTCACCCAATGGTCTCTGGATTGTGAAATACACCTCTGCTCCAAGGGGTTTTTTATTGTTAAATTTCAAACCTCGGAGGAAAGAGATATTATAATTAGAGAGGGGCCTTGGTTCTGGGGGTCCACGGGGCTGTTTATAACCCCATGGTTTCCATATTTTGACCCCAACACCATGACAGTCTCCAGGATACCAGTATGGGTGAGACTATACAATCTGCTGCTCCACTTCTGAAATGAACAGGTTCTCGAGAGCATTGGGAACAGCCTTGGGCAGTATATCAAAACAGACATGGAAAGATTAGAACAAAGAATTTTCACCTTTGCACGGATCTGCGTAAAAGTAGATTTAAGCAAAGGGCTACCGGAGAACATCATGCTGATTTACAAGCAACAAAACTGGTTGCAACCACTTGATTATGAGAACACAACGTTCAGATGCAGGAATTGTAGGATGATAGGACATCTACAAAATACATGCCCAGAAATCAAGAAAGCAGACAACAAAAAGAAACCAAATAGGAAGCAGAGGAAAGGTTGGCAGTTTCCCCCTCCTGACTCAGAGGAGGATGAGTCAGAAGAAGAAGAGGAACCAGCTCTACCAGAAAGTAAGCAGCCTACACAGGAACCAGAGGTACAAACAGAGAATGTAACCGCTCCCACGGACCCACACCTTCAGACGAATCAATCAGACAGGAATGTTGCGGACATGGGCAACGGAGGGACTAAAAGATACCATTCATTAGAAACTTCAGATTCAGACAAGGATACAGGAACTCAAAATGTAGAAAATCAAATTGTCCTTGCCTCTTGTGTTCCATCGCAGGGCGAATGGCGCAAGGTTGAGAAGAAGAAAGGTAGAAAAACCTGATTTGTGGGACGCCTTTCCCACGATCTAGCAGCTTCTAGTTTTTTTGTCTCTCTCTCTCTTCTCTCTTCTCTCTCATTTCTTTTTTCATTCTTTCTGAATGCAAGGTAGCCTTGCTACGATGCATTGTGTGCAAAAGCACATGAGCCCAATGGGAAATTTCTAAAAATTCTTCAATGAATATGCTATGTGTAACTTTTCATTTTTTATAAATAAAAAGTTACCGATTTTTTCTGCGGAAAAAAAACATGTAATTAATATACTATATAAAAATAATATAATATAATATAATATAATAAATGTATAGGGATATGCATTGTTTATTTCAAGAAATATGAAGTGACAATAATATTATTTTATTTAAAAAGTGTGAAATGAATTTTATTATGAGTACTTTACTTGGACTTTAAAAGTACTTAGATCACTACCATGGTTAACCATGAGTTTTTATCCACCATTGAGAATGTGATAAGTAAGTATATTTAACTCAAGCAATGCCACCTCAACCATTAGGGATGATATCATCCCCTAAAATGTGATTGGTTCTCATAAAGTGAATTTTGATTGTACATTTTCCTTAGGAGGCCCATTTTAGACCTCAAAATTCCCCTGATGGAGAGAGAGAAGCTTGTAAAAATCTTAAAGGTAAGAGACCCCCTTGCCTTGAATATTAGAGCTCCATAGCTATAAGGATTCACTGCAAGTGAGTTAACATCCTATTCTCTTATACTATTAGCAACTAATAAAAGGAGAAGAGTTCTTCGTTTGGATTATTAATGTGTTTGACTCGATTGAGCTTGTTATTGTACATGAGTATTTTGTTTCTTGTTTCTTCTTTATTGTAGAATGCTTTGTTCTTTACTTAGTTACTACATGTTATGTTGTTCCAATAACAATATAACAAACCAATTGACCTGTTACTTTCTTGTAGGAAAGCAGCCTCCCCTATCAAGCATAGTGTATTTCGTTTTCCCATGTGTCGAATACACTACAACAGGAATGGCGACTCCACTTATTTCTTTCTTTTATGCTAGTGGTTGTTGATTGAAGGTCCTCTCTCCTTCCCAGACTTGTGGAAAGATCACTCTTGCTTCCCCTCGGCACTTTTCAATCACCCTTAGTGATAAATTTGGCTCAGATAAGGCGGAGTTTTCAGACACTATAAATTCGAGCGCGTTTAGCCCATAAAGACGCACGAACCGTGCACATGTGTGAAAATAAGCCACACGGAAGAAAATGAGCACATCTCCACTGCTTTTTATCATTTTTAGCAGTTGTAAGGTGATTGGAAATCAATAATAAATTTTCCATCACTGTGTTCTGGTGTTTCATGACTGGTTAGGACAATTTCTACTCGATTTTAGCTTAGCAAATAGTTTGTTTTAATTTTATTTTTTTATCATCGCAAATCACACATAGTTTAAGTAGGGGTGAGTAAGTGGCCTTAAATCCAAAAATGATATCTGAAAAAAATATTTGATGGTAAAATACACCAAACACATGATAATTAGTGGAAAGTGAGTAGCCCATACATCCACACATCTTTAGTTAGTTTTTGTTTTTTCAAATTTTTTGCATTAGTTTAGTTCAATTTTTTGCATTAGGATTCGGGACCAAGACCAAAATATCGAAAAGAAGGCAAGTAATATCTACCACCCTTGCACCTCTTGGTGAGCCTGGGTATGCATATGAAATCTTTCTTAAGATAATTTTCCATCTCCCTATAGTGAAAAACTTAGTCTAACTAGGCAAAGTGTAAGCATCCCATCATTTTCACATTGTTTATTTTCTGCAAGGAACAATCACACATAGTGTAATTAGAGAAGGATTGTAAAAGATCATCGCATATCAATATCTTATAACATTTGTGCTTGTACACTCCAAAGCACACATGAAGCATCGGTAAGCATCGGACAAAAAGGCACCTAGTGTGTTGGGACCTTTGTCATCTTCTTACGGTTGCTTCACCAAGGCACTCCTTAAGAAAATTAAGACTCTAAAAAACTAACCACTAATTGAACTCACTAAATTCTCCCCACAGGGGCCACAAAAGAAATTATAGTTCAGGTTAGGACCATTGAGAGTAGGCATCCAATAAGCCGCCATGGTCATTCTACATTTTGAAACATAGATGTTGACTTTTTAGGGATTTGAAATCCATCTATCCACCCACGGAACAAAATTCCCGAGCGCTACAGAGACCCATTTCATAAGGGGTTAAGATTAGGCCTAGTGCGTGCGGTACTCTTTGGGGCTACCTGACCCATCTAGTGCTTGGTACTGGTAGTTGAATACCAAGAAACTAAAGACTCGAACGCTCACATGGGATGATGGTACTTTAGTGGCCAAATCTAGGGCATCCTTCCCTATAGGTGACAGTGAAGGCAACACTAGATCCTCATACCTTTAACTTGGTCGATTCTTCGGCTGCTAGAAGGCGTCGCTAGTTCTTTCGAGATGTTAGCCCCAGTACCCATTAGAAGATATATTCACAAGGCCTAGTTAAATTTAAGGGTGTGAAGAATATTAGTTCTTTTTAGGCTTTTTGAGTATCATACACAAAAAAACCAAAGAAATTTTTTTTTGCTTGCTTGATCACATAGCGTTAATCTAAAGGAAAAACTTACCTTTTATTTTCCACTTTGTTTTATGTATGTGATCATATTTGCTTTGGTAATAATCTCCCTCCTCTCAGAAAACTAAACAATATTTCCAAAAATCACATTCCAACAGATTTTGTCGACGCGTTTCGAACCAGCTATTGTGGTTCATCATCAGGACAAGATAAGAAATTTGATCTAAGACATAGTTTAAATAGATAGGAAACTCTGACTAGCCGTTATTCCAAAACGGATAATTAGACTAAATCAGGAATTTCAAAGATAAAATAATATTAGAGTCATTATTATCACATAACGAATGATTTGACTAAATAAGGAAAACAATAGTTGAATTATTATTATTGTATTTTATTAATAATTAAAAGATTCAAATATAATAAATATTTATGTATAATTAATTTAAAAAAAAAAAAAATTGCACTAAGATAAAATACATAAATAAGAACATTTTATTTATTTATTATTATTATTTTTAATAAATAAGTAAAAATAAATAATCAAATGAAAATGAAAATGAAAATAAAATATAAAAATAAATTAATAAATAAATATAGATAGAAATAAAAATAAAATGAAAATGAAAATAAAATAAAAATAAATGGGAGAAAATGGAGCGCGCGGGAGATTTTCTTATCGTTCTAGGTTTACAGGCCCCCATCGCCGCCGCTGGCTGGAGATCTCTGCACAGGCGGTGCCTCCAGGGCAGGCGACTTTGCATTCCCTGTGTTGTTCCTCACACCTTCTTTTGGGCTGAAAAACCATCTGCGCCTAAGGGTTTTTATTTATCGGAAGAGACAGAGTCTTGGAATACCTGCAGCCCCAACAGAAAGGGGCAATGGCGCCTGTCTGGGTTATCAAATACGATTGCAAAGTATGATAACAAACACTGCGAGTACCGTGGGTTCCTGGATGGCTTCGGTGTTGAACCAGAGCCAGACTTGGTGCGCTGCTGCACCTCACATGGTGCCAGTGAGCACCACACTCTGTTATTTCTATCGATTACCCACGCTGGGCTCCCAGTTTTTCTCGTCTTTTGGGAGAGGATCCTGTTTGACTTCTCCACTCACATTCCGGACTACACAACCACGCCCTGGACCTCGATGATGGGCGGACATTGGGCATCTGACCTGCGCTCTTGGGGATCCTCTGTTTTGCGGTTTCCACAGCTGCATATTTATCAGAGGCTGTTTGAGCCCACTTGCTACTCCAAAGATGCTGTCACAAGACCTGTCGACCTCAAGCGGTCTCTGAGGATGCATTCAGAACTCCTGGGCCAGGTACAGGCCCATGATGAGATGCAACCAGACAAAGAACGCAGCCAGCGTATCTCCTACATTGACTCTCAGGTAGGCCCGAATCCATTCCAAGTGTTCATTAAGCCTCCTGTAGGTAACTGTTTTATTATATGGATTAGAACAGTAGACTCAATACTACACCTGAAGGAAGCAATACAGTCAAAGGCAGGGTACCCTGTTCATTTACAGTCTCTAATTTTTTGGGGGAAAGCACTTGCTAACCATTGCTCGGCTTATGACTATTCCATGGTCTCTGGGTCTTCCATCTGCCTCAATCTCAGACTGAGGGGTGGAATGATGGGCCATAACAGGGCACATGGACCCTCCACGGGTGCTGGTCCATCCAAAACAGTACCCACCAAAGGTTCATATAGAAATGTATTACAGGGGGAGAAGAACATTCCCTCAGCTCCTGCTGCCCCTGCTGAAAGTTCCCCCAAGCCATATATTGTAGAACTGCAGGACAGCGTGCCTGAACTAAACATAGACAGTCAAGATATTGACATGCATAGAACTGCCTATGAATCCCAAGCACTCATTGGTAGATTCAACTGCTTCTGGCCCAAACCAATGGAGCTGTTCCATTGGATTTTTACAAATTGGACTATGGGCTGTGAAATACACCTTTTCTCAAAGGGGTATTTCATTGTCAAATTTACATCCACTGAGGTCAGAGATGCCATCATCAGCACGGGACCATGGTTCTGGGGCTCCACGGGACTCTTCATTACACCATGGTTCCCAAATTTCGATGCAAACTCCATGGAGGTGACCAATATTCCGGTCTGGGTTCGGCTCTACAACCTCCCGCTACATTTTTGGAATGAAAATGTCCTTGGCTGCATTGGAAATACCCTTGGCAGATACATTAAAACTGACACTCAACGCCTGGAAGAGCGCATATTCACCTTCGCACGAATCTGTGTGGAGGTTGATTTGAGCAAGGGACTCCCTGAGTCCATTATGCTGAACAACAAACAACAGAGATGGACACAACATTTAGACTATGAGAATACAACTTTCAGATGCAGGATATGCAGGTGCACAGGCCACCTACAAAACTCATGTCCGGCAGCAAAAAGGGATAACAGGAAAAAGAAGAAAATAGGCAAAGCGGCAAAAGGGTGGCAATTTCCATCTGAAGAACCAGAACTACAGGAAGAAGAGGTGGAACCAATACCACATGAGAATCAGCAAACAGATACTTCCTTGGGCACACAAGAACAGGAAATGCAAGAGCAGCTCGATGCCACCGTAAAGACTCAGCAGGCTATGGGACCTGGCACACTAGACAGTGGGGGATACAAAAGAACACATACATCAGACACATCTGACTCGGATAAGGACAATGGAGCACCAACAGAAAAAAATCAGCTTGTCCTTATCGAGACCGAGCCAACACTTGGTGCTTGGCGTAAGGTTGAAAAGAAGAAGGGGAGAAAATCATAATTGTATCTCCTTTGTTTTTTATTTGTGGCATATAGAATGTCTTTGGACATATATCAGCTCATACAACATGTAATTTTGTTTACTCATAAATAAAATTACGAACTTTTTCATTGTGAAAATAAAAATAAAAATAAATGAACGAAAAATAATAACAATCAAAGAGGAATTATTCCATAACGGCTAATATGACTGAATATGGAAAATAATAGTTGAAATATTATTATTGTATTTAATTAATAATTAAAATATTTTAAATATAATAAATATCTATATATAATTAATTAAAAAAAAGAAAAAGCATTAAGATAAAATACAGAAATAGATAAATATTTTTTTTAAATAAATAAGTAAAAACAAAAGTAAATAAATAAATTGAAAATAAAAATATAAAATTAAAATAACTAAATAAAGATAGATAGAAATAAAGATATAAAATAAAAATAGCATAGATAGATGAAAGAAAAAATAATAATATTAAAAATAAATATTAATGATAAGTAATTAAATAAATAATAATAATAATTGAATAGAAATAAAAATAAAAATAAAAATAAAATCAAGAACAAAAAGGGAAGAATAAAACAAAAGACAGAGAAGAAAGGAAATGAAGGAGAACAGAAAGGAAAGAAAACCAAAGACTAAGAATGAAGGGTTGGGATCCAACACCTACTAAGACTCCACCCATCATCCTTGTTGAGGTTGACAGGCCTTTTTTCGATCTCTAAGGCCTCCCTTAACTTTCTATGGTGGAAATGGTCTATCCTTGCAATAACTTCGACATCTTCGATGCAAATGTGATGCTTTGTCTTTTCTGCATGCTTTGCTAATGCAGAGGAGCGAGACCTATTATGCTTCAGGTCAGCGGCATGCTCCTGAATTCTTTGACTAATGGAACGACCAGTCTCACTGATGTAAGGGGTCCCACAGGAGCAAGGAATCAAGTAAACACCCTTACCATCCTTAGGGCAGATCGGGTCCTTAACAGATCTAAGAGAACTCCGAATGGTGCAGAGGGGCCTAAAGGTTGAGGGAACATTATGTCTCTTTAGGATCCTTGCGATTTTATCAGTCGTTCCTTGGATAAAAGGAAGGTGAACATCGAATAACCTATCACAATGTTCCTTCTTGACCTTAGGACCTTTTTGCAGCTTTTTGAAAAGCTCTAAGACATTGAACCTTGTTATAACCATTATTAAGAAAAACCCTAAGGAGATGAGATTTCTCATCTTCAAGGTGGTGTTCATCAGCAATTCTAAAGGCTCTAGTGGCTAGGGTACTGAGAACCCCTGACTTCTGAGCAGGGAAATGGTGAGAACTCGCATGTAAATACTGCTCAGTATGCGTCTTCTTTCTGAAAACTTGATGAGTGAAGGAACCATCATCCTTTCTAGAAACAAGAACATCAAGAAAGGGTAGGCTACCATCCACTTCAAATTCCATGGTAAACTTAATAAAGACATATTGATCATTAAGATGATGGAATAAAATGTCCAAATTCTCTTTTCCATGAGGGCACACCACACAAGTGTCATCAACAAACCTTTTCCAAAGCTTAGGTTGAAACAGGGAGGAGGAGAGGGCCCTTGATTCAAAGTCTTCCATAAAAATATTAGCAACAATCGGGGAAGGGGGGAACCCATGGCCACACCACAAGTTTGTTCATAGAATTCACCCTCAAAATTGAAGAAGGTCGAGGTAAGACATATCTCCACTAGATGAGCAGTATCATGCTCTGTGACCCGAGAAATGACATCAATGGCTTCCTTAATGGGGATACAAGTGTATAAGGAGACCACATCAAAACTAAAAAACTTGTCATCAAGTTCCAACCTGATGACTTTCAATTCATTAATAAAGGAGGAGGAGTCTTTAACAAAGGAGTCGGTACAACCTACGAGAGGCTTAAGCTTACTGGCCAAAAATTTAGCAAGCAGATAAGTAGGACCACCTATGGTGTTGACAATAGGGCCAAGGGGAGCTCCATCCTTATGAATCTTAGGGAGACCATAAATTATCGGAGTGATGGGGTTGATTTCAATAAGCTTTCTACTAAAGGAACCAACTGTGCTACTAGATTTAATAGCCATAGCCACTGCTTTAGAAACTTTTTTAAGGGGATTTTTGTTCAACTTCTTGTAGCTCCCGCTATTAAGAATATGATCCAACATCTTATTATGATAATCCACTTTATTTAAAATAGCAGTAGCACCACCCTTATCAGCCTTAAGAACAACAATGTATTGGTTATTGTTTAAGGATTTAAGAGCCTCAAACTCAGGTTTGCTTATGTTGCTCTTAGGGGGCTTTGCTTTTCTTAGGATCATGGCACAGTCTTTTCTAATAGTATCTTTAGTAGTATTAGGAAGATCCTTAATCCCGTATTCTATATCACAGATAATGTCATGAATAGGGATTTTCCTAGGAGCCAAAGCAAAATTAAGACCCTTCCCTAACACACTATAGACGTGCTGATCAAAATAAAAATTAGAAAGATTAATAACAGTCAAATTTGAAGAAAAAGGAGACGATTTTTTATTATTTCCATTATTTTTATTAGTATTATTCTTATAAATATTATTATTAATGTGATTATTAGTATTAATATTAAAATTGTTATTTCTATTAGTATTATTCTCATAAATATCATTATTAATGTAATTATTAGTATTAATATTAATATTATAATTACTAAAGCCAATATGGTTATTATTATTAAAATTACTATTAAAATTATTAATATCACTTACATTAAGAACCATGGGTTAACAAACTTACTTTCAACATTATCACTGGTAGAAGAATCCTCGATGGACATAGGAGCTTCAGACAGGCTGCAATCCAAACCTGTTAAACTGCTGCCAACTGTGCTGGGGAGAGTGGAGACCTGGACGGAATTCATGAGCAGGTTTACGGAAGAGCCATCACACACCACTAATTTCACCGGTGAGGGCTTGGGAGGTGTGAGCTGAGACCCCATCCCCACCGGATCTTGAGGAACAACGAGCACACACATTGATGGTTGAGCGGAGGGGACGAGATAAGACGGTGAATTCCCAGCACTGATGGACAAATCTGCCGACAAAGAGGAACAAGGGGACAACAAAGCAGCACACAGACCTACAGCCAAACCAGTCGGATATGACCCCAGAACCTCAACTGAATCAGCAGAAATAGGAGAGCTACCCACTGGAAAGTGATACGAATCAACAATATCCTTTGTTCGATCGAGCACCTCCTGACCAGATAAATCAAACAACTGTTGAACCGGTTTGTGCTGCTGAATCCCAGATGGGACAAGCTTAGACGTTGAAGTCAACTGTGTAGATTGAGCCGAGGAACTGACAATAAAAGACCGCAACGAACCAATTTTCCCTTCCGAGACTTTGCTATTAGAATAACATCTATTCTCATTCCTTATATTGTAGGCAGTGTCTTTAGATAATTTCAGGAATTTAGAAAGATGTTTCTTATTCCATAAATCCTCCCAGTGAATGGATTTTAATGCGGAGCGAGCCTCAACTATTGTCCAAAAAATAAATAAAATGTTCTTGTTTATGTATTTTATCTTCGTGCATTTTATTTTTATTTATTTATTTATTTTTAAAATTAATTATACATAAATATTTATTATATTTGAATCTTTTAATTATTAATAAAATACAATAATAATAATTCAACTATTATTTTCCTTATTTAGTCAAATTATCCATTATGTGATAATAATGACTCTAATATTATTTTATCTTTGAAATTCCTGATTTAGTCTAATTATCCGTTTTGGAATAACGGCTAGTCATAGTTTCCTATCTATTTAAACTATGTCTTAGATCAGATTTCTTATCTTGTCCTGATGATGAACCACAATAGCTGGTTCGAAACGCGTCGACAAAATCTGTTGGAATGTGATTTTTGCCGAAAGATTTTAGACACAATTTTATGGATCACAGAAGCAAAATTCCTAATATTTCCAAAATTAACGGGACCTCGTCGATCTAGAAATTTTTTGGACCCCCCATTAGATGGAGGGGTGCCAGGTATTTTTCCATTTAGGCATCAAATATGACACACTGCCACCATTATTAGATCATCCTTTACCGGGGCATCTTTAGTTGGGAACCCCTAAGGGTCACTCGACACCACACTTGTGGAAACCCCAGCAGGGTCACCACACAAAACTCCTCCCACAACCCCCAGAGGGTAGGGGATCACTACCCCTCTGGGGAGTCAACAGAACAAACAACAAGGTATGTCACAAGGTAATATTCCCCAAACACCCCCCATACATCATCACACTCAGATTCTTGTGTTTCCACAGTACACAATGACATTCAACACTCAGTTACCTTTTTTAGCATCATTAAACCTACCAGATATATCAAAGCTAACTTATGACCCCATTGCGAATATCCCCAATTGGGTCCCCATGCCAATGAAGCTCCCCTCGGACATTCCAAAATTCTAAGGGAAGAAAAAGGAAGACCCTGGAAATAATAGTATCACTTTCCACCTATGGTGTTCATCCAATAGTATTATTGATTATACTATTCGACTGAGACTTTTTCAACACACCCTAACCAGACCTACTATGAAATGGAATGTGGAGTAGCCTTCTGCTTCACATGGAAACTTTAGTTCTCTTGCTACTGCGTTCCTCACATATTTTCAATTACCAATCCACCACAACTTGGGGATGGAGTTACTGATTCATTTTAGGCAAACGTGAGCTGTCCATATCTCAGACCATCTCCACGAATGGCGGCGATGTCGAAGTTTGTACAAAGCCAAACTCAATGATAGAGTCTTACTGGACTTGTTTTTTAAAACTCTCACAGCAGATATCTCAAAATATGTGGCGACCCAAGGACCTAACACCGAGGAGGACGCCATTTGTAAAGCCTAGCAACTCGAACTTATATACACCCAGTCAAGATACATTTACAATGTCCTGCCTAACACCTCACACCTACATACTTACATATAATTGTTAGGCGCGTTGAATATTGCAGATGGCTTCATCAGGTCATTGACCTAAGGTCACCTAGGTAGCAGTATCCAGTACCCAGGTTACTTGTATTATTCTAACCAGAACATCACGCAACTTAGCTACCACCAGAGTCACTCTGCACCTCTGCAGAATATGAAAAATAGGGTGTCATCATACCACCATCAGCAGGGATGATCGTACCCTCCCTCATAGGGTACCCAATACTCAGCTAAGAATGTTGATGGAAGAGATCCCCCTAGAAACCATACACCAACTAGGGACAGGGAAACCAATATTCCCCTTCCTCGGCACAAAACCCACCACACAAAATAATGCGCCAATGAACTTCGTGCAACCTTCTCAGGCTCGACCACGCCAATCTTATGACCAGGTAAATCACAGTAACCCTCCTAACACTACAAGAAAAAAACCTAAGAATAAACAAAAGGGAGACTTTGGACTGGGGGGCAGTAACCAGTAGCACCCCCTGTGATTTCAGGCTGGGGGAAAACCCAACCAAAATCAAAATTAGGAACCAAACAACTCCCAAGGGAAAAAAAAGAGGGCCAATCTGAGGACAAACCATTCTTGTGCTATATGTGGTGAGTACTTCCATTACACTCAGCACTGTCCCGAGATCCCTGAACTGAAAAAAATTCAGGGTAACCATGGAAAAGGGGGACCTACATAGCAAACCGTTGTAATGTAGGAGCCCTTCCTCGACCAAGGAGTGGTTAATACCCAACAGAAAAAAACACCACAAAATGATTCTGAGAACAACAACCATGAAATTTGCATGACTGGTGAAGAAATTCTCTTCCAGAAAAGGAATCGAAACTATGACTTCCCCCCAGACACTAACCCGTCAGGGGAAAGCACAAGTGCACCTAATGCACCATTGACTATATCCAAAATACCTATTGAACCCCTCCCAAAAATGGCTAAGGGTCCAACTAGGCATGTAGGACACCACTGAAAATCAGCCCATAACTACATCATCGTGGATTATTTAACACAATCTCTCGTTGCGATTTTAGCTTTAGAGGTCCAATAATCTTTCCCAATACAACGGAAAGCCTTACTTTTTGCATTAGGTGCAATCGACTGATTCATGCCTAATGGATTTTGACTTAGACAAAGCCACTCCTAGGCTTCCTTCATTGGTCGCCTTTCAGATACCGGTGTCAGTCCAAAATATCACCATACATTGATGTATCATCGAAAAAGGTGCATATACATGCATCATGTCCAAGTCCATTTGGCAGAAGTTGGTATCACCCAAACTGAAGCCATCTGACATCATGCTCAGATCATATGATGGGCATCTTTCTACTCCCATCGATCTGTATCAGAATGTCCCTGTTAACTTGGCCGGAAAAACGATACTCATAGAAATTGAAGTCTTGGATGCTCAGCTTGACTACAATATAATCCTTGGGCGGAGTTATATGTATGCCATGAATGCCATAGCCTTCTCCATTTTTCGGGTGATGATGTTCCCCCATGAGGATCGAATCATCATTGTTGAACAACTGACATACTATGAGAAGAAACCCATGACAGTTGTTGATGTCATTCTACCTTATGTAGACACAACTATAGAGTCGCTCATGTGGTACCAAGAATATGGCCCGAGTCAATTAAACCATCATCAATCCTAGGATAATTCCTAGGAGATCCCCTTGTCATACCAAAAGAAATCTCAGATATCATAGGGGAACCGGTGTGCATGATGTTATCATCAAACACCGAAACCATCCAGGAGACAGAGACTAGTAGTATGGAAACCAAGGCCACTAGAATGACTTTTCTACCCTACGCCATCTCCCAAACCCCATTCTTATACCCTCCACTTAGTTTTGTGTCATAACAAGTATTGGCAACTGTAACGTTTCCAAACATGTCTTTCGCAATACCTATCTGGTATTTGGTCCCACCAACCATGCAGGGAATCCCTAGTATCACATCTATAGGAAAAACCCCCATCATTCCTCAGGAGGCGACATTGGTTAATGAGAATCCTGTAGCAGCGCTAGTTAGAGCGACCAAGAAAACCAACAAAAAATGGAAGAAAATAGAGAACCCCAGCATACCTAGGGCATTGCAACCTTGTGAATTATGCAATATCATAGGCATTCCTACCAATATTTTCTCGGAATTAGATGAATTAAAACCTCTTCTAAGCACAGAAAGAAACATGGCGGCCCAAAGTTCCCATAAAAAGGAATACGCCACAAAAAATCAAGGGAAAGCATTACGCACCAACCACATGTGTGCCATCTACGACCATTATGGGAATTACACTCATCACTGCCCAGAGATGCCACGATATAGGGATGCCTTGCACACCCTAACACAATCATACCAAGAGGAACCATCAAATCCCCCCATGCACATGGATTTTTGAGATTCAACAAGATGATGAGCTTAGTGAAAAGAGTCGCCTTCACTAAGTGGGCCCGTAGGCTATTTTTGGCGCAAGTCTATTTTTAGACTATGTCTATTTTTAGACATGATGATCATATTTCAGAAGTTTCATGATGCTATTTTTGGATGGCTGGTCAAGTTTAAAAAATAGATGAAATTTTATTTTTAGAATATTGGGCGAAGTCTATTTATAGATCGTTGATCTAAAAATAGATGCATGTCGATTATTATTAGCTCTTAATAATAATTAGACACTAAAAAACAACTTTTTCTCTTGGAGCACTTTAGTTCAATGCACAGATGTGGCACATCAGTGGACTGAGGGAATTACGCAATTCCCAGGGGTTTACTGGAGCTAATGCATGGAGGACTTAGTTAGAACTCAAGTGGCAGAGTTATGACACAGTTGGAAGAAGTAGTTATGGAGTTATATTTAGTTCAACTCAGTTAGACTCAGTTGAGCTAGTTGTATCTAGTCTAACTGATTGATACACTAGTGAGAGTGGAGTGAATTAATTAGTTAATTAATTCACAAATAATAACTCATTAATAAAATGAACAATACAGCAGTTAACTACAGTGCATGGTAGTTTCAGTGGAGACCCAGTGGAGAGGTAGGTGAAAGGGCAAGATAGACTATCTGTTGTGACTATAGTGATGCATTGATTGCATCACACACACATTAGAGTTCCCAATAAGGATTGCGCAGTCAAGGAAAGGGTAATTCGAATTCATTCAGAGCTATTATTTAGCAGGGATTGCGCAGTGGAGGCAGGCTAGCAGGAGGCAAAGATTGGTGCATGGATTTGCAAGATTGGTCTTGATTAGCGTATGACGATTGTATTGTACTGAGAGCTTGATAAGGTTTTTATGAGGATTTTCATATGATTCCATGATACATAATATATATTTGGGGTTTTTAGCTTCAGGCTTTCCCGGTTAAAAACTGTGTTATGTGGGATTGATTATTTTTGTTTATGCTTCACATGTGTGTGCAATTAATTTTTCCACAAAAGATTAAAAATTCAAATTGATTTAGTATTTTGCATAAAGTTAAATGGTGTGAGATCAGGTGTATCAAGGACATATGAATTCTTAGTGAATATAATTTCTACATGGAATCGGATCATTGTTTATTGAAGATTGCAATTGTGAAGTGAGTTTGTGCTGGTGGACAATTCGAATTTGCTATAGAAGATTCTTGGTGCAGAAGTTGAGTATATATTGAAATGTCTTTCAACGGGTTGTGATTGGAGTATGCCCTTGATGGGAGATCAAATTACATAGCATGGAAGGATAGGATGGAGGCGGTGCTGGAGGATAATGGGCTGAAGGAGTTCATCGATAGCGATGTTCCTAAGTCGGGATCTAGCGATGCTACATTACTTGACGCATGGCAAAATAAGACAGCAAAGACGAGGAGAATTCTGTTGGAAGGTGGGTAGGACCATATTGTGTCTAGTCTTCACAGGAAAGCCACTCCATTCTTAAAGTGGAAGACTTTGATAGACTTGTTCTAAAGCAGAAGTGACCAGAGGAAGTTGGCGCTTAAAGACAAGCTCAGAAAAATAAAAATGGAGAAGGGCGACAATATTCCAAAATACTTCACGAAGTTTGTCCACTGCAAGGATGAACTGGGAAATGTGGGGGTTACTGTTGATGAAGAATACTTGGTGAGCTTGGCTCTCCTTGGGCTTCCGAAGAGTTGGCATAGCTACGAAGACTCTGTCAATGGACGGGAGAAACTTCCGGGATGGGAGCGACTTTGGTCAGATCTTGTGCAGGAGGAGATAAGGCGGGGTATCAGGGATGGATCTTCATCGAAGAATGAAGATGAAGAGAATTGCGCTTTGGCTTCCAAAGAAAGGAAAGGGAAGGGGAAGAAACATCCTTCAAAATCCGATGTTAAAGGCAAGAAGCAGGATTTGTCCAAAGTGAAGTGTTTTCATTGTCACGAACATGGATATTTCGACACTAACTGTCCACAGAAGAAGAAGAACAAGAAGGTTGTTGGATCTACAGCTGGAGAGGCCTTAGCCTCACAATTTGAGCTTGATTTCTCCTTGATCGCTTGCTTGGTTTCAAGCTGCATGGGATTGGTGTGGTATCTTGATAGTGGTGCGTCTTTCCATATGACGGGAGACAAAGAGTTGTTTAGTGACTTGGAGGAGAAGGACCTCCAGATGCATATAGAGATGGGCGATGATGGTGGGTACAGTGTGATTGGAACTGGGACCATTACCTTTGAGATGGAGTCCGGTAATCCATTCTTGTTGAAGAATGTCATGCATGTTCCAGGTCTGAAAAAGAACTTGGTCCCAGTCGCAATGCTGGAAGACAAGGGTTATGATGTTGTTTTCAGTGAGGGAAAAGCCTTCCTTGGACATAAAACAATGGGTAAAACCAAGAATATAGGGGTTTGAATTAAGAATCTCTACAAGCTAGAGGTAGATGGATGCACTGCAATGGTGGGCAAAGAAGAAGAAGTGGTGAGCCGGGATGAGGGCGAATTATGGCACAGGAGATTGGGTCATCTTCACCATGGCGCTTTGAAGATTTTGCAGCAAATTTCTAATGGAATTCCCAAGGGTACTCTTGCACAGTCAGATCAGTGCAAGGGATGTACCATGGGTAAGTTTGTGAATACCACCTTTCATGAGAAGGAGAACCGTGCTTCAGTGATCCTGGAGAGAATTCACACAGATGTGTGTGGACCTTTCTTGGTTGCTTCAACAACAAAACACAGGTATTATGTTATATTTGTTGATGACTATTCTCGTAGATGATGGATCTTCTTCATGCAGAAGAAGAGTGAAACTTTCTCAAAGTTCTGTGAGTTCAAGGCATTGGTGGAGAAGGAGTCGGGGAAGCAAGTGAAAGCTCTATGGAGTGATAATGGTGGTGAATACATCTCGAGTGAATTCAAAGAATTCTGTAGCAAAGAAGGAAATTGAAGAGAACTCATAGCACCTCATAACCCACACCAGAATGGGGTTGCAGAGAGAAAGAACAGAATGATTATGGGTGTTGCATGAGCGATTCTGCATGACCAGGGCCTACCGATGCACTTGTGGGCAGAAGCATTCAACACTACGGTTTATGTGCAAAACCGTTGTCCTCATAGAGTACTTGGCATGAGTACACCTGAAGAAGATTTTACTGGTAAGAAGCCTGATATTTCTCATTTGAAGATTTTTGGCTCACCTGTTTACATTCATGTGACGAAGGACGCCAGGAAGAAGCTGGAGCCGACTGTAGAAGTTGGGATATTTGTGGGGTACACAGAAACACCCCATAAATATCGTGTGTATTTACCAGACAGTCGGATGACTGTTGTGCGACGGGATATAAAATTCAATGAGGTGAAAGCCATGAAGTTGTCATTTGAGAGGGAGCTACACTTGCATGTAGAGGAGGAACTTCTTGTTCCCAAAGATGAGCCTCTGGATGTGGATCAGCCACAGGAGGAGATTCATGGAGTGGAGGAGTCCACTCATGCAGAACCAAACATCAGACAAGGTAGAAAGCGTACCACAGAAGCTGAGAGACTGAAGCTTGATGCAGCACAGAATTTAGGAGTCCCTACATCACAGCGCAGACAAAGACAAACACCTGATCAATTTACTAGATACATGGCTCTGATGAAAAAGTGTATCGTGATGGAGCCATCTTATTTCAATGAAGCAGTGCAGGAGCCCACATGGGTAGATCCCATCGTGGAGGAGTATGACTCCATTGTCAAAAACAATGCTTGGGAGATTGTTCCAAGGCCGGTGGGAAAATCAGTTGTAGGATCAAGATGGATATACAAGGTAAAGCAAGTTGCTGATGAGAGTGTCGAGAAGTATAAGGCAAGATTTGTTGCCTGAGGCTTCTCACAGATTGATGGGATTGACTATGAAGAAACCTTTGCACCTTTTGCACGATATTCTTCCATACGGACCATCCTTGCTCTCTCAGCGCAAATGGGTTGGCACATTCATCAGATGGATGTGAAGACTATATTCCTTAATGGGATCATTGAGGAAGAGGTGTACATTGAGTAGCCTGAAGGATTTGAGATCTTCAGCAGCGAGTCGCATGTGTACAGGCTCAAAAGAGCGCTATATGGGCTTAAACAAGCACCCTGTGCTTGGTACACTCGTATCGACAGCTATTTCAATAGACTTGGCTTCACCAAGAGCGAGGCGGATGAAAACCTGTACCAGATTGTGGTTGAGGGTAAGCTTTTAATCATTGTACTTTATGTTGATGATTTAATACTAATAGGTGATGAGAAGTTGATACACTCATGCAAGGCAGATCTTGCAAAGGAGTTTGAGATGAAGGACTTGGGCCTCCTTCATTATTTCCTTGGATTGGAAATATGGTAGTGGGAAGGTGAATTATTTGTGTCTCAAGGCAAGTATGCCCGGGAGATACTGGAGAAGTTTCACATGAAAGGCTGCAAGCCTATCGACACTCCTCTTACAGGAAATTGGAAGAAAGAGGATGCTACATCAGCAAAGGTAGTGGATGCCACTGTTTATCGATAGTTGGTGGGTTCGCTCATGTATTTAGTTAATACAAGACCAGACATATGCTATGCGGTGAACCAAATTTCACAAGCGATGGTTAAGCCTACCAAGCTCTTTTGGAAGGTAAGCAAGCATGTTTTGAGATATCTCAGGGGCACATCTGAGTATGGTTTATGGTACAGATAGACGGATGAGTTGAAGTTGCATGGCTTCACGAATGCAGATTGGGCAAGAAGCCCAACAGAAAGAAAGAGCACATCAGGAGGGATTTTCAGTATCGGATCTACGACAGTTTCGTGGTACAACAGGAAACAAAGATCTGTGGCACTCAGTTCAGCGGAAGCGGAATACATGGCAGCAAGTCAAGATGCATGTGAGGCTATCTGGATGAGGAAGATTTTGGTTGGTTTGTTCGGTTCACATTTAGATCCCACAGTGATACATTATGATAATCAGAGTTGCATTAAAATCTCGGTTAATCCTGTGTTTCATGATAGATCTAAACATATTGATATCTAGTATCATCATATCAGAGATTGTGTATAGCGGAAGATCATGTTGCTTCAGTACATTCCTACAGAGGATCATGATGCAGATATTCTGACGAAGGCGATCACCAGGAGCAAATTCGAATACCATAGAGGCAGGATTGGGGTGAATGATAATCCCTATCTTGTTGAGAGGGAGTGTTGAGATTTAACAAGATTATGAGCTTAGTGAAAATATCCGCCTTCACTAAGTGGGCCCGCAGGCTATTTTTGGCACAAGTCTATTTTTAGACATGATGATCATATTTCAGAAGTTGCAGGATGCTATTTGTGGATGGTTGGTCAAGTCGAAAAAATAGATGAAATTCTATTTTTATAATATTGGGCGAAGTCTATTTATAGATCGCTGATCTAAAAATAGATGCATGTCGATTATTATTAGCTCCTAATAATAATCAGACCCTAAACAACAACTTATTATCTTGGAGCACTTTAGTTCAGTGCACAGATGTGGCACATTAGTGGACTGAGGGAATTACACAATTCCCAAGGGTTTACTGGAGCTAATGCATGGAGGACTCAGTTATAACTCAAGTGGTAGAGTTATGACACAGTTGGAAGAAGTAGTTATGGAGTTGTATTTAGTTTAACTCAGTTAGACTCAGTTGAGCTAGTTGTATCTAGTCTAACTAATTGATACAATAGTGAGAGTGGAGTGAATTAATTAGTTAATTAATTCACAAATAATAACTCATTAATCAACTGAACAATACAACAGTTAATTGCAGTGCATGGTAGTTTCAGTGGAGACCCATTGGAGAGGTAGGTGAAAGGGAAAGATAGACTATCTGTTGTGACTATAGTGATGCATTGATTGCATCACACACACATTAGAGTTGCCAATGAGAATTGCGTAGTCAAGGCAAGGGTAATTTGAATTCATTCAGAGCTATTCTTTAGCATGGATTGCGCAGTGGAGGCAGGCTAGCAGGAGGCAAAGATCAGTGTATGGATTTGCAAGATTGGTCCTGATTAGTGTATGACAATTGTACTGTACTGAGAGATTGATAAGCTTTGTATGAGGATTGTCATATGATTCCATGATACATAATATATATTTGGGGTTTTCAGCTACAGGCTTTCTCGGTTAAAAATTGTGTTATGTGCGATTGATTATTTTTGTTTATGCTTCACATGTGTGTGCAATTAATTTTTCCGCAAAAGATTAACAAGTGGAATTGATTCAATATTTTTCATAAAGTTAAATAGTGTGAGATCAGGTGAATCAAGGACATATGCATGCTTAGTGCATATTTCTACACAGATGATGGAGAACCTCGAGTCATACTTTACCTACAAGAGGTGAGGCATTCACCTGAACGACCACCTCCCCCTCAGTATTTCCTTCCACCTCCTATCCAACTCTGTGCACTCTATGATGAACGTGATCACTTCATTGTTGACTATGTAGTCCTAGATATATTTAAGAGATGGTATCCTTTCAACCCCGTGTACTACGACAGCCTACGAGTAGTCCAGTATTCATGTCAGGTGTGTTATGGTGACCACCTACCTCGTCATTGCCATTATATCCCCTAATTATATTCGGTGTTAAAAAATTTATGCATGGCCATATTACACCTATCCCTAGTATATGGATCAGATATAGAATCCATGGAAATCTCGACAACACAAGAAGATGTTACAAGTAGTTCCATTCTCTTCATGTCAGTAGAAAATTGGCCAGTCAGGGGGCACATCGTCACCCCCAACCGCCCTCCACGGATAAGACCAATCTGTGCATTATGCAATGCACGTAACCATTTGGTCGCCCAATGCCCGAACCTAGAGTCATTCCACAAATGGTATCCAATTACTTTAGTAACCTAGAGGAAAGGGAGTACTGAAGAAATACAGTCTTGTCTAGTCTATCAAGGAAACCATCAGACTCCACACTGTACTTACATATCCCAGGTGCGTGCTCTAATATACATCATATGCTCGTTAGAGGCACAACACCCAGATATAGTTGATATAGAGCCAAGACAACATAATGCAAGGTAATCTACCCCCAGGTAGCCTACCCCCCATCAATACTAAAACGTTAGGAGAGCTAAATCAACACACCATCCTAGCAGGGCCTAGGACAAGCTAAGGATGGCATGCAGGCTATGCGATAGAATCGACCACCGAGTCAATCAATGTAAGGAACTGAAGAGCCTTATGAAAAACCTTAGCATGGTCACCCCCATCCTACAGATCAACCTCTATAATCAAGAAAATTTCTAATGCTGCTACTGCAGGATTTGCGCACAATTCGACCATACGATGGATCGTGAGTACCTCCCAAGGTTATGAGCAGCAAGAGCAGCATTAAGTGTAAACTCCCCGCAGTAGCTAGACCATCCAAAACCAAAAGCTCGGAGATGGAAAAAGCGGAATCATACCCAAACGCCTAATCCTTTCTAAGCATCCACTTCAGGGACAAAGAGTAGCATTGGTTCTCATACCATCTACTCTATAAGCATTGTGATATCGTGCACCATTTTCACCAGCCATAATAAAAAAAAAAGAGTCATGCCCCTTAATGGAAACATTTAGGCACCTCTGCACTTAGCAAAAATTCCAAATGCAGGAAAGTGCAAGTATCCTTAGTACACCACGGGAGGAACGTAAGCTTGCTCTCATGCAAGCCACCACAATGGAAATTCCTCCACCATCCAATGTCAACGATACACAATATCATATATGATTCATCTCATCATGCATAGGAACCATGAATCATGTTGTTTTCTCATCTGTTATTGGTGTCGAGAACGCTACAACTACAAAAGTAGATGTACCATCGATGGTGCAAACTCAATCCGTTTACAACCTGTCGACCTATTATGTTTCCACAACATCGACTATGGAATCCTATTCATGTCTGTTGACCAGATTCATTAGGATAGATCCACCTCCTTATGACCTCACACAAAATCATTCCCCCTTAGATACCATTTTCCATTTAGACAAGGATATTTTGGAGGCCATAACGAAACCAGTATCCCTGGGATGCAATGCATCACTGCTCGTTTTTTCTTCTTGAAAAGACATTCGGCCCAAACAACCCAGAAAACCAAGATATATATGCTATCAAATAAAAATATTTCCTTCTATCTGGGAAAGTCGACTGGTTCAAAAATCCCATCACGGCGCCTACCGCGTTTGAAGAAGGGAACATGTTCAATATTTCACTAACCATAAAGGTAAATATCTCTAGAAACCCATAAAAAATCGAAGAAATCTCACTGGGGGCAGCATGCTCCCCAGAGGAAGTAATCTCTTGCACAAACTTGTTGCAAGAGTATAGATACATATTTGCATGGGATTATTCAGAAATTCCAAGGCTTAGTCCCACTATCATGCACCATATTAACACCTAGCCCGACATACCACTGGTATGCCAGAAACAACGTCAATCACACTCATCTAAGGCAGAATAAATTAAGAAAGAAAGAAACAAGATTAAAAAATTCGGGTTTATTTACCCCATAGCTTACACATCATGGGTTTCCAACCCTACTCTTGTCATCAAAAAACAGGGCACCATTCGCGTCTGTACCGATTTCCAAGATTTGAACAAAGCTTGTCCAAAAGAAAACTACCCTACCCCATTCATCGACCAAGTAATTGACTCTTGCGCTAGACACGAGGCCCTATCCTTCATGGACAACTTCTTAGGATATAACCAAATTCAAATTCGACATATCGATCGATACAAGGCAACTTTCACCACCTCGTGGGGCACCTTCGCATGCCAAGTTATGAAATTCATTCTTAAAAACATTGGAGCCACTTTCTAGTGGGCCATGAACTATATCTTCCATGACCTAGCCCACCTTATCCTTGCTTACTTGGATTACCTCACTTTTCTATCCAAGAAGCAAAGTGATCATCTAGAAGATTTACCATTGGTATTCCAAATATGTTGATAGTAAAACCTACGCTTGAACCCTCTCAAGTGTGTCTTCTACGTCAACACAGGTCAACTTTTAGGTTTTATAATATCCCAACAGGGGATCTATTATTGCCTAAATCCACCTCAGGCTGAAGGAAGGCAGAGTCTAGGGTAACATCAAACCACGCTTAATATGGTAGCTAGCCCTACCAGATCAGGAGAGGGCTCTCTCCGGGTCAATCTCAGCAAAGATAATCAATAAGGCTTGAGATGACTTGAAATAAAAGCTAATTTTAGGCTAGGTATATATGTGAAAGGGTTTGATTTGATTTTGGGGTTTTTTTTTTGGAATCAAAGGGAAAGGCAGTTTTGGGTCCTGGGATGAGGCCTAGTTTTTGCAGAGTTCTGAATGGGGCAAGGAAGGAAATTGTTTTGATGCTTTGGGTTGAGTGAATGGATAGTTCAGACCGGTGAGGAGCTGAAGAGGGCAAGAGGCTTTCAAGAATCCTCTTCAAACAGATGAAAACATGGAAAATTAAACTAAACTCAAGGCAAAGCAAAGTAATATAATGAATTCCACCTTTATAACTTGTTTGTTTAATTTGAGAAGAAAGGAGAAGGAAAATGATACACGTGAAACATCAGTAAACTTACAATCATAGAGAGAAACACACCATCAAAACATAGAGCCACATGGATCCCAAAGAGTGTTTCAAACCCTGGTCTATTCCTTTGCCAAAATTGCAGAGATGAAATGTACAATGAAGTGCCAAGCAATCCCAAGTGTCCAACCCTGAAAATGATCAAGAATTATGCATAGACAAAGCCTAACTCATCTCATGATGCCTTCAAGGGGTTGGATATCACCATTCTAGCAGCTTTTTCAACAATATCTAAACTAAGAACTGGAAAATAGGCAATGAAACAACTTGCCTCTATAAGATAGGAAACTGATTCATTCAGTTACATTTCAATTTTTGGTGAATGAATCTACTTGGATGAGTAAAAATGTTCCAAAATTACATCAAAGTCATGAAATTACATCAAGTTACATCAGGAGTTTCACATTTTGAGATAAAAAGTCAAACTGGCCAAAACTAGGTGAAAATCTGAACTGCTGAGTGAAAATTAGGCCAAAATTACCAATGTGCTGCACCTGAAATCTCTATGCGTCATGCCACTTTGATAATGATTTTGAGGGCCTTCTTGAATTCCAAATTGAGTGCAAGATAGCTCATTGGAAATCTATGCCTGTCTACTTTCCAACCCAAGTGTAATTTTTGAATTTGGTTTCCATTTACCCCTCCAAAAATTAAATCTCCCAACACTGCTTCCTGTGTGTCCAAAAAGTGGCAGAAAGGCCATTTTTAAGGTGTTTTTGACCCTTCAAGCAACCCAAAACTTGTCAAAATCCTTAGGTAATGGGTGGGCATGCATAAATTTTGATGAAAAATCTAGAAATGAAAATTTTTCCTCAAGAAAAGCTGCCAATTATAAGCGCGCGCCAAGTGGCGCGACGCGTCAGGCAGGAAAATCTGTTTTAAGCCCAAAAATTTCAAAATTGACAAAAGGTTTCCAAAATTTCTTGAAATTTGGACTGAAGGTCCACCATCAAGTGCTATGCTGAGCCAAAGAAGCTTTGGCCAAAATTTGGAGTCTATCATGCCTTTTGCGACGCTTTAGTGCCCTCCTTAGCTTTTCCTTCAGGATCTTGATTCGAGCCTTGCAAACATGATTTCGCACCCAATAATGGTTCTTCATGTGCCTGAGCATGTTCTTTTCCTTTTTTTCCTTCTCCAATAGCTTCTCAAGATGAATATTGACCCTCTCAAGCCAAGTCTCTCTATCAACCTCAATCTCCCGCTCAATGGATGTCATCTCGGTGTGGCTTCTTTGGGCAGCTTGCCGATTCTCACAGATGTTTTGCAACTCCATGATTGTTTGTTGATCTTCCAACTATTTTTTTTGCTGCTCTAGGTAATTTATGATCCATTGGGCTCTTTTCAACTTGACGGTCAATGTGTCTATCTCTGCCTTCTGCTCCTGAATAGTCTCTCTCAACTTTGAGCTTAGAGAGCTCAAATCCTCATCAATCAGTATGAAACATGTATCTTGACCTCCTGAAGGCCCCTCATCCTGCATAAGCCTCTTACTTCTGTCCTGTACCTATACCTGTGCTGCTGATGACGACAACAAGACCCCTTCCACCCCAGGTGGAGATAGTACTCGCCGGGCTGCTGCAAATAATCCTCTAGTGCCTCTCTGATAAGTGACATATGTCAGCACACTAGTAGTCTCTGCCTCTTGACCTCCATACTGATGTGAAGGTTCAAATGCATCATGAATAACCTACGGAGGAACCTGAGGAGCTGTGAAGAAATAATTGGAAATAAAATCTTCCCATGAAATACCCTGCAAGCCGCGCTGATGCATAACCACTATCTTGATGAGTGCATAGTGATAAATACTGTTGTACTGCTGCTCGGGAGTTTTCCTCTGCACAAGAGTGGTCATTCTCTCGATATTCCGGCACATGAAATAAGGGATTTTCATCATCCTCACCCTGGTGAAATGCATCAATAACCTGATATGGTAGGCATAGAGGCGTGAAAATCGACCCTCACAACTGCAATATCTGATAATGAGTTTCATCAGAGGTGCATAGGAATCATTTAGAAACCGAAATGGAAACACTCTACTGAGTTGCCTCACAAATCTAGGCCTGATATATGGTTCATAATGCACTCTGTCCACCTGCTGTCTTTTTTTCCACTGTTCACCCACATTCGGTATTCCAGTTGCTTGAGAGATAGTTTCCGGTGTCAAAGTGAAAGTTACACCAACAAGAGTTACCTGACCATCATGTAAATGCAATACAAACAAACAAGCCAACTGCTGATGATAATGAATTCTAGCAATCATTTCACAAAACCGATAGCATGACTGCTCTCGAAAACATGCCATGGCAAGTGGACAAGCCTGCAATTCAGCCAATGAGGTGGCCTCTTCTCTCACATGTCTACCACTTTTATGAGGCCTTCTATGTGCATGTAACTCAGTGGTGGAATCACTGTCTCGGTCATATGATGTATCAGTATCTGTCTCCATGATATCCAAGGTCTATGCAAGGTGTATGTTGGCTTGTATGAGATGAAAATGAGAATTTGGGTACTTTTGTTTTAGTGCCAAATGTATGGTAGTGTGGGAGGGACTGTGGGGAAATAGGGCAGTGGGGACAATGAAGTTTTTTCAAGTGGAATTTTCCTTTTGAAAACTTGTGATTTGACTAATTTAGGGACAAGGGACAACCACTTGATTTTTTGGGATAAACTTAGAATTTAGGGAAATTTTGCAAATGGGATAGGGATAATGGGAATGAGATGGATATGAGTGGCTTCAAAGATGTAAGGGGATGGAGGATAGACTGTAGAGATGAGATAACAGTGATGGGAAATGGGAATAATAAGGTGGGGAGGTGAAAATGTTTGGCACCAAAGCCAATTTTAAAACACCAACTTCAAAACCCTAAGGGAGAAATTCTCAACAAAATGATAGGGTTTGGATTTTGTGTATTCAAATTCTCATAATCAATCATATAATCACACCAAGCACGGGTTTATGGGCAGTAGAAGATCATATGAACTTACTTGGAGCAAGAAGGACCGAGCCGGTTCAACAATTTGGAAGCAATGGCAAAAATTAGCGTTTCAGGCCAATGTGCCGTGACCATTGCCCAGTGTGTCGTGCCCTTCTGATGCACTGCGCTGGTTCAAATTTACACAGAGGAGAGCGGCCCTATTCACCGCGCTCAGCCTATGTGCCTCGACCAATGCCTGATGCGTCGCGCCCCTCTGTTTCAACACAGTTCGGCCTCCAAAATTGTTTCTTCACTTCCTCCATGATTTTATTTGACTCATTGATGTCTTTGGCGTGAAAATGAATTTTTGAAAGACAAAAATCATATTTGTACCAAAGATTTTGATTTTTGATTTGAAAAAACCCACTTTAAAATGTTTGAAAATTTTGGCACTTTTTCAAAAGAACTTTGTTTTGCTTGGTTTTGATTTTTGAACTGAATGATGAGTTTGTTGCCTATTTTGCAGGGATGGATGGCATGGAGTTTTGGAAAAGGCCACCAGGGCTACGAATGGAGAGTTATTACAACTGAAGAATTTGAAAATTACATTACATTTGTTACAAAAGGATAAAATAGACAATCTTTCTTCAAAATAGAGTTTTGAAGAAAAATCATTATCAAGCATTATGATAATGAAATTTTTGCACTGAAACCTTATTTGATGCTTCCTCATGTGCCTACTGACATTATTAGACATTTTGAGACCGGATTAATAAAACCCTAGACTTAATGAGACTAAAAACCCTAAAATGACTCTTTTCCAACCAGGAGACCAAAAATGACTGTAAATGATTTTGATGAACAGAACTAGACTAGCAGGTACATGACATGAGGGATATGAGTGAAAATACCCTACCGTCAGATGATCCATACTCCTAATGGAATGCAGCTAACTGAACTGAATGAGACACCTAAAATGAAATGAAACAAGAGATATTTGATCTCTGACGGAGGGATGAAGATACCGACTCTAACATATCTTTGCTGAGATTGACCTGGAGAGAGCCCTCTCCTGATCTGGTAGGGCTAGCTACCAGATTAAGTGTGGTTTGATGTTACCCTAGACTCTGCCTTCCTTCAGCCTGAGGTGGATTTAGGCAATAACATAGTGGCGACCATACTGGGGAATAAATAGTTTGCTTGTTAGTGTTATTTGTTTTATAAGCTACAGACGGAGCCTGAAGTTATGCCAGGTAGCCTTCGAAACACTCTTGCTTTGCATTAGCGAAAGTAGATAAACACTGCTTCAGTCAATCTCCGGTCTAGTTTGTAAACGTGACATCTGACTTGCAAATTGCCCCAGTACATGTATCAAGTTAGATCTGATGCTGATGGTGGACAACAGTCAGACACATATGAAGGCTGAAACATTCACCTGGCGACTCCAACTCAGTCCAGAGATTCCAGTGCTCACTGATCCATTCATGCACTAAAATAAAATGGTAGGGTATGTGGCAGACCCTACTCTTTATGAAGTTTTAAAAGAAGTTAGAGATCAGTTAGTGGATATTGAAATTGATGAAGTATTTTTCATTGTCGTGCTTCAATTTTTTAGATCTCCTAAGTTTCCTCCTAAAGCTAAAAATGGTTTCTTTGAGTTAGTTGTTGAAAAATTTGAGAAGGAGATTCAGTATTTAAATGATCAGATCCAATCATATGAATTCCGAGATCCTGAAAAGTTCTTGGAAACTCTCCCTCCTTCAAAACAAGAAACAATAGAGCTGCCCGTGGATGTTTGCATTGACAGTTTGCAGCTGGAAGCATGTATTGTGGAGTTGGGGCAGCAAACAGAGTCTGGTTTTTGCGATCCTATTGCAACGTACATGGAAATATTTTTTCAGTTTGAATGATAGATCAAATTGTCTTTTACATAACCAGACTCGTTATGTGCATGTATGGCTATCAGCATTTACATTTGTGTCCTGGTTGAAGCACTTTCAAGCAGCATCCTTGTCACAATTACTTGATTGGTTGATTTGGCATTACAACGTTAATTGATCTATTGGTTTTGCAGTAAAGTAGGGTAGATGTGGAAATAAATAAGCTGCCAAAGGCAACATTTCAGTTTCCGATATTTATTTATGTACAGGTTGCAGTATGTATATGTTTTTGAATTGGTATGAGTTTTTTTGGGTTTGAAGTTATTGACTCCATAGCCCAATGGACGAAGGCACTGCCTACTCTCCCAGAAATCTGTAGTTCTTGGCACCTCCAAGGAGCTACCATCCCCATTGGAGCCAATGTTAGAGTCGGTATCTTCATCCCTCCGCCAGAGATCAAATCTCTCTTGTTTCATTTCATTTTAGGTGTCTCATTCAGTTCAGTCAGCTGCATTCCATTAGGAGTATGGATCATCTGATGGTAGGGTCTTGTCACTCATATCCCTCATGTCATGTACTTGCTGGTCTAGTTCTGTTCATCAAAATCATTTACAGTCATTTTTGGTCTCCTGGTTGGAAAAGAGTCATTTTAGGGTTTTTAGTCTCATTAATTCTAGGGTTTTATTAATCAGGTCTCAAAATGTCTAATAATGTCAACAGGCACATGAGGAAGCATCAAATAAGGTTTCAGTGCAAAAATTTCATTATCATAATGCTTGATAATGATTTTTCTTCAAAACTTTGTTTTGAAGAAAGATTGTCTATTTTATCCTTTTGTAACAAATGTAATGTAATTTTCAAATTATTCAGTTGTAATAACGCTCCATTCGCAGCCCTGGTTGCCTTTTCCAAAACTCCATGCCATCCATCCCTGCAAAATAGGCAACAAACTCATCATTCAGTTCAAAAATCAAAACCAAGCAAAACAAAGTTCTTTTGAAAAAGTGCCAAAGTTTTCAAACATTTTAAAGTGGGTTTTTTCAAATCAAAATCAAAGTCTTTGGTACAAATATGATTTTTGTCTTTCAAAAATTCATTTGCACACCAAAGACATCAATGATTCAAAGAAAATCGTGGAGGAAGTGAAGAAACAAGTTTGGAGGCCGAACAGTGTTGAAACAGAGGGGCGCGATGCATCGGGCATTGGTCGCTGCGCATAGGCTGAGCACGGCACATAGGGCCGCTCTCCTCTGTGTAAATTTGAACCAGCATGGCGCATTAGGAGGGCGTGACACACTGGGCAATGGTCGTGGCACATTGGCCCGAAACGCTAATTTTTGCCATTGCTTCCAAATTTTTGAACCGACTCGGTCCTTCTTGCTCCAAGTAAGTTCATATGATCTTCTAATGCCCATAAACCAATGCTTGGTGTGATTATATGATTGATTATGAGAATTTGAATACACAAAAGCCAAACCCTATCATTTTGTTGAGAATTTCTCCCTTAGGGTTTTGAAGTTGGTGTTTTAAAATTGGCTTTGGTGCCAAACATTTTCACCTCCCCACCTTATTTTTCCCATTTCCCATCACTGTTATCTCATCACTACAGTCTATCCTCCATCCCCTTACATCTTTAAAGCCACTCATATCCATCTCATTCCCATTATCCCTATCCCATTTGCAAAATTTCCCTAAATTCTAAGTTTATCCCAAAAAATCAAATGGTTGTCCCTTGTCCCTAAATTGGCCAAATCACAAGTTTTCAAAAGGAAAATTCCACTTGAAAAAACTTCATTGTCCCCACTTCCCTATATCCCCACAGTCCCTCCCACACTACCATACATTTGGCACTAAAACAAAAGTACCCAAATTCTCATTTTCATCTCATACAAGCCAACATACACCTTGCATAGACCTTGGACATCATGGAGACAGATACCGATACATCATATGACCAAGACGGTGATTCCACCACTGAGTTACATGCACCTAGAATGCCTCATAAAAGTGGTAGACACGTGAGAGGAGAGCCCACCTCATTGGCTGAATTGTAGGCTTGTCCACTTGCCATGGCATGTTTTCGAGAGCAGTCATGCTATCGGTTTTGTGAAATGATTGCTAGAATTCATTATCATCAGGAGTTGAATCGTTTGTTTGTATTGCATTTACATGATGGTCAGGTAACTCTTGCTAGTGTAACTTTCACTTTGACACCGGAAACTATCTCTCAAGCAACTGGAATACTGAATGTGGGTGAACAGTGGAACAAAAGATAGCAGGTAGACAGAGTGCATTATGAACCATATATCAGGCCTAGCTTTGTGAGGCAACTCAGCAGAGTGTTTCCATTTCGGTTTCTAAAGGATTCCTATGCGCCTCTGATGAAACTCATTATCAGATATTTCAGTTGTGAGGGCCGGTTTTCACGCCTCTATGCCTACCATATCAGGTTATTGATGCATTTCACAAGGGTGAGGATGATGAACATCCCTTATTTCATGTGCCAGAATATTGAGAGAATGACCACTCTTGTGCAGAGGAAAACTCCCGAGCAACAGTACAACAGTATTTATCACTATGCACTCATCAAGATAGTGGTTATGCATCAGCTCGGCTTGCAGGGTATTTCATGGGAAGATTTCATTTCCAATGATTTCTTCACAGCTCCTCAGGTTCCTCCGGAGGTTATTCATGATGCAGGTGAACCTTCACATCAATATGGAGGTCAGGAGGTAGAGACTACTAGTGTGCCGACATATGTCACTTATCAGAGAGGCACTAGAGGATTATTTGCAGTAGCTCGGCGAGTACTATCTCCACCTGGGGTGGAAGGGGTCTCGTTGTCGTCATCAGAAGCATAGGTACATGTACAGGATAGAGGTAAGAGGCCTATGTAGGATGAGGGGCCTTCAGGAGGTCAAGATACATGTTTCATACTGATTGATGAGGATTTGAGCTCTCTAAGCTCAAAGTTGAGAGAGACTATTCAGGAGCAGAAGGCGGAGATAGACACATTGACCGTAAAGTTGCAAAGAGCCCAATGGATCATAAATTACCTGGAGCAGTGAAACAAACAGTTGGAAGATCAAAAAACAATCATGGAGTTGCAAAACATCCGTGAGAACCGACAAGCTGCCCAAAGAAGCCAAACCGAGATGACATCCATTGAGCGGGAGATTGAGGCTAATAGAGAGACTTGGCTTGAGAGGGTCAGTATTCATCTTGAGAAGTTATTGGAGAAGGACAACAAGGAAAATAACATGCTCAGGCACATGAAGAACCATTATTGGGTGCGAAATCAGGTTTGCAAGGCGAGAATCAAGATCCTGAAGGCAAAGTTAAGGAGGGCACTAAAGCGTCGCAAAAGGCATGATAGAATCCAAATTTTGGCTGAAGCTTATTTGGATCAGCATAGCACTTGATGGTGGACCTTCAGTCCAAATTTCAAGAAATTTGGGAAAATTTTTGTCAATTTTGAAATTTTTGGCCTTAAAACAGATTTTCCTGCCCGACGCGTCGCGCCACTTGGCGCGCGCTTATAATTGGCAGCTCCTCTTGAGGAAAAATTTTCATTTCTGGATTTTTCATCAAAATTTAAGCATGCCTACCCATTACCTAAGGATTTTGACAGGTTTTGGGTTGCTTGAAGGGTCAAAAACACCTTAAAAATGGCCTTTCTGCCACTTTTTGGACACACAGGAAGCAGTGTTGGGAGATTTGATTTTTGGAGGGGCAAATGGAAACCAAATTCAGAAATTCCACTTGGGTTGGAAATTAGATAGGTAGAGATTTCCAAAGAGATATCCTAAACTCAATTTGAACTCCGGGAAGGCCCTCAAAATTAGCCTCAAAGTGGCGTGACGCATAGAGATTTCAGGCGCGGCGCATTGGGAATTTTGGCCTAATTTTCACTCAGTAGTTTAGATTTTCACCTAGTTTTGGCCAGTTTGACTTTTTATCTCTAAATGTGAAACTACTAATGTAACTTGATGTAATTTCATGACTTTGATGTAATTTTGGCACATTTTTACTCATCCAAGTAGATTCATTCACCAAAAAGTGAAATGTAACTGAATGAATTAGTTTCCTATCTTATAGAGGCAAGTTGTTTCATTGCCTATTTTACTCTTAGTTTAGATCTTGTTGTTCAGCCTTGGGAATAGGTGATCTCTGACCCCTCGAGGCATGGGGGATGAGTTAGCTTCTGGTTCATATCTGTATCTTTCTACCATTTTGTGCTTAGACACTTGGGATTGCTTCGCACTTCATTGTACATTTCATCTCTGCAATTTTGGCAAAGGAATAGACCAGGGTTTGCAGCACTTTTTGGGATCCATGTGGCTCTATGTTTTGATGGCGTGTTTCTCTCTGTGATTGTAATTTTACTGATGTTTCATGTGTATCATCATCATTCTCATTTCTTCTCAAATTAAACAAACAAGTTATAAAGGTGGAATTCATTAGATTGCTTTGCTTTACCTTGAGTTTTGTTTAATTTTCCATGTTTTCATCTATTTGAAGAGGATTCTTGAAAGCCTCTTGCCCTCTTCAACTCCTCACCAGTCTGAACTATTCATTCACTCAACCCAAAGCATCAAAACAATTTCCTTTTTTGCCCCATTCAAAAATCTGCAAAAACTAGGCCTCATCCCCGGACCCAAAACGTCCTTTCCCTTTGATTCCAACAAAAAACCCCCAAAATCAAATCAAACCCTTTGAAATATATACCTAGCCTAAAATTAGCTTTTATTTCAAGAAATCTCAAGCCTTATTGATTATCTTTGCTGAGATTGACCCAGAGAGAGCCCTCTCCTGATCTGGTAGGGCTAGCTACCAGATTAAGCGTGGTTTGATGTTACCCTAGACTCTGCCTTCCTTTAGCTTGAGGTGGATTTAGACAATAACATAGTGGTGATCATCTAGAATATTTACCATTGGTATTCCAAATATGTTGATAGTAAAACCTACGCTTGAACCCTCTCAAGTGTGTCTTCTACGTCAACACAGGTCAACTTTTAGGTTTTATAATATCACAACAGGGGATCAAAGTGGACCCTCTCAAATTCTATGCTATCAAAGAGGTGGCACCACCACGAACCCTCAATCAACTCCAAAGCTTGTAGGGAAAAGCCAATTTCTTGAGATGCTTTGTCCCAGATTACACCACTTGCGCGCAGGGATTCCTACGCCTTCTCCGTTAGGATATCCCATTTAAATGGGACGGTCGAGCCTAATAATCATTTGAGACGTTTAAATATGCATTATCTTCAGCCCCATTGATCAGCCCACCAAATTACGACAAATATTACACCCTATATCTGTTAGTGTCAGAAACTGCCTTAGTCGAAGTGCTAATCGAAGACAAACCCAATGGTAAAGAACACGTAATTTATTATATATGTAAAACCTTTTCAAGCCCCACATTAAAGTATGAACCCAAAGAAAAAACTTCCCTAGCCCTGATTCACGCAGTCTAAAATCTTCGGCACTACATTATCTTGAGGACTACAATGGTCATCACAGTTATCAACCCCATGAGATATATGTTGACCTTCCATTTTATGAACCACAAATATGATTTTTGGGTAGTCATATTGTAGGAGTTTGACTTACATTTCAGCTCCTCTAAGAGCAAGAAAGCTTTGATCTTAGATAACTTCATCACTGAAATCTCAAGGCACACTAAAGGATCCCTAGTCAATGACTCACTTCTGGACAAACATCACTTTATAGTGATGACTGACGATCCTTGGTACGGTGATATCCTCTTATTTCTACAAACCCAAAAGTTCAATTCAAAGCTCACACGTGTTGACCGAAGACGCATAGGCCACCAGGACCATCGATACCTTCTCATGGGAGACGTCCTTTATCGGTGAGGCATCGATACCATCCTACGTCGATGCCTCACGCATGACCAAGCTGAGAAACCCCTCAATGACTGTCATAATGGATCTTGCAGAGACCACCTATTTGGAATGGCTACAGCCCAAAAATTTATGTGGGCAGGATATTTTTGGCCCACCTTATTCTGTGATTACATCACAGTAGTCAAAATATGTGAGCGATGTCAACGCTTCACTCACAAGGAAAGAGCACCTCCCACTCCTCTGCACCTAGTCATTGTAGTCAATCCCTTCTATAAATGGGGGATCGAATTCATGACTTGCAACCCTGCGTCGTCTGGCAACCACAAATACATCATTGTCATCATCGACTATTTTGCCAAATGGGTAGAAGCCATGCCCACATATGACAACACGACAGAAATCACAACACGATTTATGTTCAACCATTTCATCACATGGTTTGATGTGACGAAAGAGTAAGTCTCCAATTACATAAATAATTTTGAAAACAAAATATTCTAGGAGTTGTCTCACCACCTAGGATTGACACATGAATTCGCATCACCATACTATCCTCAGGCCAATGGATAGGTAGAAGTTGTCAAAAAATTTCTTAAAATAATGTTACAGCATATGGTGAATAACCATAAGACAAAATGGCACCATATGGTTTTTTCCGCTATGTGGGAATACCACACGATAGTTAAAAACTAAACAGTATTCACACCCTTCCAACTAGTATACGGGGTTGAAGGTGTGATTCCCATCGAACGTGAAATCCCCAACTTGCACGTCGTTGTTGAACTCCTCGATGATACCTAGCCTTTAGAACAAAAATTGGTACAACTAGAAGTTGTCGACGAAAATCGACGGCAATCGCTCCAACATAACGAGGCACATAAAAAATAGTTAAAAGCATCATTCAATTGTAACATCACCGCTCGCTCATTTATGGAAGGAAAGTTAGTCCTCCGCTATGATGTCACAAAAGAGGCCCTAGGACCTGGGAAGTTCTAAACATTATGGAAAGGTCCCCGTGTCATAAAACATTGCCTCCTCAAGGGGGCATACATCCTGCCAGAGCCCAAAGATACATGCCTAGCTAACCTCGTCAATGGGCTCTACCTCAAAAAAATTTACCCATAAGGCATAGGAGGCCTCAGCCCTAGAGATAAGATGCATGTAGAAAAATATTTTTTTGATGATTACAATCATCACAGACTTGTTCTAAAAAGGTGTTATGGTGTCAGACATGGATTGTCCCCCCTGTTATCACTCGGATTGATCCTTAAGGCTGAGAAAGGAAATCCCGAGGTAACCTAAAACCAAACTTTGGGCTTGGTATCTAGCCCTACCAAGTCAGAGAGGGATCTCTCAATAAAATCACAGCCAAGAGGGATGGATGAAAATGATTTTAGGCTAGCTAAGGAGTACGGGGGGTCTTTTATTTTAATTTTAAGGTTTGTTGGATCAAGAAAAGCCAAACAACTAAGGCAAGAAGATTAGGTCAAAATTTGTAGGGGTTCCAAGGGGCAAGGTAGGTAAAATTTTTAGACATTCAAAGATGATTATGTGAGGTGGAAAGGGTCCAAAAGGGAAAAACACATGCCTAGTCTCGAAAAGTGTGAAATTGTAGCAATAGGCTAGGGTTTGTGGAAAAATGATGGTTTTGAGGGATAGGAGTGATGGGAAGTGTTTAGGAAGTTATATTAATGATAGGGGAAAGTGTAAGAGCATCGGGATACAAGTCTTGTTGATTATTTAACCATGGAAGTCATGAGACCAAGAAAAATGCCCTCAAAACCCTAGGAGAGGGAAATGAGCTTTCCAAGCACAACTGAGAGACAAATATGGTAAACATAGAGCCACTTACTTGGAGATGATAGTTTAGAACCTAAAATTTTTTAATACATTTAACTATTACTACTCCTTCAAAAGATGAATTTGATGGTGAAATGACCAATTTTCATGATTTTGACCCTATGACCTAATGGGACCGTTTTTTGACCTGAATTTTGAATGAGACTTTGACCTTTGACTTTAGAGACTTCCAAGTGAACAGAGCATTTCCATAGGTGTTATTATGCTCAAGGAGACATGAGAATGAATGAGCCAATATGATATTCTGAGGGAGAAGGAAGCTTATTTGACAAGGACAACTACTAGTGGAACAATTTTATATCATGACCTAATGGAATGATGAAAATTTTATTTAGAATGGGACACCTAAGATGCACATGCAAATTTTTTTTGATCCCTGGTGGAAGTATACAAATAATGACACTAACATTGGCTCCAGTTGGGGATGGTAGCTCCTTGGAGGTGCCAAGAACACTGTAGAACAAGTGCCTATTTCATTGGGTAATGGAGTCAATAGCTAAAAACCAAATTGAATACTGAAAGAAATTTGAAACAATTAATTGACTCAAAACCGACTCAAGACTGACTGAAACAAAACTTAAAAATTGAACTTACCCTACTTATTGATGGCATTACATCACCAAGACTTGAGGGCTTCAAATCCTGATGATAACCACCACCCTGCTGAAGACATATATACAACCATGTAAAGTGATCCTTCCAGTGTAAACAATCCAGCAGATGGTTATTTTCTTGAATTCTGCTCTCACTTTCCTTGAGCAGGTAGAATGATATACATGTAGGCAACTCACAATAAAAACTGAAACCAAGAATTATCCTAACAAACAAGACAATTTTCATCTTCTCTAGTGCTTGCAAAATACTGTTGAAGGATCTTGGAAATCAAGAAAATTTACCTCTCGTTGATCTGGAATAAACAAGGTAGATTTTTCTCTTGAATCTAATCTCTTTTCAAAATGTACCTTAGCAAGAGTGTGTTCCTGGTCTTCAAAAAATTCTGAACAAGTAGGTGAGAATATTTCTTCTTGAAAAAAAAATTCAAAGCATGAGACATGGGAAGAAAAATCTGAATGACAGCCCTCAATGCTTTGGTCCTCTGCAATTTGAATATATTATTGATCATCTTCATATGACATGGCAACTAGATTTTCATGTTTGTTATCACACTCATCAGTCATAAGAGGGAAAACTTTAGATTGTTCTTGAAACCCAAAACTGACATTTCTATCATCTACCATAGATTCATCCAAAGAAGATTTTTCACTTAATTGAATAGAGATCTCATCTTATTTTTCACAAAGGGACCGGATTACCTCTTTCTAAAGATTTTGTTTTGATGGGTTGAGAACACTTAGGTCTATAACTCTGTTTTCTTCATTCGAAGTGACCTCAACAATAGAGCTCTCCTTCATGGGATTTGGAAAAACATACTCTTCATCATCACAATTTGAATCTAGATCTGGATCAGCCAAATTGACTTTACCACAATATGAGATTGGAACCTCATATTCCTGCATACCATCTTTTGTTGCAATCAGATATGAAATAAGACATTGTCTTCCATCATTTTCAACTGTACAAAGATATTCAACCTATTGCAAAATTTCCTGAGCATCTTGGTAAGTATCATCTAAGATTTCTTTATGCTGCTGAAATGGATTTTCATACGGGGCTTCCATGATCTCATCGTCCATGAATTCATCATCTCCATAAAGATTCTCAAGATTTTAAATAAAGCTATCAACATGTTTACAACAGTTATGAACTAATATTAAGGATGGACAAGATTCTTTATACCTTGAAAATAATATGGTATGAAAATCCTTTAAATAGTAAATACAAGCAGGTGACAAAATTTTATGCCAATATCGAGCTTAATCTTCCAAAGTGGCCATGAATATCTTCATCAAGTAGTCTTCAGGAAAATCAATCTTTAATCTATGCACATGCATGTGAAATCTCACCAGATGAAGAATAGCATCATTACCTTTCACATTTTTGAACATAGGCAAATTCCTTTGCCAATCTATCTTATGAATTTTATTTGGGAAACCTGGAATGTGATCTCGACTCATGGGAGCATACCTTCTTGCAATAGTTTCCATCTTGAAAAATCTTGAAGCTACAGATCTTCATGCAGTGGAGTCACCATGAGATGTTTATTTTCTGGATATTTCAGTGAGTGGAGTCGCCAGGTGAATGGTTCAGCCTTCATATGTGTCCAACTATTGTTAACCATCAACAATCAGATCTAAAATTGGATTATCTTTCCCAGGGAAGATCTGATCTTAATTTTTTTCCCCAGTGGAGTCGCCAAAATGTGATCACTCGGATTGATCCTTAAGGCTGAGAAAGGAAATCTTGAGGTAACCTCAAACAAAACTTTGGACTTGGTATTTAGCCCTACCAATTCAGAGAGGGATCTCTCGATAAAATCACAACCAAGAGGGCTGGATGAATAATGTTTTAGGCTAGCTAAGGAGTACAGGGGGTTTTTTATTTTAATTTTAGGGTTTGCTAGATAAAGAGGAGCCAAACAGCTAAGGCAAGGAGATTAGGTCAAAATCTGCATTGGTTTCAAGGGGCAAGGTAGGTAAAAGGTTTATACTTTCAAAGATGATTGTGTGAGGTGGAAAGGGTCCAAAAGGGAAAAACACATGCCTAGTCTCGAAAAGTGTCAAATTGTAGCAATATGCTAGGGTTTGTGGAAAAATGATGATTTTGAGGGATAGGAGTGATGGGAAGTGTTTAGGAAGGTATATTAATGATAAGGGAAAGTGTAAGAGCATCACGATACAAGTCTTGTTGATTATTTAACCATGGAAGTCATGAGACCAAGAAAAATGCCCTTATAACCCTAGGAGAGGGAAATGAGCTTTACAAGCACAACTGAGAGACAAATATGGTAAACACAAAGCCACTTACTTGGAAATGATAGTTTAGACCCTGGAATTTTTTAATAAATTTGATTGTTACTACTCCTTCAAAAGATGAATTTGATGGTGAAATGACCAATTTTCATGATTTTGACCCTATGACCTAATGGGACTATTTTTTGACCTGAGTTTTGAATGAAACTTTGACCTTTGACTTTAAAGACTTCCAAGTGAATATACCATTTCCATTGGTGTTATTATGCTCAAGGAGACATGATAATGAGTGAGCCAATATGATCTTCTAAGGGAGAAGGAAGCTTATTTGACAAGGACAACCACCAGTGGAAAAATTTTATATCATGACCCAATGGAATGATGAAAATTTTATTCAGAATGGGACACCTAAGATGCACATGCAAATGTGTTTTGATCCCTGGTGGAAGTATGCAAATACTGACACTAACACCTCCCTCCATTATTTTGGATTCATTGAAGGAGCATCGGGATGGTCTCAAAATATAGCAACAGTCGCCTAGGCCATTTAATATCATGACCGATCACCATTCTTCACCAATGGAGTATGCATTGGATTAGCCACCAATAATCGGGCAAAATATGATGCAGTCATCATGCTGATGAGCGATGCCTTCAACCAAGGCATTCACCATCTACATGTCTACCTCGATTCCCAGCTAGTGGTTTCGCAGTTAAACCAAGACTTTGAAGTATGATATTCTCAACTATTTAGAAAGTATTTACATGCATAGACATTAAGTCGTCAATTTGATCATATTACATTCACACATATACCAATAAATCAAAACCAGACAGTTGATCGCATAGCTAATCACATTCTAGACTGGAATGCATCTTGTATAAGCCATCCATAGAAAAGAAAAAAAACATAACAAATAGATCTCCATCAAAGGTACACAACATCCATAAAAAAAAATAACCATAGACACATCATTAGAGCCACAAAAATACATATCTCACATATATATCTCAAAAAATATGTGTGAGTCACAATATATAAGTCATGTCTTTGACCCGCAGGTTAACCAAAAAATTATATACATGTCATCAAAAAATAAGGGAAGCATCCTCATAACGGGTGCTTTCCCTGAATATATAACATCTCTAGGGCTGAGCCCCGCCAGCTGGATCCTTTGGACCTAGTGCTAGTACAGGTGCAACAACCAAAATAGAAAGTGCCACATGTCGCAATGTAGGATGATACGCCGTCTCTCAAGCCATAAACACCTCAATCCATGAGTCGTCCAAGTCATCCACAAAACCTTGGGTCAACCTCTCCACCCGACCCCAAGCATCAGCTAAGTTTGGTGAGTGAGCCTTAGCAGCAGCTAGATGCTCCTCCACCACCACTACTCGCACCTCAGTCGCCTCAGTGTGAGAAAGAAGAGAAGTGTCCCCAACAGCAGTCGCACTGCTACCCTCCCCTAAGGGGCCATCACCATCACCCTACCCCCTAACCTGGGGCTGAGTAGCTCTACCTGGATCCCTCCTCGGTGGCTGATGCCCCACCAAGCAGGAAAGAGGACGCCCAATCGCTCCCACATCTACAAGAGAAACAAGGATAGTGTTAGTTTCACCACAATAGACATATAAATATACACATCATAAACACTCAAAAATCCAGAGAAACATCGAATGGTCATACTTGTAGGGCCCCACACATAACCAGCAGGAAGACCCATATCTAAATCCCCTCGGAAATCCATCTCGGCGTATGGATAATCCAAAAAAAATATGTGGTTCGCCTGGAACCACACCTCCGTGGTCGCATCCCAATAATGACCCACCTCCCCTCCTCCGCCATGAGGCATCATGGGCACCCACCTTCGCATCCGAGGATCCCGATGAGGATCAATAGGCACTGGCATGATAGGTCGCAGCATCACCACCCTCTCAAATATGATACTGCAGAGGATGCTAAGATATGTAAACAATTTGGAAGATTCTCCTTGGACCTTCCCCAGCTACATCACCATGAAATCATATACATGCCGCACCCAATCATAAAAATTATTTGCCTGGAGCCAATGCAAGACACCAATCTGTGGTCCTGACGCCCTATTGGGCGTCCATGGCCCTATCAAGCAAACTATCATCGCTAGGGCACACCGCTTAGCTAGGTCATTCACCGATGCGATAAGGACACACCCTTGAGAAAGAGGTGCACCGCCACATTGTTGTGCCTCCCATCACTAGATACTCACCCTCCCAGGTAGGAGTGAGTTTGGTATTACCTTGTCTTGAAGTAGTAAGCCGGTCACAAAGTACACATATGTCTCCAAACGAATGGCGACGTCTCTACCTCACAGAACCATCACACTTTGTCTCTTGTTCCAATAGCAGACCAGGAAATGCAACAGGATATCCTGTGATCTCATGCTATCGTTCTCTAAGAACTTGATCAGGCCCCATTGTGCTAGGATACCTCATGCATTAGCATCCTGTGCCACAACAATATGCAAATCAGGCCAATTGCGCTCATGCCAGAACATCCTTTCACCAAACACAACCAAATCAGTGGCCCAAAAACTAAAAAATAAAAAATAATTAAGAAAAAAATTTCTTGCCTCATCATCGTGGTTTTTTTCTACACAGGAGTGATGTTCGTACGCTTGTATCAAGAACAGACGCGCGAGTCTTTGTGCAAAGACTTAGCCATGCACGATAACCTCGTAGGAAATTTTATTTCCCTGTGATGTCTATGCACCTGTGCCTTGATCATCCACTCGATCAAGGAAAACAATAATCGTGTATCCGTACAAACATAATTTATATAGACCCCCCCCCCCTAAGACAAAACTAAAAACTTGAATTACAGGACGTTCAGGGCCCTACCTAGCACTGACAGCACGAATCTTGGGTACACATTCTGACCACAATAGCAAGAAATGCTCGACAACAGGGGCTCTGCACTGACCTCAAATCTCTCAAACAACACAAATGAACTGAAATGACCCATATTGACCCATATATCACCCTTTTCTCATTATTCGACAGACCATAACGGGAGCTCAAAATACCCAATTAAAAAACCTAAAGAAACACAATGATCAACACCTCATCATGTCTGAAGTGGGCTTCACACATCCATGCCTCATAAAAATTCATTTTCAGTTATGACAGGTATGCCCTCTCTTATCGCTTTCCATTCAATGTTATTTTCAAAATATTTGAATGGAAAATATGCTTTCACTTGGGGTAATTTTTGTAGGTGTTACAAGCACGAAAAATTTCCTGTTGCCCCAGCCACTGAAGGCACAAGAGCATGTGTCATTCTACACCCAACATGATAGGCTCCCCAAAGAATATTTGCATATCCTGACATCATTTCTCCATAAGAATCAACCATAGGGTATAGTCACCCGACCATGTTTATCATCACCCCACCTTGCACATGATAAACATTCTTGTCGGTAGGTAGAGCCTCACCCTCCATGGCATCCATCACTCAAGTATACCATACATCAAAAACATGGTGCCATGGCCATAACATCCAAGTTCGGGAAGCACTTCATGTTCATTCATCCATCATACATCAAGTAAATTTTTACCGTGTCACGATAAAACCCCTTTCTCAAACTGCCATTCTCATAAGCAGATCGAATACGCACCACCACGTCTCTCACTTGGCCTACTGCACCCCCATCAGAATAGCCCATCTGCGACACTTTTCATATGCTTCACCGCCCATGCACCGATACTAACCAATGGGGCCCCCACCCTCAACAAAAAACACCCTCCTCACACCATAAGTGAGGGATCATTTTCATGTTTATTGGGGCACCTGTATCTGTTCTTGTGCATCCAAACCCATTCTATATTCTTTTGGAAAGTGTACAAATATTTTTTAGGAGAAAAATCCAACCCCTCCACCCACATTTATCACCTGACAGTAGCCCCTAATCACCCTTGGTCGGAGCTTCGCATTCTTTACCCAACCCCACCATGACATGCATAACAACCACATACCCACCCTGGATGTCCTACCGACCCCAGGGATTTCCTCACCAGAAATTGTTATGATTGTTGCTGCTTGCATTTACAAGCTCCGACCTTGGGCCGCTGAAATTCCATCATCAGTTACAGCCATTTCTTGTCATCATGCCTACATTAACCTATCACACCCCACCTACTGCATCAGAGACCTTGGTCCCTTGCATTATTACTTCTCTTAGTCGATTGAGGCTTCCTTCTTGTCGACTTCAACAACCATCTTCCAAAAAGGAGGCAGTACCTTGGATGGCTCCTCACCTCAATAGGGGAATTCTCAGATGGCACTATGGGAGTCATCATTGCCCATTTATTTCATCGATCCTCCTAAAATTCGACTACAGCACAATCTTTCATGTCAAGATATTATCGTACTTCACAACTGTTGCACTTTGTCAGAATTTTGTCGAAGATCCGTGCCATCATAAGCATCTCTTTCAGTAATGCTTACACGGGAAGGTCTTCAGTCAAAAACCCATGCATGCAATGAGAATTCACTCTAAAAGCATGCCATATCAATATTATGCATGTGGACACCACATTTAGCTTACTGTCAAAGAAAAAACGCCCCTGAGGGTGTCAGGAACCGTCATCATCAACCAAACAGCAGGTCACTACAAAAAAAGTGACACAGTCAGAACCTTTATCTCTCAAATACGCTTTAACTAGCCAAAGAATCACGAGCATGGGAAATGCCCGCCTCGTAGATATATTGTATTTATTTGATCTCTTACAGGTTTCCAATAGAGCATCGTACATCTTGTACTCACGGCAAGGGGTCTCCAACCTCAGGTTTCCCACAAGTTACTCCCTCTCTCTCTCAAATGGATTATACAAAAAAGAAACTATAATTTATTTCGGTTATACAATTCTTCCTAGACCTCACACATTAGGGGGAAACTATTATCACTAGAAAATCGTACAAGCAAAAAGAAATTAGGAAATGTCAAGCAGAATGTACAAATAAGGATTTATAGGGAAGGACAGACATTACAGGATCTAAAAAATTTAACTTTTCCTAAGGTCAAGCAGGAAAATTTATCAAATAGCACACAGAAAGCACTGACCCTAAGCGATCCGTGTGACATTTTATTTGATAGTAGCGAAGATCATCGTGGCTATCCCTCGGATAGTTGCACAGTCCTGGGTATGTGAAAAGTCACCATTCGGGACCACTTGGAACACTTGAATAAGAATATTCCCACTCAAGCAATTATGCTGCTATTTGAATAGGAGCATACCTATGTTCTATTTATTGCTATTGTGGTCAGACTGTGTACCCAAGATTCGTGCTGTCAGTGCTAGGTAGGGCCCTGAACGTCCTGTAATTCAAGTTTTTAGTTTTGTGCCAACATCCACTCCTCTTGTGCCAACATCCACCTTGTACCAAGAGAGGGAGGGAAAATAAATTTGAAATTTTCCTATAAAAGACTGCCATGGGAAGAGGAATATGAGAACACATTGTTATGCTGGCCAAATTTCTTGAGAGAAAACTAACGTTGTATTGTCCAAGCAACAAGGAGTGGAATGATTCAGCTATTGGCCATTCAACACTTCAATGCAAGAGAAGAACATCACCAAGTGTCCGTTATTCTACCATCCATCGAGGCAAGAGAGAGGCTTGTAAGAAGATTAAAGGGAAGAAACCCCCTTGCCTTGAATATTAAAGCTCCATAGCTCTAATGATTCATTGTAATTTATTTATCATCCTATTCTCTTATATCATCAACAACTAATAAAAGGGGAAGATTTCTCCGTTCGGATTATTAGTGTGTTTGACTTGATTGAGCTTGTTATTGTACATGAGTATTTTGTTTATTTTTTATTCTTTATTGTAGCATGCTATGTTCTTTACTTATTTTACTACATGCTATGTTGTTCCACTAACAATCTAACAAACCAATTGACCTGTTACTTTCTTGTATGAAAGCGGCCTCCCCTATCAAGCACAATGTATTTCTTCCACTCATGCATTGAATACACTACAACACCTTCACAACCTTGGGAAATTATGGAGTGCTAACATTATGGCAACCATACTAGGGAATAAAGGTTTCTTTTTCCCCATAAAAGATAATTAAGTTCATATTTGACTGTTGATGGTGGACAACAGTCAGACACATAAAGGCTAAATCTTTCACCTAGCAACTCCATGTTCAAGAATCCAGAGCTCAAAGCTTTCATGGTGACTCAATTCTCAAAGAATCCAGATTTTAAAACACTCATGGTGACTCCACTATGTGATGGTCTATAATTTCATAAATTATTGTTGATTTTTTTCAAGATGAGTTCAAGAATAGAACATAGGTATGCTCCTATGTACATATCTAGTATCCCTAGCTTTCTGCATCACATGCCTTTCATAGATTGGAAATCATATTTTCCAGAGTTCAAAGATGAGAAAGGTAATAATTCTTCTTTACATATTATCAAATTCCATATGCATTTACAAAGGCTTCAGGTTGAATGGCATGAAGATTTTCTTATGAAGATGTTCATGCTTACTCTGGAAGGAAATGCCAGATCTTGGTATGAAAATTTTCTAGCTGCTAGTATATGTTCTTTAAAGCATTTTCATACTATATTTTTTTAGAAATACAAAGAAGATTATCCATATTTGTTTTTGGTTCAAATATATTGTGATCTATTTGAATTTTTTATTCAATACTTGGTAGGTTACTATGAAGATGATCAATTTATGGATGATGAGATTATAGAGGCTATTCATGAGAAATCTTTCAACCGTGAAGAAGTTCAAGAAGCTGGCTGCTATGAAACTCAAGAAAATTTTCAGTAAGTAATTATTTCTCCCATGATTTAAATGAAGCAAATATGCATTTCAATAACTTAATTTCACATGAACTTGTTGATGACATTTCACAACCTCTATACATTTCAAAAGAACGAGAGAATAAGCAGTCGAGTTGTAATGAAGAAACAAATCTTACAAATGATAGTTTGTAGAAATATTCTCAGATTTTCCGAAATACAAATGATCATTCTAGTTTTCTTTCATTCCCTTATTCTCCTGAGTTTTTAATTCAGAAAAAAATTTCTAAAAATCAGAATTCTGAGTTTTCTAGCATAGAAAATCAAGAAAGACATTGTAATATCCCAAAATGGGACTGCTTAGCAATGCATGCATAAAAAACACATTTTTATAAATATATGCTTCAGAAAATGAAATCAACACTTGGATCCCTTATATCTAACAATATACCATCTAAATCCAAGAATAGATCAGAAACAAATCAAACTAGATGAGGTAAACAGACCTCCCACACCTAGTTTAGCTCAAAAATGTTGAAACCCCAAAACTACTGCAACATGAAATTACTGCATAAAGAGACAGCATAGTCTAATGAGGGATTATACACAAAAATAGTAGACACAAATAGATATAATATTATATTAAACAATATGTCCCATGAACTGAGATCTAGTCTCATTTATACAAAATCTAGAGAACTTGGGAAGGGTTTCTAGGAATACACCCAAATACAAATGGTGTATTCAACAATAAGAATGAATAATCACTGAAAAATGAAGAAAAATAGTATAGGAGGCTGAAAGAATGTATATCTGATGCAGATCTGATCAAAGGTCTTCCCCCATGAAAGGATGAACCGCTCAATCACAGGAAAACTCCCAAAAAGAACCACCAGATGCACTGCTGAAACTGCCCTCTAGAAATAACACAATTCCAAATTGGAATAACGCTGTAAGTGATGGAAAATATGTTGGCCTATTTCCAAATATCTGAAATCAGCCCAAGAACCCTCCAAACTGATTTCCCAATAGAAGGAATCATTCCTCCTCTACAAAACCAACTCAGAAAGTGGGTTTCTCAACCCCCCACTGCAACACCCTGCAACTCAACACAATCTCTTGCAGAAACTGCGCTGAAAATGAAGGCTGAAGCTTGGAAACAATGCTAGATGTGTGGAATGATAGATCAGGTCTCTCCCAAGAGTTACTCAAAGGGAAGAGATGGAATTCCTAAACAGGAATACCTTAGTGCTAAACAACACCAACAATCTTAGCTAAATAGCTGAAGAGAGCAAAGTCTAAGAAGAAATATCAAAATACAATTCATAAGCTAACCTCAAATGGATACCATCCTCTTCCTTATAAACTAAGTGAGCCTTCTCACTTTGGGTCCCACTCATTAGGGTTTCCACCATCACACAAACAATCTCCCTCCAAAACTACGTTGTACCTTCATCAATGCCACTCCTCCATGACAATGTTGTTTGATTTGGTCAAGGTTGACCTCTTCAACCTGCTTCAACCCTTTTCACACCTAAGGGTATTCAATCCATCTCTCATATATTTTTCTAAACTGATCCTCATTCATATTGAGCTGATTTTATTGATGATCCACTCCTTCTACATTTATGTTGTTGACTTGGTGAAACTTAACTTTGTCCACATGCAAATGTCCCTTTTCACACATGAGGGTGTGAAATACAGCCATAATAATGATCCCTCTTCACATCATAAGGGATTTTATTGCTATTTATGAAATGTATGGGCCTCCTTACCCATTTATTCATCTCCTAGGTGTAAAAGACAAAAATAAATATTCCAATTAGCTGCATGCTAAACTTGGAACGTTACAGTCCTCCCCTCCCAAATGTTGCTTTTCCTTAAGCAACTGAAATGATAGAACTGAAGAGCCTCCTCTTCTCCCCTTGTAGAATCCTCATATGATAAAATCCTCCAAGGATCAAGATGATGTCTCATCAATACATCCCCAAGTTGCTCCTCCCAAGTATACAAGCTAGCTTTTGGTGAGCATCCTAGCTATCATCATGTAAAAGTAAAATATCCATGGAGGAAACAATGGGATGTATAAAGGCCTTCTTGAGGCATGAGTTCTGATATATATTTGGATCTATCATCCCCATATGAATCTCCCATCCCCAAGCTATCATCCATACAAAACGAGTCACGTCCCAACATGACAACTCCTGAAAATTCCTCTCCACCTTTGGCTCCTGCAAAGTAGGTGGGCTGAAAATATAAACATGGTAGACAAAGTAGCCTACCCCATGTTTTCCTCCTCTCCACTGATGATAAGTGTAGAGTATTTTCTGATCTTTGGCTATAATAATATTTCCCTAAAGTGGCAAGATGAAGACTAGATCTCCAAAGATCTCCTCTCCAACGTTGTGAATCAAGTTGGCCCAAACCATCCCATACGTGATGAATAGGACATGATCACCAGATGGCATCGAAATGAGAAGAATACTAAAGGTTTTATATAGTGCTGAAAGGTACCAATAGTTTCCCAAGTGGTCATAGCGCAGTTTTCCATACTGTTGTTTCAGGAAATAACATGGCAAGTTGTTTCTTAAATTGCTAGTTGTATGTGTCATCACATCTACTAGTGAATAGTAAATGGATGAGTGTGCCAACTGAGCATAAAAGAAATAATAAAACACTTGCCTAAGGTCATACAAAATATGGCTATCTCCATCATAATAGTTGGCCAAAAAGTGCCCATGGATCTCAATAAGAAGCTTTCCCTCTTGGGGAGCAATGCACTGCATAGAAATGGTAAGAGAATGAAAGTATTGTTTTAGATAATCAATAGATGCAAAAACAATATTCTTACCATGTGCTGAAAGTAAGATGATGAATATGTACATGAATAAACCCTCCATAGTGGTATGATATATTCCCATGAAGGGGAATGAACCATGTGTTGCATGAAGGTATCCCTTCTTATGCTTGGAAATCCAAGTTAAGAAGATCATATCAATGTAATAGATGTTTACATCCACTACTCCATCACTCTCACCCCCTCCTTGTCCACCAAGTGCATTAGGTGTGAAGTGATCCTGGGGATACTCCATCAATAAGCCCAAACTCCCAAGTGACAACACTGTTGGCCTATGCAAATAGGCTCCTGCCAACTCATAGCTCCATTCTTTGACATGTTCCTTGTCAAAGACATCTCTCACAATGCTGCTATATATGAGAAGTTCCCTCCAAAGTGGAAGTACCTCCTAATCATCCAAGGCTAAAGAGTAGCCCCTTTGCACCATAATAGTGCCATCTTCCACTCCTGCAACATCATGCAAAGTATGAGAGAAAATGTGTCCATGCTCTCCCAAGAACAACCCAAGAAAGAAAAGTTTGTGTTGCCTCCTCATACCTCCATCATACAAATCATGTGGTGGAAACATAATGATTGATATGAAGAATGTAATATCAATACAATGCATCCATACTCCTTGCTGCCTTATGATGCAAGTATCCTGCCAAAATTTCTCCACCCACATACCCTTAAAAAGAGGATATGTCACATGATGGCCAAAGTCCTTTAAGAGTAGCCAACGCAGCCAAGCCTCCTGCTACCCTGTGTCATATATTTTCAAGTAGCCTTCTAGCTTTTTGCTCACCATCCACACCCATTCATCCAAATGTGGGTGCCTCCCCTCATGCTCCATCTTGGTATTCTTCCAATGAAGACTACCATCCTCCCAAAATAGATTTCTCCTTTTGCATTTCATGGGATATTGAAATGCAACTCCTTGGAGATCTCCTAGAAAATATCTCACACCAATGATCATCTTGAATCCACAAAGATCCAAATGTGCTATAGGAAAAACCTCCTCACTACTACTTATTGACAACGTTGTAAAGCTCCTCAATGGTGTACTTGTTGTCTCATGCTCCAACTCAATGATGAACATATGGTTCTACACTGGTTTGTTCAGGATAAAGTTCATCCTATCCTCCAAAAATCCACACTCCAACCCCAAGTGTTGTGTGCAGCTCAACCATGGCACATTAGGATGATGATTCATCCCCTCCTTGAAAAATTCAAGGTTTCAAAGCGCAGTGCAATCCTGCTGCTCCCAATCAATAGCATGTGTTGATCCTAGATCATGCAAAGGCAGGTTTCTACATTCCTCCATAAGATTTGCTGAAATAACAAAAAGTGGAAATTCATGCATACCTTGGTGAAGCTTGGGAACATCTTGTATGGTTGCAAGGGTTACTCCTTCCACTGTGTTTTCTTCTCCATTTGCTGAGGATGGTGGCTGCTCCTCCATAGTTGTACCAGCATTGGTACAAATATCCTCAAGTGGTGGTGAAGGCTCCTTCCATTTTGATCTCTTCTTATCAAATATTTTGATCTCCATCTGAGTGAAATCTGAAAAATTAGACACTCTTGCATGAATCACATGGCTGAACCACCAGTTGCTTGCCTTGCCCTCAAGTTGCAGCGCTGAGATCTCAACAGCCTCTCTTTCTACCACTCGTTGTAGTAGGAAGAATGCATCAAGCTTCATCACCCAAGCCTTTGCTGAACATGTGGATGATCCATCGAAAGTAGACAATATAAATATATTGCCTCTCATTATCCTATTGCTGTAGGGCCTCCTTTATTATTCCAGCTGAATAAACTGAGGAAGAGTTAGAGTCTCCTTGAAAGATTTTGATTGTGACTTGTATTCTGCAAGGTATCCACTTAGGATCTCATGTTCTAAGTGCCCTCCATCTCCATGAATTTTGTTTTCTTCCTCAAAAGGAAAAGGAAAGGTGTTATGATTTGGATATTTCTGCAGTATTGGCTCTTTTCTTTGAGAATAGGAAGTACATGGCCTTCCTCTTCTTGAAACCCTCTAGAGGTTTCACTGCTTCTTTTTTCTTCTTTCTTTTTAACCTCCTTGGAGAGGTTCTTCATAGATCTGAAAAATGATGAGACAAAGCTCATTTTCTCCATCATTATGATATTTCCTTATTCTTATAGCATTTTTCCTTGAAGCCCACAGGCTGAGCCAAATATCTTGCTTTGATACCACTGTAATATCCCAAAATGGGACTGCTCAGAAATGCATGCATAAAAAACGCATTTTCAGAAATATATGCTACAGAAAATGAAATAAACACTTGTATCCCTTATATATGAAAATATACCATCTAAATCCAATAATATATCAAAAACAAATCAAACTAGATGAGGTAAACATACCTCCCACACCTAGTATAGCTCAAAAATGTTGAAACCCCAAAACTACTGCAACATGAAATTACTGCATAAAGAGACAGCGCAGTCTAATGAGGGATTATACACAGAAATATTAGAGACAAATAGAAATGATATTATATTAAACAATATGGCCCATGAACTGAGATCTAGTCTCCTTTATACAAAATCTAGAGAATCTGGGAAGGGTTTCTAGGAATACACCCAAATAAAAATGGTGATCTTTAGCACTAAGACTGAATAATCACTGGAAGCTAAAGAACAGAAGTATAGGAGGCTGAAATAATGTAGATCTGATGCAGATCTAATCAAAGGTCTTCCCCCATGAAAGGATGAACCTCTCAGACACAAGAAAACTCCCAAAAGAACCACTAGATGCACTGCTGAAACTGCCCTCTAGAAATAACGCAATTCCAGACTGGAATAACACTGTAAGTGATGGAAAATATGTTGGCTTGCTGCAAAATATCTGAAATCATCCCAAGAACCATCCAAAATGATCTCCTAATAGAAGGAATCCTTCCTCCTCTGCAAAACCAACTCAGAAAGTGGGTTTCTCAACCCTCCACTGCAACACCCTCCAACTCAACACAATCTCCTGCAGAAACTATGTTGAAACTGAAGAATGAAGCTTGACACCAATGTCAGATGTGTGGAATGATAGATCAGGTCTCTCACAAGAGCTACTCAAAGGGAAGATATGGAATTCCTAAACAGGAATACCTTAGTGTTAAACATCACCAGCAATCTTAGCTAAACAACTGAAGAGAGCAAAGTCTAAGCAGACATATCAAAATACAATTCATAAGCTAACCTCAAATGGATGCCATACTCTTCCTTATAAACTAAGTGAGCCTTCTCACCTTGGGTCCCACTCATTAGGGTTTCCACCATCACACAAACAAACTCCCTCCAAAACTGTGTTGTACCTTCATCAATGCCACTCCTCCATGACAACGTTGTTTGATTTGGTCAAGGTTGACCTCTTCATCCTGCTTCAGCCCTTTTCGCACCTAAGGGTCTTCAATCCAGTTGTCATATATTTTTCTAAACTGATCATCATTCATATTGAGCTGATTTTATTAATGATCCACTCCTCCTACACTGATGTTGCTGACTTGGTAAAACTTGACTTTGTCCACATGAAAATGTCCCTTTTCACACATGAGGGTGTGAAATCAAGCCATAATAATGATCCCTCTTCACATCATAAGGGATTTTATTCCTATTTCTGAAATGTGTGGGCCTCCTTACCCATTTATTCATCTCCTAGGTGTAAAAGACAAAAATCAATATTCCAATTAGTTGCATGCTAAACTTGGAATATTACAGACATGATCCATCCATTATTTTCAGCAATAATATGCAGCAAGTTTGTTCCTTTAAACTTAATGCATAAATTTTTGAAGAGTAGATTGTTTTAGTCCCTGTGGGTGTAGATATTTTTGTTATTCAATATGTGGCTACCTTAATTAAAAATTGCCTCCAGTTTCAAATATTGAATATTTTATTGAAGAAGAACATGTTGTCCCAAAACATATGGATGTTATTATTATGGATGAATTGGTTGTTTAAAATGAAGATGGTAAGATTGATAAACAAATTAGTCCCATTCCCTTGGAAATCAATCCTTTTGCAGATCATCAAAATGTAACTTTCCATGTTTTTCAAGATCCTTTGGCCAATTTATTGTGGTCATCAAGGAAAATTGTTGTTCTTATGTTTTTGGATTATGGTCAACAGTTTCAGTGGCAGTTTGGGTTGTTAGTATCATATCTTTTCTTCCTTCTCATGAGAATAATTTAGTTAAGTATCCATTTTATTGACTGGTTGCATTGGGAATTTTTTATTATTTGATATTTCAATCATTCCAGCATATTACAGTGAGTAGGTATGATGAATAAGCTCTACGTTTTGAGCATTCTTCTCAATTTTAGTTTGCAGCATAGATTTAAATTTTTAGTGTACAGTTCAAATTTTAGTTTGAAGAATTAATTTGATTCAGGTTCAGCATTGGAACATATTACCAATAGGTTTCATGGTATAGCATGTTGTAGGCTTGGGATCAGGCTACTAGTCTACGTTGTTCTTTGGCGCCTCACTGGGAGGATGCCATCCCCATTGGACCCACTATTAGGGTCCTATAATATAGGTAATATGTTTTTCCAGTTATCTATTTTGGGATATTGTTGGTAAATTTTAGCCTATGAATCACTAGGTGTCATAGCCTAAGGGTTTTCTTGTCCAAGGAACCATTTAGTTCTTGAAGTTTGGTGTCCAAGATAAAGTATGGATATTTGGAAGTTTTTTTCATATAAATTCTGGGTCAAATCATATGGTAGGTGCTTTCATGGTAAAGTGTTCAAAAAAAGCTTTCCAATGGTATATATGGTGCTTCAAATCAACTTCCGGATTAAAATATAGAGCAAGTTGAATTATGCTGTTCAAAACCAAAAAACAAAGAAGAAATTTAAAACCTTATGAAAAAATAAAAATCATGCTTGCAAGTAAAAATGTAGTATTAGAGGTTAATTAAGAATGTTTAAGTTAATAATCATTTATTTTGATTTTGATTAATCAAATTTCAATAAATCTTTTGTTGATATGACACTTTTTGGCACATGTAATAATGTGGGCACACCTCTCAATGGGCACAATCCACCCCACTCAGATCAACGGTGGGGGATCATTTTTGGGCCCCCTCGAGCTCCTTCATGCTTTATTTACGGGGGGGGGGGGTCCGAAAATGTGGGACCTACCAAGAAACATGGCAGCGCCACAACATTTTGCAACCCCCTCCCTCTGAAAGCTTCCATTCGCCTTACCACCAACAAAATATATCGTTGACTCTCACGTCACTCATCCCGTCCACTCACCGATTTCCACATACCCTCCATCATTCCCTGCCTCCACGTCATATATCAATTTCATCCCACTTCCACCAAATCAATTGTGAACGTTGGTAATTAAAGTCACCACCAAGTTGGAAAAATGGTCAATTAAAATTATGTTTTTTCCTATACAAAATAGTAAATTCAAGCATGTTTTACAAACACGTCATAACACATTTCTCAAAACCAAAAGAGGTGTTTGTCCATAACAGAAAAATTTGGAAAAACCTCTCTTTGTTTTCTAACACTTATTATTTTTTGGGAGATTTGAATGCATCTTTGAAGGCATATTTTCCATTAATTTCATGTTTTAGCCACAATTTTCAAATGTGGTTTCTGAATAGGTGGAAATGAATTTTAAAAAACTGAAAGAGGTTTTTGTTGGTAAGATACTCATATACAAAAACCCCTCTCAGTTTGTACACATATATCATTTATTGAGATATTCAAATGGATCACTGGACCATATTTTTTATAATTTCGTGAGGAAAAATCTCATAGATAGTTAGTGACTTGGATGCCATATCATCAAATTAGACTTGCTATCATATTTGAATTTTTGTTCCTTACCACCATAAATCCTCAAAGATAGTTCCAAGTAGCTACAACAGTTTCAGATCTCCTATAATTTTGTTCTATCTTTGTAACACAGTTTTTTGATATTTTGTAAAATATCTTGATATTTTCACTCAAGATATTTTTGATAGTTTTGTATAAATACTTCAAAATTTGAAGTATTGTGGGTGGAAAATGTATGAAGAAAGAAGAGATTTGAAGTAAACTTGTGCTCTGAGCTAAAAGTGATCAATTTCCATTAATACAGACAACATTCTAGGATTCATGTGTTAGGCTTAATTGGTGATGCTCATTATACTTGTAACTTTGTAATTGCTCTACTTTCGATATGTATTTTTGTTCTTTATTGTTCAAAGAAAAATAAGAATCTGAATTTTTTTAAGTACACTCAATTCTGGCTTCTGAACAATATTAATTTTTTCCACTGAATTTTAAATATAGAATTCATGTTACAATGCTCTATATTTAAATTGATCCCAACCTTTTCTTCTCTTTTACACTACAAAGCTTCGAAGATCCAATGGTCTTCCTACCTTTCCCTGTTACTTGTGATCTGATATTTATGCACTTTCTCACTCCAAAACTCTTTTGACTCCATTTCCCAATGGCCTTTATTTCTAGTTTCAACCAAACCATTCAAAAAACCAAACCCTGAACTTCACATCTAACCTAAAATTCTAAAATCAACAAAGTTAAATCTGACATAGAGATCCCTCTCTGAAGCTGGAAGGGCTAGATCCTAGCTTCCAAAGTGGTTTTGTGGCTACCTCTGGGTTTTCTTCACAGCCTTGGGAGATTACGGAGTGCTAACATAGGTATCGAAGGAAAAACTAGTAGAGTGATAAGCTATAATAACATGCAAAAAGTGCTAAAAAGGCGACACCAAGGTATAATTGCACAATTATGTTCATTATATGTTCAAGCATCTACATCCTATGCTCTAGTGGATCTCCAAAAAGTTATCAACAATTATTCTAATGTATTTGGATAAATACCTAAGGGTCTTCCACCTACTTGAGATCGTGACCATGCTATTCATTTCCAACTTGGGAATGTACAACCTAACATTAGTCCTTACAAGTGTCCACATACGCAAAAGTGTGAGATTGAGCATATGGTTCAATAAATGTTACCGGTGGGCACATTCAACCTACCAAGAGTTCTTTCTCTTCACTAGTGGTGATGATTATAAAAAATGATGGTTCATGGTGTATGTGTCTAGATTATATGCAACTCAACAAAATGACAATCAAATATAAGTTTCCTATTCTTGTCATTGATTAATTACTAGATGAATTATACGAAGAAATTTTCTTTACTAAGTAGGATGTTCATTTTGGACATCATCGAACCAAAATAAGGTTTCAACGTTTCAAATCTTGATGAATTCTATTTTCAAACCCACTATTAGAAAATTTGTGTTAATATTTTTTGATGACATACTAATCTACAACAACTCTTGGGAAGAGCATGTACAACATGTGATAGGGTCTTGACACTATTCAAAGAGAAAAAAATATATGAAAATCCTTCTAAGTGTGCCTTTTGGGTTTAAGAAGTGGAATATTTTCATCATATTGTATCACATGTGGGTTTCAAGGTGGATGCTAAAAAAATCAAAGCTACGAGGGAATGGAAAATACCAAATACCTTGAAGAAACTTAGAGGATTCTTAGGATTAACAGGATATTACCATAATTTTATGAATTTTATGGTCAATTAGAAGCACTGTTGACAAAATTATTGAGGAATGAAGCATTTTCTTGGACTAAAGAAGCAATCAAAGCTTTTGAATAAATTAAAGAGTTGTGTGTACAACTCTTGTCTTGGTGAAAATTGACTTCACAAAAACTTCATTTGTAGAGTGTGATGCCTCAAGCCATGGCATTAGTGAAATTTTGATGTAAGAAGGAAGGCCTTTTGCATTTTAAAATAGCGAACTTAAAAAAAAGAACTTATTCATACCCACCTCCGAAATGGAAATGTTAGCCATATTACATCTAGTTAAGAAATGGTGTCCATACCTAATAGGAAGGCACTTCAAAGTAAAAACAAATCTTGAGCCTAAATTTCTTCTTGGAGAAAAAACTATCTTCATAAGAGAAACAAAAATGGGTTACAAAGATGTTGGGTTATGAATTTTATTTTTTTAAAATATGAAAAGAAATATTGTGGCAGATGCACTCTCAAGGAAAGAGGAAGACATAAACAATTTACTATGCACCATTTCCATTCAACAATCTGATTGGGTGGAGGAAGGAAGGATAGAATGGCAACAAGATGAGAATATATGCAAGATCATTCAACAAGTATAGGAGGACCCCAATGCAATAGAAAATTTTTGGTGGAGAAATGATTTTTTCTGGTATCAAGATTGCTTATACTTACATAATAATTCTCAACTCAAATAGAATGTCCTTTCATAATTACACACTTCTCTTGTAGGATGACATCCATGGTTCTTGAAGACATACCATCATATCGAGAAATAATTTTTTTGGGGAAGGTATTAAAGCAGATGTGCAAAAGCTTTTGGAGGAACTTGTGGTATGAAAATAAAATGAGGGAAAGACAATCAAGACCCCAAGGCTCCTTCAACCATGACTCGTACCAAGCCAACATTTGAAATTTTTTTTAATGGATTTTATTACAGTTTTACACAAATATGAAGGATACCATTATGGTAGTGGTAGATCAAACAAAAAGTATTCCCATTTTTTCTCTCTTTCTCATCCTTTTAAATAAAGTATCATGGAAAAAGAATCAATGGAAATAATCCTGAAGCTACATGGAATACCAAAGATTATTGTAGGTGACATAGATCCAATTTTCAATAGAAATTTTTGGACTAAATCATTTTCTGATTGGGTACTTAATTGGCTCACATCTCATCTTACCATCCTCAAGATAATGGGAAAATTAAAAGTGTGAATATATGTTTAGAAGGATATATCGATTTATTTGCATCTAATAAACATACATAATGGGTCAAATGGTTTCCCTAGAAAGAATGGTGGTACAACACATTCTTCCATACCTCATAAAAAATGTCACCATTTATGCCACTTTTTGAATATCATCCTCCATCCATTATTATTTTTATATTTAATTTTGTGCTTTGTGTTTAATTGGGTTCCAATATAAGAACAAAAAATAGTGCTAAGACACTTTTTTTTTTGGCTTCCCTGCATAGGGCACTAGGGTTTCACTGGCCTTTCAGAATTGGGCACGAGGGCACCAAGGTTTCACTCTTTCCTCTCAAAGTTCGACACAAGGAAATAAGGGTACCAGGGCTTCACTCGCCTTTTAAATTTTGTCACTGGGGAAGTATGGTTTCAATCGCCTTTCGAAGTTGGGCATGACGAAACCAGGGTTTCATTCACCGCTTAGAGTTCGACATGAGGGAATGAGGGAACTAGGGTTTCACTCACATTTCAGAGTTCAACACCACTTCACTCTCCTTTCGGAGCTCAACACCGCATTCGCACTCATGGCTGGATGATCCTCAAATTTTTCGGTAATTACACTATATCTCTCCGCATTTTGTTATTGGTATTTTTTCTTGGATGAACTTGTTTTTTGGTAGATGTATGTATGTAGTTAGTCCTTATTTCTTAGAAATATATATCTCCTTCTTGACCTTGACCTTATTATTGGCCATCGAATTCCCCTTATTCTTCCCCTTTCCCATTACATAACAACTAAGCCTGGCCTACCTGGCCTATCATTATTGAGAAAATTTTCTTCAACTCTTGCACTCAGAAACCAGCCAGAACACCTGCGCAGTAGAAGGTTGAGGTCTCAGGTTTGAATATTATCGATGTAATGAAAATATGTGGGTACGAATATGCAATACGCTAGGGTTTCTTCAAATAGGCACACCTTGCCACTTTTCACAACCCAAGCAAAAACTGAAGTACACAACTAAGGACGAGTGTGATAAAAAATACCTCATGTAGTTAGTCCTTCTTTTAATGTGAAAATCTTATTACTACATAGAGACCCTTGACTATTATTTAGAAAGCTACACTCAACAACGATTTCAAAAAAAATGTCATTATTGCAAATTCAAAATGAACGTACCCTTTCAATGTTACCATAGGTCGAATCACTATTTGCTTGGAATTTGTATATACATGTGCCAAAAACTCATCACTTATGTGCACAGACTCTTTGTATCCTTTTGTCACTGTCTAGGAATATACGCAAGGTGATGAGCCTTCTCTTATATGTGTATAAACACTTATGATTCTCATCTAGTTTTACCAGAGATTGTATGAGATTATAAGCCTAATGTGCCTTCGTTCTAGGTCTCCCTCATGCACAGAAATGTAATAGGAGTCTTGAGTCATCTTATTTGGTGAAAGATAATTGAATTGTGTCTTTTGAAATGTGTTTACGCTCAGAGGAGAACTAGGCTCCTTCTTTTCTATCCTTCACTTGCACGATAATTATGCTCGGACATCATGTGCAGGGATATAGAAGACATTTATATATATTGTGAAAATGTCAGGTATGAGTTTCACTTGACAATGATATTATGCTTTAGAAATTTGGTAATTTTTTCTTATACTAAAAATATCCCTTCAAAAATTGAACTTGGAACTAATATATGCACAAGTGTATAAATGATCTCGGTGCCTCTTCCAATGAGAAATTTATGCACATGACTATACCACATAATTGTGAACCTTTGATAGAGGACTTGAGTCCTTTCTAGGGATATAAATATGTCACTTAATACCACATAAACTTCAAATCTTTGACAAGGGTCTAGAGTTGTCATGGTTGAAAAATATATAGTTCTTGAATTCCTTGTAAAACTCTAAAATATTTACTGATCTATAGTGTCTGGAATATACATACAAGAGATGCAAAGATGCTAATATATTTCAGAGGTTTTACAGACCTTGTGATGCCACTTTTTACCTTCACTCATATACCACTGAGTATGGCATCCTTGGGGTTTCTTGACAAGCCTTTCATCTTCAAAAATACAGTGTTCCTTATGCCCTCGCTCTGCTAATGGAAGTGCCAAAAGTCTTTGATCAATTTTCTAGAAGGGTCAACATTGAGAAGAATATTAAATTATCCCTTAGATCCTTTTGCACTGGGTTTGATTTCCCTCCAATTGATCTCTATTTTTCCCTGTGTAATGTGATTTTGTCTCTATTATTAGGTTTTAGAAAATGTGCCTAGAAATTCGTTCTAGTTTCATCCACAAATTCGGCTGACAAAGAAATGATAAATGTATACCTATATTTGGTGTACATATATCTAACCATAGTCACATCATAAAGGTCAATGGGTGGCTTTCAAGCATTCAATTTGTGTTACCCATGTGGTCTATGTTGGGTCAAATCACATATCCATACTGCTAGGTAATGCTATGAAAAAAATTATTCTATAATATCCAATATTGTTTATTTATTTATTATTCATGTTTTAACCACCTCATATTATAAATATATTTCTCCACCTCCATATTTCACAATTGTAATAACATATAAATATTAAAGTGTTAATTTACATAATATATAACAATATACCAATTAAATATTTATTTTATATAATGAAGATAAAACAAAAATATTAATATCAAAGAACATGAATTTTTGATCTCACTTAAATCCATAAAGTTTCATCGAATTTATTGAAACAACAAAATGAAGATATGTGCATTACCTTTCTCCTTGGGAAAAGTAAAAATTATATACTTATTTACTTCAGGTAAAATAAAAATAATTTTGAATAAAATGGATAGAGTTTGTGGTTGTAGTTTGGTTCAATTTCCATAAGAAAAGTCAAAGTTGAATTTGTGTAGGAAAACTACATGGGAACCTTAGCCAATTAATAGTTTCTTTGAACAATAATTTCATTCATACATATCAATTTTTGTGGTGTCAATTTTATATATTTATACACATAAACAAAAAAAAAATGGTATTCTAACTTTAAAAGAAAAATTCTAATCAATTTATTGATAGAGATTGGAAATAATGTTTTCCACTTGAAAAAAAGGCTAGAAGTAGAAAGTATATATATATATATATATATATATATATATATATATATATATATTCATTTTGGTTCATGGACCCCAAATATTGGTAATCACTATGTCCACAAAATATTTGTTCCAGGCAGATTCACTAGAAGGTATGACTTCAACCACTGAGCCTAACCCTGATGGTGTCGATAGATTGAAACCATGAGATCTCAATAGAAAATGTGATTTAAGAATGCAGAGAGGACTCTACCAATTGAGCTAACCCTCGAGGATTGAGTCTAGAAGAATAAATTTCCAACATACGCAAAGCAATTTCAATGACTAACAAAAATGGTTGCCACATGTTTCAGGTTTGTTTACATTTTTAGTTAGACGTGAAGGATTATGTTAGTTTCTCTTACCTTAAAAATGACAACACCTTGGCAATTACATAGAGAAGTTAAGGCTCATCATTGATTATGTGTAACCTAGTTCTTTGAGTGGCGCTGATTTCAAACAGGCTTAGTCATGCCCCTACAAATCTAAAGGGAATATTGTGGAATCATCTAATTAAAATAAATAAATAAATAAAAATAAAAAAACTATGGTGAATATCCAATTAATCAAATACTAGAGTGTCTAAGAATAAAATAAAATTTGATTTAGAATTAGATTAAGAATTTTAAAAATGTCATTACACCGCGCAAGCCTTAACATCATTACATTATGTGGAAACCTTAGTATACTTAAAAAATATATATTTTTAAAGATATATGGATAGTTTTTATGTTAATATTAAAAGGAGGGGTTTGTGATCATACTTTCTCTTCCTAGCCAGTTTCATATGTTTCTCAATGATGTCCTCTTCCATGTCTACTGCTTGGTCATGTCCAAAAGAACCAACTGAAGTTAGGGAAATTTTGGCTTCATATGAATGAAATATAAGGAACTTTTGGCTTCATATTTGGAGATAAAATGAGACCAAATATGTTTTTTTCTCTCTTTTTGAATGGGTTTCCATTTCATGTTTAAGTTGGTTAGCACACTTGGGTGGGAAACATGTAATATTCCTAGAAATATGCCCTAAGCAGCACTCCAGCCCATGTATCTCCCTTAATTATTACCCTTAAACGATATTTCCATGTACGTTTGGTGAGTATCCAATTGAGGGAATGAATTTTTTAAACTAAATTTTGTATGGTAATGAGGGGGATAAAGCAAAGTGCATGCTTCCTCAAGTATTCTTTGTTTCTTGTAAAAAAATGTTTATTTTTTAGGTTTCAATATTTCCCACAAGGTCTAATGCAAGGAATGTAGGATGAAAGTGCACAAGTACTTGTTTTGTCTACATGTATAAATTTTGAAGGTTATGAAGTGTGATTAAAGTTTATGGACACTATAACCTCTATCTTCTCGATGTGAGTTTCAATGGGTTTGATTCCATTACCAAACATCAATAAATTTTCTTTTTCAACATATATGGATAGTTTTTGTGTTAATATAAAAATATGGGTTTGTGATCATACTCTCCAATCTTTTCCAGTTGCATATGTTGCTCAATGATTTCCTCTTCCATGTACACTACTTGGTCATGTCCAAAATAAGCAACTAAAGTTGTAGTTATCCTAAATTTTCTTGGTCATGCATTCCTCCTCGAGCTTCTCTTTGTTGCTTTCCCTAACCTCCAAAATAACAATTTTCCCTTTGTGATTTTCCAACTGGGTTGTCATACGAACTTAGAGAATTTTTGGCTTCATATAAACGAAAGATAGGGAAATTTTTGCTTCATATGAACTTCTTGTGTCTACATTAAGAAATCCTTCATACAAAGTATTATATAGAAAGTTTAGACACATAAATCTTATTCAAAATCAGGCATTTGCAGTGCTCTATAACTTAGATGGTAATATTTTAGTTTCAACACCTACTGGAAGTGGTAAGACTATTTGTGTTGAGTTTGATTTACTACTATTGCATCAAAAAGGCCCATATAGTGTATTTAAATGTTTCTATATTTCTCCTATATAATCTCTTTCCAAAGAGAGATATTGTGATTGGGATCAGAAATTTGGAATAAATACAAAAAAACCCGAAAATGCCTCCTACCTCGCTTGACAAGACTCCTTTAAGATGTGACTACTTTAGATGTTATCCACTTATGATGGATTTCACTTGGGTTGGTGAGAATGAGGCTTCCCCTCACTTTAATTTATATACTTATGAAAGGATTCTTCTAATTTTCCCTTGTGGCCTTCACAAGTCATAAAATCTCAACAACCTCAACATTCAAATACTTTTCCTTTTATTCCACCGAAACTAGTTACACGCTTCAATGTATCAAAGTATATGGGTATTTTTATTGTAATGTAATATTAAATGATATCATATTATGTTGAGTTCTCAACATCCCTTATGACACTCACTAACGATTTCTCTCATTTGATGGACTATTATAGGAGTTTCAACCAAACAGTTATTTGTTAGATCTATCTTCATCGAGTGACAAAAGTTCAGGTAGGATAGAAGAAATTGACCAAACATCTGCTACGTCATCTAGCAGGCGAAGAGAAACTAGAGGTGAATACTAAAAATATTAGAAGAAAAGTCCATAGACGCATGTTTTTTTTCTCGCTAAACAAGGGTCGTGTTCTTATGTTAATGAGAGCATAGATGACATAGAGGTACCCTTGAGGTATGAACATCTAGTGAAACAATGGGAACCTGAGGATCTTCCTAAAATAAACATTGATTTTTCTACTAGTGAAATTATATACCGCATTTCCCCATCGTCATTACATGGTTTGGGGCTATTTTCCATGGATGGCATAAAGGTATGTTACAAAGTATTAACTAAATTGTTGGAGTATGCCAGACCCTGTTTCAACTAGTCCAATATAGAAAAAGTATGCGAAGATATGGAGTGGCCGCAAATTATATAAAACTAAAAGACAATTATCAAAATAAAGGCACAATTATGTATATTGATGGAAGGCCAAAAGAAGCAGGTAATATTGCAGATTTTATAAATGGTACATGGACCGTGACCACAAATAAGCAACCCAATTGCATATTCGAGGGGTGTGAAGGAAATCTTGTATTTGTATGTGTTATTAAATCAATAGCTATAGGGGAAGAGTTTCTCATTGATTACAATTTGAATCAAATAGATACAAATATTTCTATTATGAGGGTGATATGTATTCAATTTTACCCAACTTGTAAGCAATGCCTATTATATGTTATGATTGTCATTTTCTACAATATATTGTCAGTAGTGGTTTTCTTATTAATATAATGATGATTAATTTTAGATGAATTGAAAATTACACTTATTTGATAAATAAGGTGATTAGGGGAAGGCACCAGTTTTAGAGCAGTCCACAAATTCTCCTAAGGAGGATCTTACTTAAGACGAAATATTTATGTATGTTGATCCAATCCAAATGATAAATAAGCTTCGAATGAAATCAAACAATAAATTTAGTGCTTTAGTTCAGACTAAACCTTAGACATAAGAGATAAAAAGCGAAATCAAAACATTGATGCACCAAATTCGTCAGTATGGGGTGAGAAACTCATTTAATTATCCCATTTATTTGTTTATGATTTTAATTATCTCATCCTTTATAAAAAAAACTCTTTATTTTACAAGAGTTTTTGGCGGAGTACGAACCTCATGTTGCAACTATGGGGGGTGACAATGGTAGCAACGTCAATTCCCCACCTATGAGTGGCACATCAGTAATTGAGACCAGTACACCCACTCAACCACAAACAATGGGATATGCACCTCCTGCACAACATATGTCATGATTTGCAGATGATGATGTGGATGTAGAGCATGATATCATTTCACAATTTCAAGTGAGATTTCCCAAATCTTCCTGTGTTACTAGCATGGGAACTCTGCCAATTACATTTTTGGTAGATGAGGAAAATGTCCCCATGAAAGTAAGTAAATTTTTAGGTATTTAAGAAATTTTTTAAATATTAAGTACAATCTAATTGAAATTAATGTATTGTCTGTGACAATTTTAAAGTAATGATAATATCGTTTTACATGAAATTATGTATTCTATAGGCGTTTATATGACCTAACCTTGGAAATCTTTGGTCCCACTATTCACATAAACTGGAAATCCCAAAATTCCAAGTTAAAATATGAACTTATAACCAGGATGGTTCACCTGTTCAATGAGGGTACCTTCAACAAAACTAGAGTTACCTCTAAGGCGAGCTTACATTTGAAATATTTGCAGGGCTATTATAGGTGTCATTTGGAAAGAACAAGGCCACATGAGCGCCCTCCATCGATTCTATAGATGGAGTGGAAAGAACTCGTGGTAGATGAAAACGAGAAGGGATTGTGAAAAGCAGGGAAGACACCACTCATACCAGGAAGGTATGAGGCACTTTTAATAATGTAATTATGATGTTTTATCATCATTGTGAAAACTAATTATTTTTTTCAATATTTTAAATATAGGCTTCCAGAAACATCCAAAGCCACAATGGCTAGAATAGACAAACATGGGAAGCATCATCTTGGCCCAGGTTGTTACTCTAAATTGACCGCTAAAATTTTAAGTATATAAAAAATAATTTGCATCGAAATTATAAATTCTAAAGAATTTTAATTTAATAGAACATAAGAAGAAAAATTCATGTTCTCATGAAAAATTGCAAGGGTCACAATTCAAATAGGCTCCCACTAAGGAAGACCTAAAGCTCTCTTTCAAGCATGACTATCAAGTCATGGTTGAATGTAGGTTAATCTTGGTGTCTTCACAGTCTTCCAATGCCCTGCCTAACACTCAAGAAAATAAAAGAAATAAATAAAATTTTATAAATGATTACTTGTATAATCTATTAGTTATTATTTTTGGCCATAAAGTAATGTGCTTGATTGTAAAAAGTAGGCAAGAAATGTGGATACAACACATGAGCCTACTGACGATGGAGTGCCTCGTGAGACTGATGTTCAACTCAGTGGTAGAGGTATTTCATGTGTTATAAAAAAAATTTAGTATGGAATACAATTAAAAATATTTAAATGCAAATATTGTATTAATTATAACCTTTCTTGTTTCTACACCAGAGCATGTACAAGATGAGGCTAGAAAACCGTACGGCCACATCCGAAAGTATTTCTCCTTCATCCACTATCGAAGTAGGTAAAGAACACTTTACTACTCTTTTTATTAATACAAATGTGTAATAATAGTAACTATAAATATGAATTTAACATTTTATTATTATTTCAATTGATGCTCGGGCCCACTTGTAGCAGCATAGTCGTAGGACTAGGTTAGAAGCAAGACATACATAAGATCCCATAACAACTGAAGGGGGCCAATATCAATACATCCTTGCTAAATAACTATTTAAAAGGAGAAAAAAACCTAATAAAAAATTATTTCACTTGTTTATTAAGAGATATATTTTTTTGGTACCACATTTTTTACTGAGAGGTTCAATGCCTCATGGCTTGTGCACATGTAACTTTTGACTATCTTAATAAAATTTGTGATTTTTTCGTTGCAAAAAAAATGAACGAACTTGTCTAATATTGTGTGATATTTCTTCATCCAACTCTAATTTGAGGTTATGATTGAATTATAATGCAATGAATTGTTTATAGAGGCTCAACCAAAACCCATATAAATTGAATAAGGGGAAAAATATAAAAGACACATTATAATATTTTGTCTCATATAAATTTTGTGGATTTTAAACATCTTGGTATACAAGTCATTTTCAAATATGCACAACCATTATGACTACAAGGAAAACCATGGAATATTTCATAGGTTATATCACTAGTTTCCATAAGCTTTATAATTATAACTACCATGCATTGAACTTATTTATAACGTAGCAACATTTTTTAAATCAATCACCCATTTTAGCCTTGGGAATGAGATACTTATAAAAATTTCCCTAGTGAAGGATTTGAGTAACTCCAATTCTAAGTTTGTGTACTAATGAATTATTATAGTGCAATATACATGACCTTTAGGATTTTCCATCCACAATATTTTGTTACAATACTTCTAATATTCTTGTTAATAAAAGAGTCAATGCCTTCCTTTCTTTGAATAATACCCTTATTCTATAGTCCCTGAACTACTCCCTTAGTTGTGATTCATCTATCAACCTTCCAAATGAATAGTTACGAGTTCAATCCTATATGTTTTAGTGATTAAATTGTTCATCTTCATGTGTCCCTTTCAATTACATAATGGTTTCAACTCGTGTGATATTTAACTCAACTATCCATTTGAAAAAATCATGATCCTTGAAATACTGGCTTCTCATTGAAATATACCATTTACTCACTTAGTACTACTAACTAGGCCTCCTAATCTACAACTATTCCAAGTCAATTCAATTAAACAAATATGTTATCCCATTGTCCAATCACCTGATGATGGTTCTTAGCCAAATGATGCCCATTCCAATTATGAAAACATCATGTACCATATATGAAAACATATTTTTGACGATTAAATTTTTTGAGATGAAGTATTTTGTGTCTATGATTAATGAATGAATGAATGAATTTTATATGTTAAATGAATAATTACTATATGTTTTTTTATGTACATGACCTTGTTACATATTATGTAAACATAATTTTTATGATAAAATTTATTGGGATGAAATATTTTGTGGATTTACGAATGAATGAATGTTTGATACTTTTTTTTATGTATCTTAATGTCTTCCTTTCAACTATTCCCTATATAGTAGATAGATTGGGTACTCGAGAATTGAGAGTGATGTGAGGGGGGGGGAGGGGCCATGAGAGCTTCCAACTTCACGTGGTTGGTTTTGTTCAGTAGAGAATAAATTAGGATTTGGATAACCTTGGAGCAAAAAACCCTTGATCCAATAGAGCAACAACAAAGTCAATGTTGACTCCATTGCTACTTCGTCGAGTGGAGGGAGGTTTTCTCCAAGATTAAACTACTCCAAAAATTTATTCTCGAAACCAAGAGGACCTCATTCAGGTATTCATGCACTCAATTCCACTTAATTATGATTTATTCATGTAATTAAATTAAATATTTGATCAAATTTAATCTAATTTTTCCTCATTGGTCTCATGAATATGTGTAGCACTACTATTATCAGTTCAAATGTTGGAGTGGAACAACTATTTGAAGCAAATGGCTCAAAATGGTAAGGGTTTAGGTGAGACAACACAATTTTTTTTATATTTTTGGTGCATGTCTTGGTTGAGTGGGAGTTACATAAAGTTTTATAAGAAATAAGAAAAGTTTCCATGAAAACAATTCATGTAGTATATGTCTTTCTTGATCATTTTGTTTTTCTTTGAGTGAAAGACCACAAATTGTCATTTTTCATGTAGGGTGGTAGGAGAAACTCTTACTCTAATAATTGGGCATAATGCACAAGTATTATTTATTTTTATATATTTTATTAATTATCTATCTCATCTAACTTCTCCTCCTTCCTTTTTTTTTGTAGGTACTTTCATTGACATCTCTAGATTTGAAATATTAACTAGGGTTGGAGTCAAATATGCGAAAAAAAACTCATTGAAATATCACTCAACTTTATCCCACCAAGCACTTATCTACCAAGTGCATGATTTAGTTTGCTTTGCACTTGATTTCAAACAATTTTTTATCTATGCATTGAAAATATTCCAAGAACATAGACCAAACTTCTCTTCTATGCATGTCTTGGTCAAGTGGGAGTTACATAAATTTTTATAAGAAATAAGAAAAGTTTCCATGAAAACAATTCATGTAGTATATGTATTTCTTGACCATTTTGTTTTTCTTTGAGTGAAAGACCACAAATTGTCATTTTTCATGTAGGGTAGTAGGAGAAGCTCTTACTCTAATAATTGGGCATAATGCACAAGTATTATTTATTTTTTTATATTTTATTAATTATCTATCTCATCTAACTTCTCCTCCTTCCTTTTTTTTTGTAGGTACTTTCATTGACATCTCTAGATTTGAAATATTAACTAGGGTTGGAGTCAAATATGAGAAAAAAAACTCATTGAAATATCGCTCAACTTTATCCCACCAAGCACTTATCTACCAAGTGCGTGATTTAGTTTTGCTTTGCACTTGATTTCAAACAATTTTTTATCTATGCATTGAAAATATTCCAAGACCATAGACCAAAATTCTCTTCTTATCAACTTCAAATGAGAATCCCAAGACCATAGACCCAAAGACCAACACACCATGATCATTCAAGCATGCTTCCGAACTTTTTTCTTTTCATGGAGAGATTATGCACAAACATAACCCCAATTAGTAATAAACTTTCAATATATATATATATATATATATATATATATATCTGTTAATATGAACCTTATGGGTCTTCAAATATCCTGATGTTGCTCATATATCATGTTGAAAATAATTAAAAATATTAACATATTTCAAAAACATCCAAATATTATTCACCACTTTTGTAACACCCTCCCCCAACATCTACCCATGTAACAAACCAAGTAAGGTAAACATATGACGATAGGCTACTATGATATTATTCAAATCCCCGTGTACAGTTAAGGAAGTGGAACCGACACCACACAACCAATCTGACCTTCTACACATCCTAAAAAACCTCAAGGAGTTAAACCAACCTTCTAGGTGACAAACCCCTGAGGGAACTCAACATTTGAATGAATTAAAGCTCAATTCACTCCCTTGCCAAGGCCTCCATGTGACTGAGAGCCCTAGTCACTCCGATGAGCATGCTTGATTGCGACTGTCGCCTTTTTCTACCAGTGTTATGCTAGCGACTATGAGATTTAAGGCTAACTTCTAGGGCTAGGACCGAGTCACTTCGAAGAACTCAATGAAACTTCTAGAAATGAAAATTAACATCGAAACAATGATACACATGAAAATATTTGAAAAATGACATTATTGGACCCATACTAGCCATGACAAACATTTCATCAAGCATGTCACAAATATGCATTCTACATGTTAAAACAACAGATCTAAGTATAGGGTCTCATACTTATCTAAAAAGCGCTAAGAAGAATTGATTCCTTATCACATTAGCTGCAATATCATCTATTAGGTCATATATTCCGTGTTCATTCATTTAAAAATCAAAACCTTATGAGAGCCATAAATCATCACTGTCATAAAACATACTCATAACTAGCATATAAACAACAGAAATAACAAGTATATGTCAGCGATAATATCCACATATAAACCAATACAATTACACATGAAATACCAAGTATAAGTAGCTCTTAATAATAAATGAAAAGGCCAACCAAGTTTGGGAATTCCACAAACCACCTGACCATATATTGGCTGAACCAAATCTTTCTTTTTGCCAATCACCCCCGTGTCATATTTCAAGAATGAATGTGGGATATCATGAAAAAAATTCAGCGAAATCGAACCAAGGCTTCCAGAGGCCAAACCACCTCAACTAGTGATTCCACCTCACTGTCGGACATCACTAAACATCACCAGATTAGTCTCTACCCAAATTGTTCTGGGGTATAGATCATTTTTTCCAACCAATTCTGCATGACTAATAACTCAACCCACATATGCTATCAGGCTCCAGAATTTTTGTCCAACTTAGGCTCCAAGACCAGTAACTCAACCCACCAAGGGCTCCATAATTTGTCCAACCAAGGCTCCAAGACTAGTAACTCAACCTAATATGTTACATGGCTCCAAAGTGTTTTTTCCAACCAAGGCTCCAAGAACTAATAACTCAACCCACATCCAAAGGAACATGATAACAAATGGAAAATAAAATGGAAAGACACCCACAATACCACTGATATCCAGGAAATGGAAAGGCTAGGTAAAACCACTATCAATCCAGGCAATCCTCCATTCTAATGAGAGATCGTAACCAAGAAATCACATGCACATGCCATGCATGCCAAAACTGGTAAGGAAATCATACATGAAACTCGGTATCTGCAAGAAAACTCATTGTAGTTGTTGATTCCGATATCCTCTTGTGCTTTCCTACTTTTCCTTTTCCTTCTCTCTAAATCCCAAGTATGCCAAACTTCTCCAAGAGTTCTCCAAGAAAACTCTAAGTGTCCAAGAGTATGTGAGAGAGAGAGAATGAGAGCTCTAAAACTGAAATGATCAGAAGTTGAACTGACAAAAAAGGTACCAAATGATCCTCAGAAGCCTTTTTATTAATGAGGCCTCTAATTTCTTAAATTTTACATTATTTTCCTTCATTTTCCTCCTTAAATCCAACCTATGACCTTTCACCTTCCTTTTCTCCTATTTTCCATTATTTTCATAAATAAATGCCAATAAATTTCACCTTTCTTTCCAAATACTTATCCATTTCCTTTGCCAATTTTCATAGCCTTAATAAACCATTGAACACCCACAATAGGATGTTTTACCCAACATTAAGCTTGGATTATGTGTCCCATGACTTGTGTTATTATTTTTCCTTTATCAAATTTTTTGAATGAAGTTTTAACCCAGGGTTGTTACATACCCCTCCCCCATAGGGGAACACCGTCCTCGGTGTTCAATGACACCCAAAACCTACAAGACTGGTGAAAGAAAAACATACTGCCCGTGGAGCTTTATAAATTATCTTGTTGTAGTATTTACAATGATAAACATGTTGAGAATAAACCAATATGACAACATAACAACATAGAAACCATAATGACATGAAACCCATATCGCTTATTGGAGCTTTATAACACGGCTCATGGTGGTATTTAAATCCATATGAATATGTACATAAACAAAAAATCACACCAAAACATATATCAAGTACATTCACTCAACCAAAAAATATATAAGAATGCATATCTCGCATTTGATCTGCTATCTAAAATGTAGCTTCATCGGGCCCAAAGTGCTTATATTTCACTTTAACCTGTTGGATCGCTTGGTTTTGCAGCATGAAAATATTTGTCTACAAAATTCACTGAGGTTCCGGTTGGAATTCTCCTCCTGGCTCCACCTGCAATACAAACCATTCAATCACATGATCAACATCTTTAACATACTTTTTAAGCAATGACACATGCAAAAATTCTTAGGGGTAAAATGCATAAGTGGTAGCTGGAGTAATATCCCTCTCAGGCCTTATCAGGACCCAAGGGAGACAGTCAGATTAGCTGCAAAATTCACAAAGATAATACATGCATGTTCATACGAAGGATTTATTGACAAAGTGAAGTAGTGAAGGATTACATCGATGTATAAGGTAGATCTATTGGAGAGTGAAATGTAGTGTGGCAGAAGACCTCCTCACCGGCTACAAGTCTGAATCCTACAAACAAACAATGAACTAGATTAATCTTCACAGTATTATCACAACAAAAAATCAAACAAGTATATAATCAAAAAATAAATCATGTAAATCTAATCCACTTATAACATGTATCTTTAACAAATAAATAAAAAGATGCAATGACAAGACACCAAGTGGACAAAATAGAGGAAGTTCTATTATTCAAAGAAGGAAGATTACAACCATAAGTTTGGTCGAGCTTCCCTTAGCCCTTCGACTCCAATATATCTCTCCTTAATATCCAAGTGTGACAATGCTTAGGCCAATAGTTCTCAATGAACCAAGCCAACCATGAAACCTCACACTAACAACAAAATTTCACTCCTCACACAATCAACCTTTCAACCTTTGACAATGAGCCCTATCCTCCAATTTATAAGAGTTTGGGAGGATCGACCTTGCCATTCTTCTCCATTATTTTGAATAGGGAAAAATCCATTATGTTTCCATGATTTTCTAGCGTTTTCCCTATTTGGATGTTGAGTTTGGTTTATAAATGTCCAATTAGAGACCTACATTGCAGGTTGCCCACTTTTTGAATTGAATCCTTGAGAAAAATCTGGAAATTCTAGTCAGTTACTACGGAATTTGTCCCTTTTTTTCATGAAACACAGGTAACACTGCGCTTTAGGGAAGAAATTGCATTAACCCAAGCCCTAACACTCCCTTCAAGAGGCTGGGAAGAATTATAACTCAACCTAGCAGTCTCGAGGGTGCATTACCTTAGCAAAATAGGTCTTTGTCTAGGTAAATTTCTTCCTTCCATGTGTCCTTCTCCTTTAAGTTGTTGAGGAGGTCATTTTTGGTGTAACAAATCCCCCCTAAAGTGTGAGGTCAGAGACAAAGAAGGTGGCCGAAATACTTTATAAATTTGTATTAGAGCAAGAGGAGTTGGAGGACTGAGGGAAATTTGAAACAAACAAGATATGTAAAAAATTTAAATATATGTCCTGAGTCAGGAATTTCCGTGCTCAGTAGATGTATCAAAATGATTTCTCCAGGAAGAGATATGACTAGTATGCCCACCAATAAGCACAATGTGGAAGCTTGTGTCATGACAGGATCAATCTGATAAGATGTCTCTGAAAAAAATATATGCGACTTAGGAGAGGAAGCAACGCTGAATGATGCAAGCCTCAACCCAAGGTCTTGGTCGTTGCTTCTATAAACTGCATATTTCTGCATGTGTGAATAAAGGATTTGTAGTCGAACATGTGAGAAATCGTCTGATTACCAGTCAATGATGAAAATTTTTAACAGACGTGAGGACGGCCACCAATAATGATGATGGTCTCCATGATGCACAGTATAGTCTAGCGAGCGTGAATAAATGGTGTTGATGTTGAACACTCATATAATCATTCGACTAGGAGACAATGATGAAAGCCGCCAATAAAACAGAAGGTAACCTACCACTGAGGTCTACAAGTCCCAATGTACCGATATGTTTCTGGATCTACTTCCTAGATAAGATGTTGAAGTCGATTGGAAGATATCTGTCAAAAGGCATGTAATGAGGCGTCCTACATCATATGACACGAAACGGGAAAAAGATGGTTTTATTTTGAAGATACTCAAGAGAAATGGTGCAAACTGATGGCGGGAAAATAATTTTTGGCATATGATGGCTTGGTTGATACAGGAAGTAGTAGATAGTGTCATCTCTTGAACAATAGAAGGTACAACAAACAGGGTACAAGGCATCTTAAACTCATGAACACCAAAGAGTGTTAGGTTTCACCGATGTAGGGGCATCGGCATACAAAGGCTAAACTCATAGAATTGTAGGGTTCGGCGAGAAGCAAATGTGAGAGAGTTTTCTGAGGAGTGTCATGTTTGAGGTGCTGCTGCAAAATCGTTTTTCAAAGTATAAAAGAGTCAGTCTCTACTTTATTTAAATTTTTTCCTCATCTAATTAGGTTTAACGAGTATAGAAGGGTAAAATTTGTGATCTTTTCATGTTTAGGGAGTTTGAAAAACATCATAAAAGACAACTCCAAGGGGGTACCTTTGTCATGGTTGGTGATTGGGTGCGACAAAGGGATAATAGTATGCCTGACACAGTTCCTTTTCCATAACTTAGTCCATTGAGTCAGGATAATATGATAAACCTATGTTCAATGGACATATACCTCATTTTGTTATGAGTACAAGGAGACAAAGTAAACTCAATATTATTCGTGAAGTTTTAATGAGTTAGACAAAGAAAAATTTGATCCTCTTTGTGAAATTTTAACGAGTCCAACGAAGAAAAACTCAATGTATTTTTTGGTTTTTAAAGATCTAGAAAAAGATGGAAAATAATGGCTCATAGTCTTCATCATGGTAGTTTAACAAGCCCAAAGAAGGAAACTTGGGGTTTTTTCAGTTTTACGAGCTAGAAAAATTCCCTAAAAAGAAGCCTCGATCCAGGTCAAGCGTAATTAACCTTGCATAGAAATACTGACAATTCATTAGAGAATCGGTAACATCGATAAAATAATAGTTGCATAAAAAAATTGTAGAAATTTACCAATTTCAATAACTAGCTGAGTGAGTTGTACCTCCGGAATGTCTATAAGAAGGATAGAGACCTTCATTTTCACTATTTTTGTTCGGTGAAAGGGCTAGTGTGGAAAAGGGTGAAACTTCTACTGGTGAATGTGGACTATCCGGGCAACTGTTTTTGATTTTGTGTGTTCCAGGTAAGAGCTTAGGCCTTCATGTTTCATTTCATTAGTGTTTTCAATATTTTTACTGGTCAAAAAATGAGTTTTGGGAAAGCCCTATAAATTTTGGGTGGGTAACGTGGTCACCCAGAGTTAGGGCCATGTTAAATGCACTTCCCGTAAAGGGACAGTGCGTTAGCACACCCTGATTGACACAGAGGGTTGCGTTAGCTAGCCAAACAAATTTAAAAATTTTCTTGACTCAATTTTCAATGATTTAGCTATTCACTGATCCATGAAAACTCAATTTGTGTAGCTACCAAGCTATTACCATGAGTATCTGGCATGAGCAAGAGCACGAGAGAGAGGAACGGGAAATGGTTACCGATCTGGCATGTTTATTATTTCTCCACAAGCGTGGATTGCTAAAATATGCTATAATTGAGATGATGAAAGGGCAGGAGGACCTTCTGAGCTAGATTATCCAACGGTGGAATGAAAAACATAATCTATTCTGCATCGGGGTTCATGAGCTCTCGATAGAAAATGAAGATGTATACTTTATGACTGGCCTATCATGTAGAGGGCCAAGGCCCAATATTATAGGATTTAAAACTTATCCCCAGACCACCATGGGACTAATCCAAGCTCACTGTATTAACAACTTTGTGCCAGTGAGTAACTGAATAGCTATACACTACAAGAAAAAAGTACATTGGTGAGGGTCATGCTTGTGACAGACCTTTAAGGTCCATCACCAAAGCCATTTTCAATGACGCTTTTGGTGAGGGTCATTAAAGGCCCATCACTAATTCTATCTTTGGTGACAGTTCTAGTGACGAAATTTTAATGACCCTCACCAATGCTATTTTTGTTACTTTTGGTGACAGTTAAAAAATTTTCATCACCATTTATCATTCCAATGAGTTTTTTATGAAATTATGTTCTTGTTAATATATTTTTTGTCAAAATATAATGATTTAATACCATTATTGTGGAGTATTTTTTATAATATGTCCAAGGCCATAGTGGCTAGATTCAGTCAATTTTTTAAGAAGTAATTAGTGTGTATCATTTCCCTCAAGTAATGACTAGTCGAATAGAGTTTTCCTATGAGTCAACACATGATTCATATCTATTAATTTTATTATCTAGAAAATTCCCTTTAGATAAAGTCCCACTAGTGTGTGTAGGAAATATATTATTTAATACATAAACAACTTTGTTAATTCTATTAATGAGAAATACCTAACACTCCCCAACAATCCGAGCACACCTTAAATTTGGCACACACTAACATTTCTTAGAACCTCACATGTCTTGGAACATCTTTGTATCTAGAACATCTTGTCATGACACTAACGCCCAAGCACATGGTGACATGTGTTATCACAACATGGAACTCTCCTAGCATGCCCTGGAACACCTTGGTTAAATGAATTGACATAGATTAGCACTTGGCACACACTGCCACTTGGAATGTATTTGGAACTATTATTAGTGTGGTTAGCATGCCCCTTTTGAAAAATATAAAGTCTCAACTTATTAACCCTCTTATTGGTTCTTCCTTTTGTTTCCTTGAAAATTCTTGACACATATTGAAATACCCTGGCACCCTATAGATCCTTAGCACCTAGCATGTATTGGCACTATTTGGCACATATAATTAGCACACCCTGGGACTCCCAAGCACACTTTGAGACTTCCTAACATGACTTGATATTCCCTAGCATGCCTTACCAATCCTTATCATACCTTTTCACTCCCTCCTTGGCATGACAACTAGCTCTCATTAACACTAGTCCCTGGCACACATTCCTCATATTCATTAACTTCCATGAATTTTGACCTAGTGCTCCCTTAATGTTTTTTCTTGGACTCCTTAACATTCCTCAACATGCATTAACACTCTCTAGAACACCTTAGCACTCTTCAACATGCCCTTCCACTTCATAGCATGCATAACACTCTGTGACACATATTGGCACTTGGCATGTGTTGGCGCTTGGAAAGTCTTAGCATGTACGGAATATGTTGACATGACTTGGTATAATTTGGCATGGTTTAATATTAAATTTATTTGAGATCAACTATTGTAAAGTATATGAGAAGAAACAAAGGAAGACTTGGCACTTAGAATGCACTAAGACTTTGCACTTGGCACTTATTGGCGCCTAGTGTTGGTGTGTCTAGTGTTATGCAGGTAAATCCTCTCTACGGACAGAGACGATCCCTCTAGCCCTAGAGTGGGTCTAGTAACAAAGGGAAAAGATAAAGTGTAGGTTCCTTAATTAATTAATGAAAAGGACAAGGTAGATAGACCTACCTGGATTCCAACACTGTCATGGCTGATGGTGGTGATGGCCTCTTGATCTTTGCTTCGACAGGTCACAATCCTTCTGCTACAATGCTCAGATACCTGCACGAAGATCAAAAAACAAGAGCAGGATACGAAACAATGATCTCATTCATATTCAACTAACCATTCAAGGAGGGTTAATCATATTGCATCAAATAAAACACATTTACGCAAGATGGGAACCAGACAATAGTAATGTATATGTATTAATAAAAGTAAGAGTTACAACCTGAGCCTTGATGTCACAACCTCCTTCAGCAGGGTTCATTCGAAGCATATCTCTATGAATCGTCAGGGAATCCATACGGGATGAATACACAAGTCTAAGCTCTCTCAATGGGGGTCTCTTCCATTCTATCTTTTCTAACAAAATGTACAAAAATATCTTCATCGTTTCAGTTATGATATGTTCAGTTCATCTATCACATCAATGGAAGATGACTATATTTATAAAGGGAGAGGAGGAGGTTGGGATACATACAATAGTGGAAGGGAGGCCTTATCCCTTGGGAGGTTTCCCCAAAAGGTGGAAACGAGAGGCCAAACAAGGGAGGCCATGGTTATTCAGTCAAACCACTCCAGATGAATCACCCATGAAGTTTGTTATGATGGAAACTTCGCCTCTATTTTTAAAAAACATTCCATAAATAGGTTGGCGTGGGTAGCTCACTGGGACAGATCGCCAATGGGCATGGGGCCCAGTGTTAATTTCCCAATCGGTGCGAGGGCATAACAGTCTACTAGCGCTAAGGAAAAAACATGTGTTTCTAATGGTCTGTTCAGGAAATTGTCAACAAAGGGAGTGTTTTCCTCATGGCAAGGGATGCAATGATGGTATTTGCAATGCATGAAACTTTATTTTGGTCACATAAATGAGCCTCCAATGTGCAGGATGGGGATTGCAGGGACAGTGAAAAAATGTTGTGTAACAGATGCCCCCTAAAGCATGAGATCCAAGAGAGAGAGGGAGGGGTGAAATGCTTTACGAGAACGTGTTCAAACCAAAAACCGTTGTCAAAAGACCTACAATTAAAAATACAACTGATATCTTTGATACATGAGCATGTGGCATGGGCGCAACCATCCATAAGAGAGTACATACATGAACTGAGATCCGAGGTATGGACACAACCATCCAACAGTAAGGATAAAAAATAGACTCAGGTATGGTCACAACCATCTAATCAAATGAGTCATGTAATAAAGTCATGATAAACCATAATATCCTGCAACCTGGATCTTATCAAACAAAAACCAGGGTCTTGTGCTCCATCTCAATCCAAACAAGTACAAATTCAAGCATGCGAATATGTGAGTTGAAGTCGAACATGCAAGAAAATCACCTAATTACCAGCCAATGATGAAAGTTGTTAATAGGCACGATAGAAACCACCAATAATGACAATGGATCTCAAGGTACAACAGGTACAATCCACGGAATTTGAACAGTGATATGTTGTTGAACACCCGTAGAATCACTCGATCGAAGGCCAATGATGTGGACCTGTCGTCAAATGCAAAGAACCTGTCATTGAGGCATGCAGGCTCCAAGGTACTAGTAGGGAGTCTCTATACCAACTTCCTGGATAATGAGTTGAAGTCGAGAGGAAGTGATCTAGTCAAAGGAGGTCCATAATTTTTCCCACATCATCGACACGAGATAGAATAACATAATGAATCAGGACCAACAGAGAATTATAGGTAGGTTGAAAATTGCATAGGCAAACTTGTCTTGAACATATTAGCGACACGACTCTGGATTTGGAAGTATTTGACATTAAACGGATCAGAGGTCATGACGACATGGAAAATATCAGATGAGAGGTCAAAACATATTACCCAAACCCATGGAGGCAAAAATGATGAAATGAGATGTCCCCAACTCGACATGAATGCAGACGAGTGTCATGTTCAAGAGCGACATATTGCCAACACAACTAAAGACTGGTTCCATTTCCCCCCACCATTTCTGGTGAGTACCCCAATTATTTATTTAAAAACAAGCTTGAAGGGGATAGCATATGCTTGCAATATAAGTTTTTCCTTCATACAAATCCATCCTAGTACATTTTACGAGCCTTAGGAAGGAGGAACTTGGGGAACATCATGGTGACGATGTCCAATGTCATCAGAGTTTAATGAGTCTGACAAAGGAAGAACTCATCATCTTTTCATGTCTAGAGAGTTTGAAAAGAAGTAGAAAAGAAAACTCCAGCATTTCCCTTTTCGTAAATAGTCCCTCAGATCCAAAAAGGTAGAAAAAAATATCTGAAATAACCTCTTAGTTGCGATAGGCTAAGGTATTCCTTTTTCGTAAATAATCTATCCCAGCCCGAAAAAGGGGTAAATGTATACTGGGCAGATATCATTTTGCAGCCATTTAACGAGTTCAAAATGATAAGAGGCTCAGAAATCTTTTCAGTTTTAGAGAGTCAGAAAAGAGTTGAAAGATGACTCCAGTAGTGAATTTTTCGTGTTTTTACCGAGTCCGAAAAATTATAAAATACAACTCATTACTTCATCACTATATCAATAAAAACCTGTCGTTGCACAGGAAAGAAATGTAAAACCCATTTCTCGAAATAACATAATGTAATAATAGAAAAACATGTCTTAAAACCTAATTAGGGTTTTGAAAATTTGTAAAATTCCAATAATGGTAAAAAACAATTACTTTTCACTTTTACTTCTTGTGGAGCAATAGTCACCCATTTTATATTGTGTTTTTGCGGTGACGATAACGGGAAATCCGGAAGACCAATCTCGAATCCATCAGTTCCAGGTAAGAGCCAACATCTTTCCCCACATTTTAAGTCTTCTTTCATTACTTGCAACCTTCAATTTTGATTTTTGAGGGAGAAATTGTTAAAACTAGGGCACGATGATTGGCGCGAGTTTCGGGCACGGACTTGCCCCAATCGCCCAATTTTCTGAACTTGGGCACGCCCATTGGCGTGACTATTTTTGAAAATAGTTGCACCAACCACGCAACTCTTTTTAAACTCAAAATGCAAGCTTAAAAGCCCAAATTCCACAAATTTTAGCTTTTAATTTGGCTAATAATGTCCGTATGAACATGTTTGTAGGTGTAAAGTGGCAAAATGGTGATCGAGTGGAAGGAAAGGGAACACAGTGAAGAAGATGAGCTTGCCATGGATAATGAAAGATGCATGGAAGTTCTCAGAGACTGTGGACTGAAAAATTTCTTTATGAAATCGTGCCTCAGAGCTCAACCAGAGTTGCTGTAATACTTGATCAGTATCTGGGATGAGGATCAGGAAAAATTCATTCTTCGTGATCAGGAACTCGAAATTGATGCCTCGGTTGTTTACTTCATAACAGGACTATCATGGAAGGGGGCAACACCAATCTTAACCAACACTCGACCCAACATGGAGAACATGACCATGGTGATCGACAGGGTATGTCGAGGGGCACGAAAGGATCAGGAAGCGGAAAGTGGATATCCAAACTATCTCGGACTTGGGACTAAAAGTAGTGCTACATACCATCACGCGAGCTGTGGGATCGCAAGCACCGCACGAAGCAACAAAAACACAAATCCTTCTTGTAGTAGACTGTCTAACACCGACCCTCTACAACTGGGTAGAGGCAGTGACGATCAATATGAAATGTCAACTAACGAAATGAAAGAAGGGAAAACTAAAGTAGTTCAGATATGGATCCATCTTGGTATTGTTCTTCCTGGAACAACTACCAATTTTCCAGCGACAGGAAGTGATAGTCCCAACACCACCAGCACAGGAGCGACGGATGGCCCATTGGGCAGCACTGATGCCAAGGTCAGGGGGTGGCCAATAGATGTCCTAGAGACCGGAGTTCTTTGATTGGATTTGTTGACAGCTGACTGTCATGGAGGACTGGCCCTACTCTAGCACAGATTTCACTGGTGATCTAGACCTCCCACTCTCGGAAGGAGAGGATTGGGATGAAGCACTTGGTAAGACTCATTTTTTATTTTTTATGAGTATTATGATTTTTTTTGTGACGTATGTTATGACATTAAATCCATGTGTTATGCAGATGTTAGACCAGAAAGACCTACGGGAATGTCTCTAATAGAGGCAAGTCCCTCACGAATTTTTTATATCCCCTCATAGTGTGGGAGGCGAGGAGGAGGAAATCATGTGCAACCTGGAGGGAATATCTCGTGGAGTCCCAGACTATGCATGATTCGACGATGTTCCTCATGCATATCAGACACATACTGTAGGGGTGTCAAACCGATTTCACTGCTTGCTGAGGCATCTTGTACAGGAAATGACATGCTATCATGATCATCATGCCGATTAGACACCTAGGATTTACTTCTGCATATTTTTTGAGAGACATGATGTCTCAGGATGTAACAGAAACACACATATTTTTTAAAACTTATGGTGCACACTGATGCAAAATTTTGATATATATATATACATCTATCTTCCTATTTGATATGAGTCTTTCATGTGATGATGATTTTACAGATTACGCAAATGTCTATCTAATACAATGTTAGCCACTATATCAGTTAATGCATTCATTTGTTTAGGAATATGTTGATATGTGATATAATCAAAATGTCTTTCTAGTAAACGAACATGTAAATACAATCTTAAAATGTGAGGGTTTCTAACTGAATAATGCCCATTAAGTTGAAAAACAACAAGCTATGAGTCTAGATTTACAACCATTGCACTAATGCCGAGGGTAATCGCCTCGGTTAACAGTTCAATAACAACACTATACTCAGCAACATTGTTTGTAGTTCATCTTAGACAAATACCTTGCAGATCTATCAACTCACCAATAGGATCATAAATCACCCAGCCTGCTAAAGGAAATTTATGGGTATTGCGGGAAGCACCATCTGCGAAACCGACATAAGGGGTAATAAACATCTGCACAATAAGAAATGACCCAATAAGTAGAAAGACGCTCGCAAAACACACCAAGCCAAAAAATTTACAAAAATGAAAAGAACACCTATGTACACAACACATGCATGAATGACTCATGCATAATATTTTTTGAGATACAACCCATTTCTAGGCTGATCTAAAGGATGACCTTCATAATTAATGATCTCATAGGCCCCATTCCGGAAGCCACGTTTAACAATGTAGGGCCCATGCCACATGGGTTGAAATTTTCCTGCCCCCATCTTATCATGAGCTTGGTCGTACAGGAGGATGAGGTCTCCTTCTACAAAGGAGGGAGGGGAAACTGACTAGTCAAAATGAGCTTTGACCTACTTCTTCTGTGCCTCGATGACCAAAGCTGCAAAGCGATGAGTTTCATCCAGCCTTTCTAAGTAGAGAAGACGCTCTTCTTCGGGTGAAGTGTTTGGAAATAATTCAACAGCCAACTTGAGCGAAGGTATTACACACTCAATAGGAAGGGTAGCTTCCAGACTGTAAACAAGCTGGAATGGAGTGAATCTGGTCGCATCCTTGACTGAGGTTCAATATGCCCAGAGAGCTGAAAATAACATGAGATGACAGTTGGATTTTTGCATCCCAATTGTACGTTGAAGCATGGTCACAAGAACTTTGTTCACAACTTCAACCTGGTCGTTGGCCTAAGGATAGTATGACGTTGAGCTGTCGTGACACAAGCCCAACCTGGAAGTTAACTCTGCCACCATATAATGTTGAAAATGGGAACCATGATCGGTAATGATGGCTTGAGGGACACCAAACCTATAAATGATGTGATTGAATATGAACTGAGCTGTTGTCTTACCGTCGGCGGCAAGTGTAGGCATTGCTTCGGCCCATTTGGTGAGGTAGTCAACGTCTACGATAATATAAGCATGCCCCCTGGCCGAGTGACAGTTACACATCATAAAATCGATGCCCCACTTCGCAAAGGGACCAACGGTAATGGTAGGGTGGAGATGTGCAGGTGGCGCATGCACCTTGTGCTGATAGATCTAGCAATCATGACATTTACAAACAGCGACAATGCAGTCCTTGAAGATAGAGGGCCAGAAATACCCAACACGAAGAATCTTCTGTGTAGTGGCATAACCAGACATGTGACCACCACAAGCACCACTATGACAATCATTCAGAACTTTATCAGCCTCCTCGAGGGTCAAACATTAGCGGAGAATGGAATCTACTCCGATGCGGTAGTGTATCCCTACCTATACGATAAGGTTGCGATTGATGGCGGATGTGTCGAAGGGCATCCTTTGTCAACCCAGATCTAAAGGTAGAAGTCTAGAGATATACGATGATATCACTGTACCAAGGATCGAGGGCATTAATAAAAAAAAGTGTATCATCTAGAATGCATTCCTCATAACCAGATGGAGCGGAGTTAGAGGGAAGGGAGCAGATCAGGTTGGAAAAGGCTAATGATTTCTTCGACTTGGCAGTAGTAAATTCCAAATCGAACTCTTGGAGGATAAAAATCCACTTTGAGTATTTGTCCCCTAGCAATTTTTGAGACAATATACAGGTCGTAGGGTTGCATTCAGAAATCACAGTCACAGTACACAACAGAATATAATGATGAAGATGTTGAACCTCTTAAACTGCAGCTAACACTAACTTCTCGACATGGGAATAGTGTGTTCTGGTATCGATAAGGTTACGAGAGAGGTAGTAGATAACATGTTCGTCACCGTCATCATCGTCTTGCACCAGAACCATGGATATTGTGCTGAAAGCGACAGCTAAATAGAGGGAAAAATCGCGATGATAGTTTGGAGGACGCAACAGAGGAGTGTTGACAGGCAACATTTTCAAAGCATCGAAAGACTTCTGGGTGATCTCATCCCAAAGGAAAGGGGCACCCTACTTTAGTAATCGCTTGAATCCTTTAGCCACTTCAACATAGTTAGGTATAAAACGGCGTAAAAAATTAGCCTTCCCCTACAGACTCTGCAGCTAATGTAATGAAGATGGAGAGGGGAGATTAAAAATAGCCTCAACTTTGAGTGGATCAAGGAGAATACCATCTTTGGACATGATAAACCCCAAGAGTCTACCGGAATCGACACAAAAGACGCATTTGTGCAGATTTAGCTGGATATTATAGCGTTAACAACGAAGAAATATCTGACGAAGATGGTCAGGATGGTCGTTACGCTTAGCTAAATGAGCCGGAAGGTCTTCTAGATAAGTCTGAATGATGTGCTTAATATTGTGAAAAGAATATGACATCGCTCGCTGAAAAATGGCCCCATCATTCTTCAAGCCGAAAGGGAGCTTCTTATATGCGAAAGTACCCCATGGACAGATGAAGGCAGTCTTATGTTGATCAGTCGGGAGAATGTTAATCTGGTTATAGCCAGAAAACCATCCATGAGGGAAAATATCTCACTCCCAGCGCAGTCATCAATGACCTGATCGATAAAGGGAGTAGGATAATTATCCTTAGGACATGCCCGATTGATGTCACGATAATCAACACAGACCCAAATGGTACCCTGTTTCTTATTGACAGGGACAATGTTAGAGACCCATTCTTTCAAGGGAATCGGGTAGATGAAACTAGCGTTGAGAAGTTTTTCAACCTCACTTTTAATGGCGGCATCTTTTTGAGGGTGCACAGGACGAAGGCACTGACGAACAGGCTTCGAACCAGGGTAGGTAGGAATCTAATGCACCACTATACTGGGATCGATGCCGAGAATTTCTTCGTAGGACCATGCAAAGACGTCGCAAAACTCGCAGAAAAGGTTAGCATAAACCTGGAATTCATTGGAAGAATAGGTGACCCCGATATGGATTTTCTTGATGATTCCTGGTTTCACAGAAATGTCGATAGGCATCGTTTGCGTAATATTACTCAAGTTACCCTTTTTAAAAACTTCATGTGTCATAATAGGCATTTGAAGCAGAGGAGAAGGAACCTAAGATGAAAACCTCTCAAGAAATGTACACATGTCCCCAAGGCCAGGCATGAACGAGGAATGATGATGACTATCATCCCACAGAAGATCCTCGAGAGGCATGGTTTCCACGATGGTTTCATCGGAGGCAAATATCTCTTCAAGGGATATGGTGAATCTGAATCGCCAAGCCAAGGGGATTTAGAATAAGTGTCAAGAGACATGCTCAAAGGAGCATGATCAGAAGACGGAGCTTCTGAAGCCGCGATGAGTTCACAATAGTCAATCTCAATCGGACTCAATGGCATTGAATCTCTGAAATAATCAATCTGTTTAGGCGAAGGGATGATCCATGGGTCGTCATACCGAGAGATCATATTGATCTGAATAGTGTTGTGTGGAGGAAGGGGAAAAATACCCATGAGGGCAATATATTTGAAGAGACCCAGCCCAACGCTCTTATAGGGAGTAGGAATCTGATCCACATACGGGGCGCTGTTCTCGAAAGAAGAGGTGAAAAAATACAATTGATCAACAACAACAATCTTTCCTTCGTGTGGGAATTTCAGGACACGAAAGAGAGTGGACGGAATGCACAACATGTGTGAGTCCAATTGCGACCGAGGAGAAGATTGTAATTGAGCTTGGCATCAACTACTTCTACCTCGACATTGACTATCTTCCCTTTTGAGGTAACCAATAAACTAGCGAGAACACCTAAAGGTTTTGATTCCCTTCCATCAAATGCTTCAAGGGAATTTGGCGATGAATTCAAGGCTGGAGAACCAATGGCTTTCCAGCAAGAAGATGACATGATGCACATAGACGCACCCTCATCCACAACTGCTTGATGGATATTGAGACCATTAATACCAACTTGTATGATGAGCGCAATTTGGTACGAGAGTCGTGGAACGAAATTCTCTAAATCGAAAGCAAGAAGGCTAGTATCAATAGGATCAACCCCACCAATTTCAGATAGCAAAGCCTTCCGTTGAGACAGACAACTCTGAAGTACTTCTAATGCAAAAATTACAGATGGCACCTGAGCCAAATCCTCAATAATACTGTAATGTTGAGAAGCACGGGCATTTGGATTGTAAGAAGACTTACGGAGTACACCTTTGGAAGGTGTTCGTACAATGGGATCAGTACTGGGCCTTTCAATATGAAGAGGGCCAAAAGCAGGTGGAGGAGGAGGACCATCATCGATCTCTTTCCCCGCTGCCTGACATGATTTGGTATAATATTTCGACCGAGTAGCAATAGAAAGGGATGCAGAACCGTTCATCATGAACACCTGAGAGCCAAATGGGGTAGAGGACTAAAGTTGCTCTACCATCTAGGTCTGCTGATATGGAAAAGTTTCTTTAAGAATATCCGTAGTTCCCTGGGTGCCTTTGAGCAATCTACTTACTTCGGCCCATCGAGGACAGTCCTTGGTGTAGTGCTCTTCATCACAAGTCAAACAAGGGTACTTCGGCTTACACTGTGAACCATCATTAGCACGAGATTTATACGAATCTGGTTTCGGGGTATCGGCTTTGGCCTTACCTTTATCCTTCTTTTTCCCCTTGGAAGGTTTATCTGATGGATTGGCCTGAACGGCTTTGACTTCCGCGGTTTTCCCAGAATTCGGGGTGGGCTGATGTTACACTAAAAATTTTCACCTTGACATTCTGCTGACTGTATGAGCTCATTAACACTCATACATGCCTCCTCTGCAAGTCTTACAACCTTTACTCCTCATGTCAAGCCCTGAAACAGGAGGAAAAACCCTAAAAATCTCTGAAACTTTGGGTACGCATGTAACATGAAGCCTGCATGCATTCCTGGCTTGGGTACGCAGGTAATGCATGGCTTACCTACGTTTTAGAATGCAGTTTTCCTTTGAAATTCCTGCGTACCATCCTCAAAGTCAAAAAGGTGAGAAATTAAAGTCAAAAAAGTGGTTTGAGGTCAATTCTAGAAGGTTCTAGATGAGAATTTTTGGGGATGAGTACGCTTTGATAAGGTGCATGTATCCCTCACCTTAAGGAACTAATCCCTTGATGTGAGGATTCTATCCCTTTGAAGGAGGATTCTATCCCTACAAAGGTGGAATCCTAACCTCCTCATCTACTCTATAAAAGGAGGCATTGGGTAGCCTCAAATGGTTAAGTTTTTGGAGATTGAGATTTTGGAGTTAGATTTTGGAGATTGAGAATTAGAGTTCAAGCTTTATGTGTGATCGAGTTGAAGTGCTATTGAGATTTAGACTTCCTTCTACTAAGCTTTTGAGAGGAAGGATCACATACCTCTTTATGCTTCTAGAAGAAGAGTGCAAGACTTATCAAATTAGAGGAGACTCCTGCTTCGGACCTCGGGAAGGCCTTTCGAACATCAAGGCTAAGGTTGTAAGGTTTTCCCTCTTTTGAGATTAATACAAACATACTCATTTTTCTCAATAAGCTGTCTGTTCATGGTTTATTTCATATATTCCTTGATCACTATGATAAGCATGGTTTATGATAATGTCTATACAGGTGCTATGTAATATTTTGCTTGTTTGTGACTGCAGGTTTACGAGGAAAACTCCTTCAAGTGCACGAGGGACAACAACGACTTCAAACAAGCGCTGGACATACGGTAAGTCTTTTACACCTCTATAGAGCTTTTGTAAACCTTACATGCTTAGAGAAAGATTAGTCTATTTGGCTATTTGTTGCTAGATACTTTTAGTACTAGGGATATCGGTCTTGTCCGCAAGAACGATTTATCCGGTAAACAAATTGGCGACTCCACTGGGGAAAGAACTTGTTGTTTTTGGTTCTCTTTTATTTTGATTTGAAGAAAAGTTTTTCCTGGTTTTTAATTGATGGATATCTGCTTGGGTAGCTTAGGTTTTCTCTGTTTTTGAAAATTTTGAAATATTTTAAGTTTTTCTTGAGCTTTTCTAGGGACCGCACTTTGTTCTTTTGCACAGTGCGGGCAGTTTCGCACTTTCCTTAAGTAAACAGTGCGGGACCGCACCTGTTACTTCTAGAAGCCTGCGGACCCTGTTAAATTTTTTGAAAAAATTTAGATTTCTTTTTTCCATTTTAGTTTAGATTTAATTTAGGATTCTAAGCATCTACCTAGATTTGTATTTTTCTGTCAAAAATCCTTGTTTATGAGTTTCTTTCAGCAATTCTTCATCTCATCAATCTCCATTAAGTTAATTGGGTGTTTTGAGTCTCTTTTTTGAGAAATTCTTAATTTGATTTCCTTTGTTCATTACTTGGAGGTTTGTCTGAGTCTTTTCACAATTTTGCATCTTTTGGCTAAATTGTGTATGAGTGTTAATCTCCTTTGAGTGTTTTTTGATCTTTGGAACTCTCACCTGATTTTCTCGACTTGCACTTGATTGGTTCTTAGATTACATTAGAATCATCTTGTGTTTGAGAATTCTCTTGCATAGATCACATTTTCATAATTAGAATTCTCATTTTCAGAATATGAATGAAAAATGTGCATAGATTACATTTGCATACTTTTCATGTGAATTGTGCATAGATTACAACTGCATAGTTTACATTCTGAAAAATCAATCGTAGATTTAGATCAGTTTTATTTGATTTGAATTTAGATGTTTTTATGCTTGTTTTAAAAACACAAAAATAAAAAATTGTTTTGGGATTGATTTGCATTAGTTTTTCTTGATAAAATTAGTGCATTAGAGAATTTGTTATATTTTCTCTTAGTTATCAATCTTTGCATTGTTGGAAGTGAATGGAAACTCTCTCCTTACTTTAGTTAGGATTCATCGAATTGAAAATATTACATTATCATATTCGATTGCATTCAATTTTGGTTCGGGTCATAACACCATTGGTTTCATATCCATTTACCCTTTTGAGTAATAACAGCCTAAATAACACAACGCTTAATTAAAATTCATCTAGTAATTTTTACATTTTTAGGGCTCTTTCCACCAATCTAGATCAGGATTAGTGCTTTGGAATAGGTTGTAGTTAACTTTCCAAAGCAACTAAAACAAACAAGTAGATAAATCTTGTGGTAGGAAATAAATCCAATTGTAATTGGTATGATCTGGGAAGCTTCTCTTAAAGAATTCAATCTCGATATCATGTCCGAACCTTTGAGACAATCAATTCTATTTCATTGGGAAAGATAGAATATTTTACGTGCATTACAAACAGTAAACCTCGGATTAACCATTGTCGAGGAGCATGGGGTCACTTGTCAGTAAACCTCGTATTAACCATGTCGAGGAGCCTTCAAGGGGATTGAGCTTTGTTACTCTGCCCTTGTGCGTGGAATCGGATCGTAGACTGTTCCCCTAGTTGTATTTGTTACTGTTGGTAACCTTAGTTTCCATAAGCTTAAGATTATTTCCTAAGGTGACGGTGAAGGAAAGATCTCACTGTACCTGGAGCAGACGTCGACTAGACTCACTTGGACTCTCTGGGGGGTTCTCTTCACTCGAGATGGTTTTGTGAAGAAAATTGTGCCGCCTATTTCATTAAGGTGTTGTTCGGTAATTTTTCCAACCACCATTTCTACTTTAAAATTCTACGATGTTGATTTCATCACCAACTAGTGTTTTTAGTACAGGAATCTATTGTTTGTGTGTGTTTTGACTTTGATTTCATAGCTGTGTTAATTTGTTTTTTTAATTTTAGAGACCACAGGTTGTTAATTGTTAATTGTTAATTTTAGTTTTAAAAAATTGTTAATAAAATTCACTGAAGTTGAATATAATGGCAACTATTCTGGAATTTACCAAGCAAAGAACCCCTCTTAACGAGATTCCTGTTACTTTTCCTTCCTTTGGAAATGTTGGGCCTCCTTATATGGCTACTTTGTCAGTACCTGGATTTACAATAGGTTTACCGATATGGTTATTTTCAACTTCATTGGCCCCGAATACTCCAATTGTTCCACCACAATTGGATGCTTCACCTCAATAGAGTTCACCATCTCAACATCACCAACCTCATGTTGACCCTTTACCTTCTTCGCCTAATATTTCTTCCTCCCTTTCTTCCTCTTCGTTGGGTAAAAGCCTTGACGCTAGTAACCAGGTGGCCAAGAAGAAGAAGAAAGGGAAGAAGAAGAAGAAGGAAAATAAGAAAGAAGTCAACCAACCAACCAACCATGGCTGCAAGTGTTAGTAGTGTTGAGGAAACCTCCAACATGCATCGTAAACCCAAATTCCCTTGCAAGCTTTGTAAGGGTGACCACTTCCTTATCAATTGTCTTGGTATTCCTAAGGTCTTGGAAGTATGGTCAGAACATTCTCATCAACTTACTGTTGATCCATCAACCAGTGATAGTCAGGTTCCTGGGAAAAAGGGTAAAGTTAGGTTTCCTTGTAGGTTATGCAGTAATAAGTCAAACTCACATTTGCCTTCACATGATGGAGTCAAAATGAGAGTTGGTACCACACCACAATAAGAATTTCTAGAACCGGTTACTCAGAACTTTTCAACCCACGTCAATCCATCTTGAGTGATTGATCTAATTTCAAGTACAATTGATCCCACTCTTCCATTGGAGAGTGAAACTCATATCACTCAGGTTGATGATCCATTAGTTGATCAAGTGGTCGATTCGATTTCACATTCGGTCAATCCCATTCTCCCTGTAGAGAGTGAACTTCATACCACTCAGGTTATTTTTGTTACATCAGATTCTTCTATGCCGGGGGGCATTTCACCTGTTTCTACAGAACCCCCTCCAAGTACCGAGGTCTTTTCCTTTGATTGGAATAGACTGATAGAACCTCGTCTTCATTCCTCCATCCCTTTCCAAATCATTGTGAAAACTGGTGGTAGGGACATACACCGCACACAGGTAGATGAAGGTGCTTCTGTTAGTATTTTATCCTCAACTTTTTGGAAAGCTTTGGGTTCTCCTCAGCTTGTGCCTATTACGCAGAATCTGAAAGCTTTTAACAGAACCATTAGTGAACCTTTAGGGATTCTTCCTAAGTTTTCTATTACTTTGGAAGGTAAAACTGTCTGTATTGATCTTATGGTAGTTCGAGGTCCTTGGATTTTAATTTACTCCCTTGGTGAGACTATGTCTATGCAATGAAATCCCTCACGCATTGGTTAATTTCTTTCGTGTGAGATGTCTTATCTCACAATGCAAAAGGCTGTAATCCGAGACCAGATTTCATTCCCTAGTCTTGTTTCGACTACCAGTAATATGACACCCCTAAATTTTCCTGATTATAAAGTGGTATCTACCATGCCACGAGTTAATTATGTGGCAACTAGTCCCATGTTTTCAATTACCGATGTAAGCGAGCCTCTCACTATTTGCTCGTCTTCCTTTGACTTAGATCTGGTAACTGACATGGAAAAATCTATGGGATTATTTGAATGTGATGTTCTTATCACCCCTCAGTCTCATGTGTTCTTCAGAAATTCTATTTTCCCCATGAAGAACGCTGTGAAGTTATGATTGGCAGTATTCATTGATATGGCTTCAATAGCAGACAGTTTCAGAGTCTGACTGGGCCAACTTCAATAAAATGAATCATAGTTTTTGAGGATGGTTCCTCACATCGAGTCAAACCTCATAAAAAATGAATCAAAGAGGAAAGTTCCTTTTTATCGTCAACCTCGTTAAAAATGAATCAGTGTATCAAGAGGATATTTCCTTTTACCGTGTCAACCTCGTTAAAAAATGAAACATGCTTTGCCGAGGATAGTTCCTTTTACTGTGTCAACCTCGTTAAAAAATGAATTAGCGAGTACGAGGATATTTTCTTTTACTGTTTCAACCTCGTTAAAAAATGAAACATGTAGGTAGTGAGGTTCTTATTACCGAGCGAACTCGCTAAAAATGAAAATCAAAGAGGACAGTTCTTTTCCTGTGTCAACCTCATTAAAAAATGAAATAGTAGATAGATTGTAGAGAGTAGTCTGATAGATTAGAAATAAGTAGTTTATGAGGATGGTTCCTGTTACTGAGTCAACCTCATTAAAAAAAATGAATCAAGTTGGTCTGAGGATAGCTCCTGTTACTGAGTCAACCTCGTTAAAAAATGAATGAGGTATGAGGATAGTTCCTGTTACTGAGTTAACCTCGTTAAAAAATGAATCAGGTATGAGGACAGTTCTTTTCCTGTGCCAACCTCATTGAAAAAAAAAAAATGAATTCGTAGGTTATATAGGTAGATTGTAGAGAGTAGATACGAGGATAATTTCTTTTATTGTCTCAACCTCGTTAAAAAATGAAACATTTAGAAGAGGAAAGTTCCTTTTACTATGTCAAACTCGTTAAAAAATGAAACAAATCCTCCCCTAATTGAGTCGAGTCTTTGACTAGATCTCATAAATGTTAAGTCGTATATTTAGGTTTATTATTTCAGTTTTTTGCATAATTTTCTTACATTTTTAGGTCAGGTCTTTCATATGATCTCGTAAATGAACCTTCATTCCATCCAACTATTAATTACCAACAAAAGATACTTAGCGGTTGAATGAAATGAAGTCAAAGGCTGTTTAAGAGCAGTTACGCTAAGGGGCATCAAGCACAGTTTTCTTCTTTGTTTCCGTTTCCTTTGTAAAATGCAGTCCACTCGGGCTATGTTTTCCTCTCGTTTCAAGCTTGTGTAAAAATGAAACCTATCTCGAGTCAATTTCGGTTATTATTTTCAAGACTCGTTAAACGCATGAAAATCTCAAGATTATTTTGCTATTCTTTTCATTCTCTTAAAACACATGAAAAATGTCGTGTTCTTTCCGTATTTTCCTGCTCATAAATTAAATTGAAAGTCGGCCACATGAGTACATTTTTATCCCTTTTTAGAACTCGTTAAAACTTACAGAAAAAGAGAAACTACTAAGTACACTTTTATCACTTTTTCAGACTATTAAAAATTACGAAAAAGTGAAAACTATGAGTATATTTTTATCCCTTTTTTGAACTCGTTAAAACTTACAAAAAAATGAAATCTTGAGTTCTCTTTTAAGCCCTTTTCAGACTCCCTAAAAATTAAAATATTGCCGAGCACTTGATTATTCAAACTCGTTAAAGTAAATGAATGATCATCCCTTCAGTATAAGTTTACCCCTTTTACGGACTGAAATGGACTATTTACGAAAAACGTATACGTTGACTAATTATGGTCAATAGAGTTCTCTCTCACATTATTTTATCCTTTTTCGGGCTCGAGAGACTAAATTTACGAAAAAGTACACCCATGGAATTTTCTTAAGTTTTTTCTTCCGACTCCCTAAAATTGAAAAACACTGAGTCTCTCCTATACTGGACTTGTTAAAATTTAACAGTAAAGGACCTGTTCAATTCTTAATAGGAACGAACCACTCCTTCTTAGGGTTCAAATTTTAAACTAAGCTGGACTCATCCGAAGGATGAGCTTATAAACAAGAAAATGTTATCCTCCTCAAAGCTTGTCAAAAATAAAGAGGTACTTTCCAGAAATGGTGGGGGAAAAGAGAGAAAAACGTAACCTCGCAGGTTTAATGGCGATTATTCGTAAAAGCCGTCCCCCACTTCTTGATCACTTCATATTTTTTGTCCACTGTTGGGAAATCCTTTGCCCTATATTTAATCAAACCACATTGAAAGTTTTTTGCCAGTTTCTGGGTATTAGCTTTGGGTCATTTGTCACCAAGCCTTCTGTAGTGTCGTTATGTGTTTAAGAGGACAGTTCAAACAAACCATTCATCTGCAAAATATTTGTCTTCCATTTTGACCATCCCTAAGTAAGTCCTTGCCAATATATTTCTTCAAAACTTGATCTATGATTTCGTGTTGTGGCTCACTTGGCCGACGATCACTTTCTATCGACGACAGCTCATTATCTAGGAAGTTGATCTAGAAATCGTCAGTACCTTGAAATCTGCATGCCTCAATGGTAGGTTTCTTGCTTTCGACGACAGGTTGCATCATTGACCTTCGATCGAATGATTCCGTGACATGTGTGACTTCAGCTCATTCATTCACATTTCATGGATTGTACTGATTACTTTGAGAACCATTGACATTACTGGTGGTTACTCTCACACTTGTTAACAGTTTAAATTATTGACTGGTAATCAAGTTGTTTCTACCATGTTTGACTTCGACACATTCATTCACATGGATAGAATCATACTGGTTCGAGAAGTGGAAATCAAGACCCTGGATCTAGTTTCCACCATCCAAGCTGCGAGGAATTTTTGTTATTCATTTATACAGTAGACTATTCATAAACAGATGGCTATGTTCATGCTGTGTCTACATATGTCTATACTGTTGATTTAATATTAAAATCATTTCTGTATCAGAACAAGTTTAGTTAGTTTTGATCCGAGTATGGGAATGCCTACCTCTGCGATGATATGTTTACATATATATATTTTGCATTGAATGTTTTTACAGGTTATGACTGGGGTGTCCACAGGATGATCCTTGAAATGATAAAGTACTTCACTCTTCATAAATGACAGACTTGATCTTCATCTATTCCAGACTTCGCACTTGAGGGGAAATCATATACTAAAAAATTGTCACCTTGACATTCTGCTGACTATATGAGCTCATTAACACTCATACATGCCTCCTCTACAAGTCTTACAACCTTTACTCCTCATGTCAAGCCCTGAAACAAGAAGAAAAACCCTAAAAACCTCTGAAATAATGGGTACACATGTAACATGAAGCCTACCTGCGTTCCTAGCTTGGGTACGTAGGTAATGCATGGCTTACCTGCGTTCTAGAACGCAGTTTTCCTTAGAAATGCCTACGTACCCCCTCCAAACTAAAAAGAATGAGAAAGTAAATTTAAAAAGTTGGTTTGAGGTCAATTCTAGAAGGTTCTAGATGACATTTTTTGGGGATGAGTATGCTTTGATAAGGTGCATGTATCCCTCACCTTAAGGAACTAATCCCTTGATGTGAGGAGTCTATCCCTTTGAAGGAGGATTATATCCCTTAAAAGGTGGAATCCTAACCTCCTCATCTGCTCTATAAAAGGAGGCATTGGGTAGTCTCAAAGGTTAGATTTTGGGGTTAAGTTATTGGAGATTGAGATTTTGGAAATTGAGAATTGGAGTTGAAGCTTTAGAATATTTGAAGTTAAGTGCTGTTGAGATTTAGACTCAGTTAATTAAGACTTTTGTGAGGAAATATTACATACCTCTATTCGTCTTGGTTGGAGGAGTGCAGAGCTTATCAAAGTAAAGGAGATTTCTGCTTCGGACCCCGGAAAGTCCTGTGCAACATCAAGGGTCAGGTTGTAAGGATTTTCTTCTTTTGAAATTAATACAAATATACTCATTTTTTTCAATAAGATTTAAATCAATGGTTTATTTCATAGATTCCTTGATCACTATGATAAGCATGGTTTATGATGATTTCTATACAGGTGCTATGTAATATTTTGCTTGTTTGTGACTGCAGGTTTACGAGGAAAACCCCTTCAAGTGCACGAGGGACAACAATGACTTCAAACAAGTGCTAGACATACGGTAAGTCTTTTACACCTCTATAGAGATTTTGTAAACCTTACATGCTTAGAGAAAGATTAGTCTATTTGGCTGTTTGTTGCTAGATACTTTTAGTACTAGGGAGATCGGTCTTGTCCGCAAGAACGATTTTGGTCCTGCTAACAAATTTAGAAGCAGCATCATTGGAAGGATTATACTTTTTCTTCCTAGGATTTGAAGGAGAATACTTCTGAGAAGTATGAGACACAGAGCCAATAATACCATCAATGGATGGGGTCGCTGGTGCTTTATAATTTCTAGGTCGAGGGGCATCAGGCAAGATATCATACAACGTGCTAGACTGAGAGTACACAAGATCAAGGCATTGGGCATGAGAAATGGCCTGTTCTTCGGTTACACATGCCCCCATAACTATGTCTTTAGCGATTTGATTGAAAAAGGAGGTAGTGAACCGATCATTTAGAAGCTGATCAAGAATATCAAACTTAATCAAGTGACAACGACACCTCCATTCATGAATATGATCCGAGATGTGAGTAGCTCAGTCATGTTTCAAGGATGTGAGGAGGTGTGTCTCGGTCTCATAGCGAACCAATAACTAAAAATGGGTAAGAAATTCCATGCATAAAGAGTTGAAATCTTGAAAAATGCCACGAGATAATTCGATGTACCACTTTGCAGCGACACCAGTAAGAGTCCATTGGAAAATATTGATTCGGATGGAATCGTCGACCCAAGAGTTAGAGGAACAATTACAAGTAGTAAGTAATAACATGCGCTTGGGGGTCTTCCGCATTTAATTAAACTTAGGACAAACACTTCGTGAATCTTATTCCTAATTGGAGGCCATTACGGGTTATGAAGAATCGCATTGTTCATTAACTTGAGACATCGTAGTTCAATTAGGCGAGAATGTAATTGAGGATTAAAAGGCATTGGAGGCCTTTGATAAGGACCCGTGTTAACATTCCACCCGTCCGGGAGAGAGGTCGAAAGTTCCCATGTTTTCACATGTTGGAGGATTCGACCATACGGGTTATACGCCTCATAATTATGCTGATACTGGGGTTGAGGACTAGGATATTGATTTTGAGCATACCACTGAGGTCCTAGTTGGGAAACGTATGGATTCTATTGCAAAATGTAAGCATTTCCTTGAGATTGATTATACACCAACTGGGATTGATTTTGAGGGTAATAAGTGAAACCTTGGGGCGCACTATATACCGGCTGATATTGGGCTTGAGGAGGGTAATAAGAGCCTTGAGGTTGAGCAGCACCCCGTTAAGGTATGGGCCCCGTTGAGATTCAACAAGATGATGAAGCGGAGGAAAATTGTCACCTCACTTCAAGTTGGCCCTGATGCTATTTTTTAGGTGCAAGTCTATTTTGTACTATGTCTATTTTTAGACAATGATGATCATATTTAGAAGATGCAGATCTATTTGTGGGATGGTTGGTCAAGTAGAATATTCGGTGGAAGTCTATTTATAGATCGTCGATCTAAAATACATTCATGTCGATTACGATGATCTTAATAATAATCCGACAATAAACATCAACTTATTCTCTTGGAGCACTTTATTTCATTGAATAGATTTGTCAAATCAGTGGGCTGAAGGAATTACGCAATTCCTAGGGTTTATGGTGGCTCATGCATGGAGGACTCAGTTAGAACTAAAGTGGCAAAGTTATGATGGAGTTGGAAGAGTAGTTACAAGAGTTGTTATTCAGTTTAACTCAGTTATTGGAATTAAACTCAGTTGAGCTAGTTGTATCTAGTCTAACTAAATGATACACTAGTGAGAGTTAAGAGAATTAATTAGTTAATTAATTCACAACTATTAACTCACTAACAACTGAATAGAAACAACAATTAACTACAGTGCATGTCAGTTCCAATGGAGACCCAGTGGAGAGGTAGGTGAAAGGGTAAGATGGACTATCTGTTGTGACTATAGTGATGCATTGATTGCATCACACACACATTAGAGTTGCCAATGCGGATTGTGCAGTCAAGGAAAGGTATATTTGAATTCATTCAGGGGTCTTCTTCGGCAGGGATTGTGCAGTGGAGGCATGTTATCAGGTGGCAAGAAATCAGTGCATGGATTTGCAGATTTCTTCTTGTTAGTGTGTGACGATTGATTATAATGAGAGCTTGATGTACTAATATTTGTATCAGATTGTTACATGATCTCCATGATACATAATATATGATAGTTAGGGTTTTCGGCTTCAGGCTTTCCCGTTAAACAACTGTGTTATGTGCAATTTTTTTATTGCTTCATGTGTTTGCAATTGAGTTTAAATTTCCGCAAAAGATTAATAGTGGAAGGATTATATATTTAGAAAGAAGATAAAATATTGTTAGATCGGGAGAATCTGGACATATACATGCATCTTGTATATAATTTCTACATGGTATTGGAGCAATGTTAATTCTTGAAGATTTCAATTGTGAAGAATTGTTGAGTTTGTGCTGGTGGACAATTCGAATTTGCTTGCACTTTTGGTGCAATGGGGCTATATTCATTGAAATGTCTTTCAATGGGTTGCGTATTGGAGGCGGTTCTGAGGGCAGCTTGAATTATATAGCCCGGAAGGACAGGATGGAGGCAACATCGGGAAGATAATGGATCGTATGAGTTCATCGATAGCCATGTTCCCAAGCTTCAAGTTGGCCGGGTTCTAGCGATGCTACATTACTTGACGCATGGAAAAAGAAGGTAGCAAGGACAAGAAGAATTTACTTGGAAGGTGTGAAGGACCATATTGTGTCCAACCTTCATGGGAAAGCCACTCCATTTTCAATGTGGAAGGATTTGATAGATTTTTCCAAAGTAGAAGCGACTAGAGGAAGTTGGCGTTGAAAGATAAACTCAGAAAAATAAAAATGGAGAAGGGCGACAGTATTCCAAAATATCTCACAAAGCCTTTCCACTGTAGGGATGAACTGGGAAGTGTGGGGATTACTGTTGATGATGATGACTTGGTGAGCTTGGCTCTCCTTGGGCTTCTGAAGAGTTGGCATAGCTACGAACACTTTTTTAATGGATGGGAGAAACTGCCAGGTTGGGAGCGAATTTGGTCGGATCTTATGCAGGAGGAGATAAGGTGAAGTACAAGGGATGGCTCTTCATCAAAGAATGATGATGAAAATAATTATGCTTTGGCTATGAAAGGAAGGAAGGGGAAGGGGAAGAAATCCCATCCAAAATCTAAAGCTAAAGGCAAGAAGCAAGATTTGTCCAAAGTGAAGTGTTTTCACAATAACGAACATGGGCATTTCTCCACTAACTACCCACAGAAAAAGAAGATCAAGAAGGCTGATGGAGCTACAGCTGGAGAGGCCTTAGCCTCGCAATTTGAACTTGATTTCTCTTTGATCGCATGCTTGGTTTCAAGCTCAATGACCGGCTATGGTATATCTTGAGGGTGGTGCGTCTTTCCATATGACGGGAGAAAAGGAGTTGTTTAGTGACTTCTGGAGAGAAGGACCTGTACCTACACGATATGTGGGTGACTATGGTCGATACAAAGGCGACTCTAAATTTGGTCCATTAACTTTGAGAGGGATTCAATCCATTTCTATTGAAAGATGTTATGCATGTTCCGTGTTTGAAGAAGAACCTTGTCTCTTGGCCGCAATGTCAAAATTTATAAGTTGTTAGCCCCCTAATTTTCTCTCTTTTTTCCATTTTCCCCTTCCTAAATCATAACCATTTACCTTTGTTTTACCTCTTTTATGTACCCTCATCTTGCACTAGTCCAAGCACGGTGACATATTTCGTATAAAATTTATTTTTCATACTTTTAATTCAACTTAGCATTAATTAATCATTTATTACATGATTTCTTACTTTTAATCGCCTTTGTAACTTATCGATATCTCCAATGCTTATTTGCAGTTAGAGTTACCACTGCATCGCCCATCCTAACGCAGATCGTATCTTGCACTGCTACAGTACAACAAACTCGGGTACAGATAGATCTGAACCTCCTTGATCACCACCTCATTTTGAGCAGCTTCTGCCACGATAGCAAGATCGATCCAAAGGCAGCCGAGACAGAATCTGTGAAGGACGAAAGATGGAGATTGGCTAAGGCTATTTTTGCTAACTGTCTAATTTTGAAGGCTGAAAAGCTAAATTTTGCGTTTGGTTATGTAATCGGTTGAATGATCTATTTTGGCCTTTGGCCAAACATCTATATAATGTAGAATGTAAATAGGACTAAAAAAAAGAAATTTTTTGATAGAAAAAGAGAACAGAGACATAGCCAGAGAGGCGGTAACAGGTTGTTTTATTTTGTTATCGCTCGAATCTGGGATAGACGATGTATTAATGTATGTATTTACCTCAATGAATTAATAAAAGGGAGCTCCGCCTCATGTTTCGCAAATTGTGTTTCTTTATTTTAGCTGATGAATTGGTTAAGGTACTGAGCAACATTTTTATTTAAAAGGGAAATGCACTGGTTGGCTAGGGCCCAGCCAACCCAGCACATTTACCCCATTTCCTATTTTCCTGTAATTTGTGTTTACATTTTTAAGTGTGATTTAATTTTAAGCACATGCATTCCTGTCTGAGTGAAAGAGGATCCGTTGTGTGAAGTAGATAAATTTCCTTTTCCTGCACTTGATTTCAGATTGGTTTTCCTCTACCTGGTTCAAGCAGGAGAAAAACCCTGCACTAGTGCACGTTGGTGTGATATCTCCTTTTCTTCAATTCTGTTTGATTGGTTTTCCCCGCCTGGTCCAAGCAGGATAAATGAACCTGCACCAGTGCACGTTGGTGTGATGCAGCAAGCCTTCTTAGTCTACTTCCCGCAATCTTCTTTCTTTCATTAAATGCTTGTGACAGGATAAAATGTATATTGATTGTTTCTTTATTCTTGCACTCTGTTAAGATCAGAAACATTCAATTTTTATGTGTGCAATTTGATTTAACAATATAATAGCACTTGCAATAATTAAGCACTCATTTTAAGAATTAAATGCTAAGTGCAGGAAGCTTTGATCCGGTGCAAGAACTAGTTTCTTGCCACGGGATCTGAGTTCTTTGAACCTGGAAAATTTCAAGCCCTTGCATGAAGTAAAAATCCTTTAGTAAAGACACCATTTATACATTCTGCATAGATCTTTGTTCCTACACTAGTGCAAGCAGACTGCAATAGTGCAGGACAGATTAGGGCAAGAAGGAAATCCCTAAAGGAGCAAGTTTAAGGGCCCATCTGATGAGACTATTAAATGTCTCTCCTAAATAAAAACACACACTCAGTAGTTAAACAATAATTAGCTAGAGTGATTTCCTTTAATCTTTAATTCCCTCTTGCAAATACATTCTTTCTCGTTCCAATCCTAGATTATTTTGATGGTTCAAGTTTCCTTTTTCTCTTTTTAATTTGATTATGCAATCTTTCCTTTAAAGAAAGTAGGGATTTATATTAGGAAGATTCATACCATCTCTAGCATTTCCTGTGCTTCGTCTCTAAGTTTATGGATCCCCCGGGTTGACAAATGAAGTGTTGATGAGTTTTCTTAAGTGTAATTCCTGCACCCAACATTTTGGCACCGTTGCTGGGGAGGTGATTTGATTTGGTAAGAATTTTCTGACTATACAATAGAGGTAATTTTTCCCTTATTTTTGTAGTATTGTTTGGAAAAATCTTCTTTGAAGGAATTTTACTGGTGTTGATTGATTTCTGACAGCATTTTTTACTAGAAGTTGTTTGCTATTTTTCTTTTTTGAAATGAATGCCTAGAAAAGGTAAGGGTTCGAAGCCCACGAAGGGCCAAAAGAATTCTGAAAAAAATTCTCATATTGGGTCTCTTTCTGTAAGCAGGAAGCCCAATCCAATTCAAACCCATCACGCAGGAACAATCCACCTGGATTCTGGTGACAACAGCTCAGGTGTGGTTCAGCCTGTTGAGAGCGGTAGAAGTAAAAGGGAAACAATGGTGGACCATGAAGATCATTTGGAAGGGACTGGTGACAACCAGGTAAGTGAAGAACAATCCAATTTTGTGTTTCCAATTGTGGATCCTGATACTTGTGGTGAAAATGAAGAATATTCCACCATCAGCTCTCCCTCATTTCCATGGTAAAGCTCATGAAGATCCTGACTCTTTTCTATTCGATTTTGATATTCTGTGTAGAAGTTATGATTATTCAACTAATGCTCAGAAGTTAAGATTATTTCCTATTACTCTCAAGGACTCAACTCTACGCTGGTTTATGGGGTTAGGAGGAAACACTATAACCTCTTGGGATCAGATGAAGAGAGTGTTTTTGTCTAAATATCAAGAATATTGCAAAACTCAGGACATGCAGGATGAGATTTTTACAATCATACAGGATGATGACGAAACTCTTGAAGATTGCCTAGAAATATTTCTGTATATTTTACAAAGGTCTAAACTTAAGTTTGATCCCAGTACTATTAGAACCTTGTTCTTAAGAGGACTTACTAATAATGCTAGAAATAATTTAAATCTGTTAGGACAAGGTGATATTTCTCAGCAAACTTTTGAACAAATTTGTGAATTATGCAGGAGATTTTCAAGAAATTAGTATAGATCCGGTAGAGGAACTCGAAATAGAAATAGAAAAACTGAATCTACTGATGTTATGATTATTAGACTAGAAAATAAAATGGAAAAAATGAAAATTGATATAATGAATACTGTTACCAAACAGTTAGACTCTTTAAAATTTCAGCAAAAACTCATGAAGGAACAAGAGTCATTATGTATTTTATGTCCTAAATGTAGAGACAAGCATCCTCCTAAAGAGTATCCTCTTAATTTGAAAGAAACTAATAAGTGTGATATTTGTGCAGAAGAAGACCATGTCACAGAAAAATGTCCCTCTATACCAGGACTTAAAGCTGTATTTACAGGGGGACAGCCTAAATATGAATACTTGTATGCTATGGGAGCAAGAAGGAATTGGCCTCAGGTAGGTGCAGGTATGGCTCTTGAATTTTCTCCACACTATTTTGGTTATAATTCACATGCATGTTCTTATCCTAACACTAATCAGCAGTGGCAGTATGGGAATCAATATCAGCATGGGCAACCTTCTCAACCATGGCAACAAGGTTGGAGAGGGCCAACTCATTCTCCATGCTCCCACCAGCCACCTATGCAGTCATATCCATCTACGCATACACCTTATTCAATGCCTCAACTTCCGAGTCAGTCTACTCCACCGTTGCCTTTACCTCTACACTTTCGACCTCCTCAGTTGCCTGCTCAACCTATGCCCAATCCTAACAATAATAAAACAGTGCAAATGATCTATGTAACAAACCCACCTTTACCATTTGAGTACCAATCTATTCCAGTTGGGTTTCATGATATTCAATTAAGATCGGGAAGGACTTTAACATCATAAAATCAAAAGAAATCTATAGTGATTGTTGAAGAGAAAGGAGAAGAGAAAACTCTTAACCATTCTCCGAAAGTTGTCACTAAGAAGCCCTTACCCTCTGAATCCTTGCCATCTTCTTCCAACCAGCCTCCCTTCCTAGAGAGGCTAGTAATGGAAAGAAGTGAGCCTATTTCTAAGACTAGTTTGGAATTTGAGCTTCAAAATCTTTTCATTAAGATACATTTGTTTCAATCCATTAAAAAGATCCCCATTTGTACCAATATTATTAAGGAAATTTGTCTCAATAAACCCGAGAGGAAGAGATTGGAACCCCAAACCATTCAATTTGTTGGTAGGGCAACAGAGTTGATGACGGGATGTGTGTCTATGGAAAAATATACTGATCCTAGAAACCCTGTTGTCTCAGTTCAGATTGGTAATGTCTTTGTCTCTAATGTTCTTATAGACCTGGGGGAAACCATTAATGTCATGAATAAGCAAACCATGGATCAACTTCGGTTATCTCATCTTCGCCCTACTCCCATTATGCTTGAATTAGCAGATAGATCTAAAATTAAGCCAGAAGGAGTGTTGGACAATGTGATCATCTCATTAGATTCTTGGGAATATCCTGCTGATTTCATTGTGCTTTAGCCAAAGAACCAGTAGGAGGACATCCCTTGATCTTGGGTCGACCATGGCTTGCTATGGTCGATGCATATATTGGATGTCGTTCCGGTGATATGTATATTTCGCATGGAGATTCTAGGAAGAAAGTTACCTTATACCCCCCTGCCAGATCCATTCAGGACCTTTGAGATACTTTATGGTTGGATCAAAGAAGTGATGAGGAGACTTAGCCCATTTCCCTTATCCATCATATACTGGGTCTTCACAAGAAGATGAGATTCAATATTTCCTGAATAATCTAGTCACTATGCCTAATTTTGAGCCATTGAGCCAGATTTTCAGCCTAGATTTTCAAGATAATCATGATTCTTATTCTTCTGTACTGCTGCATTTGACCACTCCCTTGATTACTCCTGAGCCTGACACTACTCTTGTTGAGATTAGCCCTGGTAAATCCTTGCATATTAGTTCAGATTTGGACTCATCTCAGTAGGAGAAACTTGTGAATTTGTTGCAAAACCATCTTAGTGCCTTTGAATGGGGCTATGAAGATATGAAGGGTATTCATCCTGAAACTTGTACAAATCATATCTATATTCAGGAAGGAACCCGACCTGTCCGACAACCCCAAAGGCGAATGAATCCAGCTCTAAGAGATATTGTGAAGGAAGAAGTACTTAAACTCTTGGATGTCGATTTTATCTATCCTATTTCCGACAATCAATGGGTCTCTCCATTAGTGCTAGTACCTAAGAAATATGGAAGATGGCATATTTGTATTGATTATCTAGAATTAAAAAAATCCACTCTCAAAGATTACTTCCCTCTCTCTTTCATTGACCAGGTGCTTAATACCCTTGCAGGAAAGAAATATTTTTCCTTTTTGGATGGCTTCAGTGGCTATAACTAGATACAGATTGCACCCAAAGATCAGGATAAAACTACTTTTACATGTCCATGGGGTACATTTGCTTATAAATTTCTTCCCTATGGTTTATGTAATGCCTCGGCTACCTTTCAAACGATAGTCCTGGCCATTTTTTCTGATCTAGAATTTGTAGAAATCTATATGGATGACTTTTCTATGTTTGGTGATTCTTTTCAGGAAGCTCTCAAAAATCTAGAGAAAGTACTTCTTTGTTTTCAGGAAGCCCATCTCGCTTTGAGTGACAAGAAATGTAGATTAATGTGCAAAGCGGGAGTGGTACTTGGCCATGTGATTTCTGGTAAAGCTATCCAAGTTGATCCAACAAAGATTGAAATCATTCTGCATCTTCATGCACCCAAAACTCAAAGGGAAGTAAGAGGTTTTTTAGGACATGCTGGTTACTATAGAAAATTCACTGAATTTTTTTCTAAGATATTTGCCCCTCTTTTCCGACTTCTAGCTAAGGATAGTGAATTTTCTTGGTCCACAGCTTGCCAACAGTCTTTTGAAACGTTGAAAGAAAAGTTGGTACAGGCACCAATTTTGAGAGGTCCTAACTGGTCCCTGCCTTTTCACGTTTCCTCTAATTCTTCAGATTTGGCTATTGGCGCAACTTTAGGACAAGAGGAAAATAAGCAATCTTATGCTATTTATTATATTAGTAAGAATTTGTCTTCCGCTGAATTAAATTATACAGTTACAGAGAAAGAGTTTTTAGCTGTAATTTTTGCAATTAATAAGTTCAGGAACTATATTATAGGATATGAAGTATTTGTACATACTGATCATTCCACGATTAAATATTTGATGAACAAACCATTGACTAGCGGTAGAGTGACTAGGTGGTTGCTATCGTTGTAGGAATTTCATGTTACTATCGTTGATAGACCAAGAAAATCTAATGTTGTAGAGATTTTCTTTCTAGATTAGATAATCCTGGTGAAGCAACTCTTGTTAATGAAGATTTTCCGGATGAACATATTTTTGCTATGTCAACAGATTCTCCGTGGTTTGCTGACATTGCTAATTACTTGGTTACTAGGAAAACACCACCCCACTTGTCCGCTCGTGAAAAGCGGAATATTATTCTGAAAAGTGCTGCATACTCCTAGATTCAAGGAGATCTTTTTTACACTGGTCCAGATATGATTATTCATAGATGTGTAAGAGAGGAGGAAGTGTTTGACATATTGAAATCTTCTCATGATGAACCTTGTGGAGGCCACTTCGTTGATAGGCAGACTACATATAAAGTATTGTGTAATAACCCTCTAAGTATTATTCCAAGTTTGACACTTAATTTTAGCTACTGCTAGAGAGGGACTTAGTGCTAAATCGACCGACAAGGTATTTCACTGTTACAACTATCATTATTCCGATTAATACAATCTAAGACATCCTTTTTAAGTTCAGAATCTATGCATATATATATATATATATATATATATATATATATATATATATATATATATATATATATATATATATATATATATATATATATATATATATATATATATATATATATATATTTCAGCAAGAATAATAATTTGCGTATCAGCAATGATGGAATACAGCAGATGATTTAATGGTGGCACTCCTCAGGCACTCCTCCTGTGATGTTGTGGACAGATTGAACAGTTCACCAAAACAATATAATCCTCCCAGCCGATCTAGGAACAATCCTAGACCTAGAATATCCCTCTTCTGCCCCGTGCCCAGAATCCCAAGAACGATGAGACTCCCTTCCAAACACTTTGTATCCTTCAATACTTTCTTTGGACATAATGCTGAATTTTCCTCAAAAGACCGTCCCCTCCCACTTCACCTCCTTTCCCTTATATTTTTTTTCTCCACTGCCCCCAACTCCCGTAGATATTTATCTCATTTATGAGGGTGGGCATGCATTTAAGGAGATATTATGTTCATTTAAGGAGATATTTATCTTAAAGATAAGGTTTTGGGGTTAAGTGCATGAAATATCCATATTGAATCCTTATCTAGTTACGTAGATGTGATGGCTTTATGTAGATCTTAATTTGAATTTAATTTGTATTATGTTTGTTTTTAACTTAATTAATTTGCCTCAATTAAATTATATTATTACTTTATTGGTTCACCCACATATAATTTTTAACTAGATTATAATCTGATTTTCTTAATTAACACTCTCCCATGCCTGTTGATATTTCGTTATATTATGGCGAGATAAAATATATAGTAATATTCAATTCGTTATTCTTACTTAGGTAGCCTTAATACTAGTGCAGGGTAGGCGATATAGGCATGTGTAGCTATCATATGTGTATGTCGTATACTCACTAAGGTTATTTTACATATAAATTAGGAATGGGTCGTTACATACTTCCTCCCTTCAAAACAATTCGTCCCGAATTTAGGGTTTCATATACTCATATCGATAATTATGTTTTTAGATATTAGGGCACATGTGAGAAGGTTTGTATTTTAAGATTGAATTTCGTTTGAATATGTATGTTTTTGTAATTTATTTGTTACTTCTCATCTCAACCGCATCTACAGACTATTCTAAAATCATCCTATCCTTCCTAATCTCTTCCACTCCCATCCTATCCGTCCTCTATAGGAATATGACATGGCATCAGTTTTATTGATCCATTCATAGACCTTAAGGATATCAGCGTCGATTGCATCGACCTAATATGCTTGTAGGCATCCGGCAGTCATCATCACACGTCTAGAGGAGCGTGACTCGCACAGTCCTCCCATGACTCCAGGTATTGGAGGATAAACCGTGGGAAACAAATCCACCCCTCCCAGTAGAACCAGGGTCAACACCCTATCATGGAATCACATGGAGTCTCAATGTTCTGGGATTCTGTCATCACGTCTATTGTTTTGGTAATCTGTGTTCTGCGAAGTAATCACTGGTACACAATCTGCAATGTAAACACTCGTACACACATTAAAACATATGCATCTATATGGTTCATAACAAATTGTTACCCATATAACAATCTCTACACATTCCAAATATATTGCTATCTATGATATTGATCCTAGAGCTTATATATCATACTTGGTTTAAAACATTTGTCCATGTATGTATCAATATGTCTAATACAATTTTTTGTTTAGATACTGCTTCCGTTTAGTTCATACATGTTCCATCTATGATGCATTTTTTTTACTATTTTCAATCTATATACCAATATGTATTTTCATATTTAAAATGTAGTTACTCTTCTATGTCCTTTCCTTCAATCATATTTGAAATGAAATGAAATAAATTGATAGATTGTTTCATCTATAATGTTTAATCTATGATTTCATATTCTTGCAATGTTAATTTAAATGACATATTTCATATCGGTGTCCATGCACCAGTAAATTTTAAACAAACAGCATATATCATGTATCAATAGAGTGAAGTAGCATTCTATCTTTATGGGTATCCATGTACCAGTAAAGTAAAAACTCATCTTTACGTAGTATTTCAAAATTTCAAGTATCAAAATAGAGCAGTCATATACATAAAAGTTTTCAGTTCTCAAAAATTTAGCATAAGATGGGGTAATTCTGGCAAAAAGTCTCATCATCCTCCCAAGTCGTTGATCCTGGACTATACTTGTCCCACTGGAATTTAACTTGGTCTATCCGGCGGTTCCTGAGCTGTCGAACCCTACGTTCCAGAATACGTAATGGTTCGACCGTTAGGGTTCCCTCGTCCGATACCTGCAGTTCCTTCCATTGAAGGTCATGATATTTATCAGCAATATAGTGTCGTAAGGCAGATACATGAAATACATTATGAATTTTGTGCAGGTGGGGTGGCAGTGCAAGATGATAAGTGACAGGTCCAACTTTTTCTAGGACTTTAAACAGTCCTATAAACCGGGGGGATAATTTTTTCCCCCTCCCAAACCGAATGGTGCTCTTATTTGGTTTGATGCGGATGAAAACCTGATCTCCTACTACATAGCTTCTATCTGTCCTGCGAGTGTCCACATAAATTTTCTGTCTATCTTGAGCCTCTTTCAATCGTTATCTAATCAGTTTTACCTGATCCTCCATCTCTTGGATCAATTCTGGTCCGATGATTACTCGATCTTCTAACCTGTCCCAAGTCAACGACGTTCTGCAGGGTCTTCCATATAATGCTTCGAATGGCGGCATCCCAATTGAACTGTGATAGCTATTGTTGTAAGCAAATTCTACCAAGGGTAAGTACTTTTCCTAGCATGACTGTTGGTCCATAACATACATCCTTAGCATATCCTTGAGTACTTGATTTACCCTTTCTGTCTGTCCATTGGTCTCAGGATGATAGGCTGTACTCAAATTTAACTGAGTTCCTAAGGCTGACTGCATACAATTCTAGAACCTTGATGTGAATCGAGGATCTCTGTCGGATATAATTTTCTTAGGTACTCCACGAAATCTGATGATTTCATTTATGAATACCCGAGCTACATCATCTAATTCATAAGTATCTCTTACTGGGATGAAATGGGCACTTTTTGCTAATCTATCCACCACAACCAGAATGGCATTATGCTTTTGTTGCGTAAGAGGTAGCCCAACGATAAAATCCATAGAAATTATCTCCCATTTGGTCATAGGGATGTCATGAGGTTGTAAGAGACCTGCTAGGTGACGATGATCAACTTTTACCTGCTGACATTCAAGGCACCTAGCAACAAATTGGAAAATGTCGTTTTTCATGCCTAACCAGAAGAAGAGTCTCTTAGTGTCAGCATACATCTTCTTTACCCCAAGATGTGCACAATATACTGCCCGGTGTGCTTACTTCAAGATGGTGTTTCAGAGATCTCCACTATCTGGTATATACATCCTTCTGAGGAATCGTAGAATTCCATCCTCTTCCAAATCATACCCTTCGAACTTAGGTTCTTTCAAATGGTTGCTTTCGAGCCCCGACCTTACTTTTAAGTACCAACTATCTCTTACAAGATGTTCAAGCACTTGATTTCTCAATTTCACCTTGATAGGTACGATGGAGAAGATTCGAGGTCTTCTACTTAATACATCTGCTACAACATTCTCTTTCCCTTTGATATATGAAATCGAAAAATCGTATTCGCTTAGGAGTTCACTCCATCGTCTTTGTCTTGCATTCAAGTCTCTCTGGGTGAATAAATACTGCAAACTTTGGTGGTCACTTTTAAGCACAAAGTTTCTCCCCACCAAGTAATGTCTCCACATCTTTAAAGCTAAGACCACCACGGCTAACTCCAAATCATGCGTAGGATAAAGTTCTTCATGGGTTTTTAATTTTCTCGAAGCGTATGCTATTATGCCTCCTTCCTGCATTAATACTGCGCCTAACCCTTGCTTAGATGCGTTGGTACACACAGTTAAATCTTTATCCATATCCGATACTCGCAAAATCGGTGCACTAGCCAATAATCATTTAAGTTCAGAAAAATATTTATCACATTCCTCAGTCCATTCATACTTAACACCCTTGTGCTGAAGGTTTGTGATTGGTTTTGAAATTTTGGAGAATCCCTCCACAAACCTCTGGTAGTAACCTGCTAAACCCATAAAACTACACACTTCATGTGAATTCTTAGGTATCGGCCAGTCCTTGATTGTATTTACCTTTTCAGGATCTACAAAGATTCCTTCACCTGATATGATATGACCTAAGTAATGGATTTCCTTCTGAAAGAAAGCGCATTTGGATAATTTTCCATATAACTTGTGCTCTCTGAGACAAGATAACACTATCTGAAGATGCTCTTCATGCTCCTTCTCATTCTTAGAGTAAATGAGAATATCGTCCAGAAAAACTTGTACAAATTTGTCGAGATATTTGCGGAGAACGCTATTCATAAGGTTCATGAAGACTGCAGGTGCATTGGTCAACCCAAATGGCACCACAATGAATTCATAATGCCCGAAACGAGTTCGGAATGAAGTCTTAGAAACATCGCTCTCGCTAATCCTGAGTTGATGATAACCCGATCGCAGATCGATCTTTGAAAACACTGAAGCTCCTTTCATTTGATCGAAAAGGTCGTCAATACGAGGCATTGGATACCTATTCTTTACCGTGGCCCTGTTCAAATATCGATAGTCCACACACAATCGTAATGAACCATCTTTCTTCTTGACAAAGATTACAGGAGCACCCCATGGTGAAACACTGGGTCGAATGTGCCCTACATATAACAATTATTTCAGCTGTATTTGCAATTCTTGAAGTTCCGGGGCAGTCATTCGGTAAGGATTTTTAGATATAGGTTATGTACCAGGTTTCAATTCAATGGCGAGGTCTAGCTCCCTCTGAGGAGGCAGTCCAGGTAATTCCTTTGCAAAAACATCTGGAAATTCTGATAGAATTGGATACTGATCTAAAGAAGGCCCTTTTTCTTTTCTTACCTCTTGAATGGCATATACTTGACAACCCTTCCTTAAACATTGCTTAATTTGCATGGCTGAGACGAAATGCAAGGATACTTTTCTCTTAATACCTTGAATTTGGATTGTCTCACCCATATCATTTAAGCAAAGTATTGTTTTCCCGGAACAATCTACCCATGCTCGATGAGACTCTAACCAATCCATTCCTATCACCAGGTCGTAAGTTCCTAGGGCCATGACATATACTTTTATTTTGGTCAAACAGACCCCTAGATCAACTTTGCAATCCTCCACACTTAATTCTACCGATTGAAGGTCTCCTGAAGCCATTTATACCTGTCTAAAATCATCCTGCTTGCAGGCTGGCAACCCACATTTATTCAATGGATAAGATGAAATAAAACTATCAATAGCTCCAGTGTCAAATAAGATTTTGAGTTTTATTTCGTTGATAGTACCTGAAGATTCCACTACCGTGGATTGATGTGCTGCTTGGTTGTTGTTGATGACAACATGGATTCTATGATTGCTTTGGGCATCTGATGATGGTTCTTTTCCTATTTTCCGAGAGTTCTTCGGAAAATCACGTCGAAGATGACGTCCTCCACACCCCCAACAGTCCACTCGGGTTGGTCCTTTTGCGTTTGACTGAGAAATCCCCGACCAAGAACTATGTCCCCTGGTGCTGCTTCCTCTCCCATTCCTTCCTCGATTACCAGTCCCTCGAGACCTCCATGCACTCATGTTTTAGGACTCGGAAGCTATTGTGTTTATGGTCCTGGGAGCTCCTTCCCCTACTCCCCTTGGGGTAAATCGGTTACCATAAGGAGGTGGTCTCGAGTTATTCCCTCAGAAGAAATTTTGGGGAGTTCTTCTTGTAAGTGCCTGCGGTATTGGTTCAGCTGGCCTGAAATCCCTTTTTATCCCCAGATGTTCTTCTGCATAACAAGCACATTCAACCGCCTCTGCCACCGTCGGTGGCTTCCACATTCTTACCATGGCTCTGATTTGAGGATTTAATCCAAATATGAAACGCTCGGCCTGGCGTTCATCCGTGTCTAGATAAGGAACATATTTCACAAGTTCCATGAACTTTATCTCGTATTCTTCCACGGTTTTACCACCTTGGGTTAGAGTATGGAAGGCTCCGGCTTGCTGCTCTTGAAAGAAATGCGGCAAGTATTTCGCACGGAATCGGTCCACAAACAACTCCTAAGGAACGGTATCTGACGTCAGATGCAATTTTTTTTCCATATTTCCCCACCAAATCGGAGCATTCCCTCTGAGTTGGAATACAACGATATTTGTTTTAGAAGTTGAAGAATATTCTCTTAATGCGAAGCATCTGATCATCCCTTCCAACCATGCTTCGACATGTTCTCTAGCTCTTCCTCTAGAGAATTTTGGGAGTTTAATATTTTGCAGTTCCCGTGAAATATCTTCTTTGTGAGGTTTGTCATCAAAATCCTTCGGCTTTTCTGAATGTCTTTCCTCTAATACCATATGTAATAACCCTCTAAGGATTATTCCAAGTTTGACACTTAATTTTATCTACTGCTAGAGAGGGAATTAGTGCTAAATTGATCGACAAGGTATATCACTGTTACAACTATCATTCTTCCCATTAATACAATATAAGACATCCTTTTTAAGTTCAAAATCTATGCATATATATATATATATATATATATATCAGCAGTAATACAATTTTATGCAGATCAGCAATGAAATTTCTATTTTTGCATAAGGAACTAATCTATACATGGGAAATACCTGAAATACAACAGATGATTTAATGGTGGCACTCCTCAGGCACTCCTCCTGTGATGTTGTGGACAGATTGAATAGTTCACCGAAACAATATAATCCTCCTAGCCGATCTAGGAACAATCCTAGACCCAGAAGATCCCTCTTCTGCCCCCGTGCCCAGAATCCCAAGAACGATGAGACTCCCTTCCAAACACTTCGTATCCTTCAATCCATTCTTTGGATAGAATGCCAAATTTTCCTCAAAAGACCGTCCCCTCCCACTTCACCTCCTTTCCCTTATATTATTTTTCTCCACCGCCCCCAACTCCCGTAGATATTTATCTCATTTATCAGGGTGGGCATGCATTTAAGGAGATATTATGTTCATTTAAGGAGATATTTATCTTAAAGATAAGGTTTTGGGGTTAAGTGCATGAAATATCCATATTGAATCCTTATATAGTTGCGTAGATGTGATGGCTTTATGTAGATATTAATTTGAATTTAATTTGTATTATGTTTGTTTTTAACTTAATTAATTTTCCTTAATTAAATTATATTATTACTTTATTGGTTCACCCACATATAATTTTTAACTAAATTATAATCTGATTTTCTTAATTAACACTCTCCCATGCCTGTTGATATTTTGTTATATTATGGCGAGATAAAATATATAGTAATATTCAATTCGTTATTCTTACTTAGGTAGCCTTAATACTAGTGCAGGGTAGACGATATAGGCATGTGTAGCTATCATATGCGTATGTCGTATACTCGCTAAGGTTATTTTACGTATAAATTAGGAATGGGTCGTTACATATTGCGTGTTGGTTACTTTTGGCCTTCCTTGTTTAAGGATGCCAAACAGTATGTCAGGCGATGTGATAGTTGTCAAGGAATGGGCCAGCCTAATCAGACCAAGGAAATGCCTTTATGCCCCCAAGTTATGATTGAGCCATTTGAAAAATGGGCTATTGATTTTATAGGGCCAATAAATCCAATGTCATTAAGTAAAAAACATATTTTGGTCTGTACATATTTTTTTACAAAATGGGTAGAAGCTAAAGCTGTTTCCTTTGCTAAAGAAAAAATTGTTGATTTTCTTTTTACTGAAATCTTAACTAGATTTGGTGTGCCTAGAGAATTTTTTTTTTGACAATGGTCCATATTTTATTTCTAATCTGGTACAGGGTGTGATGGAGCAATACAAAATACGGCACAGGAAATCCACGCTATATCACCCGCAAGCAAATGGGCAGGTGGAATTCACAAACAAAGTGATCGAATCCATTCTTACAAAGACAATAAATATGCATCGGAAAGACTGGGCTGAAATATTACCAGAATATTTGTGGGCATACAGAACCACTTGGAGAAATAGCACGGGACATACACCATATGAGTTGGTATATGGCAAACAGGTTCTATTACCAATTGAATTCCAGATCAAAACTTTCAGAACTGTAGTTCAGTTAGGACTAGATCTCTATGAGGCACAACAACAATGGCTTGTCCAATTAAATGAGTTAGATGAATTTCATAGGGATGTTGTTCAACAGGACATACTAATTCAGCAGCAACGCAAAAGGTGGCATGACAAGTCTATTCAGAAAAAGCAATTCCAACCAGGTGATTGGGTGCTCCTTTATGATTCTAGATTTAAAATTTTTAAAGGGAAATTCCATACACGTTGGATGGGACCTTATGAAGTGATCCAAGTATTTGAGAATGGAGAAGTAGAAGTTAAAACTATTGATGGAAAAAATTCAGTATTCTTGGTAAATGGACACAGATTAAAGAAGTATTTTCAGCCACTTGCCAGGAAATATTTTACACAGCAATTCCAACAACAATTCGAGATGGTAGTGGTGAATGGTAATACCAACCTTTTGAAAACATGAATTCTTCTTCTTCTTAACAAAAATAGAAAAAAAAAATTTAAATAAAAAGTAAAGAAAAAATATTTTACTGTAATTATGAAAATCAGTTTGTTGACATGATTGCAGAAGGATCAACCTGAAACCAGCTTGCTAGCAAGAAGATCAAAAATTTATAATAAAAAGAGAATGTTTCTTGATCTTTAGAAATGCTAGCGACCACCAAGTAAAATCAGGTTCAGCAGAACCAACCTTTATACAATTGGGGTAATTAGCATGGATATTTTTATTCAAGTAACGCTTAATTCTTGCTGCAGTTATTTTTCTTGCACCAGTGCAGGCATACCTTCCAGAAAATTTTATGCATTTCTTCATATTCCACTTTCGTAATATTCCCTTAGTTTTCTTCTTCAATCCCAGAATGATTAACCTTCCCATATTCTTCTGAATTTACCTTTTCCATTTCTTAAAAACCCCACTTTACCCTTGAATTTTTTGTTTTTCCCTATCCCACTTCTGTTTATCCCCTCTTGTGGTACTATTCATGGAATCCCTGTAACAGAATTCCTTCCTATTCTGAAATTTCCCTTTTCCCACTTCTTTATTCCCTCATGAATTGCAGGATATCGCGCACAAAGAGCAAAAGGATATGCTCTGAAGCATCAAGAAAGGGCGAAGCAAATTTTCAGTATAATTCGAGGAAGCCATGTTGGAATTCCAGCCTATATTTTACTTAAATTCCCTGTTCTTTTTTCAGATATTATGCTTGCACTAGTGCAAGAATGTCGTCCTATGTAATAAGTGCAAGAAGAATGGTACCAGCAGAATAGCATAGTTTAAGCGGTGCAAGAAAACCGGTGCAAGCATGCAACCTGTCAGAAACATAGTACAATTTATTCTTTTCATAGCATACATCATAGGAAAGTGGTCATCATGAAATTTTATAAGAAGTCCTTTCACTTAGTCGATGAGTACTTGTGCTATCATATTAACTAGGAGAAAATTATTTAAAGTACAAGGTGTTTTTAAGTTAAGAATCATGATCATTTTTTAATGAATGCTAAAGTTCTTTTTTGAATTATGAAGGAGTGCGGAAGTGTTTAACTGTTGCTTGGATATAATTTCCCCTTTCCACCATAATCCTAGATGTCCTTCACTCGTAATGATTACCTCACCTAGCCGTTAAAACATCGCCGGCATGATCTCAAAGATGCCACGCATCCATGGCTATTTCAGTGGAATGAATGGGTGATAAGATGGAAGGGATGGTGAACAGTTGGATCCCTATCTATAAGAACCAATTTTTCTAGTGTTACATGTAAATTCTTGACTATTCATAACCGTTAAGCAACAATGTCGCTTGTCCGAAGCGAACCTTCGTCTCTCATTAGGGTAGAACAGACTTCTGAGTATCGCAATAGCCTTGCACTATTGCGAGACTCTGGCTTTATTCAATTCTTGGAAAATTTTGATGGACACAACAGTGAAGTGGCCCTACAGTTTGCCAGAAGTTTCAAAAATGGCCGAGTAAAAATTGGGCCTCTAAAATTTGAGGTTACGGAAGAGTTTACAGCAGCAACGACGGGCTTGGAAAATACTGGTGAGCAGTGGTTTAAAATTTAGAAACTAGAAAGGAAGTGATGGCAATGTTTCATCATCGACAAGAATATGAAGGTAGATTGGAAGAAAGGAATTCCGCACAGTGCCCTGCTGGGATAGTGGCGGGACCTCCTTTTCATCCTACAGAAATTCATAACCTGTGAGGGAAGGTACTCCCTCACTTTTGTGTACCATTTTAGGATGTTGCAGCATTTCGAAGCCAGCCAGCATGCCCGGTGGAGGATTAATTTCCCCCATTTTTTGCTTAAGAGCTTGGAAAAAATGGCCAAGGGTGTGCGGCACGGACGGGTAGACCAGGCTGACAAGAAGTTATATCACCACGGCTTGATAAAGATTTTGGTCTAGAAACAATTAGAAGTTAAAGGCATGATCTGGGAGGCGTTGTTAAAACAGCTACATAAAAAGACAGCTGCTGGAAAGGAGACAGAGGACCTCGCCAGCACAAGAAAGGGTCCGAGTAAGAATGTAAAGGGGATTCCTTCTTGCACCAAGTGAAAAAAGGAAATGACCTGAAAAATCAATAGAAGAAAGGGCCCCATATCCAAATAAGAAGATAGCTAGTGCACTTGTTGAAGAGACTCCTTCTACGACTCCAGTACAGGCACAAAACCCCGAAGAAGGCAATCTGTCAGTCCTTGCAGACGCAGCAAATTTTATAGATGTCGAAGATGACACTTTGTTGCCCAATTTCATTAAAAGGGCCCGAAAGAATAATGAAGAATATAGTGCAAGCAAAGAAACACAATCCCCACAGGACGTTGAATCCCCTTCTGCACCAGTGTAAGAAGAAGAAGAACCATAAGAAGAAGAAGAAGAAGAACCAGAAGAAGAAGAAGAAGAAGAGGAAGAAGTGTTTTCTGAAACCATGAGGGATACTGAGGTCCCTGAGGAAGACACAACCCCTGTCGAGACAAAAGAAGAATAATATTTGGTAACTCCTGCTACTCGGATAGTTGAACTAGAGCTTCAAGTGCAGAACTTAGAACAGCTCATAGCTAAAGTGCAGGAGGATAAAGAACAGAGTAAAGAAGAATTAACTACGGAGATCCAGAAAAAGAAAGGAGAAGTTAGAGTTTGGAAGTACCGAGTTGTGCATTGTTTTAAGCGACTTAAAAAGGTGACAAAGAAACTAAAGAACATCATAAAGAAGAATTCTGAAACATTGTAGGCTAATGTCAGTATGTCAGAGCAAGATTGAGCTAGAATGCTCAAAGTTTTGAAGGTTTTTTGCAAAGGTAAAGAGTTGTGTGAGGGCACACAATAGCTTAGGGATGGGAGGATGTTAGCCCCCTAATTTTCTCTCTTTTTTCCTTTTTCCCCTTCCTAAATCATAACCATTCACCTCTGTTTTACCTATTTTACGCACCCTCATCTTGCACTAGTCCAAGCATGGTGACATATTTCATATAAACTTTATTTTTCATACTTTTAAGTCAACTTAGCATTAATTAATCATTTATTATATGATTTCTTACTTTTAATCACTCTTTGTAACTTATCGATATCTCCAATGTTTATTTGGTAGTTAGAGTACTCATCGTGACCGTTGATCCTAGTGCAGGATCGGATCATGCACCGTTGCCAGCACAGAAAATCCTTGTAGCAAATTCGAACCTCCTTGACCACCGCCTCGTTTTGAGCAGCTTCAGCCATGACAGCAAGATCGATCCAAAGGTAGCCGAGACCGAATCTGTGAAGGACGAAAGTTGGAGATGGGCTACGGCCAGTTTTTCTAACTGTCTAATTTTGAAGGCCGAAAATCTAAATTCTGCGTTTGGTTATGTAATCGGTTGAATCATCTATTCTTGCCTTTGGCTAAAGATCTATATAATGTAGAATGTAAATAGGACTAAAAAAAAGAAAGTTTTTGATAGCAAAGAGAACAGAGACACAGCCAGAGAGGCGGTAACAGGTTGTTGTATTTTGTTATCGCCTGAATCTGGGCTGGAACACTGTTACCGATGAAATAGGTAACCTGACCTCAAAACGGGAACTCTAGCCCAAAAAGACTCAAAAAAAATGAAAAAACACCCCAAAAACAAAAAAAGTGTATTCCAGAACGCACTTGGTTTTTTTTTAAGGTGAAATTTCAACATTTTATAAAATTATGCTAAAAACAAATTTGTTTCTTGAAAAAAGGATTGAAAAAACATCCTCAAAACAAAACCAGTTGACGCTAGAATAACCAAAAAAAAAAAATATCATATTTTTGACATTTTTAAAAATAGAAATAAATTTTTTTAATTTTTAAAATTCAAACATTAAAAAAACCTAAAATTTAAGAAAAATAAATAAATTTAAAAAATAAAAACATTTTAAAGCTTAAAATTTAAAAATATATAGGAATAAAAAAATAAAAATAAAAACAAAATAAAAATTTTAATTCAAACATTAAAAAAAAAAACCTAAAATTTAAGAAAAAAATAAAAATTAAAACATTAAAAAAAAAAATTAAAGATTAAAATTTCAAAATATATAGAAATAAAAAAATAAAAATAAAAACAAAATAAAAATATTAAATTAAAAAGAAAGAAATTATAAAAAATAAAATATAGAAAGTAAATTTAAAAAAGAAAAAGAAAATGTTTATTAAATTAAAAAAAAAAATTTTAAAAAAAAATAAAATAAAATAATAATAATAATAATAATAATGAAATATATTAAATTTTAATAAATTTAAAACTTTAAAATAAAAATTAAAAAAAAACAACATTATTGAAATTAAAAAGTAAAAAAATGAAAAATTAATTAAAAAAAAATGAAAAAAAAATACAATAAAAATATTAAATTTAAAGAAATATATATTAAAAAAACAAAAAAAAAATAAAAAATATATTAAACTTAAATTATAAAAAATAATATATATATATATATATATATGAACTTAAATTAAAAATATATATATTAGATTTTATTAAATTAAAAAAAAACGTTAATATTAAAATAAAAAATTAAATTAAAAAAAAAATATTAAATTTTAATAAATAAATGAATAAACAAATAAATTTTGAAATAAAAACTAAATTTTAAATATAAAAAAAAAAAAAAACATTGTTAAAATAAAAAGTTAAAAAACTTTAAAAATCAACTAAAATTGAAAAATTGAAAAAAATAAATTAAAAAAAATATATTAAATAAAAAATAAAATAAAAAACAAATTAATTTGAAAATATTAAGTTTAACTTAAAAAAAAATCTAATTTTAAATACACAATTTTAATTGAAATAAAAAAATATATAAAAAATTTATGTAATTAAAAAAAATAATAATAAAAAAAATAAAAATTTTTAAAAAAATTATTAAATTCAAATAAATAAATAAATAAATAATACAAAATTTGCTAAATTTTAAAAATTTAAATGAAAAAACTAAACATAAAATTTAATAATAAAAAAAAATATGAAAAAAAAATCAATTAAATAAAAAAAAATACAAAATTTAATAAAAATTATTAACAAAATTTAGAATAAAAAATTAAAAAAATTAAAAAAAATAAAATTTCAAATATAAAAATTAAATTAAAAAAAAATAATTTTAAATTTTTTGAATTAAAAAAAAAAAAATTAAAAAAATCAAATTAAAAAAATAAAATATATTAAAAATTAAAAAAATTAAAAATAAAAAGAATTTTTTGATTGTGGTGGCACCGCCAATCGGCCTCCTGCCCAGGTGCAGCAGAGGTCGGCCGCTAGGCGGGAAGCTGATTTTGAGAATCGCCCTCCCGCGGCAGGAGGCCGATTCTGGGAATCGCCCTCCCACGACGAGAGGCCGATTCCGGGAATCGCCCTCCCGCGACGCGGGAGGGCGATTCTCGGAATCAGCGCGGGAGGGCGATTCCCGGAATCGGCATTAGGGCGATTCCCAGAATCAGCCTCCCGCGGCGGGAGGGCAATTCCCGAAATCGGCCTCCCGCGGCGTGAGGGCGATTCCCGAAATCGGCCTCCCGCGGCGTGAGGGCGATTCCCGGAATTGGCTTGAGGGCGATTCCAAGAATCAGCCTCTCGCCGTGGGAGGGCAATTCCCGGAATCGGCCTCTCGCCGCGAGAGGGCGATTCCCGGAATCGGCCTCCCGCGGCGGGAGGGCGATTCCCGGAATTGGCCTCCCACCCAGGTGGCGGCGGAGGCCGGCCGCTGGGCGAGCGGGGGGCTGCAGCCCCCACCCAGTGGCGAGGCCGATTGGCGGCACCACCACGATCAAAAAATTCTTTTAGTTTTTTTATTTTTTTTAATTTATTTTTTTTTTTAATTCAAAAAATTTAAAATTATTTTTTTTTATTCAAATTTTTATTTTAAATTTAATTTTTTTTAAATTTTTTTTTTTTTTTTTAATTTTGTTTTTAAATTTAATATTTTAGATTAATTATTTTTTAAAATTTAAAATTTATTCATTAAATTTATTAAATTTTAATTTAATTTAATTTAATTTTTTTAAAATCTTTTAGTTATTTGGCTTTTCATTTTTAAAATTTATAAATTGTTTCATTTAAAAAAAAACAGCAAATTTATGGATATTTGTTTTTTAATTATTTGCACATGGTTTTTTTCATTTTTTTTGTTTTTTAATGATAGTTTTTTTTATTATAATTCTTTTATTTTAATTTTCTTTTTCAATTTGAAATTTTGTTTATTTTTTTAATTTGTTTTTTTTCTTAATTTTAAAATTTGTATTTTTGTTTTCTTATTATTATTATTTTTTAAATTTAATTTTTTCTTCTTTGTATTTTATTTTTTTTATCTAAATTTTAATTTTGTAATTTAAATTATTTTTTATTTTTTTTATTTTTATTTTTATTTTTTTTAATTATATGGATTTTTTTAATAACTTAGAAAAAAATGTTTTTGATGTTTTTTTTTTGTTAAAAATTTGTTAATTTTTGTTTTTTTTCTTTAAATTATGTGTTTTTTTTTTCAAATTTTGTCATTTCTTTTGATATAATTTTCGAATATTTTTGTTTTCTTGTTTTTCTTTTTTTTTTTCTTTTTTTTTTTTTTTTTTTTTTTTACGAGTTAATTTTGTTTTTTTTTTACATTTTTATTGGTTTTTTATATTGTTTTTATAGATATATTTTTATCTAAGTTTTGTGTTTTATTACCAACATGAAGATCACCACTCTAAAAAAAAAGGTTGATGTTGCATCAATACGTTTCAAAATTAGCATGAAAATCACTGCTCTAAAAAGAAAAAAAGTTGATGCTGCATCAATACGTTTCAAAATTAGCATGAAAATCACTAACATTTTAAAACAATTATTCATACTTCATAAATAAAAATATTAGAGTGTCAAAAATGTGCTAAAAAAAAAAAAGGTGATTCTGCATCACCACTTTTCAAAATCGGGTGCTTTTTATGTTACCAAAAAAAATTAGGTAACAGTGCAGTTACCTATTTCATCGGTAACATTGTTCTGGACGATGTATTAATGTATGTAATTTCCTCAATGAATTAATAAAAGGGAGCTCTGCCTCATGTTTCGCAAATTTCATTTTTGTATTTGAGCTGATGAATTGATTAAGGTACTGAGCAGCATTTTTATTTAAAAGGGAAATGCGCTGGTTGGCTAGGGCCCAACCAACCTAGCACGTTTACCCCATTTCTTGTTTTCCTGTAATTTTTGTTTACATTGTCAAGTGTGATTTAATTTTAAGCACATGCATTCCTAACTGAGTGAAAGAGGATCCGTTGTGTGAAGTAGATAAATTTCCTTTTTCCTGCAATTTATTTTCCTGCACTTGATTTCAGATTGGTTTTCCTCTGCCTGGTCCAAGCAAGAGAAATAACACTGCACCAGTGCACGTTGGTGTGATATCTCATTTTCTGCAATTCTGTTTGATTGGTTTTCCCCTCCTGGTCCAAGCAGGAGAAATGAACCTGCACCAGTGCACATTGGTGTGATGCAGCAAGCCTTCTTAGTCTACTTCCTGCAATCTTCTTTCTTTCATTAAATGCTTCTGACAGGATAAAATGTATATTGATTGTTTCTTTATTCCTGCACTCTGTTAAGATCAGAAACATTCACTTTTTATGTGTGCAATTTGATTTAACAGTATAATAGCACTTGCAATAATTAAGCACTCATTTTAAGAATTAAATGCTAAGTGCAGGTAGCTCTGATCCGGTGCAAGAACTAGTTTCTTGCCACGGGATCTAAGTGCTTTGAACCTGGAAAAGTTCAAGCCCTTGCATGAAGTAAAAAGCCTTTAGTAAAGACACCATTTATACCTTCTGCATATATCTCTGTTCCTGCACTAGTGCAAGCAGACTGCGATAGTGCAGGACAGATTAGGGCAAGAAGGAAATCTCTAAAGGAGCAGGTTTAAGGGCCCATCTGATGAGACTGTTAAGTGTCTTTGCTAAAGAAAAACACACACTCAGTATTTAAACATTAATTAGCTGGAGTGACTGCCTTTTATCTTTAATTCCCTCTTGCAAATGCATTCTTTCTTGTTCCAGTCCTAGATTATTTTGATGGTTCAAGTTGTCTTTTTCTCTTTTTAATTTGATTATGCAATCTTTCCTTTAAAGAAAGTAGGGATTTATTTTAGGAAGGTTCATACCATCTTTGGCATTGCCTGTGCTTCATCTCTAAGTTTACGGATCCCCCGGGTTGACAAATTAAGTGTTGATGAGTTTGCTTAAGTGTAATTCCTGCACCCAATAGAGGTTATGACATTGTTTTCAGCGAGGGAAAATATTTCCTGCGACATAAAACAATAGGTCAAACCAAGAGGATAGGGATTCGAGTTAATAATCTCTACAAGCTAGAGGTAGATCGCTGAACTGCAATGATGGGCAAAGTAGAAGAAATGGTGAGCCGAGATGAGGGTGAATTATGGCACAGGAGATTGGGCCATCTTCACCATGGCGCTTTGAAGATTTTGTCGCAGATTTCTACTGGACTTCCCAAGGGTACTCTTGTGTAGTTAGATCAGTGCAAGGGATGTACTATGAGTAATTTTGTGAAGACCACCTTTCATGAGAAGGGGAACCGTGCTTCGGTGATCCTGGAGAGAATTCACACAGACATGTGTGGACCTTTCTTGGTTGCTTCAACAGAAAAACAAAGGTATTATGTTATATTTGTTCATGAATGTTCTCGTAGATGCTGGATCTTTTTCATGCAGAAGAAGAGCAAAACATTCTAAAAGTTCCATGAGTTTAAAGCATTAGTGGAGAAGGAGTCGAGGAAGCAAGTGAAAGATCTGTGGAGCAATAATGGTGGTGAATATATCTTGAACAAATTCAAAAACTTTTGTAGAAAAGAAGGAATTTGAAGAGAACTCATAGCGCCTCATAACCCACAGCAGAATGGGGTCGCGGAGAGGAAGAACAGAACGATTGTGGGTGTTGCACGAGCTATGCTGCATGACCAGGGCCTACTGATGCACTTGTGGGTGGAAGCATGCAACACTGCGGTTTATGTGAAAAACCATTGTCCTCATAGAGTACTTGGCATGGGTACACCTGAAGAAGATTTTACTGGTAAGAAGCCTGATATTTCTCATTGAAATATTTTTGGCTCATCTGTTTACTTTCATGTGACAAAGGACGCCAGGAAGAAGTTGGAACCGGCTGCAGAAGTTGGGATATTTGTGGGGTACACAGAAACACCCCATAATTATCATATGTATTTTCCAGAAAGTCGAATGACTGTGGTGCGACAGGATATAAAATTCAATGAGGTGAAAGCCATGAAGTTGTCGCTTGAGAGGGAGCTACACTTGCATGCAGAGGAGGAGATACTTGTTCCCAAAGATGAGCCTCTAGATGTAGATTAGCCACAGGAGGAGATTCATGGAGTGGAGGAGTCCACTCATGCAGAAATAAAAATCAGACAACGCAGAAAGCGTACCACAGAGGTTGAGAGGCTGAATCTTGATGCAGCACAAAATGTAGGAGTCCCTACATCACAACGCAGATAGAGACAGTCACCTGACCGATTTACTAGATACATGTCTCTTATGAGCAAGTGTGTCGTGACAGAGCCATCTTCTTTTGAAGAAGCAGCACAGGAGCCCACATGGGTAGATGCCATGGTGGAGGAGTATGACTCCATTGTCAAAAACAGTGCTTGGGAGATTATTCCAAGGCCGGTGGGTAAATTAGTGGTAGATTTGAAATGGATCTACAAGGTAAATCAAGCTGTTGATGGGAGCGTCGAGAAGTATAAGGCAATATTTGTTGCTCGGGGCTTCTCACAGATCGAGGGGATTTATTATGAAGAAACCTTTGCGCCTGTCGCACGGTATTCTTCCATAAGGACCATCCTTGCTCTCTCAGCGCAGATGGGTTGGCACATACATCAGATGGATGTGAATACTAAGTTCCTTAATGGGATCATTGAGGAAGAGGTGTACATTGAGTAGCCTGAAGGATTTGAGATCTTCAGCAGTGAGTCTCATGTGTGCAGACTCAAAAGAGCATTGTATGGGCTGAAGTAAGCACCACGTGCTTGCTACACATGGATCGACAGATATTTCACTGGACTTGGCTTCACCAAGAGTGAGGTGGATGCAAAACTGTACCAAATTGTGGTGGAGGGTAAGATTTTAATCATTTTTCTTTATGTTGATGATTTAATACTAACGAGTGATGAGCAGTTGATATACTCATGTAAGGAAAATCTTGCAAAGGAGTTTGAGATGAAGGATTTGGGCCTCCTTCATTATTTCCTTGGATTGGAAATATGACAGTGGGAAGGTGAACTGTTTGTGTCTCAAGGAAAGTATGCCTGAGAGATACTGGAGAAGTTTCACATGCAAGGCTGCAAGCCTATCGACACTCCTCTTCCAGGAAATTGGAGGAAAGAGGATGATACATTGGAAGAGATAGTGGATGCCACTGTTTATCGATAGTTGGTGGGTTCGCTCATGTATTTAGTTAATACAAGACCAAACATATGTTATGTGGTGAACCAGCTTTCAAAAGTGATGGTTAAGCCTACAAAGCTCTTTTGGAAGGCAGGCAAGCATGTCCTGAGATATCTCGAGGGCACATATGAGTATGGCTTATGGTACAGACAGATGGATGAAGTGAAGTTGCATGGCTTCACGGATGTAGATTGGATAGGCAGCCCAACAGACAAAAAGAGCACATCAGGAGGGGTTTTTAGTATCAGATCTACAACAGTTTCTTGGTACAGTAGGAAACAAAGATCCATGGCACTCAGTTCAGCGGAAGTGGAATACATGGCAGCAAGTCAAGCTGTATGTGAGGCTATCTGGATGAGGAAGATCCTGGTTGGTTTGTTCGATTCACATTTAGATCCTACAATGATACATTGTGATAATCAGGGTTGCATTAAAATCTCGATCAATATTGTGTTTCATGATAGATATAAACATATTGATATCCGGTATCATCATATCATAGATTGTGTGCAGCGGAAGATCATGTTGCTTCAGTACATTCCTACGGAAAATCAAGATGCAGATATTCTGACGAAGGCGCTCAGCAGGAGAAAATTCAAATACCATAGAGGCAGGACCAGGGTGAAGGATAATCCCTATCTTGTTGAGAGGGAGCATTGAGATTCAACAAGATGATAAAGCTTAGTGAAAATTTGTCACCTTCACTAAGTGGGCCCGCAAGCTATTTTTAGGTGCAAGTATATTTTTAGACTATGTCTATTTTTAGACATGATGATCGTATTTCAGAAGTTGCACGATGTTATTTTTGGATGGTTGGTCAAGTTGGAAAAATAGATGAAATTCTGTTTTTAGAATGTTGGGCGAAGTCTATTTATAGATCGTCAATCTAAAAATAGATGCATGTCAATTATTATTAGCTCTTAATAATAATCCAACAATAAACATCAACTTATTCTCTTGGAGCACTTAATTTCAGTGAAAATATTTGGAAAATCAGTGGGCTGAAGGAATCACGCAATTCCTAGGGTTTATTGGTGGCTCATGCATGAGGACTCAATTAGAACTGAAGTGGAAATTTTATGACAGAGTTGGAAGAGTAGTTATAGGAGTTTTTATTCAATTTAACTTAGTTAATGGAGTTAAACTTAGTTGAGCTAGTTGTATCTAGTCTAACTGAAAGATACACTAGTGAGAATTAAGTGAATTAATTAGTAAATTAATTCAAAACTAATAACTCACTAACAAATGAACAGAAACAACAGTTAACTACAGTGCATGTCAGTTCCAGTGCAGACCTAGTGGAGAGATATGTGAAAGGGTAATATGGACTATTCGTTCTAACTATAGTGATGCATTGATTGCATCACACACACATTAGAGTTGCCAATGAGGATTGCGTAGTCAAGGCAAGGCCAATTCGAATTCATTCAAGGTTCTTCTTCAGCAGGGATTGCACAGTGGAGGCAGGCTATCAGGTGGCAAGAAATCAATGCATGGATTTGCAGATTTCTTCTTGTTAGTGTGTGACGATTGATTGTACCGAGAGCTTGATGTACTAAGCTTTGTATGATGTTGTTACATGATCTCCATGATATACATAATATGATAGCTGGGGTTTTTAGCTTCAGGCTTTCCCGTTAAACAACTGTGTTATGTGTGATTGTTTTTATTGCTTCATGTGTTTGCAATTGAGTTTTAAATTTCCGCAAAATATTAACAGTGGAAGGATTCTGTATTTAGAAAGAAGATCATTATTGTTATATCAGGAGAGTATGGATATATACATGCATATGTTATATAATTTCTACAGGCCCTGCTAATTAGGTGGACCCTGGTGAGTAGGCAGACCCTGCTGAGTAGGTGGACCTTGCTGAATAGGATGAAAATTTTGAATCGGCTATTGAGTAGGTTGAACTGCCTATTGAAAATATGGAGTAGGTTGAATCGGCTGCAGGGGTTGGGCAAGCTGCCCCTGCGGAGAAGGTTGGCCTAGATACGAAGGGCCACCAGGCTGCCCTTGTGGAAGAGGTTTGCCCAATGGTTGTGATGGACCAGGTTGACCCGGAGCAGGACTGTAGGGTTGTCCTTGTTGTACAAATTTTTTTCCATATTGAACGTATGGCTGATGCTGTTGTGCAAGAGGTTGTCCCTGTGGTGGATTGATTTTCCCCCAAGGAAAGTAAGACGCTCCTGGTTGATATTGATACTGAGGTTGACTAGAAGGACCATAGGGTTGTTGGACCGAATATTGACCCTGTAAGGGTTGCCCTTCTAGACCATAAGGTTGTCCCTACTGGATCAAAGATTGTCTCGGAAGGGGTTGTCCTTGTAGACCAGAGGGTTGTCCTTGTATCACCGACCCTTGATGAGGGATTGTCCGATAAGGATCAGCCGAAGGTAGATAAGTAGCCTGATTTGGATCAATAGGAGGCAAATAAACAAGGTTTCCATAGACATCATAGTGATGTGTAGGATTGACAAGAGCTTGGGGCTACTGATAACCCTGAGAGTTCTGTTTCTGATCGTTCGGAGAGGGAGCATACCGTTAGTGAATATCCAACATGTTTTCATTGAAAGTATAAGTGGAAACTATGGGTGCAGAAGTAGACTGGGTTTCCACTACGCGAGTTTGTGATCCACTCACAACAGACCTAACCGGGAACGTAGGATTAATGGAGATGGACCTATGAAAAACAGAAGATCTGGACGACTAATGCATAACAACCAGCACAGGCGAAGCCACACAAATGGTAGGTTGGACTAGGACAGATGTAACAATGACCGACGAACTAGGTGTCGACAGTGACAGTCCTAACGAAGGAAGGACTGAACTCCTTAGAGGAGTCGAAGTACTAGAGGATGCTATGGACGCAACACTAGAAATAATCTGACTCAAAGTCCAATAACCAGGTGGAAGTGGCACCAATGGAGGGGAAGGTTGATTAGAGACATGCGGGAGATATTCAGGGAAAATTTGATATTCTCCTATGGACACAGACATTTATCCACTGCCGATAGGACTCAAAGAATCCATGTCTGACGAAGCTGTAAGATCTTCGAAAATACTACGAGGGCTAGGAGGTAAAGCAGCAGCTAAAAATGATGATCCCGAAGTAAGAGGAGGGAATTATCCCTTGTCTCCAAAACCATACCAAGCACCCAGAGGATGCCAATTGAACTTAACTAGCTCTTCAGGGGGAGATCGAGTAGCATGAGGCAATACAGTCGGGAGGATAGGCTGAAAAAACTCAAAAGACCTAGTGGACTGAGGGGTTTCAAAAGAAATGTCAGGAAAATAACTACCACTAGGTAGCAGTGAAGAAGATGACGAAACTTGTGGTTCTTCCACTGTGACAGTATTTCAACACAGGAAGGAAAACGAGGTAGCCGATCGAGGGCTTCAAGATCAAAGTCTAAGGAAAAACAAAAACAAGCCAAGTAACAAACAAAAGATGACTCTAGTCACTTTCAATTTTAAACGAGTGTGAAAGGAAAACCTCTCTATGATCTCTTCTCTTTTTAAGGAGTCACGAAAATATCAAAATGACTACTCTAGTAATCTAAGAAAGAGGGTGTACCAAGTTTCCGTGAATTTCCATATACGCCTTGGTGATCAAATGAAAGAGAAATGACCAAGGACTTAACGTATGTGTAGGTAGTAAAACTCAACTTCGATGGTGCTTCAAAGGGAAATCCAGGCAAGGCAGGCTTCAGAGGAATCATAAGGGATCACAAAGGCGCACCCATCGTCGTTTACATGGCAAGTCTTGGATGGGACACGAACAACTCGGCTGAGCTGGAAGGATTATGGAAGGGGCTTCTCCTCTCACAACAGAAGGGGTTGCATCCTCTAGAGATAGAGGGAGACTCCCAAATCCTCATTAATATGGCCACCCAACTCCTAAATAGGGTACAAGCGTAAAAAATTGCTAGCAGTTGGCATCTTGAGGCTCGCTTGGAATAAACTGAACGATGGATTCACAACAACAGGGCTCTCCTCTTCAAGCATATCAGAAGGGATGGCAACAAAGTTGCATATCTTCTTGCCAACTTGGGTGTCTACTGTGAGCACAATCTTATTACAGGGATGCTTGACATTATCCAGAACAATGAACAAAGATAGAAATGCCAAACTTTGATTCAGGGAGAGGCAGATCTCCCAGATGTCGGTGCTATCGGGCGTGATGAAGGTGATGGGACGGAGCTCTAGCCGGATGGGAGGCCACCTGCCTTCCCGCAAGGGGAACGTCACTCCAACCATAAACATGTTAACGCTGAGATTAATGGCATTAATTCTGGGTGCAATTCACAAACAGATTGCTACTCCTCGATGCAATTTCGACTGTTGTGTAATGGATCAACCTCTGGCTCACATTAATTACTATTCATTGCAAGTGATCTCCCGCTGTAGCGCAGTTCTGTTAAACAACATGGACCCATCTTCTCCCTTATCGGTGAATTGGTGGTGCAACCAGCTGCTAGGATTGCAAATGAGCGCACCATCACTGGCAAGCGAAGCCGCATCAACTGTTGTCTGGAGCTTGGGGATAACCTTCATCTCTCGCTTTCTGGTTCCTACATGTTGGCCTCTGTCTTTCTGAATCCCAGCTCGAATTTTTCCCCGGTCATCTCTCTGGTTCCCTGGCACTCTAGCCCCGATTCTAGCATGCCTCGCCTTAGGCAAAGAATGCGCTGTAGGCGTGGGTCTACCAGGCGTTCTGTGAGGCATTCTCCTTCCTCCTCCAGCTCGCCTTCTGAGACCTCTTCCCCCTCGGACAGCCTACCCAGACTTCTTCGTGGTCGTTTGCTCCGTTCGAGCCGCAAACTGGACTCTCCCTCGTCTTCTGCTCTCCCGGCTCATTCCCACACTGCTCTTTTCTCCTTCGATTGCTCCCTCAATCGTCTGAGAGTCACTGCTGCTATCTCGGTTGTGTTTCTTGAGGAGCCCCAGGACGAGAAAGACCAGAATCCTTCGGCTGGGCAGGGTATAAATGGTACCACTGAGCAGGACCAAGCGCCACAATATCTGGTGGGGTTGTCCAGAGGAAGCAAGGACGCTGCGCAGGAAGTCAAGGAGCAAGGGCAAGCAGAGCAGATGGTCGCTCCTCCCTCCAGGAAAGTAGTCCACTCTGTCGAAGACCTGTACAATGAGCGTGGTGAACCGGACGATTACTGGTGCAGGGTCGAACAAGTTGCTCCTGATGAGTAGTTCTGCTTTTCAGTCATGGTTTCTTTACTATTTTTCCGCCCTATCCAATGGGTTTTTTTTTTACTCTCCTGCTATTTCAAATCATGTTTTGGTTTTTGTTAGCTACAGTCCTCAGTACTTTCAGTATCTCGATCCCCTGCGTGGGATTTTTTGTGGTGATCTCTACAGGTTGGTTTCCCTCCTGCAGGGCAGTCTCAAACTTCGTTTTTGTCTGTCTAAAATGCCTCAAAATTGGGCAATGTTAAGGCCTCGGCCCACTGTACACTACTTTTACTGTTAATAGATCAGTTTTACTTAGAAAAAAAAAACGTACGTGTAGGTAGTCCCCCTGAATGTTCTGTTCAGTGTATCATGGTTACAGAGCGGCAAACTCGGCTTCCTATGGATAAAGGATTTGAACCTAATGGGGTCCCCCTTTATATACTCAATGGTATGGGAAGCGCAAGTCCGTACTAGCGCTGTCTAAATCTAGATGGAGAACGACATCTACTAGGTTTAAAGACGTCGGAACACATCTCTAGTCTAGACCAGTAAAAATGTTTGCGTTAGGTTCCAATGTTTCCTTAGGTTAATTCAATTGATTTTAAAGTTGATCTTGAATTATCGTTTCAGTTTCAAGGCCCTATTGAATTGTGATCTCGAACTTCCTAAATGCAAGCTATATGCAATAGAACACCATTTTCAATTCAATAAATGCTAACTACGAAAAGGATAGAGATATTTTAGAAAGCAACAAACATTGAAAAATATGAAGAAGTCTCCTAATGCATCTAATACAATAAAAAATAGAAATAAAAACTCTTTCCTAGATGCAAGCACTAGTTATGTGAAATACTTTTTCATTTCTGATGCAAACGAAAGGATGCAATTTTTTTATTTTTCAATGAGATGAAGCACACAATGCACTAATTACATTAAAAAAACAAAGCAAACACTAGTTATGAGTATGGTGAATGTAGAGAGCTAAACTGAATGATTTAATCAAATCAATATAAACACAAAAAAGCACTCAAACCAATGACACACTCTTTCAAGAAAAGTTAAAGCCTTCTAAACGACCCAAAATGAGCAATGTAATCTATGCTCGAAAATGAAGAAATGGAGAGTCAAACAAACACAAAATTAATCGTTGAACAAACCAAAACTCAAAGGATCAAGAAATACTTAGGCAACTGATCAAGGAATTGAATTGAAAAGAACCAAAAGACTTGACCTTCAACCAGAAGGCTCAGAGAGCGAAAGACACCTAGAACCCTAGGGCTACGAACTACAATGATAGGAAAATAGACAAACAACTGAGAAGATCAAGCCTAAAGCAGTCAAAACAACTCGAAAAGGACCAATTGCAAACCAAGAACAAACCAGAGTCAAGCACAACTGACCAAATACTCAACAGGGAGGTCAAACCAAACCCTACAGGGTTCGACATGACTATAAGGCAGTAATCCACGCCAAACAGGAGTTGGAGCTATTGCAAAAAAAGCAGCAAGCGCCAACTAGCGTGACTGTTCAAACAAAAAATGCACTAAACCGGATATCTATGGGAGACTGGGAAAACTAGTGAGCAAAGGTCAATCTTGACACTTTGGAGCTGAATAAGAGTATTCTAAACAATCAAGCAAGTCAGAAAAGACAGACAAGCAAGAAAACGACCAAAGTCAACTTGACAAGGGCAAAACAACAAACTCACACTGATCCCCAGTGGAGTCGCCAATTTGTTATGTAGGTAAATTCTCTCTGTGGACATAGATGATCCCTCTAGCCCTAGAGTGGGTCTATTAACAAAGGGACAAGATAAAGTGTTGGTTCCTTAATTAATGAATGAAAATGAAAAGGTAGATAGACCTACCTGGAGTCCAACACTGTCGTGGCTAATGGTGGTGATGGCCTCTTGATCTCTGCTTCGACAGGTCACAATCCTTCTACTACAATGCTCAGATACCTGCACGAAGATCAGAAAACAAGAGTAGCATACGAAACAATGATCTCAGTCATAATCAACTAACCATTCAAGGAGGGTTAAGCATATTGCATCAAATAAAACACATTTACGCAAGATGGGAATGAGACAATAGTCATGTATATGTATTAATAGAAGAAAAAGCTACAACCGGAGCCTTGACATCGTAGCCTCCTTCACCGGGGTTCAATCGAAGCATGTCTCTATGAATCGTTAGGGAATTCAGACGGGATGAAGACACAAGTCTAAGCTCTCTCAATGAGGGTCTCTTTTGTTCTATCTTTTCTAACAAAATGTACAGAAATCTCTTTAGCATTTCAGCTATGATATGTTCAGTTTAGCTAGCACATCAATGGAAGATGGCTATATTTATAGAGGGAGAGGAGGAGGTTGGGATCCCTACAATAGTGGAAGGGAGGCCTTATCCCTTGGGAGGTTTCCCCAAAAGGTGGAAACAAGAGGCCAAAGGAGGGAGGCTGTGGTTATTCAGTCAAACCACTCCAGATGACTCGCCCACGAAGTTTGTTATGATGGAAACTTCACATCTATTTTAAAAAAAAATTCCATAAATAGGTTGGCACAGGTATCTAACTGGGACAGAGCACCAATGGGCATGGGGCCCAGCGTTAATTTCCTAATCGGCGCAAGGGCATAACGGTCTACTAGCACCAAGGCAAAAACATGTGTTTCTGATGGTCTATTCCGGAAATTGTCAACAGAAGGAGTGTTGTCCTCATGGCAAGGGATGCAATGATGGTCTTTGCAAGGAATGACACTTTATTTTGGTTACAGAAATGAGCCTCCAATGTGCGAGATGGGGATTGCAGGGAAAATGAAAAAACGTTGTGTAACACTTAGCATGCCCCTCTTGGAAAAGGTAAATTGATAACTTATTAACCCTCTTATGTGTTCATTTCCTTGTAGTTTAACTTGTTTCTTCCTTTTTTTGCCTTGAATGTCCCTAGCACGCATTGACACACCCTTGCACATCTTGGCATGCCTTATCACTTGGCACATCTTCGCATGTTTGACATGCCTTCGCACTATCTAACACATCTTAGCATTCCCTAGCATGCCTTGGCACTCATGTTCTCACAGCTAGCCATTACATTTTTTCACGACTTGGGAACCCAATCAATTCCTTGGCTACTGTAGTTCATGTGACAATATTGGCTTGCTTCAAACGCAACAACTTGACCAATTGCGCCAACTACAAGTAGATTGTTCCTTGTTCACCTAAGAACTTCCTATAACTCATCTTATGCCACTCATGTCCAAGCTCAACTTGTCCCACTTCACTAGTTACCCAGAAAAGGATCACATGATCTAGCCATGGCCATTAAACACCTAAGAAACATAGCTTACATAGGAAATATTTCACATGTATGTTCAGTTCATATAAACAGTAGAACATTAACTAAGAGTTTTCAAGAACCACAAGATGCACAAGGCACACAAGATATAAGCCAAAACAAGTTGAGTGCCCCAAAACTTATACACAACAATGTACAATATGCAATTATCTAGAATAGTTTAAAACATGAGCATGTAGCCAAAGTGTGCCACATCTCATATAAAAAAATAGCTAAAGGAAAAAAAATGGTGTGCCTAGCATAGAGTGATCTCCCTTTGTCTAAAACTACTATGTCGAGCCCCTTATAACAACCGTAGGCTTGCCTCTTGTTACACAGCAATTTGTCACCGTCCCTGCAATCCCCCATCCCACACATTGGAGGGCTTATTCCGTGACCTGTGAGCAGTGACATGACCTGAAACCACTTTCATGGCATCCCCCTGGACAAGGAAATTCATTCCCCTGAAGACAATTCCTTGTGAAAAATCCTAAAAATAGCCTTTTTGTCCTTGGTGAGACTAGCCAGTTCAACACTCGTGCCAATGGGGGAAAGCCTCCAAAGAGGGCGCGCTAGCTGGTGCACTGTCATAGTGTTATACCCATGCCAGGCTTATTAAGGAGTGTTTTTAAAAAATAAATGGCGGAATATTGACTCCAACCAATTCCTGAACTGGTCTCTAAATTGAGTTGGGAGGTTTGGCTCCGGATCTCCATGTAGAGGAAGTGGTTTTCCACCTCTCATGGAAGCTTCCTTGAGGATAGGGCCAATCCCATGATTATAGGGATCCCAACTCCCCTTCAACCATCTATATAAGCTTGCCATTTTCCTTTTGCAAGCTAGCCTTCAAGAGCCCTCAATAGCCTAGAGAATGCTAAAAGAGCCTTGATAGTCCTCATAGAGCCAAATCAGTAGCAAGGAGATTATTGTCAAGACAACCGAAGAGAGAGGCTTGTCCCATTCCCGACGAGCTTTACCGAGACGTATTCCACCGTCAACCCGCCGAAGGAAAATCCAGCGTCAGAGTGCAGGTTGTATCTTTCTTTGTATTGATTAACGATAAGCAGCTTTGGTTATGGTTCCACTCATATTGTTCATACATTGTGATCATGAGTTGTGTCTTCTCTGACTGATACATAATTTCATATATTGGGTTTTACGCTTGCGTGTTCGCCGTGTTTCTTGTATGTGCAGGTGTTTGATTGCGACAAGTAGGAGAATTGTGATCTATCGAAGCAAGGAAATGAGAGCGCTATCTTCTCTACGAACAACAACGTTGGAATTAAGGTAGGCCTTTCTCGCAATTTGGTCTATTGCAATTAGAAACTTGCGCCTTAGCGTGATACGATTATTGCTAGACCCGATATGGGATGGTAGGGATCGCCTCTGTCCGCAGAGGGGATTTACCTCTACAACAAACTGGCGACTCCACTAGGGAGATGTTGATTTGGAGTATTTTCTTGTCTTTTCAGTCGATTCTTGACTTTGCTTGCTTGATCAGCTCTTTTGGTTGGCTCCTTTCGTGTGTTTGGATTTTGTTTAGCTTCACCATCACTAGTCTATTTCTTGGATTGCTCTTTTTATTTTTTCTTAGTAGACTCGACTGGTGTGCTTATTAACTTGACAGTCACGCCAACTAGCGCATGTTGCCAATGCATTACCGTGCCAATACTGTTCTGGTGCTAGATTCAGCCTGACAGTCGCGCCAATTCTGTAAGGTTTTTCCTTGTCGTGAGCTTTCTGAGCTTGATTTGTGATTTTGGTTTCATTTTTATGACTGCCTGAGTATTCTGCAACCGTGTTTGACTGACTTTGGTCTTCATCCTTTGGTTTTTTTCCCTCTTCTATCAATTTTACATTCTAGCCCTATGGCATCTAGGTGCTATAGTGTGTCGAGCCTCCCGTGGGAGTTTTCTGCTTCTATCTGTTCAGTCAACTTTGTGATTGCTTCTCTCCATTCGTTTGGTGGTTGTCTATCATTTTGTTGTGTTATTTGAGTGATTGGTTTCTTCCTCATTCGAATTCCGCCTTGTCTTTTTTTGGGTCTAGATTACATGGTTCATTTGAGTCTTTGGGATTATTTTGGTTTCAAGGGATTGTTTTGTCAACTTGAGATATGATTGTGTGTTTGCATTGAGTGAAACTTGCTTTTTTTTACTCCTTTTCTATCGCTTCTCAAATTGCTCATTTCATTAGTTTTCATTTGTTTAGTGCACTTTGCACTCAAACACTGAAAAAAAAAATATCTTTTGCTCTTGATTAGTTAAAGCAAATTGAATCTTTTCTATGTTATTAGTGATTTATTACTCTGAAAGAAAAGATTTTAATTTTCGTTAGCTTGCATTAGAGACATTAGTGATTTTTTTCTGGTCATTTTGTTATTGTATGAAAAGCTCTTAACTCTCTCATAATTAGCTTTCATCGAATGAAATGATATATTGTGGCATGTAGTGTGCATTTAGTATATTTTGAGACATAACACTCACTAAGGCCTGAAAATTGAAACATAATTGAAAATTAACATTAAAATTTATTCAATTTACACTAAGGCAACATTGAAACATTAACGAAATATTTAGAGGTCTAGGCTAGAGATGTGTTCCGGCGTCATTAAACCTAGTAGTTGTCGTTTTCCTCTTGGCTTTAGACAGCACTAGTACGGACTTGTGCTCCCCGTACCATCGCGTATATAAAGGGAGACCCCACTAGGTTGTCATAATTTATCCATAGGAAGCCGAGTCTGCCACCCTATACCTGTGATACACCGGACACAACATTCGGGGATATTGCATGCACGTACGTTAAGTCCTTGGTTGATTTATCCTTCATTTTCAAACCAAGGTGTATATTACAGTTCACGGTTATTTGGTACACCCTTTGCCTAGAATTCCTCAGCAGTCATTTTGATCTTATATGACTCCTTAAATTTGAAAAGATCACCAAGCGCTTGTCCTTTCATGCTTGCTTCAAAATTGAGACAGATAGAGTCACCTTTCATCCGTTTCTCGACTCTTAAAACATGAAACAGTGAAGTTTCTAAGTTTCAATGTGGTAAAATAAATCACCTGTGATCACACGCCCTTTTAGATTTTGCTTTTCGGCCATTTGATTGTGTGCCTTGGATTTTTAGCCCGTGTGTTTGTTTGATCTTTTCCTCTTTTTCGTTATTGTGACAGTGGCAAAACCCTCAGTTTCGTCTACTGGTAGTCCGTATACAGACGATTCATCAGAGGTCTCTCAGTCCTCTGCTGAACCTCAGCTACCTATCGTTTCTGAGTTTCCCGATGGGGGACCGGTTTTATCTGAGCTTCCCTTTGGAGGACCATTTGAGTTCAATTGGCCCTCATCTGATGCTTGGTCTGGATTTGGAGTAGGGGAATACTTCCCTCCTCTTACATTGGGTTCGCCTTTTCGAGCTGATGTTATTCCTCCTAGTCCTCGCCGTCTAATACGAGATCTAGAAGTAGGTTCAGATATGGGTGCATCCAGCCATTCTCCTAGTGAGGAAATCCCCATGTCTAGTGAAGATTACCAGTTTTTCCTAGAAGACAACCCCGAGTTATCTTTCATGTCTTCGCCCGGTCCCTCACTTCTAGCAGGATATATATCTTTGAGTCAGATTATGACCGTAGTTGCCTCCATGGGGATATCAACTCCTTATATGAGGCCGATTATTCCTTCATTGGGGATTTCTCCAAGGACACCCATCACGTCATCCCCTCAGGTCACTTCAATACCTGTCGGGCCCACCGTCTGTGTGGCTGCATCTACACCCGCTGTTACCACTCAGTCCGTAAGGACCACGTTGCTTCCCTAAGACATCTATATAGCATTTGATATGACGGAGAACATTTCTCTTGAGGAGTATCGATTTTCCCTACAACAATCGAACCCCGAGGTAGGTCAATCCTCCCAAGATCCCAGCCGTCCATATTTTTTTCATTATGCACAGGATGGTACCCCCATTTACATTTTTCCATATCAATATGATGAGCAGGGAAACTCTTTATGTTTATCCTCTCTCGAGGCTTATCTCCATGGTCCAGGTTCTCCGTCTAACCAAGCTGGGAAACCTTATAACCCGAAAGGGTAGCCCTTCCAGGGCCAACCTTCGGGCCAGCCTGGTTATCTTTATGACCCGCAAGGTCAACCTTCGGGCCCACAGGGGTTGTTATATGGTCGACAAGGATAGTCTTACAACCCTTCAGGTCAACCTATCTAGCCTCACCCTGTGGTCCAACCAGGGCAACCTCAAGGACCCACAGGTCAACCAGGGTACCAATCGGGGCCGTTGTACAGTCCTAGGGGGCAAGTCCAACCTTCTCAACCTATGGTGCAACCTCTGCAACCTCATTATTCTATTGGTCTGAATGTTGCACAGCCAGGGCCCTCTTATGGTCCTGTTACAGGTCAAACCCTTTATCAGGCACAACTTGGCTCCATTCCACCACCAGGCCAATCGGCCCATCCAGCTCAGCCTGGTGTCCCACATCAGCCAGGTCAACCTGTACAACCTGTGCAACCTATTTACCCAGGTCAACCTGTTCAACCAGGGCAGCCCGTTTAGCCAGGTCAACATGTCCAACTAGGCCAGCCTACACATCCTGTCAACCCTGCTCAACAGACGATTTACTCGATGCTGCAACCGAATCAACCAGTGCACCCTAATTATCAGGCTCAGTAGGGTCCCACATATCAGTAGCCTGTTCAACCCCAAGGCGGTTACTATCCTCAAGGTCAATCTCGACCGACTTATAACCCACCCCAAGGTTCCCATTATTATCGTCAACAACCCGGCTACACCTATACTCAGCAGCCAAATCCACAAATTGCTCAAACGAGGCCGAAATATAATGAGGGTCCATACCTCGGTTATCAACCCCCATACACTGGTTACTAGCAACCGTATCAATCTGGTTATACGGCCTATACCCCCTATAGTCAAAATCCTTCGGGGCAGAACCCATGGGGGCAAGCTTATGCTCAACCAGCGTGGAGTACAGGTACAAGTCCTTATCGAGGGCCTAGTATGCCTTTCAATCCGTAGTTGCCATTCTTGGCTACCTTGAAATTACTGGACGTTTCTAAATTAATCAATGATCCGATTCTTCACAATCCTTATTGGCCCCCGGTTCCTACCAAGGTACCCGGCGACTTTCATAAGTTTGAAGGTAAAGTTGGAGAGGACCCCCAAGCTCATGTAATGACCTATCATTTGTGGTGTTCGTCTAACTCTTGGGTGGATGATTCAATTCATCTACGTCTCCTCCATTGCACTCTTATCAGTGTTGTCGCTAAGTGGTATATAGAATTACCCCGTGGCATATTTCAAGACTTTAATACATTAGCTATGGCTTTTCTAATGCACTTTCAGTTACCTGTTCGCTATGAAGCTGGGACGCATCTCCTGACTTCTTTGAAGCAGTATAAAGCCACCCACATATTCGATCACATTCACGAGTGGTGACATCATTGTAGATTGTTCGAGTTTGATATACTTGATCAACTACTAACTCATTGGTTCACCACCTCCTTCATTAACAAAATCGCTCAAGATATTGCTATGGGGGCATGTGTGACTGAAGAACAAGCCATCGCGCATGCCCAGTACCTGCATCTGGTGTACTCTCAGTCTGGCACGCTTTATGACATTTTGACTGATGCTCTGCAGCCGAGAACCTCTAAAGCACCACCTACTCCTGCGGTGGATGGTGTTATTGGTTATGTTTCTCAAAATTCTCAGAAATCCTCGAATGGGAAGCAAAAGTCCAATTCTTCCAATAATTCTTCTCTTCCCGCCCTTCTAAATTCTGGCAAAACTGCGGAGGTCAATGTCGTTCAGGCTAATCCTACGAAAAAGGCCTCCAAAGGAAAGAAGAAGGGCAAAGGAAAATCCAAACCCGACGCCCCAAAACCAGAGTCTTCTAAACCTCCTACTGATGACGGTTCTCAACGTAAACTGAAGTACCCTTGTCTTATTTGTGAAGGAGACCATTATACCAAAGATTTTCCACGACGATCTGAAATTATTCAACTTCTCAAAGGCTCCAAAGGGACTCTGAAAGTTCTCAAGGAACCATTCCCGTCTCAGCAGACCCAAGAAGGTTGAACAGCCTTCACCATCTACACCATTTGGGTCCTAGGTCTTTAGGATGAATGGTGCTGCACCTGTCTCAATTGCTACGCATTAGAAGGATTATGCCGGATCATGCCAGGCAGCAGGGAAGGAAGTCGTGGATGGCCCACCTCCCCCTCCTATCTCTGGTCCTTTGGAAATTTAGAAGCCCAGCGCTGAACCTATTGTAAGGCCACCTTCTAAAGGTGTTCTTCAAAGATCTTCCTACAACCCAAATGCCCGTACCGCTCAGCACTACAGTATTGTTGAGGATTTGGCATAGGTGCCTTCTGCCATGTTTGCATTAGAATTCCTTCAAAGTTTCCCATCGCAAAGGAAAGCTCTGTTGTCTGCGATCGATGGAATCGATCCCGTTGATTCTAATCTTCTCACCTTCGACCTAGAAAATTTTACCCCTCGACTTCCACATCAAATTTCTCTTGTTATACAAGTCAGGATCAATGGCCTCAACATCCATATGGCCATTGTGGATGAAGGTGCTTCCACCTGTGTCATGTCATCCGTTTGCTAGAAAGCCATTGGCTCTCCGGCTCTTTCATCCTCTCCCAATGCCTTAGAGGCATTTGATGGTCGGGAATCAAAACCCCTCGGTGTTCTCGAGAGTTTGCAGATTACGTTACAAGGTAAGACAGTCAACGTAGAAGTAGAAGTGGTTGATGCTAAGCTTAACTAAAATATTCTTCTTGGCCGCAGTTGGACGCACGCCATGTTATGCATGTTGTCCACCCTCCTCCGGCTTCTCAAGTTCCCTCATGAGGGAAAAATCGTTACTGTGGATCAATTTTCTTTCTTCACCTCATCCTCTGAGAACAACGTTCCTTACATGGATCAGATCCCCAATCCCCCTGACAGTGTAGGACCCGCTCTCTTCAAGGACCCCGCCCTCATGGGTATTTTTCTCGCATCACCACCACACACCGTTCAAGTTAATATGATCTCTAGGTCTGACGACCCATGGATCATCCCTTCGCCTGAACAGGTGATCGATTTTGGAGAATCGATGCCCTTAACTCTAGTAGAGATTAATTACTGTGAAATTGTTGCCGCATCTGATCCTCCTCCTCCTCAACATGCTCCCTCGAGCATGGCTTTAGATATCTATTCTCAATCCCCCTGGCTTGGCGAGGCTGACTCGCCTGATCCTCTAAAAGATATCTTCCCTTCTAACGAAGCCATTTTTGAAACAATGTCTCTTGAGGAGCTACCTTGGAGCGATGGACATCATTGTTCCTCATTCATGCCTAGCCTGGGGGAAATGTTCGATTGTATAGAGCGTTTTGCATCTCAGGTTCCTACTCCACCTCTCTAGACACCCATATTGACTCATGAGGTTCTTTCAGAGGGAAAATTGAGCAAAATTACTCAAACCATTCCGATCGACATCTCCGTCAAACCAGGGATAGTCGAGAACATACATGTGGGAGTGACTTGTTCTCTTGACGAGATACAAGTTTATACCGATATTTTCCGTGAATTCAGAGACGTGTTCGCTTGGTCCTATGAGGATATGTCTGGGATCAATTCCAGCATAGTAGTGCATGAGATTCCTACCTATCCCGGTGCGAAAATCGTGTGCTAGCGTCTTCGCCCAGTACATCCTCGCAAAGTCACTGCCATTAAAGCAAAAGTTGAAAAACTTCTGAACACGGGCTTTATTTACCCGATCCCCCTCACAGAATGGGTCTCAAATATTTTCCCTGTGGATAAGAAGCAGGGTACTATAAGAGTCTGTGTTGATTACCGTGATATTAATCGGGCCTGTCCTAAGGACAATTACCCCACTCCCTTCATAGATCAAATCATTGACGAATGTGCTGGGAGTGAGATCTATTCCTTGATGGACGGCTTTTCCGGGTACGATTAGATAAATATTTTACCTGCCGATCAACACAAGACTGCATTCATTTGTCCGTGGGGTACCTTTGCTTATAAAAAGCTCCTGTTTGGCTTAAAGAACGCTGGAGCTACTTTCCAGCGTGCTATGTCTTACGCGTTCCATGACATAGGCCATATCGTTCAACCTTATTTAGACGATTTGCCAGCTCATTCAACTCGGCGAGAGGACCATCCCGAACACCTCTGCCAGATTTTCCTTCACTGTAGACGCTATAATATCTGGCTTAACCCTCATAAATGCGTCTTTTGCGTGGATTCTGGCCGTCTTTTGGGGTTCATAGTCTCCAAGGATGGAATTCGCCTTTACCCCCTAAAAGTCGAGGCTATTGTCAATCTCCCATCACCCTCTTCGTTACACCAATTGCAGAGTCTGCAGGGAAAAGCTAATTTCCTACGACGCTTCATCCCGAATTACGCGGAAGTGGCCAAAGGATTCACGCGTCTTTTAAAGCAGAATGTTCCCTTTCATTGGGACGAAATTGCTCAACGATCCTTCGAGAAGCTCAAGACGTTACTCGTTAATGCTCCATTGCTTCGTCCTCCAAACTATCACCGTGACTTCACTCCATACTTGGCCGCCGCGTTTAGCACCATAGCTATGGTTCTGGTGCAGGATGACGATGATGGAAATGAACACGTTGTTTATTATCTATCACAGAATCTTCTTGACACAGAAACGCATTATGCTCATGTCGAGAAACTGGCATTAGCCGCAGTGCAAGCTGTGCAGCGGTTCCGCCACTACATCCTGTTGCGTACAGTAACTGTGGTTTTGGATTGCAACCCTATGACGTACATTCTATCTAGACAATTACTGGGGGGCAAGTACTCCAAGTGGATCGTCATCCTTCAGGAGTTCAATTTAGAGTTTACCACTGCTAAGTTGACCAAATCACTGGTTTTTGCGGATCTCATTTGCTCCCTCCCGACAGACTCCACTCCATCTCACTCCGAGGATCATATCCCAGACAAAACACTCTTCCTTATCAGCACTCGCGACCCATGGTATGGCGACATCATAGTGTATCCTCAAACCTCAACGTTTCGGTCTGAGTTGACCAAATATGCCTGACGTCGGATTCGGCATCAGTCTCAACCCTACTGCATTGTAGGAGATACCTTATACCGGGTTGGAGTAGAATCGGTGCTCCGCTGGTGCTTGACCCTGGAAGAGGCTGAAAGAGTCTTGAATGACTATCACAGTGGCGCCTGTGGCGGTCACATGTTCGGATATGCCACCGCCCAGAAGATTCTGCATGCGGGCTACTTCTGGCCGTCGATATTCAAAGACTATATTGTTGCAGTCCGAAAATGTCACCGTGACTTCACTCTATACTTGGCCGCCGCATTTAGCACCATAGCTATGGTTCTAGTGCAGGATGACGATGATGGAAATGATCACGTTGTTTATTATCTATCACAAAATATTCTCGACACAGAAACGCATTACGCTCATGTCAAGAAACTGGCATTAGCCGCAGTGCAAGTTGTGCAGTGGTTCCGCCACTACATCCTGTTGCATACAGTAACCGTGGTTTCAGATTGCAACCCCATGACGTACATTCTATCTTGACAATTACTGGGGGGTAAATAATCTAAATGGATCGTCATCCTTCAGGAGTTCGATTTAGATTTGACCACTACTAAGTCGACCAAATCACTAGTTTTTGCGGATCTCATTTTCTCCCACCCGACAGACTCCACCCCATCTCACTCCGAGGATCATATTCCAGACGAAACACTCTTCCTTATCAGCACTCGCGATCCATGGTACGGCGACATCATTGTGTATCTTCAAACTTCCACGTTCTGGTCTGAGTTGATCAAATATGCCCGATGTCGGATTCGGCATCAGTCTCAACCCTACCGCATTGTAGGAGATACCTTATACCGGGTTGGAGTAGAATTGGTGCTCCGCTGGTGCTTGACCCTGGAAGAGGCTGAAAGAGTCTTGAATGACTGTCACAGTGGCACCTGTGGCGGTCACATGTCTGGATATGCCACCGCCTAGAAGATTCTGCGTGCGGGCTACTTCTGGCCGTCGATATTCAAAGACTGTATTGTTTCAGTCCGAAAATGTCATTCGTGCTAGGTTTTTCAGCGCAAGATGCACGTGCCACCCCTCCCTTTGCACCCTGTCGTTACCGTAGGCCCTTTTGCGAAATGGGGCATAGATTTCATGACGTGTAACCCTCATTCGGCTGGGGGGCATGCATATATAATCGTCGCTGTAGACTACTTTACTAAGTGGGCCGAAGCGATGCCTACACTAGCCACTGACGGTAAGACAGCTGCCCAATTTATTTTCAACCACATTATTGCATGTTTCAGGGACCCTCAGGCACTCATTTTCGAGATTACATGATGGCCGAGCTGACATCAATATTGGACTTACGACATGATAGATCAACGCCATATTACCCCCAGGAAAATGGCCAGGTTGAGGATGTGAACAAATTTTTGGTAACAATGCTTCAACGGACAATTGGTATTCATAAGTCCAATTGGCATCTCCAATTGTTCTCAGCTCTATGGGCCTACCGGATGTCAGCAAAGAATGCGACCGGATTCACACCATTCCAATTGGTGTATGGTCTGGAAGCAACTCTTCCAGTTGAATGCGAAATTCCTTCCCTAAAGTTGGTTGTGGAACTTTTGCCCGACACTTCTCCTGAAGAAGAGCATCTCTTTTATTTGGAACAACTGGATGAAACCTGCCGCTTGGCTGCCTTAGTCATTGAAGCACAGAAGAAGCGGGTCAAAGCTCACTTTGATCAATAAGTTTCTCCGCATTCCTTTGTTGAAGGGGACCTCGTCCTCCTATATGACCAAGTGCACGACAAACTTGGAGTAGGCAAGTTCTAACCCATGTGGCATGGGCCCTATATATTAAAACGAGTATTGAAAAATGGGGCTTATGAGCTTATTGATTACGAAGGAGTTTCGTTGACGCAGCCTAGGAACGAGCTGTACCTTAAAAAATACTACGCTTGAGTTATTTTTGGTGTGGTGTGTGTACATAGGTGTGTATATTCATTTGTGTGCATGTGTGGTGTAGTGTGCGATGTAAGCATCTTTCTGCTGATCAGGTCTTCTTGATTTTGCAAATGTCCATTACTCCTTTTGTTGGTTTCGCGGATGGTGCCTCCCACAGTACCAGGAATCTGTCCTCGGTAGCCTGGGTAATCTATGATCCTGCTGGTGAGTTGGTCAACCTGTAGGGTGTGTGTCTAGAGCCTGCTACAAATAATATCACGGAATATAGTGTCGTGTTGGAATTATTAACCGAGGCTGTGGACCTCAGTATTCATGAATTACTTGTATATCTGGACTCACAGCTTGTAGTATTACAGCTTAATGGTCATTATTCAGTTAGAAACCCATCCATCTTACGTCTGTATCTACGTATTCGTTTACTGGAAGGAAATTTTGATTATATCACATATCAAAACAAACCCAGACATATGAATACATTAACAGATGCAGTGGCTAATATGGTTCTAGATAGACATTTGCGAAACTTGTAAAAAACATCATCACATGTAAAAAGATCCATCCAGAAATAGTTATATATGTATATATGTGTCGAAATTTTTCCAGAGTGTGCATCACATAAAATCAAAGATATACATGTTCGTCCTAATACAGCCGGAGATGACATGTCTCTCAAAAACATATGCATGAAAAGCCCTAGATGTCTAATTAGCATGGTGCTCGTGGTAACATGTCACCACACACACCAAGCATCTCAGGAGTCGGTGGAGGCAACTAGGCACCCCCACCGTGTGTCTCTGATATGCCATAGGAACATCTGCTAGCCGGGCATAGTCTGGAATCCCTCAGGCAATGCCCTCAAGGTTTTGGATCAGCTCTCCTCCTTCGGCACCCTTTGCCTGAGGGTCGTATGCGAGAGGAGTTCTCCGTGCAATAGGCGACATGCCGACAGGTCTCTCTGGGCCAACATCTGCATACACATATAACTGTTGTTAGAATAGACATGTATCAAAAAAAAAATCATAAATACATAAAAAATCAAAAAGAGTCATACCTAGCTCCTCGTCCCAGTCCTCCCCCTCTGAGAGCGGAAGATCTGGATCTCTAGTGAAATCGGTCCCAGCATAGGGCCAATCCTCAACTACGATCAGTTGACGCTATAACCATGCAAAGAACTCGGGCCTCCAGGACATCTACTAGCCCCCTCCTGATCGGGGCATGAGTGCTGCCCATCGAGCCATCCTCGGCTCCCTCGGTGTCGAATCGGAAACTATTGCCCCTTGGCCCTGAAAGATGGGTAGTCGTTCCAAGATGAACGACACCAAAATGGAACCGTATCCAAACTGCTTCAGTTTGGATTTCTTGCACTTTGTTAGCTTCCTTTTGATGTTGGTTGTCAATGCGGTGTTCCAATCAAACAGTGTAGGATTCATGCACTCGGAGGCTAGTAGGAGCTGTGCCTTGGTTGCCTCATGCAGTGCCTGCAATCCCGCAGCCCGCGTAATGGTGTGAAGCACTACTCTGAGTGCTAGGTCGCAGATAGTGTGGATGTCCACTTTCCCACTTCCCGATCCTGTCTGTGCCCCTACCAAACTCTCACCATTACCTGTTCCATCTTCTCTCCAGAAGGTCTACTGCCTGTCATAATGGGCATTGGGCCTCTACGCGACAGTCCGGTTATGAAATACACATCAGAAACCTCAAGTTCTAGCACTTGGTCCCGAAGTTTAAACACTTCCTCTTTTTCATCCCATATGCTAACCAAGTACTATAATAGCTCAGGTTTAGCTCGTAAGCATGGCGTGAGGAAGAATTTCTTGAGACCACAGTTCCGGAGTGCGTTCATGCAAACTTCGTTTTGCATGGCCATTTCTTCTTCTTCTCCATGTTCCCTCTCTTTCCATTCAATAACCATTATGCCTGGATATTTGCATCAACATGATTAAAATTTCCTTGTTAGATCTCTGTTGCATTCAAAAATCCATATGGATGGCTCACATTTTGGAAATTTAAAGCGGAAAATCGCGTTGCGTCATTGGCGTGACCCCTTTGTGAGCAAAATTCCATTGGCGCGGCTCCGTGCCCGATACCCACGCCAATGGGTCGAGCCCTAAAATTCCAAAGGGTTTCCCCCAGAGGTCAAATTCACAATGGAAATTCATAAAAAATGGATCAAAACAGAGCTTAAGGGAGCGCCTCTTACCCGGAACTGACGAGAATCTAAATGGTGTCCTGGATCAGTCGCAATCACCGCCGCAAGTTCGCACACAAAAAGACCACTGTTGCTCTCCAAATGAGGTAAAAAGTAAAAGTAAATATGTTTTTACTATTTGTGGCATATTTATAACTTTTGAAGTCAAAATTAGGTTTTGAAAGTCATTTTTCTCAATATTTTAATATATTTTGTCGAAAAATGGATTTTACACTTGCTTTTATGTGTAGTGACAGGTTTTTACGCAGCTTGGACAGTGATACGAGTTGTATTTTATACTTTTAACAATGTTACCGATGAAATAGGTAACCGCAATGTTACCTACTTTTTTTTGGTAGCATAAAAAGCACCCGATTTTGAAAAGTGGTGATGCAGAATCACCATTTTTTTTTTTGGTGCACATTTTTGACACTAATATTTTTATTTATGAAGTATGAATATTTGTTTTAAAATGTTAGTGAATTTCATGTTAATTTTGAAATGTATTGATGCAGCATCAACTTTTTTTTTTTTAGAGTGGTGATTTTCATGCTAATTTTGAAACGTATTGATGCTGCATCAACTTTTTTTTTTTAGAGCGGTGATTTTCATGCTAATTTTGAAACGTATTGATGCTACATCAACCTTTTTTTTAGAGTGGTGATTTTCATGTTGGTAATAAAACACAAAACTTAGATCAAAAATATATATAATAACAATAAAAAAACCCAATAAAAAAAGTAAAAAAAACAAAAGTAGCTCGTAAAAATAAAAATTTTAAACAAAAATAAATAAATAAATAAAACAAAAATATTTGAAAATTATATCAAAGGAAATGACAAAATTTGAAAAAAAAAACACATAATTTAAAGAAAAAAAACAAAATTGACCAAAAAAATTTAAAAAAAAAAACATCAAAAACATTTTTTTCTAACTTATTAAAAAAAACTATATTAAAAAAAATAAAAATAATTTAAAAATAATTAAAATTACAAAATTAAATTTAGATTTAAAAAAAAAAATTGAAAAAGAAAATTAAAATAAAAAAAACTATCATTAAAAAACAAAAAAAATGAAAAAACCCACATGCAAATAATTAAAAAACAAATACACATAAATTTAGTGCTTTTTTTTTTTAATGAAACAATTTATAGATTTTAAAAATGAAAAAATAAATAAACTAAAAAATTAAAAAAATTAAATTAAATTAAATTAAAATTTAATAAATTTAATAAATAAATTTTAAATTTTAAATTTTAAAAAATAATTAATCTATAATATTAAATATAAAATAAAAAAAAATTAAACAAATTGAATTTAAGATAAAAAAATTGAATTTAAAAAAAAAAAAAAGATTAAAAAAAATCAAATAATATATATATATATATATATATATATATATATATATTAAAAAATAATAATAATAATAAAATTTTAAAAAAATTAAAAAAAAAAGAAAAATATATATATATATATATATATATATATATATTTTTTTTAAATTAAAAAATTAAATTAAAAAAATATATATATATTTGAAATAATTTTTTTTAAAAATCAAATAAAAAAAATAAAAAATAAAAAAAATCGATTTAAAAAAAAAAAAAATCAATTTAAAAAAAAAATTAAAAAAAAAAAAAAATGGCGGCGGTGATGGTGTTGGGGCGGAACCACCCGGCCTCCCGCCTAAGCGGCGGCGAGGCCAGCCGGTGGGTGGGCGCGGTCGCTGCGCAGCCCCCCGCCCGCCCACTGGCCGGCCTCCGCCGCCGCCCGGGCAGGGAGGGGTCGATTCCTCCCGCCCAGGCGGCAGCGGAGGCCGGCCGGTGGGCGAGCGGGGGGCTGCGCAGCCACCCCTCCCGCCCACCGGTCGGCCTCCGCCGTCGCCTGGGCGGGAGGCCAGGTGGTGCCGCCCCCACTACCACCACCGCCGCCATTTAAAAAAAAAAAAAAAAATTTAAATTGATTTTAAAAAAAAAAAAATTTAAATTTTTTTTTTTATTTTAATTTTTTTATATAAAATATAATTTATTTATTTATTTTTTAATTTTGTTTTTATTTTTTTGTAAATTTTATTATTTTTTTGTTTTAAATTTTTTTTTTTAAATTTATTTTGTTAGTAATTTTTATTAAATTTTGCTTTTTTTTTTTTAATTTAATTGATTTTTTTTTTTAATTTCATAATTTTCCTTTATTATTTTATAAAATTTAATAAATTTTGTATTTTTTTTTAAATTTATTTGAATTTAATATTGTTTTTTAAATGTTTTACTTTTTTATTAATTTTTTTTTGTTAATAACATAAAATTTTTATATTTTTATATTTCAATTAAAAATTTTGTATTTAAAATTAGATTTTTTTTTTTTTTTTTTAAATTAAACTTAATTTTTTTAAAATTAATTTGTTTTTTAAATTTTTTTTATTTAATATTATTTAATATTTTTATATTTTTTTCAATTTTCAATTTTTAATTGATTTTTAAAGTTTTTATTTTTTTTTCTTTTATATTTAAAATTTATTTGTTTATTTGTTTATTTATTAAAATTTAATATTTTTGTTTTTACATTTAATTAGTTATTTTAATATATATATATATATATATTTAAATTTAAGTTCATATATATATTTTATTTTTTGTAATTTAAATTTAATTTATTTTCTATAGTTTATTTATGTTTCTAATATATACTGTTTTAAATTTAATATTTTCATTGTATTTTATTTTTATTTTTTATTTTTTTTACTTTTAATTTAAATAATGTTTTCTTTTTTTTAATATTTTTATTTTAAATTTTTAAATTTATTAAAATTTAATATATTTCCTTAAATTTAATTTTTTGTTTTAAATTATTTTATTTTTTTTTAATTTAATAAGCATTTTCTTTTTCTTTTTTAAATTTAATTTCTATATTTTATTTTTTATAATTTCCTTCTTTTTTTAACTTGTTTTTTTTTTTTTAATTTAATATTTTTATTTTGCTTTTATTTTTATTTTTTAATTTCTATATTTTTTAAAATTTCAATCTTAGTTTTTTTTGTTTATTGTTTTATTTTTTTTTTCCTTAAATTTTAGGTTTTTTTTAGTGTTTGAATTAAAATTTTTTTTTTTTTTTTATTTTTTTTTTTTTTTATCTTCATATATTTTTAAATTTTAAGCTTTTAAATGTTTTTATTTTTTAAATTTATTTTTTTCTTAAATTTTAGGTTTTTTTTAATGTTTGAATTTTAAAAATTAAAAAATGTTATTTCTATTTTTAAAAATGCGAAAAGTATGACACAATTTTTTTTTTTTTAATTCCAGCATCAACTTGTTTTGTTTTGAGGGTGTTTTTTCAATCCTTTTTTCAAGAAACAATTTTGTTTTTACCATAATTTTATAAAATGTTGAAATTTGACCTTCAAAAAAAACGAAGTGCGTTCTAGAATACACACTTTTTGTTTTTGGGGTGTTTTTTCAATCCTTTTTTCAAGAAACAATTTTGTTTTTACCATAATTTTATAAAATGTTGAAATTTGACCTTAAAAAAAAACGAAGTGCATTCTGGAATACACACTTTTTGTTTTTGGAGTGTTTTTTCATGTTTTTTGAGTCTTTTTGGGCTAGAGTTCCCGTTTTGAGGACGGTTACCTATTTCATCGGTAACAGTGTTTTTTTCGGACTCGGTAAAAACACGAAAAAGTCATTTTGGAGTCATCTTTCAGCTCTTTTTTTACTCTCTAAACATGAAAAGATTGCTGAGTCGCTTGTCGTTTTATTCTCGTTAAAGTGGTTACGAAACGACATCTACCCAGTGTACGTTTACCCCTTTTTCGGGCTGGGATAGATTATTTACGAAAAAGGAATACCCTAGCCTATCGCGACTAGGAGGTTTTCTCAGACATAGTTTTCTACCTTTTCGGATCTAAGGAACTATCTATGAAAAGGGACTGTTGGAGTTTAGTTTTCTGCTGCCTTTTCAAACTCTCTAAACATGAAAATACGCCGAGTTCTCCCTTTGTCAGACTCGTTAAACCCTGATGACATCGGATTCAGTCGTAATGACGATATTCGAGTTCCTCCTTCCTAGGGCTCGTTAAATGTACTAGGATGGATTCGTCCGAAGGACGGACTTATATTACAAGCATATGCTATCCCCTTCAAGCTTGTTTTAAAAAATAATTGGGGTACTCACCAAAAATGGTGGGGAAAATGGAACCAGTATCATCGTCATGTCGGAAGTATGTCGCTCTTGAACATGGCACTTGTCTTCATTCGTGTCGGGTTGGGGACATCTCATCTCATTATCTGTTTGCCTCCGTGGGTTTGGGTAATCCCTTTTGACCTCTCATCTGCTCTTTGCCTCGTAATCATGACCTCTGATCTTTTGATGTCAAATACTGCCAAATTCACTGTCGTGCCACCGATATGTTCAAGAGAAGTTGACCTCTACAAGTTTCAACCCTCCTCTAATTCTCATCTAATCTTGATTCAAAACACATTATGTTCCTCTGTCTCGTGTCGATGATGTGGGAAACACTATGGCCCACCTTCGATCAAGGTCACTTCCTGTCGACTTCAGCTCATTATCCAGGAAGCTAATCTAGAGACTCCTTTCTGGTACCTTGGAGCCTGCATGCCTCAATGGCAGGTTCTTCGCATTCGATGTAAGGTTTTCACCATTAACCTTCAATCAAGTGATTCTATGTGTGTTCGACGTCAGCTCACTGTTTACATTCCATGGATTGTACCGGTGGTACCTTGAGGACTATTGTCACTATTGGTGGTACCTCTCTCGTCTGTTAACAACTTTCATCATTGGCTAGTAATCAGGCGATGTTCTTGCATGTTTGACTTCAGCTCACTTATTCGCATGCTTGAACTTGTACTTTGTTCGGGTCGAGATGGAGTGAAAGACCCTGGATTTTGTCATTTAGAATCCAGGCTGCGATTTTGTGGATTCTTGTGATTGGTTACATGACTCATTCATTGGATGGTTGTGACCATACCTAAGTCTATTTATTGATCCTCACTAGGTGGCTGCGTCCATGCCTTGGATATGGATTATTGTATACTCTATTATGGATGGCTACGCCCATACCACATATATCATGTATTTGAGATATCAGTTGTACTTGTCTATGCAAGTTTTCCGACGACAGTGTTTTCAGTTGGACACGTTCTCGTAAAGCATTTCACCCCTCTCTCTTTTTCAGGCCTCATGCTTTAGGGGGTATCTGTTACACAGCAATTTTTCACCGTCCCTGCAATCCCCATCCCGCACATTGGAGGGCTTATTCCGTGACCTGTGAGCAGTGACATGACCTGAAACCACTTTCATGGCATCCCCCCGGACAAGGACATTCATTCCCCTGAAGACAATTCATTGTGAAAAATCCTAAAATTAGCCTTTTTGTCCTTGGTGCGACTATCCAGTTCAACACTCACACCAATGGGGGAAAGCCTCCAAAGAGGGCGTGCCAGCTGGCGCACTGTCACAATGCTATACCCACACCAGGCTTATTAAGGAGTGTTTTTAAAAAATAAATGGCGGAAGATTGACTCCAACTAATTCCTGAACTGGTCTCTAAATTGAGTTGGGAGGTTTGACTCTGGATCTCCATGTAGAGGAAGTGGTTTTCCACCTCTCATGGAAGCTTCCTTGAGGATAGGGCCAATCCCATGATTATAGGGATCCCAACTCCCCTTCCACCATCTATATAAGCTTGCCATTTTACTTTGCAAGCTATCCTTCAAGAGCCTTCATAGACTAGAGAATGCTACAAGAGCCTTGATAGTCCTCATAGAGCCAAATCAGTAGAAAGGAGATTATTGTCAAGACAACTGAAGAGAGAGGCTTGTCCCATTCCTGACGAGCTTTACTGAGACATATTCCGTTGTCGACCCGTCGAAGGAAGATCTAGCGTCAGAGCACAGGTTGTATCTTTCTTTGTATTAATTAATGATAAGTGACTTTGGTTATGGTTCCACTCGTATTGTTCATTGTGATCATGAGTTGTGTCTTCTCTCACTGATACATAATTGCATATATTGGGTTTTACGCTTGTATGTTCGTCGTGTTTCTTATATGTGCAAGTGTTTGATCGCGACAAGCGGGAGAATTGTGATCTGTCGGAGCAAGGAAACGGGAGCGCTATCTTCTCTACTAACAACAGTGTTGGACTTAAGGTAGGCCTTCTTCACAATTTGGTCTATTGCAATTAGGAACTTGCGCCTTAGCGTGATACGATTGTTGCTAGACCCGATATGGGCTAGGAGGGATCGCCTCTGTCCGCAGAGGGGATTGACCTCTACAACACCTCTATAAATCCTATTCTAAACTTCTCCTAACACACTTCTTCCTTAGCACACTTAATTCACTCACACTCCCTGGCACACACTCTTACTCGTTCCTTTCCATGCATTTTGACCTAGTTATCCCTTGATATGCCCCGAAACTCCCTAAAACTCTTCAACATGCATTGACATTGTCCGACATGTGTTAGCATGAATTTTCATTCCTAATGTGCATGCCCTGACCCTCCCTACCTATCATTCCCTCACAACTACCCTTACTTAATTTGCAACTTGGGAACCCAACCAAGCCCTCGCTTGACTAAAAGAGCTTGACCAAGTTACAATTACTACAACTAGATGATGTTGTTGAATTGTGTAGTGTGGGAGGTACTCCACAAGCTTATTGAGATGGTTTTGTGTGAGTTTGGTCACAAAAGGATTTGTGGGAAAAGAAGCCAAGCAAAAGGATTTTGGACAAAATATGGGGTTTAAAATATAAAAGAAAATTAAAAAGGAAAATTAATATTTCCTAAGGTCTAAGTGGATAAAACCAGTAAGTTCTAGAGGGTTCCTAAGAGGTTTAGGAAAAACTATTTAAGGAGGCCTTAGGATAAGGAAAGAATATCAAGTGAGAAGGAGCTCATTTGATCAAGGGGGCGAAGAGAGATGTAGACCTAAAGTAGGTCAAGTAAGAGGGTCGAGTAAGGGTTGCTAAAGGGAGGCCATGATTATCCCCCAAGAGAAAGATCATCATGTGAGGGTTCACAAGAATGTTGCATACCTTAATGGTCGGTTCTGAAGAAATAATTTACTGAAGAACATAAATAATTACCGAGAGGAATAATAAAACATAACCATCAACAAATCATAAACATAAACACAGATGTTTAACTGGGAAAAACCCCAAACTCTAGGGAAAACCCATCCTAATGAAATTTCATTAGTCTTGGCCAAAACCCTGGCCAATCCAGCCTAGTGACCCTTCACCGCTCACATCCAGGCCTGCATTACAATAAAGTCCTCTGAGCCTTTTGTAGGCTCCATTACATGCAATACCATGAGCTAAAAACCATGGACACACAATGCCATGTGCCCCAAAACCATCACTGTTTAACTAAGTCAAACTTGACTCTAATCCTGAGTCAATTTGCCTAACATTCCCCCCTTGAACTTGACTTGGGATTATTGACTAAATCCAACCAAAACTGCTAAGTGAGATAACCCCGCTCATTATAGCCCTTTCCCCACGTCAAAATTTTTACCCAGGGTAGTTGTTAACTTGGCATCCCCCCTATCACCTAGGTCTAAACCAGACTTTATGAGTGATTACCGAGGGATATGCATGTCATACCAGGTCTTATAGTAGTATGCCCATTTACATGTAAAAATTAACTCCATTATATATATATATATATATATATATATGTATATATATATATATATATATATATATTCATTGTTGCTATTTTAACACATCCTCTCTCATTGAGTGCTTTCATCTCATGGACCTCCCATAGTCCATCCTCTCCGAATGCAGATAACATACTAATTAAGGGTGGTGTTGTCCATTGTAGACATTGTTTTCGCCATCTCCAACAAATCTTCCACCACAATGACCATCGAAACCTCGACGGTTTCCCCATCCATATCCTCCGCCTACAACAGCGTTATCCTCCTCACTGTTGTGTTGAATCCAACCCATAGAAGTCTCTCTATTGGGATCGTAGAGTACCATTACGTGTAGACATGATACAATGTCATCTCACCCGTGGTGCTGCAAGGCATGTATTTCTAGGTAACAGAGTCACCACCACAGTCAATCCTCATTCATAGCATCTTAAACTCTTTGACTGCATAGTGTTTAGGCAAATCCAGGCCGATTTGCGCTCCAACAACAGCTTGTGTGAGGGTTTTTTTCTTTTTGACCAACCCATGGAGTGCTTTTCATCAACCAGCACAACGAACAACCCCGAGACCTATGTTCAATTCCCATGCAGTCTTGGTCGCAATTTTCCCTGGCTCTGCAGTCGCCCATGAACATCTTTTCCTTTTCCGTCGATTGCGCAAAATCCACCTTCGTCTCCTTCTTTGTAGCCTCAGAAAATGATTGTGCGAAACTAAAGTATTTATGTGTGTGCTTAGCTCGAATCCTAGAAATATCCTCTCGGATTCCAGATATGTATCTAGCAGCAGATCCACAATTCATCACGGCGTCCAGGGCTCTTAGTGATCATAGGGTCCTTTGAGCTAGACAACGACAATATCTACCTCTACAGCTTCCATGTCAGGCCTATCACTCTCCATCAGGGAATATATCCTCATGTTTCCTAGTTCCTCAGTGTCCAGCACCAAAATTTCCATACAGAAAGCACCTTACATGTGCTCCTGCTCATTCTTCCATGCTCGGCTTGTTCTCTAAGGTTGGGTTGTTTTAGTGCGAACAAAAATTTCCCTCTCACACGACATTTGCCTCCTTCATGCATCGAATCTAATTTGCAGCTACTCCACATAATCGATAACCACCATTGGGTCAACCCCCTCTGGAGCCATGTGACGCTTTCCGCTTCACCAAAACAGCTACTCGGCAACCCTTGCGACTCTGCCAAATCGACCTTGCTCCGACATGGTCGGTGGATCCAAGGTGGAAGAGCAGTAGCTCTTTCCCATAGGCCAATGCTAGGATCACTTGTAGTGCCCCTGATAGCACCATAAAGCTACAAACTTCAGCACATAGAGCCACGTTATAGAATACGAAACCTGCAGTGGCCACATTTTATCGTCGAAACAAACTCGATCGCTTCCACATGATTGCGTCCATCAAGACTTACACCTCCATGGAGTGCTTCAACTACATCAGGTGTGCTACAAATTTTTCATCCCACACACACTCATATTTCATTCTCGAGCCAATAAAACCCTTGACAACAGAGGCGTCCCTCTGAAGGAAAATATGGCTCTGATACCAAATGAAGAAATAATTTACTGAAGAATCTAAATAATTATTGAGAGGAATAATAAAACATAACCAACAACAAATCATAAAAATAAACACAGATGTTTAACTGGGAAAAACCCCAAACTCCAAGGAAAACCCATCTTAATGAAATTTCATTAGTCTTGTCCAAAACCCTGGCCAATCCAGCCTAGTGAGCCTTAACCACTCACATCCAGGCCTGCATTACAATGAAGTCCTCCGAGCCTTTTATAGGCTCCATTACATGCAATACCATGAGCTAAAAACCATGGGCGCACAATACCATGTGCCCCAAAACCATCGCTGTTTAACTAAGTCAAACTTGACTCTAATCCTGAGTCAGTTTACCTAATAGGTTCGAGCTAGGAAGTAGTATGGCATATTGTTGGTTCTCTTATGGAAAATCGAGCTTAAGAGAGGTTGCTCATGAGAATCTAGGCATGTGATTTCAATGGTGTCTTTGTGTGAAGGCCACATCAAATTCTGAAATGTTGAAATTTGCAACAAGAAACATTGAAATTGGAAATCAGAAAGGACAAAAAAAAATGCACCCAAATTGGTGAGGAATTTTGATGCACCAGGAGTGAGGAATGTGGGGCATCTAATTTATTCTTCCCTTAAATAAATTGGACAATAAATTGTAATTTCATCTCATAACAACTTATGTCAGTTAACTAAGTCATGATGACTAAGTTAGCTCAAGAATTTGAGTTGAGGGTCTAAGATGAGGCATGTAGAGGTATTAATCTAATATTTTTGAAGTTCAGTTGCAGTTGATGCATTAGTGGGGTGCAGGTGTGAATTAGTTAACTCAATTAAATGATTTAAAATAAGTTTAAATAGTTCTAACTAAGTGATGAGCTAGTGAGAGGTTGGCCAGTGAATTAAATTAGATTTAATTCAAAATGAGTGATCAATCAAATAACTAATAATTCACTATTAATAGTTGCATGCATTTCAGTTCCGAGGAAGACCCAATTGAGACAGAGGTTAAAGGGAACATAAATATCAGTTGTATTTATACAAAATTTCCCATGTGCAGTTATAAAGTCATTGGGATGCCATGATGGATAGTGAAATCAAGGAAGGTTGATTTTCCTAATTAATAGGGAGCGAATTCCCTAGGAATTGCATGATTAAGGCAAGCTGAAGGAAGGCTAAGAATTGGCTAAGTACTAGACCAAGTTTGCCTAGATCAACGGGAGACAATTGGCAGAGTGCTAGAGAATCTCATTAGATATTAACCATTGTATTGTTTCATGATTCCTTGACTTAATACACAATAGAGAGAGAGAGGTTTTGAGAAGTTGCTTTCCCTAGATACATCTTGTGTTGTGCAATTGACAAATTATTTCTCTTACTTATATGTGATTGTGCAATCATGTTTTTTTTCCGAAAATTGTAGGAAGGATTCAGTATCTTGTTTTAGTACATTGCATGATCAGATTGAATCTCGTTGGTTAGATTTTCTACATGGTATCAGAGAAGGAATTTTTTGGGTGGTGATTTTGCAGAGAATATCTCAATATTTTGGAGTTAAATTTTCAAAAAAAAAAATAGCATATAATTTGGATTCCTTGCGAAAAAATACCGAAATTGAAAATCAATTCGGAACTCAGATGAGGGAGATATCGTCGATTTAAAATAAACTATTTTTTAGAAAATTTTGTAATGGCAAGACAATTACAATGTGTGCGAGTCAATAACCTATATGCACTGGAGGTACTAGATGCATGCAAATAATTGAGGAGCAAAGCAGAGCTTAGAGATTTGGTTATTGAGAGGGAGTACAAATTACCTCTCAACATGTAGCCTTAGAAGCAGTTTCAGAATGTTGTGGAGCAACCACAATTGGAGAAGCAAAGAGGAGACTGAGTGGAATTTTCCACTCAAGCAGAGACCTCCATGAGGGGGAAATTTCAATCCAGATGGGCAGAGGGATCACATGCAACCATACCTCCAGGTGAAAGGTGGGGTGATGTGTAGATATAAACCCAAGATAAGAAATTTGGGTAGGGTCCATTGAGATGTTGTGTCTCATGGATCAAACCTAGCTACGAGGAGTCCAAAATACAACAATAGCAAGAAGGAATAGTTAGATTGATGCAGTCATATTTCAGGAAGACAGAAATCACAATGATAAATGTAAGATACTGGAGCACAAATCAGAGTTGGAAGTAGTACACAGGGCACGGATGCAGATGTCAGCAACAACACAGAGAGTCTAGTAAACAGGTGCAGTAGCTAGCAGCAGTCAGAAGACTCTGATGACAAATACATTATACTAATTTAGTTGTTCGAAGGCTATTTAATTTCAAGGTTTGCAGGTGAAAACAACACGAGATAAGTGTTGCATGCAAAATTCCAAAGGTACCAGATCGGGATAGATTGAATTCCTTTCTTGTTGAGAGGGAGTGTTGAAATTTGCAACAAGAAATAGTGAAATTGGCAACCATAAAGGACAAAAAAAATGCACCCACACTGGTGAGGAATTTTGATGTACCAGGAGTGAGGAATCTGAAGTGTCTAATTTATTTTTCTCTTAAATAAATTGGACAATAAATTGTAATTTCATCGCATAACAACTTGGTTCAGTTAACTAAGTCATGATGACTCAGATAGCTCAAGAAATTTGAGTTGAGGTGATCGAGGTGGATATTGGTGGCCACCCGCCTATTCCACTTGGGCCCTCACCATTGTCTCTTTTAGTTTTTCAATTTCCTTAATATAGCACAATTTACTAGTTTTGTTAGTTTTTCGGGTCCTGAACTTTCAGAGAAATTTTGAGGCCCCAAACGACATTTTATGGGCATGAAAGGTTTGGCGATTTCAAATAAATCACAATAGTAGTTGTAGTCCTCAGAGAGATCTTTTTGATGAGGTTTCATGTGCGTCAAACAGAGATCATATGACCAAGTTATGACCCCGGGAAATTGGTTGCCCAACTAGCCCCAACGGAGCCCATAAACTCTTAGTGTTACATCTCTTCGAGTTAAGGTTTTCTCTTATTTTTCAATAATAAAAAGGCCCTTGAGCTTTATTGTGACACAGTTCAGAGGCATGTAGCTACCACATCTCTTCTCAGAGATAAGCTACAATCGCCTGAGCTAGTTTTTTTTTCCATTATGTCTGTAAGCATTTTTCAGTATTTGATATTAATGAAAGGAAATGTTATTCCTACTGCATCTCTGTGTTTTTTTTTATTTTTGTATTTTATTGCATTCCTGCATATTCCTAGATCATGAGGGTCTAATATGAGGCATTTAGATGGATTCTAATATTTTGGGGGTCCAGTTGCAGTTGATGCATTAAAGGGGTGTACGTGTGAATTAGTTAACTCAACTAATTGAGTTAAAATCAGTTTAACTAGTTCTAATTGAGTGATGAGATAGTGAGAGGTCCACTGAATTAAATTAGATTTAATTCAAAATGAGTGATCAATCAGATAATTGATAATTCTCTATTAATAGTTGCATGCATGTCAGTTCCAAGGAAGACCCAGTTGAGAGAGAGGTTAAAGGGAACATAACTATCAATTGTATTTATACAAAATTGCCCATGTGAAATTATAAAGTCATTGGGATGCCATGATGGATTGTGCAATCAAGGAAGGCTGATTTTCCTAATTAATAGAGAGCTAATTCCCTAGGAATTGCATGAGTAAGGCAGGCTGAAGGAAGGTTGAGAATTGGCTAAGTACTAGACTGATTTTTCCTAGATTAGTAGGAGACAATTGGCAGAGTGTTGGAGAATCTCATGAAGATTAAGCATTGTATTGTTTCATGGTTCCGTGAATTAATACACAATAGAGATAGAGGGGTTTTGAGTAGTTTCTTTCCCCAGATACATCTATCGTTGCGTGATTGATAATTTCTTTCTCTTACTTATATGTGATTGTGCGATCGTATTTTGTTTCTGCAAATTGTAAGAAGGATTCAGTATCTTGTTTTAGTACATTACAAGATCAGATTGAATCCTGTTGGTTAGATTTTCTACATGAAATAATACAGAGGGTTGATAAGATCTTATCTTGCGGTGGTTATAAATACAAACATAAATGGAGGAGGGCTTGCACTATAATTTAGAGCCAGAAAAAAAGTAGACACAAGCATAATATTGACTAAGCTAACCCTAGTTTGAAGTTCGACATTGAGATCTAAAGTTCATATCAATATTTAGTCAAATAAATGCCCATAATCTATGGATCCATATGAGATAGGTCGAGTCTCTTATGGAGGCAAGATTCATGGTTTTTTCTATGGGTGGATAGGGTTTTTTATACAACAATTAGAAGTACATAAGTATAGTGCCCTAGTTAGGACAGTTTCCTAGCATGTTTAGTTCATAAGGTATGCCCTTAAGACTGTGAAAAAATTGCATAGGAGTAGAGCATTTGTGACCCTTAGAGCGAGGTTTATTTTTGCAATATAGACTGCAGATCTGGAAGATGGTTTCCAGATTCAGTATGTGTGGAGATAACAGATCCAAAGAAGGGTGGAACTTGAGCAGAAGATTGAGCATGCAGAAGAAATGTGCTATGTGAAGAATGGATTGACATGTAGAGGAGTTGATTTTGGTGTACTATCCATGTATTTTTAGACAAAGATATGAAGCGACCTATAAAAAATTATTCAATGGATATTTATTGGTTGATTTGTGACCCTACTTCAGTCATCTACAGATTGTTAGAAGGATGATAAGAGGAGTAGTTCAAATTTGTTCATAGATTGGACAACAAATATCAAATTTTTAATACACAAGAACAATGATTTTGAGAGGACTCAAACCATTGTTAGGTGGAAGATCTGAAGATCCCTAGACAAAGACAACATTGTGAGCCCTAGATCAGTAAAAATAATTGACTATGGTTGGGCAGATTGAAGGTAGTCGAAGTATAGTTGGAGGGTTTCTAGGTGATTGTCAAAGAAGAGCCCTAACTCTTGTACTTGTGAAGTACAACAAGATAATTAACACCAAGCCCTAGTTGTATTCCTTGTATTAGTGTGATTGTAAAGGGTCACTATCCATGGTATAAGAGCTCTATCATGTTGTATTGTAGTTTGTAATATATATGAAGAAGGGCTTGCACACTAACACTCCCTGACATGCCTTGGCACTCTAGCATACCTTGGAATTTCCTAAAATATAACCTTCCTACTCCCTCCTTTTCACACCTGAAACTCATTGACACTCCCTATCACACTCTTATTTTTTCATTTCCATGCATTTTAAACTAGTTCTCCCTTGTGTTTCCATGGCACTCCCTAGGACGCAGTAACACACCCTAGCATTTGGCACATCCTAGCATGTAACCATGGCACTCTAGCATTCCTTGGCACTACCTTTCATACCTTTAAACTACCTCCTTAGCACACCTAGAACTTGTTGATACTCCCTGTCACACACTCTTATCATTCATTTCCATGCATTTGAGACTAGTGCTCCCTTTTTTTTCCTTGGCACTCCCAAACACTCCGCCCTGGAATGCATTGGCACACCCTGGCACCTGGCACATCTTGGCATGTTTCCCTGACCTCTAGCATGCCTTAACACTGCCTAGCATACTTTGACATCACTCCCTCCTTAGCACACCCCAAAATCACTGACACTTCATGTCACAAACTCTTATTCATTCATTTTTAAATATAGTTTTATCTGGTCTGTTATGATGAACTGTCTAGTGGAATATCCATGATACTTTACGAATCACCCCAACATATATCCTTTATGCAAGTCATATGATGATATGTACTCACACTTATTTATCTCTAGTTGTCTCAACACAATGCAGGTCATCACCACCACCCTTGCAAAATTGAACTTGATAGGCTCGTGGTCCTATCTAAGCTTGGAAGAAAAATTCAAAACTTAGTTACACAACATGATGGAAGATTATTATAAAGGTTTTCCATGCATTCTAATCAAAAATATCTAGTGGGATTGGAACAACAACACATTTTTTTCACGATAAATATCCATGATAGTTTACGAATCACCCCAAAATCTATCCTTTATGCAAGTCACATGATGATATTTCTTCATGCTTATTTATCTCTTGTCCCAACACAGTGCAAGTCATCACCACCACCCTTCAAAATTTGAACATGATAGGCTAGTCGTGGTCCTATCTAAGCTTGGAAGAAAATTTCAAAACTTAGTTAAACAACATCATGGAATATTAATATAAAGGTTTCCCATGCATTCTAATCAGCAATATCTGGTGGGATTGGAGCAAAAACACATTTTTTTCACAAGAAATATACATGATAGTTTATGAATCACCCCAACATCTATCCTTTATGCAAGTCATATGATGATATTTCTTCACACTTATTTATCTCTTGTCCCAACACAATGCAAGTCATCACCACTACCCTTGAAAATTTGAACATGATAGGCTCATGGTCCTATTTAAGCTTGGAAGAACATTTCAAAACTTAGTTACACAACATCATGGAAGATTATTATAAAGGTTTCCCATCCATTCTAATCAACAATATCTAGTGGGATTGGAACAACAACACATTTTTTTCACGAGAAATATGTAGGGCACTATTAAAGTTACATCATGTTTAAATTCCTTTTACACCATGAGATTGTTCTCCATTAGGGTTGATGCATCATCACAAGGGAGCATGACACCTTTTTGTGGGGAAGCAATTAAATTTGTAACACGATTCAAGTGACATACACCTCCAATGTAAATGACATCATTATATTTTTGTGTCAAGTTGTTAAATATGTTATTTATAAACAATAAAATTTAGTACTTGGACTTCATCTTTTCATGGCCTTGACTCTAATATGGATTTCTACTAGGAAAACTTCATGCAAATAAGAGGGGATCTTATTTTTTAACCCTCATACACACAAGAGCACTAGATGTTGCCCTTTAGATCCCCCTTGGTGGTTTCAAAGTGGGTTTACATTAGTGTCTAGTTGAAACTATTGACATCATGATATTCCTCTTCTCAATAACATATTCTAGCTTTGCCATATACACAACATTGTGTTAGAGGATCACCTCATATGTAGATGCTCCATTTATTATGGGATTCAAGGGATGTTCTATTTTCTTTTATCAAGATTTAGATGGTCGTTATCTACTTTCTTTCAATACATTTCTAACTGTTTTTATGAGGGAGGTCCTTTGATTTAGATCTTTATATAAGACCTTATGTGGCCTTCCCCTTTTGAACTTTTCCAAGGGCGTCACCTCCTTCCATGTTGCCTTGCCTACTTAGGGCCAAAATTGACAAGCCAATATTCAAACTTCTTCAACTATCAAATTGTTGGGGCCTCATACCTCTTATTGAACCCCTTAATGGGACATTATTTCACCAAAGAGACTGTTGGGGATTTCTCATTGCAAATCATAGGTTGGATGTCATAGGACCTGTTACCCCACTTTCTATATGAGTTTTTAGGGGATAATTTTAAATTTTGATTGACATATCAAACCTTGTGATTCTTATGACATTAATAATTTTCCGACTGAGATATAAGAATGACTGTATAATTGGTTTGATGACACCTTTCCTTGGCCATATAGAACACTAGGTGTAGGAAAATTTTGCTTTAGCTTGATATATATGATCCATGTATATATCTCTAATGTGTATTATTTTTATTGTGATTTCTTAAAGACTCTATTCTAACTCTTAAATGTTTTGGTCATAAATTCTATTCTAAATTTTTCCATAGTGTTTTATAATTTTACTCATAAAAATGTGTCACCTTGATAATTAAAATTAAATATATAAATGGTAGTTTATGTAATTACTACAAATCGTATTTTATTATTTTATTATACCCTTTTTCCCTTGATCAAATTTTATTACACATAATTTCATAGCATATTCATTCATTTTAATCACGATGTCCCGCCCTGTGATTCTAGCCAGTAGGAAATCAATTATTTGATCCATAAAACTAACTATGTAAACTACTATGTTTTCAATTTTATCACAGTGCTTTCATGTCGGGTTTTTTACCTTAATGATATTAGTTGTGCAAGTTCATTGAACGAGCTTCAGCTCTGTTTCTGCACAAGTTTAACCCAACTAGCACAAGCTCAACTCGACCCTGACATCAAATTACAAGAAAAGGAAATTTCATGTATGATGAATCACTTGGCAAGCAGATTACATGGTCACGATAGGCCCATTGTTGATGACGCTCTCAGAATCACCCATCTGGACGATTTTTTGAATAGGGCTTGCAATTTCTTCTATGGGGGTTTCTCTATTCTTCCATGGATCTGGTTCCTCAATTAATTTTACTTATGGCCTGTCCTCAGATATCGCTCTTGTTACCTTAAAGTTCGACCATGTATGTACCCACTTTCTCTAAATACTCCTAAATGAAAATGTAATTCGATTTTTTAGGGTATATTAAATTGCAATGATTTCTCTTTGCCACTCTTCGAAAATGAATCTTAATGAATGTCGTATAAACTCAAGATTTTGATCTTTATTATTTATTGAGGCACCTCTGCTGATAGCGGTAGAATTGTTCCAAAGTGCTATGCACTTTTTCTCCAAGCAGTTCTTCAATATTGAAAGCTTCAAATGTGCTGTAGTTTCTTTTGCTGTAGAATCCCTGTCGCTTCTTCTTAGATTGACATGATATCGTGCATATTGCACGATGGAAAGGAGGCCATAGAAGTGCCATAGAGGAGATGATATAACCAAGCATATCTGCTATGTAGACTTATATTTCAGATCTTTCAAAATTCCAAGTTCGTTCCCTTTGAGAGACCCAGGACTTCTGTGACTGACATGACTCCAGCTGAACCTCTGCTCTGAACGAAGATTAATTTTTTTAAACAAAATGAAAACATCTCCACATCTTGATGCCAAAAGCTATCTTGCTTACGAATGTAACCTAGAAAATTCTATACTCGGTGTAGCCACTGTAACTAAAAGAAAATTTAACAGGTTGGCTAAGAAGTGTATGAGATGATGTGGATTGAGCAAATCAAGGGTCTCATACAGAGGCATATATTCTGTATAGATGCATTTTTATGCTATTATCCAAAATAATGATGAGCCTTGATGATTCATTGTCATATGACTCCTTTGCTAGCCTCCTTTTGTATGGAGAATATTGTCAACATACAATCTATGGCCATGACTTTTCCACAACTTATATTGTGAGCAAGCCTTATCATTAGAACTTCCAAAAACTTTGACAGAATTCCATGACTAATTTGAACAACAATGCATATCTCAATTCTTCTTTCAAGGCTGACTAAACGTATGTGTATTAATAATGGTCTACCTGAAAATATGATGCCATGCCAATTGAAAACTATATTGAAGGGGGATAGGAGGACACACTTACTGCAGAATATATGATTACTCAGAGTCATAACAGGAGTAAATATAGATCAGCTTACATGCCTGAGATGATGGTTCATTTTGGGTTTCCAAAGACCATATTTCTCGATATGGATAGTAGGTTCCTCAGTATTTTCTGTTTTAACCTCTGGTCCATGACAGACATCAAACTTGACCAAATCCACTGCCTTCCATCCCTATATTGATAAATAAAAAGTACCTGATATGATTATTTTAGATGTCCTTAGAGTATACAATTGTGAGGATCCACATACGCATGTTGAAAGCCTTCCATATTTTCAACAAAAATTTGACATAACTCTTCATATTTCTATTGCCCACAAGCCTTTTCAAGTGTTCTTGGGATCCCAAAAAATTGACACAAATTGATGTAGCTATATTCATGGAATAACACATGAATATACCTCCCAAACTTGGAACGAGGTAAGAAACGAAACCAATTTTGAGGAATGTATCTAACAAATTCAATAACGAGTTCATGATATTTTATAGAAAATTGCGAACTCCAAGTACAAGTAGATACACAATCCATTAGGATCCACATAAGTTTCAGGTTGGTGATGAGTTATGGTTGGACTTACATAAAGAGCAATTGACAAACTCCTAAAATAAGCTCATACCATTTTGATACGAGCCTTACACCATCACCAAGGCCATGGGTGAGAATTCTTTCGAGGATAGTAATAGGATGATTTATGTTACTTCAAATGTATATGCTAGGATGATTTATGCTTGATGGGGTGCATGTCTAGAAAGAGTTCCTTCAAGAGAATGAAAAATATGATTGCATCATTACATACATAAGTAATTGTGATATCTACACGAATGACATGAGGTAACTACATAAGAGATTTTAAAAGTGACATTTTTAAGGTTTTTTTTATATCAAGGTATGTGGATCATTATGTTTTTTTCCAAAGCATTTACATATGACTAAATTTCTTAAATAGTACATCACTCTAATATTATTTCTCTTACATACTTCTAGGTTATAATTCAAAGCCTCATAGGTACTAAAATTCATGAAACTCTTGTTTTTTTGCTCTAAATAACTAAAAATCCCAAGTGTGCTACTCTTCATATTCAAACTTGCACTATTGTTAAGACTACTTCCTCTAATTGTTATTGTTCCTCCATAAGTAAGATGACTACGAGGTGGAATTGAACCATTATTAACACACTAGTGTAGTGTTACCTATTTGTATTGAAGAAGCATAAGGGGCGAGATTGGTATAAGGCCAACTTTACTATTTTCTAGTGCCATGCCCACTACTAGGTTCTCATCCTCTATTGGCCTTAGGATATGGTTTCCCATCATTTGATTCTTTCTCATTCGCAATCTCATCCTACATTGCATCCAACCTGCTACTTTGTAATCACATATCTCTCATAACCTCACGCTAGTGTGTTCATTGGACCTCATTGAGGTGCATTGACTACCACTCTTTATTGAGTTATATTTTATCATCAACCCTTTGTTTCACAACCATCTGCTCACCAACTCACCTTTCCCATTGAAATTATCCAACTCTCTCATCCTCACTTCACTACTCTCTTCCTAGTTAATCTACTTTTGCAAATCCTCATTGCCTTCTTAATTTTCTCACATCAAGTTCAACCACCACTCATTAGTTATCTCTACTTCCTCAAAGCTTATTCAACTTGCTTTTTAGCTTTTGTGTCCTTCATAGCCATTTAGTCCTTTGAACTCTCATCTTTTCCAACCCCATTGTAACCCATTACTTAATGCAAAGTTTTACACCACCATACCATAATAAAAAATTTAGCAGGAAACAAATTAATCCTTGTAGATTTTGTGTTCAATAGTCTCTCTCAAAACCCCTTTTCCTTCTCTTTGAGTAAAACTAGTTCATGGGATTTTTGTTTTTCGAATATCAAAATTTTTCTTTTCCCTCGTCTTTTTCCCTCGCATTGCAGGGTTTTTCCAACGAAGGAGGAGGAAGGGCGCGTCCATGATATCCCAAATCTGATTTGATACACTTGGTTGAACTCAAGAAATTGGATTCCCGGTGCCTCCAATCATGGTGATTTCATTTTACAGAAGGAATTTGTCAGTTGAACTCAAGAAATTGGATTCTCGGTGCCTCCAATCATGGTGAATTCATTTTACAGAAGGAATCTGTCACTTCAAAACTCTTCTAGACTAGCGCAACGAGGCACTCAAGAGGTTGTATGTTCAATATTCCACGGAGGAAGACGAAGCTGAAGGTGTGGGTGATAATCTGTTGAAGATTTTTTTTTATTCTCATCTGTTCATGAGAAATTCCTATAGAAAACAAGCCATCTTGCAGCATGTTTACCATGCCCATAATTCGAAAGTTGATGTTAAGCCAAAATAAAAGGGAATTGTTCAAAAAAATTTAGCTATTTGTAAGAATAGTGGGATAACTATCACCAACTAGTGAATTGATACATATTAGAAAGAATTTATGCACATTTTAAACCCTTTCTTGATTACAACCGAGATGTCACGGGTGTGGGTTCCTCTGCTACTTTTCTGGTCTTTAACAATGAATTAGGATTCACCAACCACAATATATAATATCTCTGCAGCATTGGACGATCTACGAGAATGGCAGAAGACAAGGACGCTACATTGGCGAGAAAGGTATTCATTTCTTAAAACCTGTACTCATAAAACAAAAGGAAATTGGGGTGATAGGCAGGTTTTTCAATCCTTGAATATCTATTGTTTAGACAAAATGTAATATATATTTCTAAATTTGCAGAGATCGAGTTTAAAAACTTCGGGGAATGCCTGCTCATATGCAACATGTTATGAAAACAATATAAATTGGGGTGATTGGGAGCCTTTTCTAGACCTATATGTTAAGATAAAATTTGTACTAGGTATCTGAATTTGAAGAGTTTTTCTTTAACTGCTTTAGCTCATGGATGTTTAGATGAAATATGGTATAAAAACATAATAGAATTGCGGTGATTGGGAGCTTTTTGTGGCCCTGTATTTTTAGATAGAATTTGGTGTGCATTTTTAAATTTAAGGAATTTGGGTTTAGGAGCTTTGGTCATGGTGTTTAGATGAAATATTTTTTGAAAACAGGATGGAATGGGGGCAATTGGGAACTTTTTTATAGAACCAACTGTTTAGGTATAACTTGTAGTGCATCTCTCAGTTTTGAAGTTTCGCTTCAACAACTTTGGGCTATGGTCATTTTGATAAAATATTTAATGAGAATATACTAGAACTCATGTGATTGGGATATTTTCCTAGCCCTGGCTATTTAGATAAAATTTGTAATGTATTTTTTAATTTGTGTAGTTTGCGTTTAAGAGCTTTCGTTCATAGCTGTTTAGATGAAATATGTACAAAAGAAAATAGAATTGGGATGAGGGGGAGTACTTTCTAGTCCTGATTGTTTAGATAAACTTCACTATAAATTTCTAAATTTGTAGAGATTGACTATGAAAATTTTGGTCCATAGCTGTATAGCTTAAGTATGTTATGAAAACAAAATAAAATTGTGGTGATTGGGAACGTTTTCTAGCCTTGACTGTTGATAAAATTTGTTTCATATTTCCAAAATATGCAGAGACTGGGTTTAAGAGCTTTGGGCCATGGCTATTGAGATGATATGTTTTATAACTTTCTATATGTTCAGGGATTGGTTTTAAGAGTGTTTTCTTGATAACAAAACAACCTTACATATGCAGCAATGGATATAAGATAACGTTTAATGAGATACCTCCACCTGGAACAAAAATTGGATATATCGTTCTAGAGTGGATAGATGAAAAGTCGAGCATTAAAGACCTCCAAGAAGTGTATGGTTGTGAGCTTCCAAGCACAATAATAATACTGCCTTTGCGGCCTAAGAAGGTTTATTTTGTGAAAGAGCAGCTAGCTAATATTCATCATGAAGTAATTATGTTTATGTCTAAAATCAGAAAGTTGTATGTTCATGATAATAATGAAGATTCCACACTGAGCAGGGTTAATGCAATCTGTGTTTCACGAGAAAGAACATTTATAACTACCAAGAATGAACACAGTCAATCATTTATTCGTCACAATTTAAAAAAAAAAAAAAATCACTTATGGATATATTCACTTCAACTTGTCATGGAATTGAAACTCTAAAAATGATTTCTTGGGATAGAGAAAATTTCATAAGGAGCAGGCACATATTTATTCCTCTCCATCACATATTAGAGTGAAAACCCTTGACCAGAAATAAGCTTGAATAATTTTGATTGCTAAACCACTTTCACTGGAAAGATTTACTATTTGCCCACATTTGCAAGGCTTGATATATCATATGAGGTACCCCATTCTATTGGATTAGGATTGAGAGGGCCATGATGAATGAATAAATTGATTAAATAATCAATTAAATATTTACGATAGCATGGTAACATTTTTTACTACAACTTCTAATCCCTTTTATATTCTTCTAGGCAGTTGAAATGTCATATTTGATGGATTGAAATATTGTCATGGATAAAGGCACATAAATAAATTTGTAGCAGAAAAAATATTGGATGGTTAGTGAAGAAAATACATTGCACTGCTAGCATCAAAAATTTCCTTGTGGATCTTTAAGAATGTTAGGGTGACAGATTTCATGGCTAGGCCTGCATTCAAAGATGGATTTGTTCAAGTTCTTGACTATTATCTTTTCCATGAGTTCCATTTTAGAAAATAAACAAAATTTAATTCCATGAATACTATTCACAGGTCAATCTCAAAATCAATACCCCAAGCGAACACATCAGAACACGGGCCCAACAAACAATCCCAGGAAATAGCTTATAGCTCCCTACAGCCAGTGGCTTCTGCTCTAATGCTTTTCTACTATCAATTTCCAGCCTGTCCTGTTGACTTCAATCCTAAGAAGTTAATCTATACTAACAATGGGTTGAAATATCCCTTGAAGATTATATAGTCAGGTCTAACATTAAGCTATATCCATTTCTATAAAGACATGCCTAAAATTCAACTATTTGTGTTGTAAGGAGTTTGCAAACAACAAAGAAGATTTCCATGCCCATGTTTTTTAGACATTTAGCAGGCAAAGCTAAGGGCTCAAATGTAAATCCATGTTGCTTAGCTATGTATTTTTATCTACGTGTGGTCTCACTATGGCCTGGTTGGTCCAATCCAGGTTCATTTTGATTCAGAATCCTTGGTGGTAATGTTGAGTACACAAACAGTACAACCTCAACAACAAATCAGGCAGTAACTTAAAAGGGAGTAATAATTTATCCATCATATTTATATACAGATTTCAACCCTTTGAACCTCAATTAGTTTCATGCCACGATGACTTATAAAAAATGAAATAGCATCTCTACACCAAATCTGTCGACATCAAGAGAATTTTCCAAAACAATTTAGTTATTTGCAAGAACTGTAGGATAAAAATCATCGACCAATGAATTGATACAGAGTAGAAATAATTGATGCACATTTTCAACCCTAGTGCCATTCTGAGACACATTATTTTCTTGACAAATTCCTTTTCTTTACAAACTGAATATTATGATTTATAATCTTGAAACTTCCTTTGTACTAGTTGGCTTGGTTGAGTCCCTGTAAATTAGTCCTATTCCATTACCTCTTAGCATCTAAGCAGGACTTGAATAGGATTATTGTATATGACATTTATAGATAGAGTACATTACTTCTCCTCCGGTGGGCCTTAGAAGTTATATGCTTTTCCACGAAATAATATTTTTTTCCAATCGTCAGTGTTGGCGCCTTGTGATTTACAAGAATGGCAAGAATAAACGCTGCAGGGGGCCACATCAAAACCACTTTGGAATCCTAGGACATAGCCTTCCTAGATTTAGAGAGGGATCTCTCTATTAAGTGTTTTCAAAGGATATATCTTTATGCTTTTTTTATGATATTAGGCTAGTTATGAAGCTCTTAGGAACTTGTTTGTTTTGGTTGGGATGGATATCATTTAACTGAAGAGGTCAGTTGAAGGGTGAAGGTGAGAGTAAATTGAAAGAATGTTTCAGTTGAAAAGATAGGTCATGAAACAGTATTAAACCATTGGGCTATGGAGTCACAAAAGGATTTAATTGTAAAAATTCTTCAAGGGTTTCCATAGGGCAAGTCATCTATATCAAAGGATATTTTAGATTGAATTGTGATATGAAAAATTAAGATATTGTGAAAGAAGAAAAGCTAATAATCAATTAAGAATCTATTGACTCCACTAAACAAGAAAAGCCTTTCAAAGTAATTGTTTAAAGCAAGACAAAGGGCAGGGAAAACCATAGACTTCTTTGGGCAGACTTGTAATAAAGCAAACTTTTAAGACAACAATCCAGTAATCCTAAGACTACTTTCATAAAGGAGAAAACATATAAGAGAACAAGGAAAATAGCCTAAGATTAGACAGAAACTATGAATCTAGCCTGCTTTTGGCATACTCTCAAGGGATCTTTCAAAAAAACTGTTAAAGACTAGCCAGAGGACAGGGCATACCATAGACTTCCCTAGTTGAGACTCTACTTGGAAAAATTTGAAGAAGATCTTTAAAAATAATATCTCAAGTTTTACTCAGATAGACATGAGCTCACCAACATTCCTCCCTAGTTATACTCTATTGAATCATTATTAAAACCACAAGATGGATAAAACTGGAGGGAAATTAAGAATCCTCCAATCAGACCTTAGCAGAAGAAAACATAAAGAAATAACTTTCAGATAGAAATAGGGTACTTTGACAGTAAATCATAATCTAAATTTTCTGTTCTTTATCAGAGAAAATGGACAGCATGTAAAACATAAAAAAAACAAATACAGAGAGGAAACACATCACCATAAACATAGACCAGGATCCTGTGAATCAGCTTGTTTTATTGATGTTAAAACTAGTTACATACTCCAAGTCTAGTAGGTCTTTACAACTCAAAAATTCTCTATCCAACCTAGTATTCTTTAACTACTCAGCAGCTCTTCAACAATCCACGACAACCCAACAGTCAATAATAATCCAACCAACAACAATAATGAGCTCCTCATACAGTATTTATAGATAAATGAGGAGGTGGAGTGAAAGAAAGGGTCTCTAATTGTTCATAAGTGACAGAGTAAATGTTTTTTTACCTTTGAGACCATGCAAGGCCCAAGGCAGAAAGGTATTTAAGTCTAACTCTGCATTTCATTAACTCTTTTGAACTACTTAGTCATTTTTGTTGACTTTTAGGATTTTTAGGTAGGCTGGAAATAACTTCTTAGCTGTCTATTGGAAATATCTCCGACTGTAATAACTTTATGTGTCTTTTGAGGCAATTTAGGCAAGTGGCATTTCATCTTTTGGAGGAGTAATTGCTTCAGTTTTTTGTCATTCGAAGCATTATTTCTTGCCGATCTGTCTGATTATGTCTTTAAAAATTTGATTAGGCCTTTGACAATTCTTTTTGGCCTTTCTTTCATCATCTTCTGATTTTTTTCACTTTGATAACTGTCTTTAACTTTAAATTAATTTGTCTTCAAACTGTGCTTTATCCTCGAAACATGCTGGTTAATTCCTTGATCTTCTGAATTTTGAATTTAACCTTTAATCTTCACTGATCTTCATTATTTTTCTTTTGTGTATAGGTGGCTTGGCTTCCATGCTGGGGTTTTGCTACTCAACTAGTGTTCATGAGACACTGATAAAATTTCGAGCATTGAAACCTCGGTCCCTTTTATGTTTATCTAGCCCTGAGGATCATCATCCTAGGCTTCTGCAACTTGGATTTGCTATGAGATGACCTGCATAATCGGCTGCCATTAAACCTGCAACTCAACATGAAACATATTAATAAAACCTGTGCTTTGGATTAAAACTACTTACAAAAACATTTGTGAGGGTAGAGGAGAAATGCAGAGGAGGGATATTGCACAGAGGAGGGTTCTCTTACGAAAATCAGGAAGAACAGGGTTTAAATTTAAATTGGGCGCGAAATGAAGGTAAGCGGTTTTGCACAATACGAGGGTGGTATTCGCACAGGGTTTGTGCAGTAAGCAGTAAAGGGCTTGACGGACGCGATACTGCTGGCTCGATGACACCTGTCCAACCCAAAATGGCCTATTTTGCGTTGAAATGGGGTTCTAAATTATTTCGGCAAAGTGTGCGTGAAAATGGTCGTGGTTCGTCAGATTTGGGGGAGCCAGATCGATGGTGAATGATGAATGCGATGGGGGGAAGGCGCGCGATCGTGAGGAATGGTGGGGATAGGTGGTGATGTTATCTGCTTTGTCAGTATCGAAAATATTTTGGGTGGGGTCGAATGGTGAAGGAGTATGGTGATCGTTGGATAAAAATAGATCAACGGTTGTGGTTAATGGAGGGAAAAAACAAACAAAGGAGTTCGAGGAATGGCTTTGCAAAGGGGAAAAAGAAAAATCTTGATCACCGTCAGATATTTTAAGATCGACGGTGAGGATTATATTGGGGAGGAAAATGGCGGAGGGTAAAATATAAGAGAAGGGGGCTGAAGATAAGCGCGGGGGTGTGGTTTTATGAAGGAAAGTGGGCGGAGGGCTTAAGCTTGAAAGGGCTTAAGGCCTAATTGTAATAAAAGGGTCGGAGATAGGACTAAAAAGTGGGTTTTGGGCGCTTTTAGTGGTTCCGATAGGTATAAAAAGAGGAATTTAAACCAAATAAAGAAGTTTTATAAGTTTTAAATGGTTTTTTAGAAGAAATGAGGAAAAATAAAGGGGAAAAGGGGCCTTTTTAGAAGAAAAGAAAGGGTTGTTAGGATAGGTGAAATAATGAGTGAAATGGAGAAACTTGGGAGGAAATTATGAAGGTGAAACGATGGAAAGGGTGGCTTGAAGACCGTCTTCTTTTGATAACAGTAGGGCTAATTGAAGAATCTGAGTGAAGTTATCAGTGAAATTATTTCTTGTGGACAATGAACAGAGTGGGCTTTCAAGAACTCACAAAGTTTTCATAAAAATTTGTTTCTTGAAAGCCTAAGAATCCTTTTAGCCATCATGATATATAACAGAATTTATATATGGCTAACAGTCAGTAGTATCTCTATTAGCATCAATATTTTCAATCAATGTGTTCTTGGATCGAACCAATCAGCTGCAGGTACTACGATATCAGAACTCTTCAAAATCTTGCTATAGGATATTTCCCTATATTGGTAAACTTTTATTCTTGATCACAAGCTTCTTTGGTGTTTCTTTCAAAATTCAAGTAGTATAGTATCCATTAAGATCTAACTTCTCCCTCTTTCTTGGTTGAGGTAAGTGAAGTTCCTTTTGTGTTTTCATTTAATTGGCTTATTTTTTCCTCCTTAATCTTCATGCTTTTCCATGTTCTTCCAATTCTTCCAATTTCTAATCATGCTTAAATAAATCTTGTCTTGACTTGCAAGCTTTGTTAGAAGACTATGAAAGAACAAAAATAGGCAAAGTATAAAGATAATAGTAATAATTGTAATCAAGGAGATGTAAAATGCTTATCTTTTGAAGAAGGGTTAGCTCCCTCTTAATCTTGGACCTATTCACCATCCTAGTTCTTACATTAGCATGGTGCCATTATTAACGAGAGTTAGATATACTTTTTACAAAGGAAATGATTAGATAGGGTTTTGTTCCTAGGGTTCATCTTAGTCCAAACTAGTGAGTTAGCTGCAAAGCCCTAGAGTCTTTATTGAGAATCCTTCTATACATGAGATTTTCATTCCTTGATCATAAATAAATTAGCAAATAAAGACTTCAAATGTTATAATAACAGTGATTTCTAAAATATATCTACACAAACCCTTATTACTATCTTTCAAGAGATTATTATCTTAGCATTACTACTATTGACATTGAGCATAGTTTACATGTACCTCTTTTAACTTCCCCTGTTCTCCATTATTGCCTTCGAGTATGGTACTACTATATTGTAAGTTGTAACTTCTTGGGGCTGCTTCAAAAGATATGCTTACGCTAAATTCGAACTTCTCTGTCCATACAGTTCTGCAACTTGGTCTTCACATTGATCTCACTAATTTGTCCTTCAAGCTCGGCTATAAGCCATAGATATATCTTTGAACTGCTTTCAATGTCCTTTATCTTTCAATATCAAATAGGTAGGCTTCAAGAATTGAATTTGTATTTCTTTTATGTATGAGAAGGGTGCTATTTTCACAAACTTGTGTCACGGATCCCCTATACCCTCACAGTCCTTATGAAGAGATATACTGTTGCTACATATTCTAGTGTCATAGAGATGGGCCTTATATCATCATGATAAATTATGTCACGAAGTAGCATCCCTCAGGTTTTCGCACAGGATGCCACTAAACTCTGATTCTTGATGATTCAAAAAGTTTTGTATGTCTTTGTATAGTTTAGATCACAAATATACATGTTCTACTTGTCATAGAGATGCTTAGACTTTTCACAAATGTAAATTATGTCATTAAGTGTAGCTTCAGACTTGGAATTGATCAGAATCTTGGCTTTTATTCACAGTGATGATTTTGGTCCCTTCTATAGACTATGTACCTTAGTCTTTTGGTCCTGTAGCACAAAGTAGATCATAGACTTTTGATTCATTTTGCACAAAGGTATAGAGATGTTCAGTCCTTTATGTCACAGATAAGACTTGTTTTGCATGTCTTTAAGTTCATCATTTGTACATTTAAATGCCTCAGAGACGATCCACATGGTTTTGGTTTCTTTTAACTTTAGATCAAAATACACTTCTATCCTTCGTCTCACAGTGCCACAGATTTGCATTGATTACGAAGATGATGGTCTTTTTAGATGTCAAAGATGGATAGTCTCCCAAATGAGTCGAGTTGCCTTATATAGTGTTAGATAGACCTTGTATCGTTTCATGTTGGTGTCATCATTGATGCCTTGAATCTTCAAATATTTGTTGCTATAGTAAGCTTCAGATACCTCATAGAAGTGTCACAAAACCTTTTTGTATTGATCGAAGAACAGTACCTCAGATATTCGTGTTTTCCCAAACAAACTTGCTTCAATCATTATGGAAATTTTGGACTTGTTCATACTCTCAGACTAGCCTTTGAACTCAGCAGTAATAGATGTCAGCTACAGTATTTTGGTTACTCAAACTATACAAATATCATGAATACACTTGGTCTTTTTGATTCAGAAAGGAGCGCACAGTCATGCTCAGATTGCCACTGAAAGTATTGTCACAATAGGTTGTCTTCTTTTAACTGATTTCATATAAGCCATTTGATTTTTCTTTGAGTACTTTGTAGATTATAAAGATAATGAATTGTATGCTTATCATAGGAGAAGGTGCCTCTGAAATTCACATTAGTACAGGAAACTTACTTCATAAATCAACATAGAGACTCAAATATGTGTACCTATGCCAAATATTTTGTCGACAACAGAGATATGAATTTCATCCTTGATTTATAGAGATAATGCCATAGAGTCTTTGCATGTATTATAGGTCTCTTTTTCTAGCCCTTAAGTATTTCGGTCCTTCCTTTATTGATGAGCTCGGTTCACAGGAATATTGATGTATTTCTTCAACATGAATCACAAAGGTATTGTGCCTCTTTCAATTCATATTTTAAGGAAAGGATGTCACAGAATTTGTATGATAATTTTCTTAAGGTGCCACAGGGATAAGCAAATAAGCCAACAAACTGTTATCTTCAATCTTCCTTTCCTTCAACCTAGCTTTGATACCATGTTGAGAAATCAAGATGCTTGTAGATTAGGGTAGATTTCTCTTAACTTGATAATTAATTGTGAATGTTTGTTGGCTTCTTGTTACTTATGTTAACTTCTTCATCAACCAATTACAAAAATTACAAAACATGAAGATCACAAAGAGACAAAGAACACAAGAAATTAGGCTCCAAGCCAGGGAAAAACCCCACAAGGGGGAAGACCCAAGAAAATCCTCTTCTTACAGAATCAGATCAAAGTGAGATATCCAAGACCCAAGACCAAGACCGAGACTGCCACAAAGACCCAAGTCAACCCTCTTCCCATCCATTTCCAACAAATCATGGTCAACATAAGTCAACGTTGGTCAAATCTCAGAAATCTAGTCATCTCTTGAAATTTCGAGCCTGCAATACAACAAAAATTAACTCAGAAAATTCCCATGCGTGAACAGAAACTAGGGCAGGAAAAAAAATTTCTCTCCTTTTAATTTTGCTGAAATTCTCCTTCTTGCACAGAAATCGAAGTGATGGATGGATGATAAAAGGAGATTGAACTATCTTGTATTTATACATGTCCAGGAGGTCGAATCGCTGCCTCTTTAGGCCGTCTTGTCTAGGAGGGCCGATTTGGTCTTTGGTGACATTTTTGACTCTTTGACTTGAAAAATAAATTTTCTTTTTCTTTTACAAGTCCAAATGGGACCTTGACTCATGATAAATTTTCTCGACTCAATTGACCCTAAATGCATGAGGAACATGCTTTGACTAGAAATAAAATAATAATAACAATGAATATAATAAAATTATAAATACATCAATAATACATTTGAATTACATTATGAAGACCGACACTAGTTACATTTTCAACAGGGTCATTTAATTAGAAAAGGACATTACAGTCCCCCCTTCCTGACATTGCTTGTTCTCAGGAAATTGCACGTTTGTGTATTGCAAGATCTTTTCTTGCGCATATGCAGCCCACTTTAAAATTTCATGAATATATTTCAAGGCTCCATTCACTGTGTTGCGTTTTTGTGCCTTCATTTTTCATATAAACAAATTATGTTTGCTAAGAGATGCATAGAGATCCTTGAATTTCATTGCCACATAATAGTAAGCTTGATGGTCTAGTGACTAATTGTTGTGGTGTGCCTCCACTGGACTGAAATGCTTAAACTACTCACATACAGTAAGTGGCACTCTATTAATTTTCTCCTCAAAAATGTCATATTTATTTAGTAATAGAATGAATGGTGTATCTATGAAACATGAATGCTCCACAACATTCTCAAAAATTTATTTACTAAAGGTCATCTTATTTCTGAGCCCACTTTTGGTCATATTCACTTATAGCAACACAGAATATTACAGTTCGTACATTCTCAAATATTTCCAGCCACTTACAACCTTCATTTAATCCTTTAGTATTTACTCTAATAAGCTCATACTTCACAGTTGGAGTTGGACAATCAAAGTTTTGATTATAAGGTTCTAACATTGGACTACGATCATGAGTTGAAATTTCTATAAATGCTAACCCATTACTTTGAGTCACTCCAACATATAAAATGTGAGATTCTGACGGATTGTATGCATTACTTGATACCTCAATGGCTCATTCCTAGAAGTGACCAACAACATCATGGAGGACATGCAACTCATTTCTTCTTGCATACGTAGCCTGAATTGCAGGGTCCCTCCACATTTCATTAACTATTGGGGCATACTCACGTGTTGCAGCTGGGAAAAAACCATCTAAATCCCCCATTTCCATAATTTCCAGAAGCCAATTGGAAAAAAAATTTAATTTTGGATTGAGAGAGTAAGTACATTGAGCAGATTCTTTATCATCACTTTCATCTAAGGCAGAAACTTGTTCATGTACACTGGAACCATCCATATCTGCTAAGCTTTCCTCCTCAAAATGCTCATGCCCCTCAAGAAATATGAAAATTTATTTATATAGGTTTCTCTATGTCATCAGTTCGATTTTTTGTAGCTCCTCCTGTGAAAATTTTTCACCCTTGTAGAGAAATTTTGCCTACTTGAAAATTGTACTAGCACCAGAGCCTTCATATCCAAGTAACAAGAGTTTTTGAAGCTTCTTCTGCTTCAAGCATTATTGGAAAGAACTTCTGGAATGATTATCTATATTTTCCCTTGAGCCATGATAGTTACTCTGAGGGGTAGGTAACGATAGTAAGGGGTATATCAACCTTGTTGAGAAATTAGGGCGTTTAATGAAATTTCTCTTTCATGATAATTAATTGTGAACTTGTTATGCTTATTTTACTTATATATTATCTTTGTTAGCTTGTTATGTCTTTAATCAAGTCAATTATCAAAACACAAGGGACACAAATTTTAGGCTCTTCAAGCTAGGGCCAAAACCTCTCCCTCTTGGAGAGGAAAACCCAAAATAAATTCTTCTTATAGATCTTCCATTGATGAGTACCATAACCATGAAATAGAACAATGACACCAGTATGCCTCCAAGGCCCTTTTCGCTTCTCTTCTTGGCTTCTCTAGCTGATCTCTAATTTCTGTACTACACTGCACCTTTACTAGGGAAGCTTGGTCCCTAGTCTATCAACCCCAAACTATGTGCTTCTTCTTGGCTTCCTTTGATCTTATCCTTAGCTTCCTAAAGTATTCTTCTCGGCCTACTTCCAACATCCTTTGGACATATTTGAAACTCAAGACCGAGCCTTTCTTCATGCTATTGTAGCCTTCCTCTTTACTGTGATTACCTTCGGCCTCCCTGAGATATGCAAGGTAAACTTGCAGACCAAAACATAGATATGATAAGACTTTCTTCATTCGATAGCACACCTCCTTTCTTGACCTAATCACGGATCCTTTCATCATTGTATTACCTTCTTCACGCATTGTTCTAAGCACTAGAAGAGAGACTTATCTTTTGCTGTGATAGCCTTCTGTCTAAAATGTGTGAGGTGGTATAGACCTAGAACAAAGGTAAGTATACCTCTTCTTTTCTTCCCAAACTAGCCTCATATTCTCGCATCAATGTAGACCCAAACTTCTCTCTTCTATCACAGACATGACCCAAAATTTCTTACACCATAATGAGGCTGCATCATCCTTCATATAGTGACTGGCTTTAGCTTGTAGGCCGACATGAGGTTTGTGTGTAAGCCAACTTCATCAAGGAGAATATTCACCATCTTTAAGCCGACTTGTGGAGCATATTTAAAAGGTATTGAAGGCATACATTTACATCAATAAATTGTCTTTATAAGTGTAACATCAATTCATATGCATGACTCTAAATTATATATATTTATTACAAGATGAAAAACCCCTAAAAGACATCAAGAAGAAGTCTTTGACCTATAATAAAAAACTCCTTGCTCATGAAACCCATGATGCACAAGTATTAAAGAATACATTTTATTATCTTTGTCTTCTTAATTACATAAATTCATAATTACAATTCATTATGAAGACCGAACTTAGTTACACGTTCCAACATTCCCTCTTAACTAGGGAGGTTTTCATAATGGTACATGGTCATTCTCAATCTGAAGAATATCATAAGAAGAATTTGATTGGTAATCAATCTGTTATAGCATCTTATTAACCAACATTGGGTTGTGTATATATATAAAATAAAATACATAAAGCCCACTGACCCCCCCCCCCATTGTCTCCAAGGTGCATACTCCACCCGCATGTTCACCGAGTATGACCTCATAGGACTATTCTTTTGGGTATAGCTAATCCTCAAATAATACCCGTCCTTTCACGACTACTCTTACCTTGGATACCCTAATACATCCCCAAAAGAGTATCAGATGCCAAATGATTATCCAATCCCACATTTTGTCTTCTAGGTGAAGACCAGAATGATACATTTATCTCTCCCTCTTAATTAGGGAGGACATACCCATTCCTATCAAGCAATGTTCTCAAGCTCCCTCTTATCCAAGTACTTGTCAAGGCTCCCTCTTATCCAAGGACTTGTCCAGGCTCCTAGGGACTTGCTTCCAAGTTTCTACTAGGTAAGAAACTTATTACTAGCCCCCCTCTTAATCAGGGACCTATAGCAGAAATGATGAAAACACCAAGTTTATCATGAAGAAATACTTTCTTTTATGTCATGAATTTCTTCATTGTTGAGGAGTCTTCATCTTTGGGATATCTTCATTAGGGCTCAAATCACCCATCACTTTTCATTTTTGTCTGAAAGTGATCCATCAATTTTTCATCTGGTCTACCTTCATATCATGCTGCTTTCCTTCAAACCATACTTCTTCCAAGGATCTTACATCCTGCAATATGGTTATCAACTTGTGGAAGACATATAATTCCCTTTGGCTTCCCTGAATAAGCTCATCAGATATTATTCAATTATAAATATGAATACTTAAATCAAAATTTACCTTAGTGATGATCTTTCACCATGACATCCTTCTTGTAGGCATCGACATCCTTTTCTATCTCCTAAAGATATGTATTGTGAAGGGTCTCTATCTTTTCCAGACTTCTATTAGAGTCCAAATATCTTCCCTGGAGATCTCCTAGTCAAGTCTTCTTGGCTTCCTTGGATGTTGATTGCTTCTTTCCATGGTTGTACTTCCCATGATATCTTCCTTTTTCTTTCTCCACAGTTTTATTTTATTCCCAGGAACTTCCATTCTGTAATTCTTTGATAATGTTCAACCACCTCATATTCCATATGAGGACATATCATGTCGATTTCATCTAGTGTAGATCATGCCCTTTTGGCAACCTGCGCATCAGAAGAGTTTATGCTTTCTATTTTGATCATACTTCTAAAGATAGAAGTATACTACCTGTAACCACATGGCATGACTTCATAGCATCCAGTGTCAACATATATATACATGTACCTCATTCTTTTCCTTTTGATTCATCCTGCAGCAGGTTTCCTTAGAATGAAAGAGTTTCATTTTCTTGATCTACTTCATCAATATGTCATCATATTTTAATCCCAAAATTCTGTAAGTTAGAATTCTTGATGAAGCCTTTTTCTTTCTTCCTAACTAGTGAATCGAAAGAGGATTCCATTAGAAAATGTCAACACCTATTTCCATATTGATTATTGAATGATGACCATTGATATAGATGACTACCTTACATAAATATTGTTTTCAGTGAGGTTCCTAGGAGCCACTTCTTTCATGGCACTCTTGTTGACTGATGTGGTCTTATTCCTTGGAAGGTTTTATCAACACGATTTCCATGCAAGCTATTATAAATTGTCTTGAAACTTCCCTATTTTTTCAGATAAGTTAGCATCATTCTAGTGATTAATTTTAAACTGTATTTAGTGGAAAAAATCACTATTTTTTGGTGGAATAGTTCATAATTTATTCTGATCCTTTTTTTGCAAGTGTACTAGTCACGATGATAAACGTGGTTTATTTCAGAGGGTTCTCAGTTCTTTCTAGATACGCTTTTCATCATTTTCTTTGAATACTTCTCTAGTGCTTTACCTTCATATTTTATCCCCTGCACAATTTCTCCTAAGGTCCATGTTGTTATGTTTATTGGTTATTTCTGTGGAAACTTTTTCCTGAGGTTCTCCAAGGTAAATCCAAATGAAAAAAATACTATTTTACATATTGATATTTGTTCAAGACATTCTTGTGTGGTACTTGAATTTCATAAATATAGATTTATATTTCATTATCTATATCAATATATAAGAACAAGCCCATGGATTGTTCATATTTCTCAAACTATGGAGTTGTTCCTTTCTTGTTGCATGTTTTTTTATATTGTTATGCTATGATTCAAATTTCTAGTTGTGCTTTCCAATTTTTCTCCTACGTAGTACATGCTTTGTTAGATTATATCAAAATTTATTCTTATTGTCTTTTTATTATGTATATTGAACATATTATTTCTAGAAATTTTTGATCTTTCTAGATTTTCTATTCCTTTGGTGTATTTTTGCACCTTTAGGGCAATTGCTAGTTTAAAGTCTAATTCTTTAAAGGGTGCTAGCTCAATGGAAGAGCACCTGCTTTACAAGAAGTAGGTTGGTGTTTTGATTCCATCGTGCCCTGATATTCATAGGGAATGAGGACGATCAATTTTTGGTGACGGATGATCTTTTGACCATCACCAATGAGCTTATGGTGACATTTTTTGACCCTCACCAAAATATGAAATGGTGACAATCAAAGAACGCCACCATATATACGCATCAATAGTGACAACCATTAAACGTCTGTCGCCATAAATCTTTGTTGTTGATATGAAATGGTGAGGGTCATTGTTTTTCATTATAGTCATTATTTGTGACGGACCTTGATGTCACCAATGATTTTATGGTGACAGTCAATGAACGTCGCCATATATATGCACCAATAGTGACGGCCATGAAAATTCCATCACAAAAAATCATTGTTCATATGAAATGGTAACAGTCACTATCCGTCATTATAATCAATATTCGTGATGGACATTGAATGTCACCACAACACATACTTTTGGCGACACCACCTTTGGTGACGTTCAGTTTTTTGGTGATGGAAGCTATTGTCCATCATCATTGCTCATATGAAATGCTGACGGTCACTATTCATCACTATAAATCATTATTGGTGACGGACCTTGAATGTCACCACAACACACATACTTTCGGTGATGCCACCTTTGGTGACGTTCAATTTTTGGTGACGAAGGCTCTTTTGACCCTCACCAATGAGCTTATGGTGCCATTTTCGCCCCTCACCAATGTTCTTTTTTCTTGTAGTGATAGCACAGGTAGCCTCTAGACCGATGAGGTCATTGTTGTGGATGATATTATGCTTGGCAGGAGATAAGAATCAGCATATGGCCACCAAGGCCCAATTGATACTGGCACTGGATTGTTTACAACCATAGATATTTGATTGGTGTGAAGGTGTTGTCCGCCGTAAACGAGAAGAGTTGATAGCTTGCAAGACTTGGTCCCAAAGAGAGTTTGAATACTAGAGAGAGTGACTGCTATGAGGCCTTAAATGATCATGGATGTTGCTGGACCAAGGGAGCCTAGAGAGGGTCGATGGTCTACCCTGATGCCTCGGACTGGAGAGGGTCCACTCCGACACTTTTTTGAAAATGCATTCTTTGAGTAGCTTAATGGCTATATTCTGATGATTGAGGACTATCCCTATGCCGAGATGAACCTTACAGGAGATCCAAAGTTTAGATTTCCACCTGGCACTTAGTGGGGGCCAATAGGTAAGATGATAAATCATCTGCACAAGTATTTTTGTGTCTTTTGAATTTTTTTGCAATTTTTTTGTTTAATGGGTGAAAAAGAGTTTTGACGTGAAGCGCTTTGCCTGACATAGATGTGGAACCCGCACAACCTGCTAGAGTCCCTCACTATGCACAATGAGGAATGCATCTACATGGGGCTATAGCAGCAGCAGAGGCCGCGACAGTCGTCGAAGAGGGAGATGACACACATAGTCTGCACGAGGTTGTTAGGAACCTTGAAGGTTTGAGCATGGGTGTGCCCCCTCTTCCCATGAGGGAGATCCTAGTTCATCTACAGTGACGCACAATGGGTGTGCCAAAGAGATTTTTGGTGCCTCTGACGAGGTTAGCTTGGGTATTTATCTGCTATCATGAGCAGCAGGCTCAGTCAGAGTAGATGTAGATGTGTAGATGTCATAGCGAGGCTTAGCAGGGCCAATTTTTTGTAAAAGACTCAAGTTTTGAAGAGTTTTATGATGTAACCAACTGGACACAATATATATATCTCTATATATATATATATATATATATATTGGCAATTTTGATGTTGTATTTTTTAATTTTTATGTAATTTTTATGGTGAAAAATGTACACTCATTCATGACTCTTTCTATAGTAAATGTGACAGATGCCAATCCAACACATAATTTGCTAATGAATTAGCTAATTCATTAGATTATTTAGGAATTTGTTCAAAAGTAATGATTTCAAATTGACATTCTAGAAGTCGTACCCTTAAGTAATAATGTAATAATACAGGATGTCGGATGTGATAAAAATTGTTCAAATGCATAACAACTAACTAGGAATCTAACTGGACCTCCAGATTGGAGATGTCACGAGATGCAGCTTCAGTGACGAGCTGAATAAACGACATATACTCAGCAATATTGTGGGTGGAATTGACGAGGAATATTTCCCCAAAACCAAGTAGTTACGACTCAGGTGTACAGAGTACCCAAGTAGCTGATGCAATGTGTCGTGTGTGACGACTGGCACCATCCACATATCCAACGTATGGTAAGGATGACAAAGACATATGTGTAAAATAAGAGAGTTTGTATGAGAAAAAAAACTCAAAATCACAAAATATTCTAGACTTACCAAAAAAACCCAAAACTTATATACATAAAATTACAAAGAAAATTCCTAGTAAGATACTAGGCGAAATACTTCTTCAGATAGATCCCGTTGCGGGGCTCAGCGAGCAGGATTCAATTACAATCCTAAAGTTCATAGGACCCTTTATAAAGGACCTTGGTGACGACATATGGACCGAGCCATAAGGGTTGAAGTGTTCCTTTCCCCAAGAGGTCGTGTTTATGATCGTAGAGTGGGACAAGATTGCCCTTTTGGAAAGAACGAGGCTTGACAGATTTTTCGTATTGAGCTTTAACTTGGTGCTTGTATGATTTGAGGGCTAGTGTGGTGTCTCAATGAGTTTCTTTCAACTGATTGAGTGAGAGAAAGTGCTCTTATTTGGCAATAATGTTGGGTATGAGTTCAACGGAAAATTTAAGTGATGGAATCTCACACTCAATTGGAAGAACTGCTTCCAGACCGTATGCTAACTACAATGGCATGAAGCATGTAGTAATCTTCACTGACATTCAGTATGCCCATAACATGCAGTATATTTTTCAATGCCATGTGGTTTTTTTATTGCCGACTAACTGAATAATCATGGTCTTGTGGACGCCATTTACGAATTCAACTTTGCCGTTAGCTTGTGGATAGTAGGAGGAAGAATTATCTTGTCGAAAACCTAGCAGGGAAATTAACTCCGTCATCATTTGGTTCTGAAAATGAGAACCATGATCTGTGAAAATCGAGCGGGGTACACTGAAATGACATATAACCTGATTGAATAGGAAAATAGCACTGGTTTCTCCATCAGCCTAGAAAGTGGGAATGGCTTCAACCCATTTCATGAAATAGTCAACTACAACTACATCGTAGTTGTGTCCATCAGTGGAAGTAGGATTGGATTTTATGAAATCTATTCCCCATAAAGGCCCGATGGAGATGACCGGATGCAGAGAGGCATGATGAACGCACATTTTCTTAGTAAAAAATTGACACATATGGCACTTCTGGACCGCAATGACGCAATCTTTAAACAAAGTGGTCCAGTAGTATCCTACACGCACAATTTTTTTGGCAGTAGTTAGCTATGCCTGAAAGATGACCACCACACACCTCAGCATGGAAATAATTTAAAATGTGTTCTACCTCAGTAAGGGTGAGACAATGTTGAAGAACTGTATTGACACCACGATGATATAGAGTATCGTTCAGCATGAGATAGTGTTTCGCTTGGTGACAAATGCGACGACGGTCGTTTGACGTTAGATTTGGGTAGAACCGTTGAGTCTGGAGGTATAAAATAATGTCCCCATACCAAGGATCAGTAGAGTCGACCAGATAGACATATTCATCAGGAAATGGATCATGATCTACTTCTTCTATTTCAGATCTGGGAAGCTCCGACAGTAATTCAACAAAGACTAGAGATTTCTTAGCTTCGGCAACAGCGAAAACCAAGTCAAATTGTTGGAGGATTACAATCCATTTGGAATAGTTTCCTCCAATTATTTTGTGAGACAATATGTGTCACATGGGATTCCCCAAAGCAATGAAAGTATTCTACTTTAGCGATATGTAATGTCGGAGGCGGGTGACAGTGAAGACAACCTCTAGAGATAGTTTCTCCACATGTGAATATCGTAATTCAATTCCAACCAGACCTTTTGATAGATAATAAATCACATGATCACTATTTTCATTGTGAACTTGAACCAAAACCATTCCCAGGGAGGATGGTGAGGCTGCCATGTAGAGGAGAAAGTCACGCATATATTTTGGGGCACTAAGAGATGGGGTGGAAACGAGTGCCTGTTTCAGGGTGTCAAACGATAGTTGAGATTGAACATCCCACAGATATGGTACCCATTTCTTGATTAAGCGCGTGAAGCCTTTCATCATCTCAGCATATTTTACGATGAAGAGACGTAAGAATTTTTCCTTCCCTTGCAAATGTTGGAGTTGTAATATGGATTGTGGTGCAGGTAGTTCAATAATTTCCCTTACCTTATCAAGTTCAACCTTAATCCTGTGCTTGGAGACAATGAATCCAAGAAGTCGTCCAAGCTCGAAAAAAAATATGCATTTATGTGGATTCAGACGGATGTTGTAGAACCTACACCGAGTGAAGATTTCTCTAATATGAGAAAGGTGTTGAGCTCGTTTCTTGGAATGAGCAAGAATATAATCCGAGTAATCTTGTGCAAATTTGTGTCTGATATCGTGAAATGCATAGTTAATGGCCCTTTGAAATGTGGCTCCAGCATTCTTGAGTCTAAATGGGAGCTTTCGATACGCAAATTTTCCCCAAGGACAAATGAAGGTGATTTTATGTTGGTCATATTTTTTAATCAAAATCTAGTTATATCTTGAAAAACCATCCATAAAGGAGAAATATTCACATCCAGTGCAATCGTCAATAATTTGATCTATAAACGGAGTAGGATAATTGTCTTTTGGACATGTGGCATTCATATCATGATAATCAACACTGACTCGAATGGTGCCTTATTTCTTATCTACGGGAACTGGATTGGATACCCATTCTATCAAAGGAACGGGATAGATGAAACAAGCGTGTAAGATTTTTTCAACTTTTGTCTTGATAGTTGATGCTTTGCGAGGGTGGATAGGTCATAGCCTCTGCCAGACAGAATTGGAATTATCGTAAATCTTAATTTCATGCTCTACTATAGAAGGATCTATACTGGGAATTTCATCATAAGACCAAGCAAAAACATTGCAGAATTCCATAAAAAGGGATGTGAAGCATGCAATTTCCTTCAGACTGCAATATGCTCCAATCTGTATATTTTCCACGATACCTATTTTAATCGAGATATATATGAGCATGGACTTAGAAAGATTGCCCATGTTTCCTTCTGCGTCGATAGTTTGAATAGTTGTATACATGGATGGAACGATCTCAGGTGGGTCAAAAGGTGGGATTTGTATAGTGATCGCATCTGAATCAGACATCGAAGCGTAATGGTGAAACTCTCCCCAAGGTAGTTCTTGTAGAGACATGATCTCTTGGATAGCTTCATCCGAAGTTAGGACTTCATCGAGGAGATATTTAGAAGGAACTGTGTTGCGCAGGAGGGTGGTAGCATTGGTTGAAACCAAAGCAGTGGAGGGTTCAGATGCTGATTGGATGGCTTGATAAGCCAACTTAGCCAGTGATAGTGGCATCTGATCTCCGTAGGAATAAATTTCTGAAGCCACCGGTAGGATCCAGGGGTCGATTGAGCCATTTGAGATGGTGGATATCATTGAAACCATTTTTGGAACCTTAGGTGGTGAGAGAGGAAAACAACCCATAAGGGAAGCTGTCTTTAGAAGACCAGTACCGATCTTGACGTAAGAGTCAGGAACTCCTCCTACTAGGGGCACAGTGCTGCTAGGTAATGTGGAATAGTCTAGGGTGCAGAAGAATAGTTGGTCCACTGTAACTATCTTCCCATCCAAAGGAAAAAGGATGAGTCGGAAAACTGAAGAGACAATGGAAGTCATTGCATAAGACCAACTGCGACCCAAAAGGATATTATAGTCGAGATGACGATCTATGACTTCGATGTCCATATTTATTGTTTTCCCACTAAGTGTAATGTGGTAGCTAGAAGGGTAGCCTTTTGGGAGGAAAGTGTGACCATATAATTCTTTGAGGGAATTCAAAGGTGGAGACAAAGTAGGAGAACCCAAAGAGAGCCAGCACACAATTGACATTACGCAGGTCGAAGCACCTTCATCTATGACAGTGTGATGGATTGGCCCAACTTTTGAAACCACTTGAACCTAGAAATAAAGATGATGGGAAAGCAGAGGTTTACATTTTTCCATGTCAAATATGGCTAGCATAGAATCTCGGGGATCAATTCTACCAATGGTCGAAAGTAGAGCTTTCCTTTCATAGTTGACAGTGCTTGTGCCAAGTCTTATACAATTTTGTAGTTCTGGGTAGCACATGCAAAGGTGTTATGAGTCATGCACCGAAGGGTCCCTTTGGGGGTACAAATTATAGGTTCAACATTAGCCCTTTCGATATGAATATTTTTAGGCTGCGGTGGATTTGAACATGAACCAGGTTTGTGAGCATCAATGACTATATTTCCATAGGTTTTGGCTCGGTTTTGGATTTCAATAGTCTCCATGCCATAAATGGAAGATGATCCTTCACTGGAAGGATGAGCACCACCATTTCCCCTTTGCAGGGGTTGTGGTGGGTTTGCAACCATATGTTTTCGCTGCTATGGATTATGGAAAGGGTTGTGAAGGACGTCAGGTTACGTTCGAGAATCCATTTGAGTGATAAAATTTGTGCATTCTTGAAGTCGAGGACATTTGTATGTCAATTGGTCCTCCGCACAAGTCTTGCAAGGGAATCTGATAGTTTTGTCTTCCCCTTTTCAGTTTTAGCAACATTTCTTTGATTTGGATTATTCTGAGTGTTGGGTTGCTCTTCAAAAGGAGCGGTATTGTTCTTATTCTTCTTATTCTTATTGCTAGGTTTTTGTGTAGTCTACACAGAGTGTACCTCAATGGTGGGAAGAGCAGTCGATTAGGTAGGGGCGGTGGCAGTCGAAGATGGCTGGGAAGCATGCGCACTGAGTTGTTTTACAGCAAAACTAGAAGTTGTGCCAACGAGGTTGTCAACATGTGCTCTGGGTTGCTGAGTAGCGGGAGGATTAGGGTTTCCATGGGCATGGGGGATTAACTCATACAATGTGCTATATTGCAAATAGATGAGATCTAGATGTTGTGCATGATGGATGGATTATTCCTCTGTGACCGCACCAGCTATGGCAATGTCCTTAGCAAGGGGAGGAAGGAGTGACTTACAAAACTAGTTCGATAATCGATGATATGAGATTGGCACTTTGACTAGCCTTCGCCTACGTCTCCATTCATAAATGTGATCGGAGATGTGGGTGGCGGTGTCTTGGTGCAGCAAGGTTAAGAGTTTCATTCTGGTTTCATATCGGATAGTTCAATTTTTTTTGAGAAATTTCATTACTAAGGCACCAAAATTATTGACAGCAGCTCATGGTAACTCAATGTACCATTTGGCATCATTTCCCGTGAGGGTGCAGAGAAAGAGCCGATTCAGATACTATCATCCACCATGGAATTAGAAACAGACCATAGATGAAATGTGGTGATATGTGTAGCCAAATCGTCCCCTTTTTTCCCTTCGAACTTAGGGATATCTGATGGAATCTTATGCGGTACAGGAGGCCAAAGAAGGTTATGATTGATGAGATCGTTGGTCAATTTATATAGATTTGGGATGTCTAAAGTTTCCAAGAATGGAAATTGTGTTGTTTCCCACGAGTCTAACCAAGGAGGTGTTGGTTGACCAATTGGACCGTAGGGTCCTCCCATCAAAGTGTTTCCAACGTGATAAGTAGGACTCATTTGATAATAATTTCCAGGTATCGAAGGTGTAGGGATGTAATTTTTTTGTCCATAGGGGATATTGTAGTGTGGGAAAAATGGTTGGTTTCCCATAGGGTAATAATTTCCCCCTTTCCCCAATTGGTTTTGGGGAAGGGTCGCCTAGATAGACGCGATAGAGTTTGCTTGTGGCATACTACTAGTCACATAATTCACCATTAGCATATACCCTACACCATAAGGTTGACCACTAAGAGGAATGGAATTAATAATGGATGGACTTACTTGTCCCATAAAATTTATGGGTACAAAAGTGCCCCCTGGCATGTAAGTGTTGGTAACACTGTCCCCTGGCATAGAAGCCAAGGGGTTCGAATTGAACAAGGGATTCCAACCGAAAGGATTGCTAAAGGGAACCATGGTAGCCTCGCTAGTGGAAGCAGAAGCTAGAAGTCCAGGAGAAGACATGAAAGGAGTGGATACCAAAGAGTTAAAATTTAACTCACAGATGTTGTGACGAAGTTGCTAGGACGAGGCATATTCTGGCTACTAGGGTTTCCAGTCAGCTGCGAATAACTGAGTTGGAACCGAGTTGGCCACCAGCTACAATGACCCATAGGTCACCGGTTGTGTAGTGGATGTATGTGCAACCAAAGACATGGCTGGTACTGGTGCTACCTAAATCAATAGTGCCCAAAAAGGTCAGTGAGAGGAGGATTATAAGGAGGCACAACTCCTTCCATGAAATTATCCTCAGGAAACTCCTTAATGTGAGGAGCAATGTATGAATCTGGGGTCAACATTGGAGACTTCTCTTCCGAAGAAGGCTCTGGGTCACTGAGACTTGACGACTCCCCTAGTTTTAATGGAGAGATACCTTGTTGTTGCCTAGAAAGATGACGAGGGTTGAAGGATGCCATGATGACCAGTAAATTTTATCAAAATTTTAATGTGATATATTATTAAGTCTCAGTGATAGTAGATCCAAAATCCTAAAAAATAATAACTTTAAAGTCAATCAATCAAATAGCTAGAGGGGTAAGACCCTGTCTGAGAATTACCGTTCACTGGAGATGAAACCTAGTATCACAATAGCAAACAGAGAGATTCATTCTATGTAGAGTTTCGATTACTCTTGAGCTTCACCTGAACCTCAGATAATGGGGCCAAGCGCTCTCGTGAAGACGAGTACCCTCCCAAAAACCGAAGACAGAGTTGGTCCATCTGTGTTAGGTACCAAGGCAGCCCACCCCAGCCACCTTGTGTACATCCCTATAAGTATGGAAACTATGTATACCTCAAATCACAGACACTACCAGGGGGGTCATGGTTGTATACAGTACGTTGTATAGGTAGAACACCTAGATCCCCGGTCTAGTTTTGGCATCCCTCATGGGAACCCCAACACACATAATTCCCACTTTTATGTGATCAAAGACGGGCTACCTTCTCACAAAAACCAGTATTGTCTCGTGCTTAACTCCGTTATGAGTGGAGTGGTTGAAATAGCATGAGTGCAACAGGATTTTCACTCTTTAATGACACTAGTCTCAAGTTCTGCGATCTTGGGCAGTTTTTTCACTTTTCCTATCCCAATATCCTAGCCTATACTAATGTTTATGTAAGCTCAAAAAATAGCTATTTATTGATTTTATTAGCGCTTAGTTTTAGTGTACTTGCATTTAAGTCTCTGGAGGGGGATTGGACGTATGAAGTTTTATGCGACTCTGGCTCAAACCATACAGAAAATTATTTTTAGATTCAGATTGATGAAAGATTCATTTCTATAAGGACAAATTTTTCATACATCCATGCAGTAGCAAACATCCAATAATGCAGTTTAGCCTATAAAAGATACAGATACTAATGCTCACTAATGGTTATTTAACCCAAAAGTTACATAATGAAATCAATTATCTCAAAAAAACAAAAACAAAAACTTTTTCTTTTCAAAAATTAAATGCAACTAAGATAAATTTTCAACAAGAAAAACTAATATGCTAGCAGGTAACGAAGAACAGATATTCAGTATACAGAAAATAAATTGACAGCCAGCAACTCAAGAGCAAGGGAAATCACAGCAAGGGTGAAATAACAAGTTTTACGCTAATTAATGTTGCCTTGCAATACAGTTCGTTAATAGCAGGACTAACGCACTGTTCTCAAGCATGAGTTTCATTATAATGCTCTAGAACACACACATGGGGTGCATTAATGAGGATAAATTGCAAATAATGGTCACAAAAGGTTTGTTCTGAACAATGTGAGCAGATGAAAAGGTCACAAAGCACATCAAATGGCCAGAAAGGGATGTGAGCAGAACAAGAAGTGATAGAGGGAAAGAACCAAGGGTTTGGAAATAAACAATCGGGAACTAAGGATTAGTCCTCAGCGGAGTCGCCATTCTTCTTAGGGGTAAAATGCATAGGTGGTAGCTGGAGTAAGATCCCTATTGAGCCTTCCCAGGACCCAAGGCAGACAATCAGATTAGCTGCAACATTCAAAAAGATAATACATGCATGTTCATACTATTGCTTGATTGAAAAATTGAAGTAGTGAAGGATTACCTCGATGTATAAGGAAAATATGTTGGAGAGCGCAATGCATTGTGGAAGAATTCCTCACTGGCTCCAAGTTTGAATCCTGCAAACAAACAATGAACTAGCATAATCTTCACAATATTATCACAACAAACAATAAAACAAGTATATAATCAAACAAGAAATCATGTAAGTCTAAGCCACTTATAACATGTATCTTTAACAAATAAATAAATAGATGAAATGACAAGACACCAAGTGGAAAAAATAGAGGCAGTTCTATTATTCAAAGAAGGAATATTACAACCATTAGTTTGGTCAAGCTTCCCTTAGTCCTATGACTCCAAGCTATTTCTCCTTAATATCCAAGTGTGACAATGCTTAGGCCAATAGTTTTCAATGAACCAATCCAACCATGAAACCTCACACTAACAAAAAAAGTTCACTTCTCACACAATCAACCTTTCGAATTTTGACAATGAGCCCTAGCCTCTAATTTATAGGAGTTTGGGAGGATCAACCTTTCCATTCTTCTCCATTAGTTTGAATAGGGAAAAATCCATGATGTTTCCATGCTTTTCTAGCTTTTTCCCTCTTTGGATTCTTATTTAGGTTTATAAATGTCCAATCCGAGGCTTACACCGTAGTTTGCCTACTTTTTGGACTGAATCCTTGAGAAAAAGATGGAAATGTCAGTCAGTTACTGCGGAATTTGTCCCTTTTTATTCATGAAACACGAGTAATGTTGCCCTTTAGGTAAGACAGTGCGTTAACCTAGGCCCTAACAGTCCCTTTAAGAGGCAGGGAAGCGTTATAAATTAGCCTAGCAGTCTCTGGGGTGATTTACCTTGGAAAAATAGGTCTCTTTCTAGGTCAATTTCTTCCTTTCATGTGTCCTTCTCCTCTGAGCTGATGAGAAGGTCATTTGTGGTGTAACAAAAACATCATGGAATTTCACTATCGAAGGCAGTACAATTCTATAGGATACTGGTCCAATCCTCTCAATTATCTTGAAATTCCCACAATATCAAAGTGCCAGCTTGGCACGTGATCCAATCTTCAAGGATATATTATTGGGCTTGATGCACAATTACACTTGTTCCCCAACTTGAAACTCCTTAAATAACCTGTTTCGATTTGCATAGCCTTTCTACTTTTCCTATGATGCCTTTATATTCTTCTTTATTACCTGCATTTACTATTCCATCTCTGCTATCATATTTGGTCCTAACAACTCCCTATTCACTAAATCACTCCAACTGATGGGAGTATTACAATTCTTCCCATAGAGTGCCTCAAACAGACTCATCTTCAGTGACTCCTCATACCCATTGTTGTAATAAAACTTTATCAATGAAAGGTACGCCTCCCATCTCTTCTATTAATGCATCACATACATCCTCAACATGTCCTCCAATATATTGTTGACCTTCTCTATCTGCCCATCTGTTTGTGGATGATAAGTCGTGTTGAAGGCCAACACTGTACCCAAACCTGCAAATAACTCTTTCCAGAATCTCGAAGTGAACTTATCATCCTTTGCTGACACAATATTTTGCAGAACACCATGCAACCTCGCTACATCTCTGATGAAGACCTATGCTACATCATTATCTATATATGTAGACTTCAATGGAAGGAAGTGTGCTACCTTCATCAAGTTTTCCACCACAACAATGAAGGAATCGTGTTGTCTAGATGTCCTCAGAAAACCTATGATAAAATCCATAGAAATGACCTCCCACTTCCACTATGGAATTAGAATAGGCTATAGTAGTCCACCTGGATGTTTACACTTTGTTTTCACCTATTGATAGTCCAAGCATCTATCCACAAAATCTGGCACATCTTTTTTCATATTCGCCTAATAATAAATCTTCTTCATTGTTGTCAATGTATTTTGATAGCTTGGGTGAACTAAATACGGTGTGGCATGGAATTCCCTCAAGATAAGCTTCTTGAGCTCACTATTATCTGGTACATAGATCCTATACCTAAATCTTATCAAGCCATCTGATTTGATACAATAGTCCACATCTTGTGCACCTGTACCTACACCTATACCTGTACCACTACCTATACTTTGTTGTAACATGTGCCTGAGCTCCATGTACCTATTATCCTGCTGACTTACCTGTAAGATCTGATCTTGTAAGTATGTCTTGTATGAACTCATAATTGTTATATGATTCACCTACATCTTCCTGCTAAGAGAATCTACAACCATGTTCTCTTTACCCTTGATGTAAGTCGAACTCACTAATCGTGGCCAGCCATCTAGCTTACCTATCATTCAGATTCAATTGTTCAAACAAGTATCTCAATCCATTGTGATCGCTCATCAGTACAAACCTCCTACCAAGAAGATAGTGCCTCCACATCTTCAATGCATGAATGATCGCTGACATCTCGAGATCATGTGTCATATAATTCTGCTCGTGATCATTCATTTTTAATGACTCATAGCACACTACCTGTCCATCCTGCTTACAGACTCCACCAATTCCTCTCTTTCAAGCATTTGTACATACCACAAACTCTTTATCTGGATATGTAATCTTTAGAATTGGAGAATTTGTCAAAAACGATTTCAATTTTTCAAAACTTGTTGCACATTCCTATGTCCATTCAAAATTATTACCTTTCCTTTTCAATGATGTGACAGGATATGCAATCTATAATAATTTCTTAATGAACCTCCTCTAATAACCTACTAACCCCATAAAGTACCTTACCTCATCCACATTCCTAGGAGCTTCCCACTCCATGATAGCCCTTGTCTTCTCTAGATCTACTATTATGCTTTCCTTGGATACCACATGCCCTAAGTAGTGTACCTCTATCTGAAAGAAACTGAATTTACTGAGCTTAGCATACAACTGATGCTATCTTAGCAATATTAATATTTTTTCTAAATTCTCGGCATGTTCTTCCTAATTCTTAGAATATATCAAGATGTCATCAATGAATAAAATAACAAACTTGTCTAGATAAGGACACAACACACTATTCATCAAGTACGTAGAAGTAGTTGGAGCATTCTTCAAACCAAATGGAACTACAACAAATTCATAATTCCCATACCTGATCCTAAAAATTTTCTTGTATATGTCCTCTACCTTGATGCATACCTCATGATATCCTGATCTCAAATCAATCTTTCATAACATTGATGATCCCTTCAATTAATCGAATTCATCATTAAACCTTGGCAATGGATACTTGTTCTTAATGGTCACCTTGTTCAACTTCCTGTAATCGATGCACAACCTAAGAGTACCATCGTTCTTCTTCCCAAACAATATCGGTGTGCCCATGGTGATACACTTGGCCTAATGTATCCTTTGTCAAGCATTTCCTTTAACTGTAGCTTCAAATCTACTAAATTCGGGGTGCTCATCCTATATGGTGCCTTTGATGTTGGTGTTTCCCCTACTACCAACTCAATAGAAAAGTATAATTCCTTATGAGGCGAAAATTTTGAAATATCTATTGGAAATACATTCTGAAATTGTTGTAAAACTAGGTACCTGCTCAATATCTTTCCATCCTAATCCTCCTTGCCTTTATCAATAGAAATGTTCACTGAAAATAACACACACCCTTTTCTACTACTGCGCTTCACCTGCATAGTTTTCACCATCTTAACTGATGTTGCCTTCTTCTTACCCTGTAATATTCTTTGTTCTCCATTGCCATCCAAAAATTCAATGGCTATGTCGTAAAAAACCACTTTGGTCTTATGAATATATATCCAGTCCATACCCAAAAGCATATTGTATGATCCCAACGGTAATACATTTAAATGTGTTGATGTAGGCATGCCATTCAACTCAAATGCACTAACTCTTACCCAATTATGAACTTTGATTCTTTGTACCTGTAGCCAACTACACTAACCAAGATTTTGCATGCACTTATTTATTCAAACCACACTTATCCACGAGGTTAGGATTAACATAACTATAATTAGATTAGGGGTCAATCAAAATAGAAACAACTTGATCAAAAATATTATTGTCCATCTCAATGATAGATTCATGATGATATGTTTGTCAGTTTTCCACTGCTGCATAAACCCTAGGAACATTTTGTCTAACATCCCCCATTATCTGCACTTCATGAGCACTATAAATCTACGGTTTTCCACCTTTATGTTTTGTAAACTCTCTCTGACGATGATCTTTGGCACAAATCCAACATTGTATTGGGATTCCTATCATCACCCTTGTTATGCTCAGACAATACTTTTTTTCCTTTGTTAGATGCATTGAACTTCTTATGTGGTGTTGCATTCTCTTTATTACTTGTGTGTTGAGGCCTTGCTTGTTTCTTTTCCCATTTTCCTTTATTCTTTGCATTGGATTTCCAGTCTATTTTAGTCTCATATCGGCACTTTTATTGTTCATAAAAAATTTTTAGCTTCGAGATGGCATCCTCCAGTGATCTAGGCTCATCAAACTCAATCATGTCATTGAATTTTATCGAAAACCCATTGATGAATATTTGAATCTTCACCTTCTCCTCTTTGAGGTAAGGCACAACAACTCTAGAAATCTGGTAGTGTACTCCCCATCGGTCATAGACCTCATCTTTAGCTCATATAATTATTTTTCCTTGTCAGCATGGTATCTCTTAGATAGATACTTCTTCCTTAATAGTCTCTCAAACCCACTCCAAATCAACTCCTCTTCATAAATACCTCTAAAATTCTTTACATCTTCCCACCAAATGTCTTCTTTACCCTTAATACTAAACGTAGCTACTCTAACCTTCATGTTCTATGAATAGTCATGTAATATGAAGAACTTATTCATACCAATAAATCATAATTTCTTAATTTCTCCATAAAATGTAGGTGGATTTTATTTATTAAACTCATCGGGAAAATATCCCTATCATTCCTCCTATAAGGGTGATAACGACGAAGATCATGATGTTTGTCAAAACTAGAGCTATAAAAAAAAATTGTCCATCACCTCTTTTGTCTAGTGTTTCTAAGAACCTATCATCCCTGATCATGTCATCTCTATCTGACCTATGCCCACCATGAGACTGACTTCCATATGTGCCATTAGTCTTGTCCTCCTATCCATGGCTAATTTGAAGTGGTCCCTATCTCTCCAAATATGACAAGCTCTAAAGGATGATTGTATTGACTTCAACTTGTTTCTCATGTTCCCTAGAAATTATCTCTTTTTATTAAATGATTAGGTCATTATCTACTTTGTAACTCCTTAATATTGCCTTTAGACTTCTTGGAGTATCTGTTATGTGAGGGGATTATTCCTCATCGTGTTTCTCATCTGATCCATAGGGAGAATAACATGAACTATAGTATACCTAATCCAGGTAGATATTGGTAGCCACCTGCCTATTCCACTTGGGGCCCCACCATTGTCTCTTTCAGTTTTTCATTTTCCTTAATTATAGCACAGTTCACTAGTTTTAGAATTTTTTCAGGTCCTGAACTTCCGGAGCCTTTTTGAGGCACTAAATGACGTTTTTTGGAAAAACTGGGAGAAAAATGGGTCAATTTGCTTATGTTTCTCACTCAAAAGTTGTACTCCTCGGATAGATATTTCTAACAAGGTATGGTGCACGTCAAACGAAGATCGTATGCCAAAGTTACGTCCCTGGGAAGTTGATATACCAATTTACCCAAACGAGGCCCATAGTTTTGGCACTTCATCTCCTAGGGTTAGGCTTTTGGATGTTTAGGGTTTTACATTGTTTCTAAATAATAAATAGGCCCTTGAGCCTCATTGTAACACAATTCATAGGCCTATAGGCACCACATCTCTTCTCAGAGATAAGCTGCCAGCGCCTTAGCTATTTTATTTCCATTATGTCTATAAGCAAATCTTAGCTCTTTGATATTAATGAAATGAAGTTTTATTTCCACTGCATCTTTGAATTTATGGTTATATGTGTATTCTGTTGCGTTCCTGCATAAATTTGGATCAATGGTATCAGAGCGGTCTACTTTTTCTTGATCCTTCCTTGCATGTCCCCAACGAGGTCGGGGTATAAGGAGTTAGGGCTCAATCTGGTTGAACTTTTGCAATATCAGCCTTGCAAACCTCGATGGCCGCCCATTGGGGATGAAAAGAAATATGAGGGAGCAGGATATCCTATCAAAATATTGCTCAAGGAGGCCCTCAAAAAACAAAGGTACGTGATGATGGATAACTTTTCCCAGATCCTTCAATGACTTCCCACCAGCGGCGCATTTGCATCCAACAGCCACTCTGGAGGCGCAAATCCCTTTAAGGTACAAGTAAAATTTTACATTCGCATATTTGAGGGCCAAATAGATTTAGATGTCACAGATAGATGGTTGAATCTATTAGAAGTATATTTCTTAGCTCATGATTTTTCCGACAGGTAGAAGATTATTTTTCAACTCCTCAAAGCTACCCCTCATGTCAAGGGCTGGTGGGAAACCTATTGTGAAAAAAGGATGAGATGGAACCCTCTTTGTTCTCGACCGTACCCACTTTGAATTATTTTCGAGACACCATCAAGGAAAAATATTATCTCATGAGGAGATATGAGGACAAGTACATACAATGTACCATGCTACGGCAGAAAAGGGATCGAGATGTGCATGAGCTAAAAAATTTGTTCCATACCCTGCACACAAAGTTGGGTATCAAAGATTCGGAGAAAAATTTGGTGCTAAAGTATCACATTTTTATGCATAGATACATTTAGGAGGAAATGTAGTTCCTCTACATCTCCTCGCTTGGTACGACATATTGGTATGCTGCCAAGATTGAGCTGAAATTCAAATAGAAGAAGCGAGACTTTGGATCTACGAATAAAAAACAAGGGAAAGGTTCCCCCAAACCACAGAACAAATGAAAAATCCAAGGCATGGAGGCCCAAGACAACCTGCCAAAGATGCAAGCAAATAACAACACCGTGAAGCCAAAGAAGGACAAGGGAAAATGGTGTGAGTTCCATAAGAGCTCCACTCACAACGCAAGTGAGTGTCGAGCCAAGCAGTCATTGGTCGCTGAGATGAGGGCTTCTAAATCACATGCATTCTCCGAGTCTTAATTAGAACCCAACAAGGGGAATGACAAAGGAAAGAAGATTATTGATGTGGAGCTCAACACCATCATTACCACTGCGAAGATCCATAAGGAGGAACAGGAAGATCCAGAGGAGGAGGAGTGTCTCTTCCACTCCTTGTAATATCCCAAAATGGAATAATGCATTGATACACAAACATAATATTTGTAACACAGAAAATGTACATGTAAGTTTATGATCAACACAGATATAGAAATAATAGCTAAGCCATTTTATTATGTCGAGAAGATTCAGTTACAACATTGTACAAAATATGAGGTAATCTGGCCAAAGAGATGGCCTAGAATGACCCTAGAAACATGCCAAAGTAGGCATTGCGTAACTGGAGAGCTGCTGGAAGAAAATAATATGATGTCCCTTCAACAGATAATGAATATATGGTAGCACGATGAAAAGGAAAATGCATATCTATGGAAATATAGAGCTCTGATGATGCCAATATTATATATCTGGGCTCTATGATGGATACCCAAGATAACCCAGAAATTATTTTCCAGATCTACAACTTTGGAAACTCACCCTGCTTGAGTTTGATCCTTTGACTGCTGGGTTATGCAGATCTAAAGCTCGATCTGAAAAATAGATGGCAGAAATATGTCACAAGATCAGATCTAAGCTTGAAGGGTTGATCCCTTCACTAGATCCTCATGCTAGAAGCTCAAGATCTAGCTCCTCAATCCTCCAAAGAAGGTTGTTGCTGCTACACAACTGCTCATAAAAAATGCGCTATAAACGAAGGAGGATCTCTAGCCTACTGCTAAGATATGCAATATAGCTCAGAAATGATGGAAATAATGTATACAATGTGAAGGAATGTTCCTCCACTGGGTTACTAGCTAAAATGCTAGCAACTTCCCTTCTCCCTTGGATCTACAAGAATGGACTGCGTAATTCCTGATGGGATTGTTGCTGCTGGGAGATGAATAATAGATGGCCTGATGCCTGATATATATTTGTAGCACTGTAAGGCTGATCTTTAAGCTCAAGGTGATAGGATGAATCCTTCACTGGTTCCTCAACTAAAATATTTAAGGACAACCTCCTCCTCTTAAACTGATCTTCAAAAATGTGCATTTTCTAAATATGGATGTTCTGCAGAAAGTAGGAAAAATATGGCACCAATGCCTGATGATGAATGAAGTGCAATAATATTTCAAGAGCTACTCAATGAAATAGGTGGGATTCCCGACCAGGAACACCCAGTGCTAAACAACACTTGCAATCTTAGCTAAATAGCCAAAGAAAGCATGGAATGTCACGTGACAATTCTAGATCTAAACAGATCATACATCAATAATAATCTCCAACATGCCCTCTATTGTTCCTTCATCTTCTTTATATATATTATGAGCCTTTTCATGCCTTTTCCCTCCTCATAACTGCATTGTACATGTGGACATAGGTCTCCATGTTGATTGCGTTGTCTCTCCATGATCTCCATCATGTGTGAATTCAATGATCACCCTCTCCATCATGTGTGCATTAAATGCACCACTCCTCCATCATATCATCATGAATTCTTAATGATCTTACATTTGATTCTTTCAATGATCTTAGTTGACTGTATCAACCTCCATGATCTATCTAATTAATGAGACATGATCTCCACTCCTTTCAAATTAAGTGGTTTATCTACTAAATTATGTAGATCTAGATATGAAATATCCACATACACACATCAAAAGTGGATTTATTAATCTCTGAGGACTATGGGTCCCTCCACCCTTTTATTTACTTAATTAAGTAAGGTTATTAAGAACTCTAATATTCCAAATATCATGTGAAAAATTTGGAATATTACAGTCCTTCCTGGAAAAATGTTGCTTGACCTCAAGCAACTGTAAAAGTGGATGCTACAGCAAACATCCTCCCTCCAAATGGAATCCTCATGTGGAAGGCCTTCCCATCTGTCACAATGTGTCATGCATGTCCAGCTCCAAATCTGCCTCTCTAGAATGTCTAGAATGGCCTCCAACTGAAAAGTTAGATACCCTTCCTTATCAATGAATCTCCAAGTGGCAACCATATGATGAAAAAATATCTCCTCTACACATGAGATACATAAGATGAAGTGGTTCATTCCCAAAGTGGAAAGTCCCAACTCATGAATTATCTCTCCAACCCATGATACATACAGTAGATTACATCTATCAATGCCCTCATCATTATCCCTGTTGGCCATGTAGGAATTAAACCTCACATCATCATAGTGAAAAACAAGAAGTAGAGACATATTGGAAAACATGAAAAATGTCAAACCATATTCTCCTAATAACAACCAATGCAACAAATCCTTCTGCTTCCATGCTAGATCATCATGAAAACAAGTAAGAGATCCATACTCTCTCAAAAGAAGCCACCGCAACAATGCTTCTTGTTGCCATGCCAAATCAACATCAATGAGAATATGAGAGCCATACTCTCTCAATAGAAGCCACCGCAGCAATGAATCTTGCTGCCACACCACATCATCATTGTACCAAATGTAGTGGCCATATTCTCTCAAGAGAAGCCACCTCAATAAGGCATCTTCATGCCCCATCACCTCATCATCATACCATGTACAATGACCATAATCCCCCAATAGAAGCCACAACAACAAGATCTCTTGCTACCTCTTCACATCATCATGTGAATCATGGAGCAACAACAACATACTGAAGGACATATGGAATTTCATATCAACCCAATACAAAAAAACTCCATTATTAGACATCATGAGAGTATTATGCCATATTAAAAACAATAAAAAACGCATAAACATGGGAGATGTCATGTGATGGCCAAACTCTCTTAAGGACAACCAAAATGAACATGCCTTATTTTTCTGCATTCCATCATTGATACACAAGGTATGAATCTGAAAATTATGAGCTATTGGGTGGTAACCATACTCACCCAAGAGCAGCCAGCATAGCCATGCCTCCTTCTTCATTACATGAGTGTTTTTCAAGGCATGGATCAAAGAAATAGGAGCCTTTGGGTAGTAAACAAACTCACCCAAGAGCAACCAACATAACCAAGCTTCTTGCTGGCCCATGTCATATATTTGCAAGTGGTCATGCAACCCCTTGCTTTTCATCCTCACCCACTCATCCCAATGTGGATGATGAATGATGTTCTGCATAAACATGGTATCATTCCTTTGTAGAATACCATCCTTCCCAAACTGATGAAGAACTTTTCACTCCATGAAATGTTGAAGTGCACCTCTAATGAGATCTCTTAATGAGACCTTCTTCTCATCAATGGCCCTCCAAAACCAATGAGGTTCTAGATCTGCTATAGGTAGAAGTTCCTCTTTGAGTTGTGAGATGCTCATTGAGAAAGTGTCACCTAGAAAGGAGAAAAGATTCATCATCTCAGTATGTCTACCATTTATCATCTTTAACTCCATTGCTTCATGAGTGAAGGTACCTTCAAAATGCTCCAAGAATAATGGGGCCCCTTCATTATCACTACTACTAATTGACATCGTTGTAGATCTGCATGGTAATACATATTCTATCTCAAAGTAAGGCACAATGTTGATCTCACAGCCAATCATTGTACGTAGGATCATGCTCATCCCATCTTCAGAAATTATACACTTCAACTCAATGGGTTGAATTAAGTGCATCAATGAAAAATTAGGATGGTTCTTCATCTCTTCCTTGATTAGATCAAGGGTCCTTTGTGCAGCGATATAATGCTACTCCAATTCAACATGATGTTCTAACCCTTGGTCAAGCAATAGTCCTGATGGCCTGTCCCCATAATTTTCAATAAGAGCTACTGAAACAATATGTGATGAAAATGGATGCATACCTTGGATCAACTAAGATTCAGAAACATCTTGCAAGAACACAAGATTTTCCTCTCCTGGTGCAAAGGTCTCTCCAACTGCTGGTAAGAGTGATGGCTGCATTTCTACAAGTGTACCAGCACTGGTATCTGTCTCCTCCTCATGCATCTCATCAATCATGCATGGGGCTCCAAATGTCAAGAACTCAAGACCATCTTGCAAAGATGCAAGTGATCCTCCTCTTGATGTAAGCACATCTGCAGCTGGTGGTGGTAGAGGCTCCTCCTCTTGAGTGATAATGAGAACATCTTCTCTTGAATCTTCATGCATTATCTCCTTGATGATGGGAGTTTTCACTGTGTGAGATGTCTCTAGTTTATTCCTACCATATTTCTTCTTCAGTCTTTGCATAAAATCTGCATAAGCAAACACTTCCATGTGTGATACATGACTGAACCACCAATTTATGGCTTCACCATCTAGGTGTAGCGCTGAAAACTCCACAACCTCTCTTTTTGATATAGGATATTTCAGAAAGAATGTAAATAATTCTTCCCTCCAAGCCCTTAAGGTGCTTGTGGAAGATCCATTAAATGTAGGCAAGAAGAATCTATGCCTCTTTCTTCTATTTTTGCTTTTGGATCTCCTCTCTTCTTTGATTAGTTGTAGAAACTTTTGGAGAGAGAGATTCTCCTTCAATGCTCTAGGTTGTGACTTGTATTCAGACATATATTCACTTAGGGTCTCATGCCCCAAGCCTTCATCATAGTCATACATGTCCTGTTTCTCAAAGAAAGTGGATCTAATGGAATAAAGTGAAGCTCTTTGCCTCTCTGGTCTTCTTTGTTGCTGAAAAGAAGTGTTGGGACCTTCTTCATCTTGAAACCTTCTTGAGGTTTCTCTTTGCCTTTCTCTTCTTGTTTCATTGATCTCCTTAGAGAGATCCTTTATAAATATAAAGGAAGATGAGGAAAAAATTAATCCCTCCATTGTATATCTCTACTATCTACTTTTCTTATGTTGTCAAAATGTCCACAAGTTGAGCCAAAGATCATGCTCTGATACCACTGTAATATCCCAAAATGGAATAATGCATTGATACACAAAAATAATATTTGTAACACAGAAAATGTACATGTAATTTTATGATCAACACAAGTATAGACAGAATAGCTGAGCCATTTTATTATGTGGAGAATATTCAGTTACAACAGTGTACAAAATATGAGGTAATCTAGCCAAAGAGATGGCCTAGAATGACCCTGGAAACATGCCAAAGTAGGCATTGCGTAACTGGAGAGCTGCTGGAAGAAAATCCTAAGTTGTCCCTTCAGCAGATAATGAATATATGACTGCAGGATGAAAAGGGAAATGTAGATCTACAAAAATATGGAGCTCTGATGATGCCAATATTCTAGATCTGGGCTCTATGATGGATACCCAATATAACCCAGAAAGTATTATCCAGATCTACAACTTTGGAAAATCACCCTACTTGAGTTTGATCCTTTGACTGTTGGGTTATGCAAATCTGAAGCTGGATCTACCAAATAGATGGCTGAAATATGTCACAAGATCATATCTAAGCTTGAAGGGTTGATCCCTTCACTAGATCCTCAAGCTAGAAGCTCAAGATCTAGCTCCTCAATCCTCCAAAGAAGGTTGTAGTTGCTGCTACACAATTTCTCATAAAAAATGTGTTGTAAACGAAGGAGGCTCTCTAGCCTACATCGCTAAAATTTATGAGGCAATATAGCTCGTAATAGGAAATAATGCATACAATGTGAAGGAATGGTCCTCCACTCGATTACTAGCTGAAATGATAGCAACTTCCCTTCTCCCTTGGATCTACAAGAATGGACTGCGCAATTCGTGATGGGATTGCTACTGCTGGGAGATGAATAATAGATGGCCTGATGCCTGATATAGATCTGTAGCACTGGAAGGCTTATGTTGAAGCTCAAGGTGATAGGATGAATCCTTCACTGGTTCCTTAACTAAAATATTGAAGGACAACCTCCTCCTCTTAAACTGATCTTCAGAAATGTGCACTTTCTAAATATGGATGTTTTACAGAAAGTAGAAACAATATGGCACCAATTCCTGATGATGAATGAAGTACAATACTCTTTCAAGAGATACTCAATGAAATAGGTGGGATTCTCAACCAGGAACACCCAATGCTAAACAACACTTGCAATCTTAGCTAAACAGCCAAAGAAAGCATGGAATGTCACATGACAATTCCAGATCTAAACAGATCATACATCAATAATAATCTCCAACATGCCCTCTATTGTGCCTTCATCTTCTTTATATAGATTACGAGCCTTTTCATGCCTTGGCCCTCCTCATAACTGCATTGTACATGTGGACATAGGTCTCCATGTTGACTATGTTGTCTCTCCATGATCTCCATCATGTGTGAATGCAATGATCACCCTCTCCATCATATGTGCATTAAATGCACCACTCCTCCATCATCTCATCATGAATCCTTAATGATTTTACATTTGATTCTTTCCATGATCTTAGTTGACTGTATCAACCTCCATGATCTATCTCATTAATGAGACATGATCTCCACTCCTTTCACATTAAGTGGTTGCTCTACTACTCCATTATGTAGATCTAGATCTGAAATATCCACATACACACATCAAAAGTGGCTTTTATTCATATCTGAGGATTATGGGTCCCTCCACCCTTTTTTTTACTTAATTAAGTAAGGTTATTAAGATCTCTAATATTCCAAATATCATGTGAAAATTTGGGAATATTACACTCCCAAATGTGGGTAAAGGGTTTCACGCTACAGTTCATTTTCGATAGTGGGAGCCAAAAGAAACTTATTTCAGTAGAGGTCGTGAAGTGGTTGGGCTTGCCGACCACATCACCACCACAACCATACACCATCGGGTGGCTTCACCAAGGACGGGATCTCCACGTCAGCCAGTAGTTTCGCCTTCCCTATAGCATCAATCCCTTCACAGATGAGGTATTATGTGACATTGATCCTCTTAATGTTTGTGATGTATTATTAGGAAAACCATACTTGTGGAAGCAACATGATGTGTATGATTCTTGGCCTCACATTTTTATTGTTAGTTTGGGAAATAAGTTGTATAGGATACCAAAGGTACCACAGTCTGCCGCTATCTCTTTGGTTACTACAAAACAATGCAGTAAGCTTATTTCCAAAAATGGGAATTTTTTTTTCTTATGGTCCAACCCTAGGGCAAGAAGAAGACTATGGCCACAACCTCCAAACAAGGCTCCTCCACACACCAACAACAAAAGGACAATGTCATGGAGGAGTACGTGGACATCTTCACCTCACCCACAGGGGTGCCTCTGCACTGTCAGGTCAAGCACCCCATTGATCTGACCCCAAGTGCGCCACTCCCCAATGGACCGATCTTTCGGCACTTTGTTCTAGAGAATGATGAAATCAAGAGGTAGATTCAAGAGCTATTTCAGAAAGGTCATACCCAACTAAGTTCATCACCCTGTGGGAGCCTGGTCGTGTTGGTACAGAAGAAGGAAGGGACTTGAAGACTCTGTAATGACTATCGGGCACTGAACAAGATCATTGTCCGGAATAGGTACCCGATGCCACTGATTGATGACCTTCTGGACCAACTCAAACGGGAGAAATATTTTAGCAAGATCGACTTACAGTTTGGGTATCACTAGGTAGAAATTGAACCCTCTGATGTGTGGAAGACTGCCTTCAAAGCCAAGAAGGGCCTTTTCAAATGGTTGGTCATGCCTTTCGGGTTGACGAATTCTCCCACAACCTTCATGAGGTTGATCAACGACATATTTTGGCCATTAACCAATTCATTTGTAGTGTTGTACTTGGATGACATTCTGATCTTCAGCCAGACTTGGGAAGAGAACCTCCACCACATCCGACAAGTCCTCCAAACACTGTAACAACACAAGTTGTGTGCCAATTTGGAGAAGTGCACTTTTGGCATGACCAAGGTTCAGTACCTGGGATACATTATTGATGAAATCGGGGTGCATGTGGATCCAACCAAGATCCAATTCATTTGGGATTGGCCAGCCGCAACCACTCTAATAGAGCTTCACAGTTTTCTGGGTCTTGAAAATTTCTACAGTAGGTTCGTGTTGGGATTCTCTCATATCACTTGGCCCTTGAGTCAAGTCACCAAGGGAGGAGAAAACTAAAAATTATTTTGGTCGGAATATCAACAAAAGGCATTCGTAGAGTTGAAACATCGCCTCTGTTCTACCCTAGTGCTTACATTACCAGACTTACAACAACCATTTAAGATTGAGACATATGCCTCTAACTCTGATATCGGGGTAGTTGTTACTCAAAAAGAGCATCGAGTGGCATATCACAGTGATACATTGTCTGACACACTCCACAAATATCCCACTTATGACAAAGAAATGTATTCCATTGTGCAGGCTTGTCGACAATGGAAGCATTACATTTTGGGGAAGGAAACAATCATCCATATAGACCACTAATCCCTATAGTTCATACAGACACAAGGGAAGCTGCAGAATGATCGCCATCAAAAGTGGTCCACATATATGCAACAGTTTCATTTGAACATCAAGTACAAGAAGGGTAACACCAACAATGTTGTAGACTACCTCAACCGCCCACCGATCGTGGCGCTAACCACCATTATCAACTCTTGTGGGCATGAAAATTCTAATTGGCTGCTTCTCTACAAGATCTGTTCAGAATTCAGCCACACATACAAGACACTCTTGGAGGGTACGCAAGTTCCAAATTTTCACCTCCAAGATGCACTACTATGTCACCTAGGAAACCTTTTTGTTCCTTTAAGCGAGTGTGCCAAGATGATTTGGGAAGCACACTACAGTCGAGTCACTGGGAATTTAGGGGTTGAGAAAACAGTGGCAGTATTGTAGAAGTATTTCTATTGGTCAAACCTTTGACAGGATGTCAGAAAGTACATCAGATCTTGCATTTCTTGCGCCATTACTAAACCGAGAATTAAGAAGCAATGCCTCTATACTCCATTATCTACCCCTAGTCGTCCTTGGGAATCCATCTCCATGGATTACATGTCGGGCCTTCCTTCTACTAAGCATGGAAATGACTTTTTTTTCATGCTCGTCGACAGACTCTTGAAGATGGCCATTATGGCGGCCTGCAAGAAGAATATCACAACAAAAGCCACTGCTAAGCTCTTCTTTGAATGGGTGTGGGTGCACTTTGGGATCCCACATTCCATCATCTCAGATCAGGACAACAAGTTCCTCAGCACATTTTGGTCTAGCCTTTGGTCAATGCTGGACACCAAGCTCACCAAGTCCACAGCTTTCCATCCTCAAACTGATGGCCAGACAGAGGTCATCAACAGGATGATTTTACACATTCTACTCATGTACAATTAAAAGCATCCACACACATGGGATGAGAGCCTCCCCAATGTACAACATAGTTATAACCAGGCTCTTCATAGCTCAACCGGCCACAAACCCTTTCAGGTGGGCTTGGGATTCCAGCCACTATGTCCCATTGATGTAGTCATGCCATTTGCAGCTACTCATGCTGATTCGGCTCATGTCCAGTCAGAAGTTGACAAAGAGAACAGGTTCATTGAGCACAATTAGCACATTTGCCAACAGGTTTATGACATATTAGATAGAGCCAATGCTAAGTATAAGAAACAACATGGTCAACATCGAGTGCCGCACAACTTCAAGGTGGGCAACAAAGTGTGGCTACATTTGCAGAAGGATCACCTCACTAGACCCCACCGCAAGCTTCGCCTACTCCAATATGGGTCGTACACCATCACCAAGGTTGTATGGAACAATGCCTTTGAGCTCAGTATTCCACCATTCCTTGGTCTGCACCCAATATTCAATGTGGACCACTTTCGGCCCTACTTCCCACCTCTACTAGACACCTCTGACATTATAGAACAACTCACACCAACAGAGTTAAACCTAGACTGCATGGAACAAGCCACCAAAGATTGTATCATGGACATGAAAATCAAGAACACTCTCCAGCAGAATATCCAACTGTATCGGATTTTCAAAGTTGGCCAGCTTCTGCACCAAGGCAAGTGGTTCACTAGGGACCAATTTTAGAAGAAGGTTACTCATCCCATGGAGGAACTCAAAGCAATGGGGACCATTGCTTCCTAAGGGGGGAGGAATGATCTAGATGGATATTGGTGGCCACCCGAATATTCCACTTAGGGTCCCACCATTGTCTCTTTCAGTTTTTCAGTTTCCTTAATTATAGCACAGTTTACTATTTTTAGCAGTTTTTCAAGTCCTGAACTTCCAAAGCCATTTTGAGGCCCTAAACAAAGTTTTTTAGAAAAATCGGGAGAAACATGGGTCCATTGACCGATGTTTCTCACTCTAAAGTTTTAAGCCTTGGATAGATATTTCTAACGAGGTATGGTGCATGTCAAACAGAGATCATATGCCAAAGTTACGTCCCCAACGAGTTGATGTACCAATTTACCCAAATGGGGCCCATAGTTTTGGCGCTTCATCTCCTAGGGTTAGGGTTTTGGATGTTTAGGGTTTTCCATTATTTCTAAATAAAAAATAGGCCCTCAAGCCTCATTGTAACATGGTTCATAGGCTTGTATCCACCACATCTATTCCCAAAGATAAGCTACTAGCGCCCTAGCTAGTTCATTTCCATTGTGTTTGTAAACAAATTTAAATTCTTTGATCTTAATGAAATGAAGTGTTATTTCCGCTGCATCTTTGTATTTATGGTTATATTTGTATTCTATTGCATTCCTGCATAAATTCGAATCACCCAATCTGCTAGCCATATTTGTTCTTATATTCCTACAGTGTGTATCATGTTAGATAAACCAAATCATAAACAAACCAATGTACCTCAATCTAGTTCAGGGGAGGATATCTCAGTTTTAAGATCAATCAGATTAGTGTAATAAATATAAACATAATCATTATAGTATATAGACATTATTTCAATCCTCATCCAGTTACCATGCATGATTCTACAAGCACAACATGAACTAAATACAATGCATGCATAACAACATATGTATGACACACATACATACACCATACATATAGACACTGACATGCATAACCAATGCATAACCAACATATACTCAGGATAAATACATCCTACATCAATACCATCAACTTTCACATGGACAAAACTGCAACAATGACCACCACCATGCATACACAACAAGCACATAGACCACAAGCATACAAAACACATATGCAACATACATGTATACATGGCCAACACTCCACCCATCCAGTCAAAGGGTGAACCGTGCTATGATACCACTCTATAACACCCTCCTCCCACATCTACCCAAGTAACCATCCAACCAAGGTAAACATGTGATGATAGTATACTATGATATGATTCAACTCCCCATGTATAGGTAAGGAAGTGGAACCAACAACACACAACCAATCTGAACTTATACACATACTACAGAAACTCCAAGAGATAACCCACCCTTCCATGTGACCAACAATTGAGGGAGCTCAAAATTTCAATGAATTAAACCCCTAGTCACTCCCTTTCCAAGGCCTCCATGGGATTGAGAGCCCCAGAAACTCCCATGAGTCTTCCTGAGTATGACTGTAGCCTTTTTCCTCCACTTCTATGCCAATGACTACAATATTTAAGGCTAATTTCCAGGGCTAGGACTGAGTCACTGCATGGAACTCCATGAAACTTATATAAATTAAAAGTAACATCGAAGCAATAATACAAATGAAAATACATGAACAAGGAATTTATTGGACCTTGACTAGCCATGACAAAAATTTCGTCAAACATGTCACAAATATGCATTCTACAGGTTAAAACAACCGATTTGAGTATATGGGTCTCATACTTATCTGAAAATCGCTAAGAAGCATTGATGCCTTATCACATTCACTACAATATCATCTATTAGGTCATATATTCCTTATTCATTCATTTTCAAATCAAAACATGATGAGAGCCATACATCATCACTGTCATAAAACATATTCATAACCAACATATAAATAACATAAATAACAAGGATATTCCATCCATAATATCCACATATAAACCAATACACCTACAGATAAAATACCAAGTAGAAGTAGGTCTTAATAATAAATTCAAATGCCAACTAGGTTCGGGAATTTCATGAACCACCTGACCATAGATTAGCTGAACCAAACCTTCCTTTCATCCAATCACCCCCATGCCATATTCCAAGCATGAATGTGGGATCTCATGAAACAAATCCAAAAAAACCAAACCAGGGCTTCCAAAGGAAAAACCACCTCAACTCTCAACTAGTGATTCCAGTTCATGGTCATACATATCTAACCATCACCAGACTGGTCTTTACCCAAGTTGTCCAGGGCTCTAGAGTGTTTTTTTCCAACCAAGACTCCAGGAATAGTAACTCAACCCACAGATTTTATCGAGCTCCAGAGCGTTTGTCCAACTAAGGATCTGGGACTAGTAACTCAACCCACCAAGGGCTCTAGATCATTTTTCCAACCAAGGCTCTAGGACTAGTAACTCAACCCAAGTTGTTATAGGGCTTCAGAGTGTTTTTCCAACCGAGGCTCCAAGAACTAATAACTCAACGCACAGCCAAATGAAAATGAGAACCAACCATAAATCAAAAGGGAATTATTCCCAAAGCACCATGAATATCTAGGAAATGGCAAGGGTAGGAAAAACCATTGTCAAACCAGGAAATCCTCCATGCCAATGAAATATAATCACTAGGAAACCACATGCACATGTCATGCATTCCAAAACAAGTAAGGAAATCATACATGCAACTTCGTACATGCAATAAAACTCATTGTAGGTTTTGATCCGATATCATCTTGTTCTTTCCTTTGCCTTATTTCTCCAAATCCTAAGTATTCCACACTTCTCCAAGAGTGATCCAATATAATTGTAAGTGTCCAAGAGTATGAGAGAGAGAATGAGAGCTCCAAAACTAAATTGATCAAAAGTTGAACTGACAAAAAGGTACCAATTGATTCTCATAAGAATTTTTATTAATGAGGCCTCTATTTTCTTTAATTTTCCATTATTTTCCTTCATTTTCCTCCTCACATGCAACTTGCGACCTTTCACCTTCCTTTTCTCCTATTTTCCATTAATTTCATAAATAAATTCCAATAAATTCCACTTTTCCTTTCCAAAGCCTTAGCCATTTCCTTTTCCAATTTCCATATTCTTAAAAGACCGTATGAACACCCACACTAGGATGTTTTTCCCAACATTCATCTTGGAATACATATCCCATGACCATGGTTATTTATTTTCCTTTATAAACTTTATTACATGAAGTTTTAACCCAGGGTTGTTACAACTTTTTCATCAATATTTTATAAACTCATGGAGGATATGCAATCTCCCCCTCAACTCAGAAATAGACTTTATCAGGCTCTTTATTAATCATGCCCATTATAAAGGTAGGTGAACATCTTCAACATATTGAAGATTGTATACCTGCAAAAATAGTAACATGTATAACCAAATACAAATATACAAGAGCATGAGATAAATACTAAGTTAGCATATCATTGAGAGTATCAATATAATTAATCAAACTTTCATAGCTTACATAAATTTTATCTTTCTTATCCAACTCGAGGATTTTTACTAGGGTTTTCGACATAAATCCTAGATTTAAAAGTTAAACCATAGATATCAACAACTTAATAGTGAAAGCATTTTATATCTAGGGTTTCACTATTTCAAGTTCCAGAAACAAGACTCAACACCTACAATGGTATTTCTACAAGCCTTAGTTTTTATCAGTAAGATTTATAAAGTCTAGTTGTCTAGGGTTTCAACAATTTCTTGTCAGAATTTACTAGGGTTTGTTACAAACCCTAGAAATCATTAATGAAATAGAAAAGTTACATCTAATGTTTCATTCATATTAATATTTTACATAGATAAAAAAATCAAAACTTAACAATTTTTAACTATGGTTTCAATAATGTGGAAGCATATACACCTATGGTTTCATTCCTAGGGCTTCAGTAAACTCTTAATTCACCAATCCATAAAGGTTCAGGGTTCTATGAAAAACCCCTGAAATATTAGGGTTTCACCAAAGCATTACCAAAACCCTAAATATTGTTAGGCACCCTATGCATAAAAATTTAGGGTTTTATAGTGAACCCTAAATTTAGGGTTTCAACAAAAAATGAACAAACAACAAGAAATATGACAAAGGTAGATTCAATCTAGTGATTTATCTTCCTAGCAAGAATATTTTACGATTTAAAACCCTAAACACAAGAGTTATTAATACGAATAAAATTTCAAAATAATTTTAATGAAAAAGGTTTCCATTGCAAATCTTATAATTATATTCATACCAAGATTTGTTTCTCTTACAAACCTTGTAGGGTTTCCTTGAATTTCTCTCTCTAAATTTAATCCTAATTATATGCCTGCAACACTTAATGACAAGTACAACCAAGAAAACTATATGATACTAAAAATGTGATGTCAAATGTTAATCTAAGTTTTCTAAGAAACAATGGAGGGTGGAATCTTAGCGTTCCCAAGTATAAATTCTAGGTCTAGAAAAAACAAATTTTCTTTTACTTCAATTATCACTAGGGTTTACTATATACCCTAGATTACCTAAAAAAATTAGAATGATAGATTAGGGTTAGGCTTTCTATATGATAAGGATTGTCATGTGTTATTTGGGATTTATAATTTTCAATACCAACATCATATGTTAGATCCTTAAACAAATAAACATGTTTCACATACCTCAAGGTTGCATGCCTTATAGAACTTTATGCATTTTCCTGCAATTTTCACACATATGGTTAAGTGAATAAAATATGAAAAATAATGTTGATACTTACTTGAAGACTTGATGATAAAGAGACTTGTTACACTTCTTCATTGTCTGTAGCTTCTTTTGTAGACTATACCAAGGGTTTATAACTTCTCATTGTATTTCAAACTGTATAGGGGAAATTAATTTTAATGATGCTTAGTGTATTCAATATGACTCATTGAATAGGTCCTGATGCAGGAGCATAGGGAGCCTAGCCAGCAATATGATGTTTTGGTCACATGTTGTGGCTAATCCAAAGAAAATAAACATTAGGAATAGTATGGTTGATTATTTTATTATTTTTGTTATTTATTTATGGAGTATTGTTATTTTTTTTACGTTTAAATAAATAAGGAATAAAATTAGTAGTTGGTTTCTTTCCCTGCGTGGATAAAGAGCCAACATAGGGGTAATCACTTGAAAATAGGGAGGTAGCAATTTGTTAGGGAAATTCGAGAAGAAATATACTATAGGAGAAATAGTTTAATAATTCAAGTATAAATAATAGAATATAGAATAGAAAACACCAGAGGAGGGAGTGTCAGTACAAGGATTGCAAATGCAGAGGGGCGATCAATGAAATATTAGCCCATGCAGTGTTAATGAAATTTTTTTTTTGTATTAATCGTTTCAATTGAGTATGAAACTTGTTATATATTTGTATATATATACTGTTTATTGAAGTGCACAAGTACAGGAGGGCGATCATGCTGGAAATGGATCACAAATGGAAGCATTTAGTTACAACACTACTGAATGGAGAGCGTTGATTTTGTCATGCTGCTGCAGCTTGGACCAAAACCCGCAATTGAAAGCCGAAAATTTGTGATAAGCATAGATGTCGCACTTCACTTGGGAGTCTTCACGCAATTTGCAGAGGAATTCAGTCCCACGACAGTCGAGATTAAATGAATATTAGGTGTTTGGTTAACAAATTTTACACGCATAAAATTGCTAATGAGATTGCCCAGCATGCAGAGTAATGGTTCTGATCACTGTTAAACTCTATGCAGTCGATTATTTTTATTTACATCCCATTCACAGTTTCGTTTCTTGTGAACTGCATAATGTCCCAACTGCATTTAAAATTGTGGTGATTACATATTTCTTGGCTACATCGTGGCTCATAACCGTGTTGGTTTATATGCAGTGGATTCAACCATAAATGGATTGCGTTGATTTATGTTTGTGTTTAAAACAAAAAAAAGGATTCCATACTTGGTGTCACAATGATTTTTACATTGTTGTATGTATAACAATGATCAATAAAGTATTTCGTCAGTGGTTGAGGAATAATTTTGTATAAAAGTTGCAATAAGCTTCATTTGAAATTGGAATTTGAAATTGCAGACTAAGTACTGAAGAGAGAATTAACTCCATCATTAAGAAAAGAGGAAACCTGGTCTTAGTAAAATTGCATATTTTACTATAATAATTTGATTAGTGGGAATTGTGTTTTTTTCTCCAAAATCATTTGGTATCAGAGCTTGTTGAGTTGTTCTTGAGAATTGCAGAGAATGCTACCAAGAAGAGGAGTTGGGATAGGTCGAGGGAGACCTATAAAAAACACAGTTTTTCTAGATGAAATTTGACACTTGCGCACGAGAATAGCTACAATGGAAACCACTCAAAGAAGAGCGACAGATGGTGGAGTTGCCAGTGCCGATGAAGAAGAAACCACCGATGAAGTGGTGGAGGAAGAAAGCGAGGCAACTAAAGTCATGAAGATGCTATTAAAGGCCAGTAGCTGACCAAAGGTGTAAGTACCTTTGTACAATGGAAATCTTAGTGTGGATGTACTAATGGACTGGATCAATTCGTTAAAAAAATATTTCGACTATGAAGAAGTCGATGACAAGAATAAAGTGAAGTTTGCAGCCACGATATTGAAAGGCCATGCAGCCCTATGATGGGATGAATTGCAGTTGTCCAGGGAACGAAAATGGAAACCCAAAATCAAGAAAATGGGATAAGATGGTAAGTAAGCTGAAAGGTAAGTTCATGCCGAAATATTATCAATTAAACCTGTTTAGACAATTACAAAATTTAAAGCAGAAAGGGATGACTATCAAAGAATATACTGAAGAATTTTATAAGTTGAGTATTAGATCAGGTCATATTGAAGATTACATAGAGAAGGTAGCTAGATATATAAATGGTTTGAGATATGAAATACAGCATGAGATCAAATTATTAAATTTGAGGATGATTGAAGATGCCTATCAAGCAGCTTTGAGGGCAAAAGAAAATATGTTTCGCAAACAAAACCAGATAAATAAAGGTAAGAGTCCGACAAAAGGAAGGGGAACATTTAAGTCCAGATTTCAACACTCTCAGAGCAAGGCAGGGAGTTCGAGTAATAGATCACCACAAAGAGGATATTCTAGTCGCGGAAGGTTTGTGCCCAGAGGTAGAGGCCGAGGAAGAGATGTTCGGTGCTTTGCATGTGGTGAATGGGGACATGTGCAATGGGATTGTCCTCGCAATATATCAACAACCCAACGCAGTGTGAATGTTGCTGAAACAAAGGAAGAGATTCCTCAGACTGCAGCCAAAGAGGAACCACCTAAAGTCGAAGAATCCTTGTTGTTGAAAAGGATATTGCTTAAAGAAGCTAAGGAAGCCAAAGAACCAGCTCAAAGAAAGAATCTGTTCAGAACAATATGTAAGTTAAAGGGTAAGTGTTGCATATTGGTAATTGATAGTGGTATTACTGATAACCTTATTTCTACAGAAATGGTGGACAAATTGAAGTTGGAGAGAACAATACACCCCACTCCTTATAGAGTATCGTGGCTTTAGAAAGGCCATCAAATTATTGTGACTAAACAATGTAAAGTTTAAATTTATATTGGTACTTATAAGGATGCTATTTTATGTGATATAATTTCGATGGATGTATGTCACATATTGCTGGGAAGGCCCTGGAAGTTTGACCGAAAATCCATACATGATGGCAGAAGAAACACTTATACTCTTGAGAAATATGGGAACAAGCATACACTACTGCCATTGAAAGCTGAAGCTGACAAGGAAGTACCTGGAAACAACGTTATATTGATGAGTGGAAAACCCCTGTTGCAAGAAGTTGAGAAGGGCGAGGAGATGCATTTTTCTATTGTTGGGAGACCCAAGGTAATTTTAACTTCTACAAATTTAGAAGATTTACCTAAAGAAATTTGAAATCTGTTGAATGATGTTGCTGATATTGTTGTGGATGAGTTGCCAAATGATTTACTGCCCATCAGGAGTATTAGTCACCATATTGATCTAATCCCTGGAGCCATTTTTCTGAATAAAGCAACCTACAGGTTAACACCGCAAGAAAATTCTGAAGTTGGAAGACAAGTGCAAGAGTTGATGGACAAAGGGTTAATCAAAGAAAGCCTCAGTCCATGTGCTATACCAACAGTACTCAATCCAAAGAAAGGAGGTGAATGGCGTATGTGCACAGATTCTAGAGCTATAAATAAAATCACCATCAGGTATCATTTTCATTTACCACGAATGGACGATTTAATGGATTTTTTAAGTGGGTCGAATTATTTTTCTAAGATAGACTTGAAGAGTGGGTATCATCAGATAAGAATGAGAGAGGGGGATGAATGGAAAACTGCATTTAAAACAAATAATGGTTTGTATGAATGGTTAGTAATGCCTTTCGGACTTAATAATGCACCTAGTACCTTCATAAGGTTGATGAATGAATTTTTGAAGGAATACACGGGTACATTTGTAATTTTTTATCTTGATGATATTCTCATTTTCAGTCGAAGTAAAGAGGAGCATCTAGAACACCTTAAATTAGTTCTAAAGTCTTTGAAAAAAGAAAACCTGTTAATAAATTTGAACAAGTGCAGCTTTATGAAGGAAGAACTAATTTATTTGGGGTTTGTAGTCTCTAAAGAAGGGTTGAAAATGGATCTGGAGAAAATCCAAGCAATTGTGAATTGGCCAATGCCTAGAAGCATATTTGAGGTAAGAAGCTTCCAAGGTCTTGCAAGTTTCCACCGAAAATTTATTCATAGTTTTAGTCATATTTGTGCACCCATTATTGAAACAATCAGAGAAAATAATCAGCCATTCAAATGGACAGAAGCAGAAGACCGAAACTTTAAATTGTTAAAGAAAAAGATTACTGAAAAACCAGTCTTGGCTTTACCAAATTTTGAGAAATTTTTCCAGGTAGAAACTGATGCTAGTGGAATTGTGATTGGAGCAGTTCTGAGCCAAGATCAAAAACCAATAGCATACTTCAGTGAAAATCTAAATGAAGCAAAGAATAAATATTCATCATATGACAAAGAATTTTATGTTGTTGTATAGGCCTTAAAAAATGGAGACATTATTTGTTGCCAAAAGAGTTTGTGTTATATTCTGATAATCATGCATTATAGTTTATAAACAACCAACCAAAATTTGAATTAGAAACATGTCAAATGGGTAGAATATTCGTAGATTTTCACTTTTGTAATCAAACATACAAGTGGTAAATAACAAAGTTGTTGATGCTTTGAGAAGGGTGAACTTAATTATGTAGGAGTTACAAGTTGGTGTTGTAGGGTTCGAGGAAATGGTTGACATGTATAAAGATGATACATAGTTTAAAGAAATTTATGCAGCCGTAGAAAATACAGCAGTCCATAACAGAATCCAGTGGTTGGATTATCTCATCCAAGGGGTATTACTATTCAAAAGTAATAAATTATGTATTCCTAAATTTTCTATGAGGGAAAACATAATCAAGGAGAAGCATAGTGGAGGTCTATTCGGACATTTTGGACAAGACAAAACTTTTGCTCAGGTAAATACTTTTTATTACTGGCCAAAGATGCAAACTGATGTTAAACGATTTGTGGAAAAATGCAGGATTTGTCAGCATGCTAAAGGGAAAAGTCAGAATACAGGATTGTATCAGCCATTACCAATACCCGACTGATCATGGGATGCAGTTAGTATGGATTTTGTTTTGGGTTTGCCAAAAACTCAAAGGGGAAATGATTCCATTTATGTTGTTGTGGATAGGTTTTCTAAAATGGCTCATTTTATTGCATGCAACAAAATAAGTGATGCAACACATATTGCTAATCTTTTTTTTTCAGAGGTTGTAAGATTACATGGATTACCTGTAAGCATTGTGTCTGACAGGGATACCAAGTTTGTGGGACATTTCTGGAGAACTCTGTGGAAGAAACTAAGTACCAACCTTAGTTTTAGTTCATCATATCATCCTCAATCGGATGGACAGACCAAGGTCATGAATAGAAGTCTGGGAAACATATTGAGAATCCTGGTATATTAAAATACTAAACAATGGAATTTAGCCCTTGCTTAGGTTGAGTTTTCTTATAACGACACTCCAAATTGAAGTACTGGAATGAGTCCATTCCAAATTTTTTTTGGAATGCATCCAAGGGGTGTGTATGAACTCAGAGATCTGGGAAAGCAAGAGGTAAGGAGTGCAAAGGTTGAGGAATTTGCAGAACAGATGTAGGGACTACAAGAAGATGTCAAAATCAGATTGCAGGAAAGCAGTAGAAAATAAAAGCAAAGAGAAGATATGAAAAGGTGAGAAAAGGAATTCCAAGTAGGTGACTTAGTCATGGTATATTTAAGAAAAGAAATATTTACTATTAAAACTTATAATAAATTGAAACTCAAGAAGATAGGGCCATGCAAAATTATAAGGAAATTTTCTTCAAATGCATATGAAGTTAAATTTCAACAGGAATCGGAATATCGCCAATATTCAATATTGCAGATTTGTACCTATACCGAGAACCAGAAGAAGAACTACAAGGGGATGCCACAGCAGAAGAAATCCCAACAGTGAATTGGGAAGAGCAGATGCCCAAAACAGGAAAAAGGAAAGTGGAAGCCATTTTGGAGAAGAATGTTTCAAAGAAAACCAGGAGCCAAAATTAATATCAGTATTTAGTCAACTAGAAAGGACATCCAGTGGAAGACGCCAATTGGATGACGGCAAAAAAACTACAAAAGTTGGGAATTGATTCCAAATTACTACAAGATCAGTTTTCTTCCTCGGGAGTTTGATGCAGGAACATCGGGAGCCTAGCCAGCAATGTGATGTTTTGGTCACATGTTGTGGCTAATCCAAAGAAAAATAAACATTAGGAATAGTATGGTTGATTATTTTATTATTGCTGTTATTTATTTATGGATTATTGTTAGTTTGTTTTATGTTTAAATAAATAAGGAATAAAATTAGTAGTTGGCTTCTTTCCTTGCTTGGATAAAGAGCCAACATAGGGGTAATCACTTGAAAATAGGGAGGTAGTAATTTGTTAGGGAAATTCGAGAAAAAATTTATTATAGGAGAAACAGTGTAATAATTCAAGTATAAATAATAGAAGATAGAATAGAAAGCACTAGAGGAGGGAGTGTCAGTACAAGGATTGCAAATGCAGAGGGGCGATCGATGAAATATTAGCCCATGTAGTGTTAATGAAATTTGTGTTTTGTATTAATCATTTCAATTGATTCTGCAACTTGTTATATATTTGTATATATATATACTGTTTATTGAAGTGCACAAGTACAGGAGGGTGATCACGCTGGAAATGGATCACAAATGGAAGCGTTTAGTTACAACACTGCTGAATGGAGAGCGTTGATTCTGTGATGCTTCTATAGCCTGGACCAAAACCTGCAATTGAAAGCTAGAAATTTGTGAGAAGCGTAGATGCCACACTTCACTTGGGAGTCTTCATGCAATTTGCAGAGGAAGTCAGTCCCACGACAGCCGAGATTAAATGCAGAGTAGGTGTTTGGTTAACAAAGTTTACATGCATAAAATTGTTAATGAGATTTCCCAACATGCAGAGTAATGGTTCTAATCACTATTAAATTATATGCAGTCAATTATTTTTATTTACATCATGTTCACAACTATGTTTCTTGCGAACTGCATAACGTCCCAACTGCATTTAAAATTGTGGTGATTACATATTGCTTGGCTACGTCGTGGCTCATAACCGTGTTCGTTTATATGCAGTGGATTCAACCATAAATGGATTGCGTTGATTTATGTTTGTGTTTAAAACAAAAAAAAGGATTCCATACTTGGTGTTACAACGATTTTGACATTGTTGTATGTATAACAATGATTGATAAAGTATTTCGTCAGTGGTTGAGGAATAATTTTGTATAAAAGTTGCCATAAGCTTCATTTGAAATTGGAATTTGAAATTGCAGACTAAGTACTGAAGAGAGAATTAACTCCATCATTAAGAAAAGAGGAAACCTGATCTTAGTAAAATTTCATATTTTACTATAATAATTTGATTAGTGGGAATTGTGTTCTTTTTCCTACATCACTTCAAGACACTAAAATATGCTACAAAAGTTGTCTTTCATTGTGTTTGATATCATTTATCAAACAAGTCTATTTTTAAGAGGATTGATATATGTATACTTCAAAGGTAAGCTTCCCTTAGGTAATAGTTCAAGTTTTGGACTATGTAAATATATATGCGCTAGGACTATAAATATTTTGTCACAATATCTTTCCCTCTAAACCACTAAATTATCCTTAAGAGGATATATTGATAATATTGTATGGAAGAGATAATAATATAGGTATGATGATATATCAGTCTTAGAAGTCTCGTATTAGAGTTCCCTTTCAGAACTTCAGACTTTTTATAAGGTAATGATGGATCTACTTTAGGATTACCAATATAGATTTAGTACCAAACCTTTGTACTACTCAATTTTGAAAATATTTAGCTCCTTTTTAGGGTTAGTGGAGCTTTCAATATGAAGGCCTTTGATGCCTAACAAAACTTAGAACAATCCTTAACAAGTTCATTGTTCTGTAGTGAGTAAGATATACATTATAGATTTCATACCTTATGAAGGCTTCAGACCTAATACAGTCCCTCTAGACCCTGGCTCTATCACCAATATGTGTGGCCCTCTTAGGAATGTTGAATCACTCTTTTATTTCTTCAAGAGAAGAGCTTCTCATGCCCTCGCTCTCTTTAAGTTTGTAGTCTTTTCAAAGTGAATAGGGCTTGATAGAGTGCCCAAAAACTTAATCTTCTTTCCTTCACATATTTGTTCTATGGTATTTTTTTTTCTTGAGATGGGATGGAGCTAATTTCATTTTCTTTATTTTCCCCCTCTTCAAATCCCTAGCTCTAATACCATGTTGAGAAATATAAGGCATCAAGTGAATTAAGTTCTTCAAATGGATTTCTCTTAAATTTTATATTTTCTTCTCATTCTTATTTCCTTTTATTAGTACTTCTTTCGATTTATTATGTTCATCACGACAAATGAAAAACAAAGAAGATCACAACAAGGACAAAATATGTAGGCACAAAGCTAGGGAAAAACTCCCATAAAGGGGAAAACACAGTCAACTCTTTCTCTAGTAGCTTAGATCATGTTTAGACACACTTGACACTTTGACCAATAGACTTTCTCAAACCACCAAATCAACTCCTTATGCAATAGTCTCGACCCTCCTGCAATAGAGATTATCGACCCTTCCTGTAATAGCACTTGCAACCCCTCCTGTAATAGCTCCTGACATAGATATTTTCGGCCCCTCTTCTAATAACTCCTGCCATAAAGATTCTTGACCCCTCCTTTTATCCTCTATCTAAGATTTAGAAGATTTCAGATCAAATACTTGTCTTGTGTCCTTCAAAATGGTCGAATGATAGGATATTTATACTTGTTTTTCAATGTGCTTTGGAGCCGACATGAACAGTGGTTGAAGCTGACTTGTCATATTGAATTGAGGCTAACTTGTAGGCTAGTTTATAGGTATTCTATTTGGAGATTGACTTGTAGAATATGTGGAAGTATTTTATAGGATAAGGGAGCTAACTTGGTTCCTATTATTGAGTCCTTTTAATGCACTTATACTCCCAAGGCGGTATTTCTCCACAGTGACTGATTTCACTTCTTCTAGCCTTCAAAATAGGATTGTAGGATGGATCCTAAACATGCTCATTACTTCATCTTATTTGAGAAGATGGAAGATATAACTTAGAACTTTATGAGGAATATGTATTGGTCTTCAATGATACTTATGCTCAGAATTTTCAACCCCTTTATTGACTTCTTAAATTTTGATTTCATGTTATAGAATTGTCACGAATTTGAGGTTATTATACCACTATATAGGTCGGTGTTTTATCAATATAAATGTAGCAATCTCGCTTGCTCTCTTGTAAGGATTTTTCATTGAGAAACCCCAAACATTAACTCGGTCACCTACTATTCTTAGAATTCAGATCACTGTGATAGCACATAGTTCAAATTTTTCTTTGATGACCTTTATAGGATTTAATTACTTTGCTTCTTTCATTAGAATGCCCGGCCTAGCCTTTCAATCTTCCATAACAAGGTTCCTATCTTCTTTAATTTTTTTTCATTTTCTAGACAAATTTCTTTGGCTTAATTATTGAAAGTAGGGCTTATTATAATTCCTATAATTTTATTTTGTATCTTCTAGAATCTTGGTCATAGGAGACTTATCTTCCTCATATTGTCTTAAGGCCTTAGTAACCTTCTTATTTCCTTTATGCAAAAGAACCAAGCTCTGATAACATGTTGATAAATTTAGGGCATTATGTGAATTATATTCTTCAAGTGCATTTATCTTACCTTTGAAATTTTCTTGTGATTGTTCTTATCTCTTTATTTGTTCTTTCTTTCAATTTGTTATGTTCATCAAGAAAAATTCCAAAAAAATAAGGACACAAGATGCAACCACAAGGACATGGAAAAACCCCTATGAAGGGGGGAAACAATAACTATTTCTCTAGTAGATTAGATCAATTTAAGATAAACTTGATCCTTTGACCAAATACCCATTCCATCCACAAATTCATCCCTTACTAATTTCTTGATCCTTCCTACAACTTTTGTCCTTTTTTTCTGCAACTGTCAAAGTCAATATTCAAATTTAATTTCCAATATGATTATTCAATACCATTGCTCATAGTCAAATAGATGGCCTAATCAAAGTCTTCAATTCTGCCCTCAACCAACAACAGTGAAATTGTGCCCTAACGAGAAAGTCAAAGGTTGGTAAAACTCTTCCAAAACAGCTCGATCAAATGAGAGAGGAACTTGGCCTCTTGATATTCAAACAAAAATAACACAATAACGTCTAAAGTGGTCAAACTTGGTCAAACAGTAGGTCAACCATGCGGTCAAACCACCACCTCAGGCCTGCGCTCAACGTAGGTCAAACCTACCTCAAAAACAAACTTTCCCTTGTCATCATCCATCACTCCATCGTTCAAAATTGGTCCTCTTGAAAAGAGGAATTCATTCTAATAATCATCTTCTGCAAATTAGCTGACCAAGGTGGAATTTTACCGAAGTGCGCATTTTAGCAGGAAATCACTCCATGACATCACAAAGGATGATCCATAAATGATCCTTATTATCGACTTGCAACAACACCTTTATATTGGCTGGATGACTTCTATATCAGGTTCATGAATCCTTCCATATGTTTCTATTAATTATTATCTTCCAGGATTCTACAGTCGCATGATTATATCTTTCTTTTAAATTTATATTTAAATTTAAATTTAACAATATAAATTTTTCAATACTATACATTATAATCCATTTTCATATATGGGTGGACATCTATTTATTAGAATCCTACATTATTAGACACCCACACCCCCAAGGCCTCCTAATATATATTTACTAACAATTAAGCTTCATATATATGGTTGATCAAAGTTACATTAGTTTTAGTAGCATTTTCGATGGTTTTATTACATTGATATATTCGTAAACTTATAATTGAATGATAATGTTAGTTTTAATATTAATATTGTTAATAAATTTTTTTATATATGTTTTGAAATGTTTTTGGGTTATGGTTAGCGTTTATGTGATGTTTCAAACTATCTTAACAAAACATTATAAGTTGTTTTTGAGTTATGGTTAAGATTTATGTGATGTTGCAAATTATCTTATCACAACAACATGTGCCTAACCATTTGGTGATATCAAATATTCAGGCTTTACATATTGAGAGTTGTTTTGAGATAGTGAAGCATACACAAAAAAGTTTGTTAATTTGAAATTGACCTTCCACTACAAGGAAAAGACCCTCTAGCGGGCGTTATAACGGAGGTTTTTAGTGTTATAAAATTGGCCAAAATTGTCAAAAAAACATTTTCTACAACATCTATTTTTGGTAACGGAGGTTTTGGCGGAGCTTCTAATGGAATTTCAACACAACTAAAAAAAATTTGGCGGCTGGAGGTTGTTACGGATTTTTTTTCTCATCAGTGTACTAATTAGGTGTTAATGCATCAATATGTTGTACCGTGAACGCACTAGTACTGTAAACCTACCAAGCACAAGGATGGAAAACAAATTTCGAACACCTTGGGGAATTTAGCAACAGCCCGGTGCATGTTAGCCAGATAGTTGCACTGGGCTGGTCGAAGGTGCATGCACTAGGCCATTAAGGTGTAAAACTGCATCGGGCACCCTATAGTTGATGCAATGCACCAGGTCTTCAAGTTATAAAAAAACACTAGCGCGTTAAAGGAAAACTGCATCGGTGCATGCAACGCCTATCGGACCGCCTGGGTTGTAGTCGTCGATAAAGCGCACCGGGAGTTCTAATTGGTATTGGTATTTTTGCAGTGCCCATAGGTCGTAGAAATGGACCAGTGTGTAGTATCACACAAACGCACCGGTGTGCAGTATCACACAAACACACCAAGTGTTATAATTGGTATTGGTATTTTTGCAGTGCCCATAGGTTGTAGAAACGCACTGGTGTGCATTAGCATACAAACGCATTGGTGCACAGTAACTAACATGCACCGTTGTTCATTTTGTATTTTTTAGAAACATCGACCTGTGACAGTGCAATTATTGTGATTTTTTAAAATTCATTATTCATCAAAAGTCGACGCATATCTTATAATAATATTCATATCATTTAAATTTGTATTATTGCATTTGAATGTGATGTTTGGATTAATTTATTGTATCATATCATCAGATTTCACATCTCTTCATTATAATATTTAATCATCCAATTATTTAATCAGTGGTGTAACATTTCATAGTGACAATGGAGAATGCAATAGAATAAATTAAAACATTTTTTATTATATATATAGATATAAGACACTTTTTTCCATATGTAGTGCCCACTTTGGTTGATGAACACTTATCCTTCATACTTTATTCTTTAAGGACCTCAGGTTGAGAATCCAGACACATGACTCTAATATTATCGGATTTGATGGTTATGTACGCTCTTTATTGATACTGTGATGATGACATCATTGATGGATATGTATGTTCTCTATTGATATCATGATGATGATAGACTTGATGGATATGTTCCCTATGATGGATAGGTAGGTTTTCTATTGATGTTACGATGATGATGGCTTTGATGGATATGTTAATGTCCCATTGATGTTATGATTATGATAACCATGATGGATGTGTTCCCTATGGTAGCTACTTACATTAGTTCTGATTCAAAATGAACAACAATGTGAATGATGGTCATGTTGATGTTTCCATTATGATAATGACTAAAAATGAGAAACCTTGTTACTGATGATTATTGAGTATGACAGGAAACCACTAGAGGCACTCGCATATGATGAGCTGACAACATCTGGTTTGATAGAAATTAATATTTTGTCATTGAAATTATAAGTTCAGTTGGAACTTGATATATATATATATATATATATATATACACTCAGATGATATGTCCGTGGTTGCAGGAACATGTTATTTGCTTGGCCGAATGACTCACATATGGGTGATGGGGTTGTACATTTGGATGGAACAACATGGGAGGGGTGGGACAGTGTTCCTGATCTCACCCGCTAGCCTCCCGCCGTGACTTAGGCTGGAAAGGTTGAGGTACCTTCGCCTTCAAGATCACGATGTCGTGAGGGCAGGTTCCAAATTTGGTTCGCTCAGGAGGATTTTCTGGGGGGCACGCATCAAGGCGGGTTCCTTGATCCCTAGCACCATTAGTCTCACTATAGCACGCAACATATGAGATGATAGGGGTCTTTGTCATTGCACATATAATTTCCCCTCGTAACCATTGGATACTTGAAGGGCAAGTGGTGTGGCACCCTTAGAATTTCAAGAGAAATTCTTGAAGGGCACGACCGACTTGGCACCCTTGGTATCATAAATAAATTCGTAGGCATGGCACCCTTGGAACTTCGAATGGAAGTTCTTGAAGGGCATGACCAACTTGACACCCTCGACATCATTAAAGAAACTAATAAATATAATCAATATATGAAAATCCAACTAATTCATAGCAAGTGACATATGATGTTAGAACCAAAGGAATTAAATCAAGAATAAAAATTAGGGTAAGGGAGGAATAGGAAGAGATAAAATATTTACCATGATAACTCTACCCTTTCCATGTTAAAACAAAATATTAAGTACATAAGACTTAATTAGGCAAAAATGGGAAAGAGGGACATAGAGTTAAGTAGAAAGATTTATTAAAAAACTTCATTAAGAGAAGAGGGTGGTGAATTAAAATAAGATTAATAAATTAAAATTTGAGAAATTTAGAGAACTTCCATGTGGAAAGAGCCAACATAAGAATATTCATCAAAAGAACAAATTAAGGTAGTTAGGGGACCAAATCTAACAATCATCAATTAATTTCAGTAATAAGCACAAATTAAGGAGTAAAAAGGGGGAATCAAGAGACAACTAGGAGAAGAAATAGGAAACCTTGTTGGGGTGAGGGAAAGACTATTTTTAAACGAATAATTAAGTAAATTATTTTTGGAGAGTCTTGATGAGAGGGTGACACATGGGTGGGTGAATAATCAAATTTTGGGGTAATAAAAAAATAATTAGTTATGCATGAAATTCCAAGTGTCATCTATGAAACCTTCTATAAAAGAAAGGGAAATGGAAGAGAAAAGGGCATTTTGTTTACCCTAGGGTTGGATGGAGGAGATTATGTCATTTGGAGTGGTTACGAGCTATAGTTGAGTTTGGTGGGATAGATTTTTATAGAGAGGGGACTCTTGAGCCAAGAGGGGCTCACCTCTATCAGCTAGCACATTCCTTCGTTGTACAACCCCATTGCAGCTCGGGGGTCCGCGGGAAAGGAGAGTACCCAAGGAGTAGGTTGGGAGGTCAACCGGTGGGTCATTACATTCGGATAAAGCACGACAACCTTCAGGATTGGAGGTAGATGACAGCAAGGGAACTCAAGTAGCGACAAGTCAAGTTTGGTTCTCATCCAATGGTGAATGGTACATGTGTTAGTTAGATTTTCTTTAATTATGATGATTTCATTGTGCCTATAATCAAGTTAAATATATATATTGATAAGAAGTTAAAATGATGGACTTGATATATGTGATTTAATTTTACTGAGTTTCAACTTGTGTGATTATGGTTTCATTTCCTAGTTAATGTGTAATAATAAAAAATAAAAAATAAAATATTTAAAGCCTAGCGCTCATCTAGTAAATTAAAGGGTCAGTCTCTACACTTGGTATCAGAGCAAAGGTTCAACCTCTAGAACCTATAGGCCCATAAAGTATTAAGGTTTTCTTGTATTTTTTTTTTTTTTTTGAGTCATGAGTTTGTAGTCTTTGTGGACTAAAAAAAAAAAAAACAACTTTGAAATATTCAAATTGAAAACGAAACATAGTTAAATATTTGAAGTGATTCTCTTAGGAAATCTAAGTTTTCCCCAACAGAATTTCTGAGTATACTAGACTGTCTCATTGATGAATTTTGTCAAACACCTTGCTAGTATTTGGCTATAGGTGTAATTTTAATGTGTTTATATTACCCAAAAACACACAGTATCAAAATTGGGGCTGATAATCACTTTAAACCAATAATATATGCTCGCACAAGTTCAGAAAATGCAAGAAAAAGACAGCCAACAAATAGCAATTCATATTATGTTTCAAAACATCAAATGGATTGATTTAATACCCAACTCTTACAAATTCAATCATCAGAAAATATCATCCCTTACATCTTGAATAGTCAACATAAAAAATGAAGAATTATATTTGGTCTAGTTCTAGGCACGGTTTACATTATTCATGTCATGTTCTTGTGTTTTTATGGGTTTACTATCAAAAATTACAAACACAACAACAGAAATTTCAGGCGAGAAAAAGAGAGAAACATTTGAATCAGTGTTTGTTTTAGAAGTTATGACATTTAGCCTGGCGTGCTGCTGCTTTATTTCTCTATTTTGACTTCACAATATGAAAATAAATTTTGATGGGGTGTCTTTCTAAAATGCCATGGATGGGTTGCCTTTGTAAAATATAAACGTATTCTTTCTTTAGGTAGACATTCACATTCGCTAAACCAAATGGACATTCACATTCCGATGCCGCGAAATCTAAATAATCCATCAACTTTGCCATTAGTTTTTTTTCAAAACCCTAATTTGATATTTCTTTTTAAGATTATCAAGAAATTTCTGTTTCTAGGGCAGCTAAGAATGTTGGTTTCATTTTATCAGTGTAATTATTTTCAAAAAAAACAAAAAACAAAACAAAATGTTGAATTAAAAGGCACACATGGTTATAATTAGATATGTGCTCCATTGATAATTCGAAGTTACTACATCCTTTTAAAAAACCGTTGATTGACGATAATGTGTTAGTTCACGTACTCTCTATAGTCAGATATTAGTTTCCTATAATAATTTAGAAATCTTGAACTGTTATTATCGATTGTCATTTAAGTATTATAGGCTTCCCCATTGTTGTTCTTATGCATTTTTGTCTTTTACAAAATGAGCCTTGTATGAAGTTGCATCATTACTGTTGCTTGTATTCTCCTCTAGAAGCCAAGAAATTTGCAGCACTCTTGAATCCATCTCATGAATTGCAGTACATGGCTATCCCCCTGCGTGTGTAATTATTAGGTTTAAGAAGCCTTAATCTCTGGTGCTTTTAGTCGTGATCTGCCTCTCCATTGTATGTACTTACAGTTTTCCTGCTTTTACCAGAAATTATATCAATAATGTAAGACTTGGGCTGTGATGAGTCAAATACAGAGACGATTTTCAAAGCTTCAACTATTGCATACAAACGATTGCATCAGCAATCTACTATACCAAGTTATATTATAGACAGTAATAGAAGGAAGTCCAATGTAGACAATTTCCTTCATATATATACAATGACAGAATCAGCTGCAGAAATTATACCATAAATCCTTTTTGGACTATAGGTATTATCTTTGCCAGAAACATTATTGCTTGGTCTGAAGATAAAACGTAAGCTCTCATCGTCTGCACAAGGGCACACAAACAATACCAATACACTCACATTGACTTTTAAGACTAAAATCTTTTAGATATGAAAGCAATTAAATTTACCTTGTTTTAAAGTCCACTAGGGCGTTACCTAAACTCCCACACCGTATTCTGAGTAGTCACTATAAAGTCTATATACAAGGAGGGTTAACCAATGTATTATGAGTAACTATAAACTGATGTACAAGGGTTAACTAGGGAGGATATTTAGTGGTAAAATCGATGGGGTTTGGCAACAAAGTGTGTTACAGCTGGTAAATATGTTGTCTGACAATCGATTTTCAGTTGTTGATGAGAAGGAGCAGAAAGAAACCTACATTCAACATCCCACTGCCAACAATAATAATATAACATGGCGGGAATCGTGGAGGAAACAATTACATTACTTTACGTTAATTGCTACAAAATTTTGGCCCGCTATACTTACTTAGCGCTAAAAGCTAAAAGAAGTAAAACCCTTGGTGCCTGTTGTTAGTTTGTAGCGAAACCAAGTGCAAACCACCAGAGGCACTCCTATATATAACAATTATATAATATAAAAATATCGCTTTGAATATGAAAAACGATTATATAATATAAAAATAACATTTTAAACATGCCAGACAAGACTCATAATACCTATACATTTATATTATGTAAAAATGAGATTTATACATTATAAATTGTTATTATAATAAATATACATTTGTTGCTCCATGTGGAGAGTTTGATGCATTTTTTTATGGAGTTGAACTTGGTATTGTTGCTTTATGTTTTGATAACAAAACAAAGTTCATACAGCTTTCCCAATGAATGCCTCTATTTATTAAGTTAAGACTTTAGCGTTTTTCTCTTTCCATGATTTACAAACCTTTTCTTACTAATTTTCCCTCGTCGTTCCTCAATTTCAATAATAAATCAACGAACATCAGACTTCCTCTTTTATTGATCAGAATTCAGAAGACCGAGATCATGATTCTAACGGAAATTCTTTGAGAAAAATGGCATTTTCTTAAAGTCGAAATCCTGAGAAGAAAGAGCACCTTCTGGAAACAGTGCATATCCATTTTCCATGTTATTCCTGACATCGCTTCCCTCATTTCCATCGGAGAGAGCTCTAGCATGAAAAATCGTATTTGGAGTAACTTTAAACATTCCGCAATTGTGCGATCTTTATGCCTTGAAGAAACAAAATTCGTTTCCTTGGCATCTTCACAGCTCTAGCCGTTCGAATCTTCACAAAATGCCTGTTTTATGCACGAAATTTTCCACTGAAGAAGCTCTAGTTTGAACGGCTGAAATTGTTTTGGAAAATTCGTGCAAAACAATGACCCCGATGCAACCTCCATTGATAAAACCACTGAATGTAGATATAAAAACGCATCACCGTAAATAATTCTCTGGTAAATTAGAAAATCTCTCCACATTTACTGTTCAGATTTCTCTACACTTACTCTTACGATTCCTCTAATTTATTTTTGGCTAAAAATAAGCAACAACAGCCGATCCACTGAAAATAATTGTTAATCATTAATGGAACATGAAACCGATTTGAGGGGCTTTTTCTCCCTACATTTAAACTTCACCTTGCTAAAATTCTAATCTAAATCAAATTATTAAGATCATGTAAACAACAGGTTATTCTAGATCTAGTTCAGGACTAGTTAAGTGTAGTCTTTAAATTACTATTTAAAGATAACAGCCGATTACTCCATTTACCCAGATTTAGTTAACTGAAGTTAATAAATTTAAATTCTTAGTTATTTTTTATTCAAAAGAGGAAATTTATTCGTAGGCTATTTCAAATTTTGCATCATAGCCATTCACAGAATAATTAAACATTGTCTGACAGAAAATTGGTGACGAGTTACTAAGAAATCAACTTGAAGATGATCAGCATCTTACTGAAGCATTGATTGACCCTACCGTTCAAATTTTTATGGAAAAAATTAGAGAAGGGACATGGGTATCGGGTGGTTGGCCACAAATTTTCACAGATTATTCAGTCTCAAAATTAGTTGGCAATGCTTATACGCGTTTTCTTGCAAGGAGGCTTTCTGGTCGCCCAGAAGGTCACAAGATCTATGTGAACTGTTACTGTCCTGGCTAGGTCAAGACTAATATGACTGGTTGGGAGGGTAATGTAACAATAGAGGAAGGTGCAGATATAGGAGTATGGACAGTCTTGCTAGCTCTTGAATCACTTTCAGGAAAGTTTTTGCTGAAAGGTGTGAAATACACTTTTGAATTAGCTTCTGATTTATCCTAGTACCTTATACTTCACCGATTCCAAAAAAAGGTTTGTCCTCACTGATTATAGGAGTGTCAATATTATGAGATATTAACTAAATAACCTATTGGTTCTATTTATTTTTTTTGAATAAAAAATCTAATAGCAGATTTCCACAATATTTCTCATTCCGCTTTGTTCTATTTTAGCTCTAAACAGAATTGAACATCTTAAAAAGGTTATGGATATAATTTTTTCTTCTGGATAAGATGTTACATATGAAGCTAGAAAATAATTTAGACTTTATAACAATAGAGGACAAAATGCATACAGCTTTTGTCTGTATCTGTTACAAGCAATGTTGTAAAGGGTTACTTTCTAAATTTGAAGCAAGCTTTCAGCTGTATTTGATATACGCGATGCTCTAAAGGGTTGAGACAACCCCTAAGTCTTTGCCTATCATGGCCCTTTCCTGGCTGCTCCTCGGCTCGGCCTTTTTTTGGTCGTGGCCTTTTTTCCCTTCACCTCTACTCTGCAAATCTCGGTCTTCTTTGTTGTAGCTTCATCGCAGCCCTGAAACCATTTTTCCTCTTTTGCTGCCTCCTATATTTCTCTTCCACAGTCCCTTTCAGCTTTTGCAGCATCCCAATTACCCTTCCTTACCCTGGTCATTGGCTTATTTTGCATTATCACAAGTCTATAAGGCTTATATCTCTTTGCCACAGCCTTGTTCAACCTTGTCTCCCTCAGCCACCAACATCTACAAGATCTTTGCTTTACTGTATACAGTCCCGGGCTAATAAATTCGTAATTGCAAGCTCAGAGTTGCATTTTGAAGGGGTCACATTTCCAAATTGGAGTCCAACATTCATATCCAGGCTGATTCTATTTTCATTGTGCTATATCTTAGGCCTGGTGTTTTTCTTTTTGTTGTGGAGTTAAATCCCCTCTGTGGACAGAGGCGATCCCTACTAGCCCAAACCAGATCTAGCAACAATCGTTCACGATATAGTGCAGGTTCCTAATTGCAAATAAACCAACTAGCGATGAAGGCTTACCTAGAATCCAACGTTGTCGCTTGTAGAGAAAGTAGCGCTCCCGTTCCTTAGCTCCGGTAGATCAAAATCCTCACGATCTCCGTGATCGAACACCTGCACACGCAAGAAACAAAACAAACGCAAGCATAAAATCCAGTATATGCAACTATATGTCAGTCATAGAAGACATAACTCAGCATCATAATCGACAACAAGAGTGGAACCATAACCAATAGTCACTTATCATTAATCAATCAAAGAAGAATACAACCATAGCCCTAACGTTGAATTCTCCTTCGGAGGGTCACTAGCAGAACACGTCTCGACAAAGCCTGTCGGGGATGGGACAAGCCTCTCTCTTAGGATGTCTTGAAAATAATATCCTTGCTTGGATTTGGCCTTAAGGGAATGAATCAAGGTTCTTGCAGCATAAGGCTCTGATGGCTCTTGGGAATTTGGAGACTATCTTGCAAATGAGATGAGCAAGCTTTTATAGATGGAGGAAGGGTAGTTGGGATCCCTATAATCATGGGATTGGCCCTATCCTCAAGGAAGCTTCCATGAGAGGTGGCAAACCACTTCCTCTACATGGAGATCCGGAGCCAAACCTCCCAACTCAAATTAGATACCAGTTTCTGGATCAGTTAGGACAAAACTTCCACCATTTATTTTTTAAAAACACTCCTTAAAATGGTTGGCGCGAGTGCGACTCTGGGACAGAGCGCCAACTGGCATGCCCTCTTTGAAGGATTTCCCCCATTGGCGTGGGTACTGAACTGGCTGCCCGCGCCAATGCAAAAAGGGGTGTTTTTAGGGTTTTTCACAAGGAGTTGTCTTCAAGGCAATGAAAGTACATGTTTAGGGGAATGCCATGAAATTTTTTTCAAGTTATGTCACTGCTCACAGGTCACGGAATGAACCCTCAAATTGTACGGGATGGGGAATTGCAGGGATGGTGACAAATTTTTGTGTAACAGATGCCCCCTAAAGCATGAGGCCCGAGAGAGAGAGAGGGGTGAAATGCTTTACGAGAATGTGTCCAACTGAAAACACCGCCGTCGGAAAACCTGCATAGAGAAGTACAACTGATATCTCAAATACATGATATATACGTTGTATGGGCGTAGCCATCCATAACAGAGTATGTAATAATCCAGATCTGAGGCATGGACGCAGCCATCCAGTGAGGATCGGTAAATAGACTCAGGTATGGTCGCATCCATCCAATCAGTGAGTCATGTAACTAATCATAAGAATCCACCAAATCGTAGCCTGGATTATAATAGACAGAATCCAGGGTCTTGCGCTCCATCTCGACCCGAACAAAGTACAAGTTCAAGCATGCGAATATGTGAGCTGAAGTCGAACATGCAAGAACATCGTCTGATTACCAGCCAATGATGAAAGCTATTAACAGGCGCGAGAGGTACCACCATTAATGCCAATGGTCCTCAAGGTACTACAGGTATAATCTACAGCATGTGAAAAATGAGCTGACATCAAACACCCACAGAATCACTCGATCGGAGGCTAATGATGAAAACCTCACGTCAAATGCGAAGAACCTGCCATTGAGGCATGCAGGCTCTAAGGTACCAGAAGGGAGTCTCTAGATCAGCTTCCTGGATAATGAGCTGAAGTCGACAGGAAGTGACCTTGATCGAAGGTGGGCCATAGTGTTTCCCACATCATCGACGCAAGACAGAGGAACATAATGTCTTTGTGAATCAGGATCAGATGAGAATCAGAGGAAGGTTGATACTTGCAGAGGTCAACTTCTCTTGAACATATAAACGACATGACAGTGAGCTTGGCAGTATTTGACATCAACAGATCAGAGGTCATGGTGACGAGGCAAAGAGCAGATGAGAGGTCAAAAGGGATTACCCAAACCCATGGAGGCAAGTGGAAAATGAGATGAGATGTCCCCAACCCGACACGAATGCAGACAAATGCCATGTTCAAGAGCGACATACTGCCGACACGACAATGATTCTAGTTCCATTTTCCCCACCATTTCTGGCGAGTACCCCAATTATTTTGATAACAAGCTTGAAGGATATAGCATATGCTTGTAATATAAGTTCGTCCTTCGGATGAATCCATCCTAGTACATTTAACGAGCCCTAGGAAGGAGCGACTCAAATAATGTCATTGCGACTGAATCCTATGTCATCGGGGTTTAACGAGTCTGACAAAGGAAGAACTCGGCGTCTTTTCATGTTTAGAGAGTCTGAAAAGATAGCAGAAAAGTAAACTCCAACGGTCCCTTTTCGTAAATAGTTCCTCAGATCTGAAAAGGTAGAAAACTATGTCTGAGGAAACCTCCTAGTCGCGATAGGCTAGGGTATTCCTTTTTCGTAAATAATCTATCCCAACCCGAAAAAGGGGTAAACGTATACTGGGTAGATGTTGTTTCAGGGCCACTTTAACGAGATCGAAACGACAAGGGCCTCGGCAATCTTTTCATGTTTAGAGAGTCAGAAAAGAGCTGAAAGATGACTCCAAAATGACTTTTTCGTGTATTTACCGAGTCCGAAAAAGTATAAAATACAACTCGTGTCACCGTTTAAGTTGCGTGAAAACCTGTTGCTGCACATAAGGGCAAGTGTAAAATCCATTTTCGACAAAATATATCAAAATATTAATAAAAAATGACTTTTAAAACCTAATTATATTTCAAAAAGTTATAAATAAGTCTCAAATGGTGAAAACAAAATTACTTTTACTTTTTACCTCATTGGAGAGCAACAGTGGTCCATTTTGTGTGCAAATTTCTGACGGTGAATACGACTGATCCGGGCTATCATTCAGTTCCCTGTTTGTTCCAGGGAATAGGCATTTCCGTAAGCTCCATTTCAATCCATTTTTTTATATTTTTTTATTATGTATTAGACTTCTAGGCGAACCATTTTGAATTTTTAGGGCTCACTCTATTGGCACGGGTATCGGGCACGGACCCGCGCCAATAGACATTTCTTCACAAAGAGGTCGCGCCAATGGCACAACACAATTTTCCGCTCAAAATTTTGAAAATGTGAGCTATCTATGTGGATTTTCAAATGTTCCATAGATCTAACAATGTATTTTTTATTGTGTTGATGCAGATATAAAGGCAAAAATGGTTATTGAATGGAAGGAAAGGGAACATGGAGAGGAGGATGAAATGGCTATGGAGAATGAGGCCTGCATGACTACACTTAAGAACTGTGGACTTAAGAAATTCTTCCTCACACCCTGTTTACGAGCTCAGCCAAAGCTACTACAGTACTTGGTCAGTATATGGGACGAAAATGAGGAAGTTTTCAAACTTCGGGACCAAGTGCTGGAACTAGAGGTTTCCGACATGTATTTCATAACTGGACTATCGCGCAGAGGTCCGGTGCCCATCCTGACAGGCAGTAGACCATCTGGGGAAAATATGGAGTAGGCAATGGTGAGGGTGTGCCCAGGGGCACGAACCAGATCAGGAAGCGGGAAAGTGGACATCCACACTATTCAGGATCTAGCACTGAGAGTAGTGCTACACACCATCACACGAGCTGCAGGATCGCAAGCTCCACACGAGGCAACCAATGCCCAACTCCTGCTAGCCGCTGAGTGTATGAGTCCAACACTGCTTGATTGGGCTACTGCAGTGACAATAAATATCAAGAGGCAGCTCAAAAAGTGCAAGAAAGTCAAACTGAAGCAGTTTGGCTACGGTTGCATTTTGGTATCATTCATCCTGTAATGACTACCTATCTTTCAAGGACAAGGGGCCATAGTTGCTGAGCCGATACCAAGAGAGCCAAGGATGGCTCGCTGGGCAGCACTTATGCCCAGGCTAGGAGGAGGCCAACAGATGTCCTGGAGGCCGGAGTTTTTTGGATGGTTACGGCGTCAGTTGATCGTGGTCGAGGATTGACCTTATGCCGGGACTGATTTCACTAGAGACCCAGATCTCCCACTTCCAGAGGGGGATGACTGGGACGAGGAGTTGGGTATGACGTCTCTTTTTTATTTTTATGTTTTATGATTTTTTTAGTAATAGATGTTCGTTTTAACACCAGTTTATATGTATGCAGACGTCGGCCCAGAGAGACCTGCCGGTATGTCTCCTATTGCACAGAGAACTCAGCATGCAGCTGACCCTCAGGCGGAGGGTGCCGAGGGAGGAGATTTGATCCAAAACCTTGAGGGGATCGCCTGGGGGATTCCAGACTACACCCGGCTGGCAGATGTCCCGATGGCGTATCAGAGACATACGGTGGGAGTGCCTAGTCGCCTCCACTAACTACTGAGATGCTTAGTGCGCGCGGTAGCATGTTACCACGAGCACCATGCGGATTAGACACCTAGGGCTTCTTTCATGCATATATTTTTGAGAGACATGTCGTCTCTGGATGTATTAAGACGAACATGTATATTTTTTGATTTTATGTGATGCACACTATGTAAACATTTCGACACATATATACATATACATACCTATTTCTGGATGGATCTTCTTACATGTGATGATGTTTTATAAATTGTGAAAATGTCTATCTAGAACCAAATTAGCTACTGCATCTATTAATGTATTCATATGTCTGGGTATGTGCTGATATGTAATATAGTCAAAATTTCTCTCCAGCAGACGAATACGCAAATACAGACGTAAAATGGAGGGATTTCTTACTGAATAATACCCGTTAAGCTGTAATACTACAAGTTGTGAGTCTAGATACACAAGTAATTCACGAATGCCGAGGTCCACAGCCTCGGTTAATAATTCCAATACAGCACTATATTCCACAATATTATTTGTAGCAGGACCCAGACACACACCTTGCAGGTTAACCAACTCACCAGCAGGATCATAGATTACCCAGGCTGTCGAAGACAGATTCTTGGTACTGCGGGAGGCACCATCCGCGAAACCCACAAATGGAGTAATGGACATCTGCACAATCAGGAAGACCCGATCAGCAGAAAGGCGCTTACATCGCACACCACACCACACATGCACACAAATGAATATACACACCTATGTACACACACCACACTAAAAATAATTTCAAGCGTAGTATTTCTTAAGGTACAACCCATTTCTAGGCTGCGCCAATGGAACTCCTTCATAATCAATAAGCTCATAAGCCCCATTCTTCAATACTTGTTTTACTATATAGGGCCCATGCCACATGGGTTGGAGCTTTCCTGCCCTGAGTTTTTTGTGCGCTTGGTTGTATAGGAGGACAAGGTCCCCTTCGACAAAGGAACGTGGAGAGACAGATTGATCAAAGTGTGCTTTGACCCACTTTTTCTGTGCTTCAAGGACTAAAGCAGCCAAGCGGCAGGTTTCATCCAACCGTTCCAAATACAAGAGACACTCTTCTTCAGGAGAAGTGTCGGGTAAAATTTCCACAGCTAGCTTTAAGGAAGGAATTTTGCACTCAACCGGAAGAGTTGCTTCCAGACCATACACCAATTGGAATGGTGTGAATCTGGTTGCACTCTTTGCTGACGTCCGATATTCCCATAGAGCTGAGAACAATTGGAGGTGCCAATTGGACTTATGAATTCCAACTGTTCGTTGAAGCATGGTGACCAAAACCTTGTTCACAGCCTCAACCTGGCCATTTGCCTCGGGTAATATGGCGTTGAGCTATCATGTCGTAAGCCCAATCTTGATGTCAGCTCGGCCATCATGTAATCTTGAAAGTGAGTACCATGATCGGTAACAATGGCCTGAGGGACCCTGAAACGTGCAATAATATGGTTGAAGATAAATTGGGCAGCTGTCTTACCATCGGCGGCTAGTGTAGGCATCGCTTCGGCCCACTTAGTAAAGTAGTCGACAGCGACGATTATATATGCATGCCCCCCAGCCAAATGAGGGTTACACGTCATGAAATCTACGCCCCATTTTGTGAAAGGGCCGACGATAATGACAGGATGCAGAGGGAGGGGTGGCGCGTGCATCTTGCGCTGAAAAACCTGGCACGCGTGACATTTAAAGAATGTAACAATACAATCTTTGAAGATTGACGGCCAGAAGTAACCCGCACGCAGAATCTTCTGGGCGGTGGCATATCCAGACATGTGACTGCCACAGGCACCACTATGACATTCATTTAAGACTCTTTCGACCTCTTCCAAAGTCAAACACGGATGGAGCACCGAATCTACTCCAACCCGGTATAATGTATCGCCTACAATGCGGTAGGGTTGAGACTGATGCCGAATCCGATGTCAGGCATCTTTGGTCAACTCAGAACGGAAGGTTGACGTCTGAAGATACACAATAATATCGCCATACCATGGGTCAGGGGTGCTGATAAGGAAGATGGTTTCATCTGGAATATGTTCTTCAGGATGAGATGGTGGGGAGTCTATTGGGAGGGAGCAAATAAGATCCGCGAAAACCAGTGATTTGGTTGACTTAGCAGTAGTAAACTCTAGGTCAAAATCCTGAAGGATAATGATCCATTTGGATTATTTGCCCCCCAGTAATTTTCGAGAAAGAATATATGTCATGGGGTTGTAATCCGAAACCACGGTAACGGTACGCAGCAGGATGTAGTGGCGGAAACGTTGCACAGCTTGTACAACTGCTAAAGTTAGTTTCTCAACGTGAGCGTAACGCGTTTCCATGTCGAGAAGATTCTGCAATAGATAGTAAACAACGTGTTCGTTTCCATCGTCGTCATCCTGCACCAGAACCATAGTTATAATGCTAAACGTGGCAGCCAAGTATAGAGTGAAATCACGGTGATAGTTTGGAGGCCGAAGCAACGAAGCATTAACGAGTAATGTCTTAAGCTTCTCAAAGGATTGTTGAGCAATGTCGTCCCAATAAAAGGGAATGTTCTGCTTTAGAAGATGTGTGAATCCTTTGGCCACTTCCGCATAGTTCGGTATAAAGCGTTGTAGGAATTTAGCTTTTCCCTGCAGACTCTGCAATTGATATAACGAAGAGGGTGATGGGAGATTGACAATGGCCTCGACCTTTATAGGGAATCAAGGAGAATCCCTTCCTTGGGACTATGAACCCCAAAAGATGGCCAGAGTCCACGCAAAAGACGCATTTATGAGGATTGAGCCGGATATTATAGCATCGACAGCGAAGGAAAATCTGGCGGAGGTGTTCTGGATGGTCCTCTCGCCAAGCTGAGTGAGCTGGAAAATCGTCCAGATAAGGTTGAACGATATGGTGTATGTCATGAAACGCATAAGACATAGCATGCTGGAAAGTAGCTCCAGCGTTCTTCAAGCTGAACGAGAGCTTTTTTAGGCAAAAGTACCCCACGGACAAATGAATGCAGTCTTGTGTTGATCAACGGGTAGAATATTTATCTGATTATACCCGGAAAAGCCGTCCATCAGGGAATAAATCTTACTCCCAGCACATTCGTCAATGATTTGATCTATGAAGGGAGTAGGACAGTTGTCCTTTGGACAGGCCCGATTAATATCTTGATAATCAACACAAACTCTGATAGTGCCATGTTTCTTATCTATAGGGACAATGTTGGAGACCCATTCTGTGAGGGGAATCGAGTAAATGAAGCCCGCGTTTAGAAGTTTTTCAAATTCTGCTTTAATGGCAGCGGCTTTGCGAGGATGCACTGGGCCTAGGCATTGGCGCATGGGTTTCACACTAGGATAGGTAGGAATCTCGTGCACTAATATGCTAGGATCAACCCCGAGCATTTCCTCATAGGACCAGGCGAACACGTCTCTGAATTCTCGAAAAAGATCAGTATAAACTTGTATCTCATCAGGAGAACAAGTCACTCCCACGTGTATGTTCTCAACTATCCCTGGTTTAACGGAGATGTCTATTGGAATGGTTTGAGTACTGTTGCTCAGGTTTCCCTCTGAAAGCACCTCATGTGTCAATATGGGCATCTGAAGAGGTGGAGTGGGAACCTAAGATGAAAAATTCTCTAGACAATCTGACATTGCCCCCAAGCTAGGCATGAATGAGGAACGATGATTTCCATCGCTCCAAGGCAGCTCCTCAAGAGACATTGTTTCAATAATGGCTTCATAAGAAGGGAAAGTCCCTTTAAGAGGATCAGGCGAGTCGGCCTCGCCGAGCCAGGGTGATTGACAATAGATGTCTAAATCCATGCTCGAAGGAGCATGCTGAGGAGGGGGAGGATCAGATGCGGCGACAATTTCATGGTAGTTAATCTCTACTGGAGTTAAGGGCATCGATTCTCCAAACTCAACCACCTGCTCAGGCGAAAATATGAGCCATGGGTCGTCAGTGGAGTTGCCAAATTGTTGTGGAGGTAAATCCCCTCTGCAGACAGAGGCGATCCCTACTAGCCCAGATCGGGTCTAGAAACAATCGTTAATGCTATAGTGTAGGTTCCTAATTGCAATTAAACCAACTAGCGATGAAGGCTTACCTGGAATCCAACGTTGTCGCTTGTAGAGAAAGTAGCACTCCCGTTCCTTAGCTCCGACAGATCACAATCCTCACGATCTCCGTGATCAGAAACCTGCACATGCAAGAAACAAAACAAACGCAAGCGTAAAATCCAGTATATGCAACTATATGTCAGTCATAGAAGACATAACTCAGCATCATAATCGACAACAAGAGTGGAACCATAACCAATAGTCGCTTATCATTAATCAATCAAAGAAGAATACAACCATAGCCCTGACGTTGAATTCTCCTTCGGAGGGTCGCCAGCGGACCACGTCTCGACAAAGCCTGTCGGGGATGGGACAAGCCTCTCTCTTCAGATGTCTCGACAATAATCTCCTTGCTTGGATTTGGCCTTAAGGGAATGAATCAAGGTTCTTGCAGCATAAGGCTCTGATGGTTCTTGGGAACTTGGAGACTAGCTTGCAAATGAGATGAGAAAGCTTTTATAGATGGAGGAAGGGGAGTTGGGATCCCTATAATCATGGGATTGGCACTATCCTCAAGGAAGCTTCCATGAGAGGTGGCAAACCACTTCCTCTACATGGAGATCCGGAGCCAAACCTCCCAACTCAAATTAGATACCAGTTTTTGGATCAGTTAGGACGAAACTTCTGCCATTTATTTTTAAAAAACACTTCTTAAAATGGCTAGCACGAGTGTGACTCTGGGACAGAGCGCTAATTGGCGCGCCCTCTTTGAAGGAATTCCCCCATTGGCGCGGGTACTGAACTAGCTGCCCGCGCCAATGCAAAAAGGGGTGTTTTTAGTGTTTTTCACAAGGATTTGTCTTCAGGGCAATGAAAGTACATGTTTAGGGGAATGCCATGAAAGTGTTTTCAAGTTATGTCACTGCTCACAGGTCACGGAATGAACCCTCCAATTGTGCGGGATGGGGAATTGCAGGGTCGGTGAAAAATTATTGTGTAACACTTTTGTCTCTGAAGCTCATTGTTTATGCGATAATAGATAGAATTATTTCTCTCTTTGTGAGTTATCTTTCAAATGCATTAATTTGTCAAATTGAAATATCACTGGTAACAATAGCAATTATCTATCTCATTATATTATGATTTCACTTGTCCTTCTTGCTGTCATAAAACATCTAAGTGAAATTACTACACACAGTGCACACTAAAGGCATCCAATTCCTATATACATCAGGCGGTTGTCAATTAATTAACTGAAGGAAATTTGTTCATGATCATTGTTTGAAACTTTTCTCTTGTCTGTTCTAACATCATGAACAATACAAGAGGCTGTTACAATATCTCTGCATTCTGAGGCTAACAGTGGTAAGAGAATGCTCCAATACCTCTAATTTTCGATATATACGTCTCTGTTATGAATTGGCTTTGAAAGACATAGCAAAGCAAGTCTCTCTCTCTTGTTCATCTCCTTGCTTTTGAACTACCACCATGCTGCACCTGTTTTAGCACCAATTTCAAAGTCTGTTGACAAGTGGATTTCTGTTTTTTTTTCTCTCACTGTGGCATCTAATTATAAATCTGTGATTGAGGATTTCCTAGCTTTCAAATCATAATTGCAGAGGTTGTATGTCTCTTCAAATAGCTTAGAATGTCATCTCCATTTCACATTGAGTTCTGATCCATAGCAGTGGCATTTGTGCCTTTGAGAAGGCATGGCTTGTTCATAAGTTTAATGTTCATTGTTTCAACTATCTTTGGCTCTCTAGATTGCTTCGGAACACAAGTAATTGACTATTGTCCTAAATAGTCTACTGATGTCTACTTATTGCTCATCGGAAACACAAGTAGCATAAGTGGTTGTCATTTTAAGGTGAGTTGATATTGGCTTCAGGTTCTGCATTAAGGACACATTTTGAAAAATACTCAGTAAATCTACAATTACAAGGCAATTGTGTTTCTCACATCTAAACGAACATTGGCATTTATCTCATATTGTTAAATGGTCCCTATCACTTCAACATTTTGAATTTTCTTATGAGTTTTGATTTTTGGCATATACACCCAAATCAAAAATTGAATCTCATTATTTTGTGTGTTGTTTAAGGATATTAAAACTTAAGATTGTTTCAGGCATCTATCTGGGACTATGATGAGTTAATATTCTAGTACCTTAAGCAAAGAATGATTGGCTTGAAGGCTGATTATACATCTCTTGATAATTATTTTGTTAAAAAATATTGGCTAAGAGTACTGCAATGTCATTGTTCTATGGATAATTAAATCATCGATCAAGAATTCTAAGAGAATAATCGTTCTTCATAGTTCATGATATGTGTAGATATCTCTGATACATTGGTGGAAATCATTTACATTTGCTGGACTATCCTAATTGTGGCAGATTGTACATCTTGTGAAATTTTCATTTCAGTCATATGTTTCATCGTGTTAAAGTAAGCATCTATCTTCATGATTGTACTTAACGATATAACTCATAATAAATCACAAATCTAAGTACTCTAAAGTGTTAGCCTCTCATTCATCTTGCATTTACATCCTAAGCTAGTTGATCATTCATCAAGCAACATTAGTTATCTTATAACTTGATAAACCTTTCATCCTGCAAGTTCAATCCTCTGGGCATTGTGATTAAAGGCACTATTCTCACAAATTTAATCCAAATTGTCTAATCGAATTGAATATCCTAAAAGCATTGGCATCAAGAATGATAAAATATAATTGTGGGGCTTGATTGTCAAAGCATGCGACACATAATCACCCAAGCCCATTTAAACACTATATAAGGGAGGTAATCAAAGTTAGAAAGTAAATATGATGTTTATATTACTTACGTAAAGGGAACCATAAAGAAGAGGGAAGATGTTTTGAGTATGACCCTCAAATATTTCGATATTCCTTAAATGGACAAAAATCAGGGATAAATTGATTGATTTAAAAATTGAGGATACTTGGCACAATGAGGATAGCAATATTTTAATAGAGGATATTAAGGATATGCATCCCTGTCTTAATTTCCTTCCCTAATCTAAGGACTTCGAGACGAATTCCATTATTAAGAGGGGGTGAATGTAGTGCCCACTTTGGTTGATGAACACTGATCCTTCATACTTTATTCTTTGAGGACCTCAGGTTGAGGATCCAGACACATGACTCTAATATTACTGGATTTGATGGTTATGTACGTTCTTTATTGATACTGTGATGATGACATCATTGATGGATATGTATGTTCTCTATTGATATCATGATGACGATAGACTTGATGGATATGTTCCCTATGATGGATAGGTAGGTTTTCTATTGATGTTACGATGATGATGGCTTTGATGGATATGTTAATTTCCCATTTATGTTATGATTATGATAACCATGATGGATGTGTTCCATATGGTAGCTACTTACATTAGTTCTGATTCAAAATGAACAACGATGTGAATGATGGTCATGTTGATGTTGCCATTATGATAATGACTAACAATGAGAAACCTTGTTACTGATGATTATTGAGTATGATAGGAAACCACTAGAGGCACTCGCATATGATGAGCTGAAAACATCTGGTTTGATAGAAATTAATATTTTGTCGTTGAAATTATAAGTTCAGTTGGAACTTGATATATATATATATATATATATATATATATATATATACACTCAGATGATATGTCGGTGGTTGTAGGAACATGTTAGTTGCTTGGCCGAATGACTCACATATGGGTGATGTGGTTGTACAATTGGATGGAACAACATGGGAGGGTTGGGACAGTGTTCCTGATCTCACCCTCTAGCCACCCGCCATGACTTAGGCTGGAAAGGTCGAGGTACCTTCGCCTTGAAGATCACGATGTCGTGAGGGCAAGTCCAAAATTTGGTTTTCTCACGAGGATTTTCTGGGGGCGCGCATCAAGGCGGGTTCCTTGATCCCCAGCACCATTAGTCTCACTATAGCACGCAACATATGAGATGATAGGGGTCTCTGTCGTTTCACATATAATTTCCCCTCGTAACCACTGGATACTTGAAGGGCAAGTGGTGTGGCACCCTTAGAATTTCAAGAGAAATTCTTGAAGGGCACGACCGACTTGGCACCCTTGGTATCATAAATAAATTCGTAGGCATGGCACCCTTGGAACTTCAAATGGAAGTTCTTGAAGGGCATGATCAACTTGACACCCTCGAAATCATTAAAGAAACTAATAAATATAATCAATATATGAAAATCCAACTAATTCATAGCAAGTGGCATATGATGTTAGAACCAAAGGAATTAAATCAAGAATAAAACTTAGGGTAAGGGAGGAATAGGAAGAGATAAAATATTTACCATGATAACTATACCCTTTCCATGTTAAAACAAAATATTAAGTACATAAGACTTAATTAGGAAAAAAGGGGAAAGAGGGACATAGAGTTAAGTAGAAAGATTTATTTAAAAACTTCATTAAGAGAAGAGGGTGGTGAATTAAAATAAGATTAATAAATTAAAATTTGAGAAATTTAGAGAACTTCCATGTGGAAAGAGCCAACATAAGAATCTTCATCAAAAGAACAAATTAAGGTAGTTAGGGGACCAAATTTGAGAATCATCAATTAACTTCAGTAATAAACACAAATTAAGGAGTAAAAAGGGGGAATTAAGAGACAACTAGGAGAAGAAATAGGAAACCTTGTTGGGGTGAAGGAAAGACTATTTTTAAAATAATAATTAAGTAAATTATTTTTGGAGAGTCTTGATGAGAGGGTGACACATGGGTGGGTGAATAATCAAATTTTGGGGTGATAAAAAAATAATTAGTTATGCATGAAATTCCGAGTGTCGCCTATGAAACCTTCTATAAAAGAAAGGGAAATGGAAGAGAAAAGGGCATTTTGTTTACCCTAGGGTTGGATGGAGGAGATTATGTCATTTGGAGTGGTTACGAGCTATAGTTGATTTTGGTGGGATAGAGTGTTATAGAGAGGGGACTCTTTAGCCAAGAGGGGCTCACCTCTATCAGCTAGCACATTCCTTCGTTGTACAACCCCATTGCAGCTCGGGGGTCCACAGGGAAGGAGAGTACCCAAGGAGTAGGCTGGGAGGTCAACCGGTGGGTCATTACATTCGGATAAAGCATGAAAACCTTCAGGCTTGGAGGTAGACGACAGCAAGGGAACTCAAGCAATGGCAAGTCAAGTTTGGTTCTTGTCCAATGGTGAATGGTACATGTGTTAGTTAGATTTTCTTTAATTATGATGATTTCATTGTGCCTATAATCAAGTTAAATATATATATGTGATAAGAAGTTAAATTGATGGACTTGATATATGTGATTTAATTTTACTGAGTTTCAACTTGTGTGATTATGGTTTCATTTCCTAGTTAATGTGTAATAATAATAAAAAATATATATATATAAAGCCTAGCACTCATCTAGTAAATTAAAGGGTCGGTCTCTGCACCATACAAAATGGGACAGTTATTGGTATCCCTCTGTTTTTCAATTAGGACACTATGCCCATTACATTAAACAAAATGTCTCATTTCACAGACAAATATTTCAAAAAATACAACGCCTTGCTTTGATATCCAAACATATTGATCATTATTCTTCACTTGAATTGTTGTCATTGCTCGAGCTACTTTCATGACTTGGGTTATTTTGAGGAATGTTTTGATAATGGTGTTGATTGTTTTCTTCTTCTTCAACTTCCATCTACAAACATAAAAATTAACTATAATGAGTGTATATACATTGGTGAGAATAATGAAAATTTCAATATTAAATAATATACATCAATGTAAATCGAAAAGAAATGTGCCATAGCAAGAATTGACTCATGAACTATACACATTCTTTCAAAACCAAATTTCATGCCATCTTTCAACAATTCATTTGTTGGCGCAGTTCCATACTTTGTTTCCTACAAGTTTTATACCCCATAACAAATCATATATTTAATACAAATTTTTTTTTCTATTAATTATAGACGGAGCTAAGTAAAACAATATCGATAGATGCTTAAAAATTCCACAATTAATTTCTGATATGCCAACATATACTGACAACCCATATTTAACCCAATGTCAATCAATTCATCTGATGGTTCTTCTTTCTATGTTAGCACTTGTTTGAAGACATTCAATGATGATTGTTGTAAAAATAATTAAAATATACAAAAATGAAATCTAGTTAAGTTGTTATAATGAAGTAACAATTACTCACAAACTTAGATATCAATCCTTTTCTTTCTTGTCGTCCCATTTTATTTGCTAAATGGGTTCCATTTTCTTTTCTTTTCTGCAAGAAAATACTTGAAATTTAATATTTAATGCTAAATTGTTTATTTATTGTACCTAATCAAAAAATTCAATGATTACATATTACATTTGAAGCACGTTGTTGTTGAGATGGCTCCTCGTGCAATGAAATTATGTCCATTTCTTTGACCATCTCCTTGTACACCTTTTTGGACATTCCTACTGGCATATTTCTGATATCAGCGTGTTCATCATTTGAGATTTTCATAATCTTCCTGAAAATGTAACATGACAATAAACTATCTAATTTTGATATTGATATATGAAAAGTAAATAAAATAAAAGTGATATTTATAAATGATTTCTTTCTAGTAATATATACATATAATTCTAGAAAAACATTTAAAGGAATATTACTTTTTCATTCCTTCTTTTTTGTTGTTGTACATTTTTGTTATTAAAAGTCTAACATGTCTCATTGACCAATTCTCTGGAAACTCATCCTGTAGTTTAGATAAAATTTGGTTCTTTGAATCATTGGATTTATTTTTGTATTTTAAGTGGAAATAACGTTTATACATTCATTCCACTAGATCCCTCAAATTTTTGTAAAAAAATTCCCCCTTTCATTAACCTCCAGCACCACTCCAGATGAGCTAAGGAGAAATTCATTTTTCATTTGCATGTTCTATTTTTTTCTTTTCTTAGAACAAAATTCCTTTTATTCGATGGTGGTCCCTGTAGAACATTAAACATATGTGAATTAATATATTGTTTGAAACATGTTATCTAATATTTTTAAGTATATTATTAATGAAAATTAAAAAAATAAACTCATTTGGATCGATAGTATTTTTTCATTCACCTTATTCATCCTTCTGCAATTTTTCCATCAAGTTTTTACGCTCTTCTGCTCTTAGATCATAAATAATCTTATCAAGCTTCGTCATTCTTTGGCTCTGCATGATACATAGTAAACAATAAATATTAGTTAAACTTACATATAGTTCAAAAATAATAATTTTTTTAAAGAATTTACAAATAACTTGCCTTTTTTTCTTATGTCAATGTGCTATTAGTATTGTTGTTACTTGATATTTTATCAGCCATTTATTTATCAATATAAAACTTGTACCATACCATTCATTAATATATTTTATAAATAGATCACAAAATTTTCAGGTAAAAAAAAAAAACCAAGAAAACGATGCACCTTTCAAGCAGTACGCACTGACGTCGGTGTGGCATGTTCTTATAAATGCACTGCCAAAACAATAGAAACATCGTATGATGCTCTTTGTCAACAAGGAGACCTGGTGCGTTATATGTTAACCAGTGCACCGATTAACACAGACAAATTAATAAAAATCCTCTAGTGTTAGTTTTTGTAGCATAAGATGTCATGGAGGAGGCAGTGCAGCATGTTCTTATAAATGCACTGAGAAAACAGGGGACCACCGTATGGTTCTCTCTGTCAACAAGGAGACATGGTGCGTTATATGTTAACCAGTGCACCGATTAACACAGACATAAAATAAATAAAAAATTGTTTTTATCAAACAGTACGTGTGTGATGCGCTATAATAAAATAGCGCAATAGTGGGCTATTTTACACATGGCGCACAAATTTAAAAAAAAAAATTGTTTTTAAATTATTTTTATCAAACAGTATTTGCACAGTGTGCTATAATAAAATAGTGCACTGGTGCACTATTTTACATAGGGCGCACAGATTAAAAAAATCTGTTTTTAAATTGTTTTTATCAAACAGTATGTGCACGGTGCACTATAATAGGGCGCACTGATTAAAAAATATATGTTTTTTAAAAATTCATGCAAGGCCCGACATTGATTAGGACCTGACTCTAAAAGTCATCCCGCAGGTTAAATGTCATAGGCCTATATATATAGCAATACAAACCCTATAAATCTAAAATGAAAAGCCCTAATTCTGAAGTCACATAAACAGGAAGAAGAAAGGGCAGAAACAAAAAGAATCAAGGGTTTAACGTAAGAATGGATCTTTTTTGTTTTTCTTCTGAAAATGAAAAGTAAAATTTTAAAAATTTACTTACCATGTATTAAATCAAACATAAACTGTAAAAAAAAAAGATTATTACAGGAAAATATAACATTTTTACTATACTACAGGGTTTGAATCACCAGATGTTTGAAATTCTGATTCTTTGAATAGTGTTGTTCGAAAGTATTTCACTACTCCATAGTGCTCTCATGCTCTCTTGCTCCAAGTATGTCTCTCGTGTAAATATCTCCCTGAAAATTTTTGCAAAAATAATGAAATAATGAATAGTTTTTACTGTTTAAAGGATTTTTTTATGAAATTATATTTACGAAAAGTAATTGTCTGCCCATTTTTCAATTTACCGCTTTTTTTTCACTTTAAAAAATAAAGTTGCACTTTTTTTATTTGCGGCTATTCGGTGTGTTTGTTATCTAACTGCACTGGTGCATTAATTAATAACACAACATCGGTGTGCAATAACTAAAATGCACTAGTGCGATTAACTGTACATTAGCATCAATAACAATAAGTCCATTTTTAAGGCACCGAAATTACTTTTAGGTATGTACACCAAAATTTATCGTTGAATTTTCTCAAATGCAAGGAGAAAATATCATAATTATATCGAATGAAAAATTCTTCAAAATCCAGCTTGTTCTATAATATTTCTCAAAGTCCATCGTGGAGTTCTCCCTATCCATCTCGATACGTAATATTTACTTCAGATTTTATTTATATTTTCATTATCTAATTGTGTTTATTTTTTTTATTCATGTCAATCAGATGAATAAAATTAATGTATACAAATTTTCAAGTTCATGCAAAGTCATAATCGAGTTCAGATGCACAAAATATTCATACAGCTCCAAAATTTTGGAAGCTCTTATTAGGAGTAGCATGCCACAAGGTGCATTTGGTAGATGAAAATGGAGAGCTGCTTCACCCTGCCAATTGTAACATTACATCTTCTAGCCACAATCCTAGGACAATTATGGTAATAATAATTGTTTGGTCTATTAATGGAATTATTTCAACATCGAACCAATTAATCATGCATTGTCGACGTGCTTACTAATTGATATCATAGACTTTGTACTAATCATGTTCAAATATATTTTTTGAAATTATTAGGATTCTAGTGATGATGAGCAACCTACCTACCATCTTTCGTTTCACCCCATGGCAATGTCAAATAGAGAGAAGGTTTTTAAGAGAAAAACTCAGAGAGGAACGATACCAAGAATGGTTGAATCAACCACCTATTCAATTCCCACTATGTCCAAATTCACCAATTAGGAATGACTACAACAATAGTAGTTATTCACAAGCTGGCAATGGAGGCAATCAAATAGAGGTTGGTATGGATGATTACTTAAGGGATATTACTTCCATGGAGATAATGTTGTTAGATGCATTCTGTAACGATGATCAGCTAGGGGATGATGCTCATATCGTTGATACCTTTTTCGAAAGCCTTAAATTTTCTTCCACCACCACTCTCTTTGGATCTGGCGGTTAGTCAAAGTCTACCCAGTTGGGGACAATGATGTTACTATACAACTTTAAAACAAATTTTGGCTTGTCGAATGCATGTTTCTCAAAAATTTTGAGGTAGTTGACCATTAATTCCTCCCTTATATTTTGAGAAATATAATCACACAATGAACATTACAAATGGTCAATTTTATGAACATTAATAATTATATCGGAATTAATGTACATTTAATATTGTCCATGATCACCAACTATAGGTTATTCAAAGATAAGGTTCTTCTGAGTGATAATTTCTTGCTCGGTAGCTTGAAGAGGCAAAGAAATTGTTGAAAAAGTTGGGTGTTGAGTACATATCATATCATGCATCTCCAAATGATTGAATTGTATGCAGAGGAGAATATGCAGACAAAGAGATATATCTAAAATGTGGTCATGACAGGTATGATAAAACAAAAAATAAGGGTAAATCACATGGTCCTCCTTCTAAGATATTGAGGCACATGCCTATAATCCCAAGGATTCAAAGGCTCTTTCATTGGAAATAATTAGCTATGTTGCAGGGATGGAATGCCTCACACAGAAGTGAGTTGGTAGTTATGTGAATCCCAATAGATTCAATAGCCATGAAGCATATAGAGGATACATGGCCTGAAAAATTCAAGGATGAAGTACAAAGTCTACAACTCACTATAGCCATGGATGGCGTCAACCCATATTCCCTCCAAAACACCAATTATTTTGTTTGACCTGTAGTAGTGATCAATAAAAATATCCCCCCATGGTTGTCCATGAAAAATGAACATCTTATGTTCGCTCTCATAGTCCATGGTAGAATACAAGTGAATAATATGAATGTCTACTTACAACCACTAGTAGATGAATTGAAGGAATTATGGGTTGGAATAAATGTATACGATGTATCAAGACCCATTGTAGTAGAGAGGATTTTTACGTTGAATGGCATATGTGCTTACGTGACACATGATTATCCAGGCTTAGGAGTTTTCTCTGGTAAATTACATGTTTATTGATTTGTTTATATATGTAACAAAATTCTTTCACATATTAGTTATTTAATTCGTTGTAATTGTTCTGATCTTCATGATATTCTTTAACCTACCATGCATATATATTGTATACAATAATTTCGTAGGTCTTGTAAAAAAATGGTATTTTGGATGTAAATGTTGTGGACCTTCTCTGAAAGCTAGATGGTCCAATGACCTATGAAAGCCAGTGCATGACTGCTCCAGGGTATTCCTCCCAGAAGAACACCCTTACAGAAGAGCAGCATTCACTTTCAATGGTAAATGAGAGAGAACCCAAATGCCTCCAATAACGACACCGGCTGAATAGCTTAGAGAATATAAGAGAGAGAAAGAGAAGGATTTCATAGAAATGTTTGACTCAAATGGGGAGCTTATGTTCGATGATCTAGAATTCTTCAACACCTATGTTGAGAAATTTCCAATTGGGATGAAAAGGAAATATATATTTTATAACCTCCCATATTGGGAGCATCTTAAGATTACCCACTTATTAGATACCATGCATATATTTAAAAATGATTCATCTTCTTTATGGAGGCACATATTATTGAAACAAAGTGACACATTGGATGTTAGGAAAGATCTTATTACTTCAAAAACTAAAAAGAAACATTGGCCAAGACGATTATAAAGTACAGGATCAGAGGTAGGCATTGGTCCCTCTAATTCATGGTATTTCAAAGAAGGTGATGTCCCATGGATTTAAAAAAAAATTGATCTTTCTTTGGCAAAGGAAGTTATAATGGGTGCGAGGGTGCCATCTTCATATGGGTCTTCACTACAGTGCTGCTTCACCGTGGATGACCATTTATTGGGGTTGAAATTGCATAACCATTTGAATCTTCTAAGAGTACGTATAATGTCAAAAGCATGATTTTATTATTTTTTATATTAATAAATTTTATCCCATGCAGGGATCATAAAACATAATTAATTTTGTATATTATTTCATGTGTTTATAACTTTGCAGTGTCATTATCCTTTGTTCATGAGTGGTTGTGTGAAACATGAATTCCCCCAAGACCTAGGACATGCCATATCTAAATTATCTACATTTGTACGTTGGATCACGTCAAAAGAGATTGATGTGGCTAGCATTCCAAGGTGGCATTAAGAGATAGTTGAGATTGTTAATATGTTTGAGAAGGAATTGTCGATGAGTTTCATGGACTTGTAGGTTCATCTGCTAATCCACCTAGTAGATGAGGTTGAATTATTTGGGGTTGTTTCTTGTCATTGGATGTTCTTCTTGGAGAGGTACATGAAGAAATTGAAAGGCTTTGTTCGACAAAGGGAAAAACCTGAGGGGTCTATGGCAAGAGGGGTATATATTGTATGAGTCTTTCTATTATGTGATCGAGTACATCAAGCAGATCGAAAACAGACCATAAGTGGTGATTTGGGACGATGAAAGGGATGAAGACAAAAGAGAAGGGTGGTTGCTCCAAACGAATGGAAAAAGGAGCTTGATAAAGAGTAAGCGACTTATAATTTTCAAATTTACACAAAGTAAATATTCATGTTGAACTTCGATATAATGTATACTTTGATCTCATATGCACTATATGTTGGTTTGATTTCATCAGCGAATGCAGAAATTGAAGCAATCAATTCATTCTTTACAATTCTGAAGTGACACAACTGTGGGTCGCATTGTACGAGAAAAAGAGGATGAAATATGATAGTGACAGGAAATAATTCAGATGATTTAATGGTAGAAGTGTGCCTTATCCCGATCATTTAAAATAAAATATTCCAGAAATATGCCCCAACAGTTGGGTTGCTAACCAAGATAGAGAGAAGTACGGTGCAATCGGTCACCACGTGCTGAAGAGGATGTGCTAAACGTAGGGATTGGCTGCACCCACTAGGTAGTAATCTATTTATATACATTTTAGACTTAAAATGCATCTTTGAAATGTAATTACATATATATTTCATATTTTAATAGTTGGGTTATTATAAGACACATGACACTATGATTTTTTAAACTTTTTTATAGGTCAATTTGTTCCCATCTATGTGGGCATATGGACACCATTTTCACACAGAAAATGTCGATGATGGGCACATGACACAAGACTGTGGAGTGGAAGTCGAGTTCGATCAATCTAGTCAATATAGCCACCATGATCAAAACCTAGTATGAGGGACGTTAGGTTACGTTGGAAAGATAAAAGAAATCATTGCAGTGGATTTGAACATCTTATGTTGGTTCTCATAGTCCATGGTAGAATAAAAGTGAAGAATATGAAAGTCTACTTACAACCACTGGTAGATGAATTGAAGGAATTATGGGATGGAATAAATGTATATGATGTATCAAGACCCATCGCAGCAGAGAGGAGTTTTACGTTGATTGGCATATGTGCTTAAGCGACACATGATTATCCAGGCTTAGGAGTTTGCTCTGGTAAAATACATGTTTATTGATTTGTTTATATACGTAACAACATTCTTTCACATATTAGTTATTTAATTCGTTGTAATTGTTCTGATCTTCATGATATTATTTAACCTGCCATGCATATATATTGTATACAATAATTTCGCAGGTCTTGTAAAAAAAGGGTATTTTGGATGTAAATGTTGTGGACCTTCTCTGAAATCTAGATCATCCAATGACCTACGAAAGCCAGTGCATGACTGCTCCAGGGTATTCCTCCCAGAAGAACACCCTTATAGAAGAGCAACATCCGCTTTCAATGGTAAATGAGAGAGAACCCAAATGCCTCCAATAACGACACCACCTGAATAGCTTAGAGAATATAAGAGAGAGAAGGAGAAGGATTTCATAGAATTGTTTGATTCAAATGGGGAGCTTATGTTTGATGATCTAGAATTCTTCGACACCTATGTTGAGAAATTTCCCATTGGGATGAAAAGGAAATCTATATTTTACAACCTCCCATATTGGGAGCATCTTAAGATTACCCACTTATTAGATCCCATGCATATATTTAAAAATGCTTCATCTTCTTTATGGAGGCACATATCATTGAAACAAAGTGACACATTGGATGTTAAGAAAGATCTTATTACTTCAAAAACTAAAAAGAAACATTGGCCAAGACGATTATAAAGTACAGGATCAGAGTTAGGCATTGGTCCCTCTAATTCATGGTATTTCAAAGAAGGTGATGTCCCATGGATTTTAAAAAAATTTGATATTTCTTTGAAAAAGGAAGTTATAATGGGTGTGAGGGTGCCATTTTCATACGGGTCTTCACTACCTTGCTGCTTCACCGTGGATGACCATTTATTGGGGTTGAAATTGCATTACCATTTGAATCTTCTAAGAGTACGTATAATGTCAAAAGCATGATTTTATTATTTTTTATATTAATAAATTTTATCCCATGCAGGGATCATAAAACATAACTAATTTTGTATATTATTTCATGTGTTTATAAATTTGCAATGTCATTATCCTTTGTTCGTGAGTGGTTGTGTGAAACATGAATTCCCCCAAGACCTAGGACATGCCATATCGAAATTATTTTCATTTGTACGTTGGATCACATCAAAGGAGATCGATGTGGATAACATTCCAAGGTGGCATTAAGAGATAGTTGAGATAGTTAATATGTTTGAGAAGGAATTTCCGATGAGTTTCATGAACTTGCAGGTTCATCTGCTAATCCACCCAGTAGATGAGGTTGAATTATTTGGGGTTGTTTCTTGTCATTGGATGTTCTTCTTAGAGAGGTACATGAAGAAATTGAAAGGCTTTGTTCAACAAAGGGAAAAACCTGAGGGGTCTATGGCAGGAGGGGTACATATTGTATGATTCTTTCTATTATGCGAGTGATTACATCAAGTAGATTGACCACAGACCATAAGCGGTGATTTGGGACGATGAAAGGGATGAAGACAAAAGAGAAGGGTGGTTGCTCCAAATGAATGGAAAAAGGAGCTTGATAAAGAGTAAGCAACTTATAATTTTTCAAATTTACACAAAGTAAATTTTTATTTTGAACTTCGATATAGTGTATACTTTGATCTCATATGCATTATATGTCAGTTTTATTTCATCAGCGAATGCATAAATTGAAGCAATCAATTCGTTCTTTACAATTCTGAAGCGAAACGACCGTGGGTCGCATTGTACGAACAAAAGAGGATGAAATAGGATAGTGACAGGAAATAATTCAGATGGTTGAATGGTAGAAGTGTGCCTTATCCCGATCATTTAAAAGAAAATATGCCAAAAATATGCCCCAACAGTTGGGTTGCTGACGAAGATAGAGAGAAGTACTGTGCAATCGGTCACCGCGTGCTAAAGAGGATGCGCTAAACGTAGGGATTGGGTGCACCCACTAGGTAATAATCTATTTGTGTACATTTTAAACTTAATAATGCATCTTTGAAATGTAATTACATCTATATTTAATATTTTAATAGTTGGGTTATTATAAGGCACGTGACACTATGATTTTTTAATTTTTTTATAGGTCAATTTGTTCCCATCTATGTGGGCATATGGACACCATTTTAGCACAGAAAATGCCGATGATGGACACATGACACAAGACTTTGGAGTGGAAGTCGAGTTCGATCAATCTAGTCAAGATAGCCACCATGATCAAAACCTAGTATGAGGGACATTAGGTTACATCGGAAAGATACAAGAGACCATTGCAATGGATTTCTCTTCTTTCCAATGTGTTATTTTTAGGTGCAAGTGGTGGGACACATTTGATCGGAATAATGTAAAGGAAGATCGCGATAGTAGGTTGATATGTATCAACTCTAGAAAGATGTAGGATGAAGCTAAGGAGTCCATGTTTTCCCCAAACACTGCGACAAGGTGTTTTTTTACCCAGATGTGTTGGATAGGGATTGGTGGTTCATATTGAGACATGACCCTAGATCAAAACATATTTTTGAGAACAATAGTGTTATCATGCCAAGCGAGCTGGAAGATAATGAGGGTGATCATGAGAACCCAGAGTGATATGGTACATGCGTTATTTCATCATTTATACTTTTTAAGATGGGTTCTTATAAAGAAGATGACTTAATTACCTTATAACTAAGACTCTTTTTTTCAAAACATTATAATATGTATTTTTAATTAATTGGTAATTTGCATTGTGTTAATGTTAAAATCATTTCACTTGATAATTTTCAATTATGTTGATCTCGAAAACAATGACATACTATATAAAGTTCTTTTTTTATATAATGCCAATTCCTAAAATAATACAACTACTTGGTTGCTTTAAATGTGCGAATGATATCTTCAAAAGGTATATTGTTATTTTTAGTATGTAAGATCATAATAAAATTAATGAAAATTCTAAAGTACACAAATTTATTTGCATTATTTTCTAGACTTTATTGTGTTACAAAAATTCATATTATTCTAGATTTATTATTTTACAATTATTTATATTCATAAAAATTTACAATTTTACAATTATGGTATTAACAATATTTACGGTATACATTTTACTTACGGTAGTTATGGTTCAAAATTGAGAATTAATTTACAATTTTACAAATTTTAATAAATTGAATGATGACAATACATACAATTACAATTACAATTTTACAATTTCACAATACAATTACAATTTTACATACAATTACAATTACAATTTTACAATTTCACATACAATTACAATTACAATTTTATAATTTTACATACAATTACAATTTTACAATTTTACATACAATTACAATTACAATCATTTCACAATACATTAAATATTACAATTAAAATTAAAATTCTACAAATATGTTACATACAATTACAATTTTACAATTTTACATACAATTAAAATTAAAATTTCAATTACAATCACGACATAATTTTTAATAAATATCATGAATTAATATTATAAATAGCCATCAAGATCATGATAACCATCGTACAAGCATCATATTCGATTAAAAAACACATTAAAATTCGCTAACATCATCTAATCATCGTGATCATGATCATCTAACAAAACACAAGCATTGTATAACATCATCACAACACAAACATCAAATATACATCTCATGTAAAATAACTGGTAGCACATACACATCTATCTGAAAGCTGCACATTAAATGAACATATCTAACATGACCTAACGATATACACATCATGATGAACACCAACATGTAAATTAAGTACATCTGCAACATGAACATAAAATACATGGACCATATATATATATATATAATGTCAAAAATATACAACTGTAATATAACTGCATATAAATTTCAAATATCTATTGAGATTCAACAACATGATGAGCTTAGTGAAAAGAGTCGCCTTCACTAAGTGGGCCCACAGGCTATTTTTGGTGCAAGTCTATTTTTAGACTATGTCTATTTTTAGACATGGTGATCATATTTCAGAAGTTGTAGGATGTTATTTGTGGATGGTTGATCAAGTTGGAAAAATAGATGAAATTCTATTTTTATAATATTGGGCAAAGTTTATTTATAGATCGTCGATCTAAAAATAGAAGTGTCGATTATTATTAACTCTTAATAAAAATCCAACAATAAATAGCAACTTATTCTCTTGGAGCACTTAGTTTCAGTGCACAGATTTGGAAAATCAGTGGGCTGAAGGAATTACGCAATTCCTAGGGTTTATTGGTGGTTCATGCATGGAGGACTCAGTTAGAACTGAAGTGGAAAAGTTATGACAAAGTTGGAAGAGTAGTTCATGGAGTTGTTATTCAGTTTAACTCAGTTAATGGAGTTAAACTCAGTTGAGCTAGTTGTATCTAGTCTAACTGAATGATACACTAGTGAGAGTGGAGTGAATTAATTAGTTAATTAATTCACAAATAATAACTCATTAATCAACTGAACAATATATAATTTAACTACAATGCATGTCAGTTCCAGTGGAGAACCAGTGGAGAGATAGGTGAAAGGGGAAGATGGACTATCTGTTGTAACTATAGTGATGCATTAATTTCATCACACACACATTGGAGTTGCCAATGAGGATTGCACAGTCAAGGCAAGGGTAATTCAAATTCATTCTAAGCTATTCTTTAGCAGGGATTGCATAGTGGAGGCAGGCTAGCAAGTGGCAAGAAATCGATGCATGGATTTGCAGATTTCTTCTGATTAATGTGTGACGATTGATTGTACTGAGAGCTTAATGTACTAAGCTTTGTATGAGATTATTACATGATCTCCATGATACATAATATATGATATTTGGGGTTTTCAGCTTTAGGCTTTCCCGTTAAACAACTGTGTTATGTGTGATTGTTTTTATTGCTTCATGTGTTTGAAATTGAATGTTTAAATTCTGCAAAAGATTAACAGTGGAAGGATTCTTTATTTAGCAAGAAGATAAATATTGTTAGATCAGGAGAATCTAGATATATGCATGCATCTTGTATATAAATTTTATAATATCTGGCGGTACATCAATAGTAGTACTAGTCGAGGCCTTCTCCGTCGATGGTGCGGCCTTGACATGCTCAAATAGATGATGATCACATGCATGTTTGATCTGATCACGGGTCGAGTACTACCCAACCATCACGCGTACGGTACTAAGATCCTTTAAAACGACTATGGCTTATACAGGTTTAAATGAGCATGTTAGTTCGCATACACATATTAACATGAATTAAACATAATCAGGAAGCACATAACACATAAGCGAAAGACAACCAAGTTGGTAACGGAGTTCACCCCTCCAACTCACTGGGGTTACATCTCCGGACCTGCTTCAATTGGAAGGCAGATCCTTTATATTTCATCTTCAAATTAAGCTTTCATACATTCCAGTTCTATGGCTGAGCATTAGCCAAGCACTATGGCTTTCAAAGGCTAAGTTTCCTATCCTTTCTCCTCCCTTTTCAAAGGCTCACATCATGAGTTTATATAGTTTTTCCCCATAACTCCCCAATCCACAATAGTAGGATCTCAAGACATTTAAGGAAAGACAAACTCCATGATTCTAGGACTTTAAAACTTACTCAAGGCAAAAATGGCAAACCCAACTTCAAGGATCTTAACCATGCCAAGAAAGCTCAACCTCTTAATGAGAAATAGCAAATTAGTTGTGAGGTCAATTCTCACATAAAAATATTTTCTCAAAATGAATAATAAGTGAATATTTTGGTGAGTCATTTTCCACTCACTTAGAACATTATCCACTTCATAATTTTTAAATGAAATAATGAATTAATTTACTCATTACTTTGTCACCAATCATAAAGTGTCTTCATGGTGCATAAGTAAACTTCTTTGTTGGTGGAGATCCTCCTGGATCAAACCTCCCCGAAAAGAAAACTTTTGGTCTCCAAAAGTATCAGCTTCAATCCATCGTCAACTGTATGAAAATGTCTCTGAAAGGCACATTCCCACATGACTCCTTCACCTGACGTACTTCGGAATCAGAACGCAATGCCAACACCTGCAACTGCTGCAATGTGGATGTTTGAAAAGGCACATCCCTTCAAGACTCCTTCACCTGGCGTACTTCAGAATCAGAATGCAAAAGCCCACATCTGCATAAAGCTGCAACACAAATGTCTGAAAAGGAACATCCCTTCAAGATCCCTTAACCTCAGTCCTTCAGAATCGGAATGCAAAAGCCCACATCTGCATAAAGCTGCAACACAAATGTCTGAAAAGGCACATCCCTTCAAGACTCCTTCACCTGGCGTACTTCAGAATCGGAATGCAAAAGCCCACATATGCATAAAGATGCAACACAAATGTCTGAAAAGGAACATCCCTTCAAGATCCCTTCACCTCAGTCCTTCAGAATCGGAATGCAAAATCCCACATCTGCATAAAGCTGCAACACAAATGTCTGAAAAGGAACATCCCTTCAAGATCCCTTCACCTCAGTCCTTCAGAATCGGAATGCAAAAGCCCACATCTGCATAAAGCTGCAACCTGTAGCTGATCATACATGTTTACAACACTTGCCAAGGGTTCATTGGTCAAGTTTACATGCCAAAATGGCTTTAGGAAAATTTCCTGATCCCATTTGCTTACAAAGATGCCAACAAGGCTTAATGCGTAAAAAATACGCCTCTCACTCTCACTCTCCCTTACATAAGAGTGGCTAAAAACAAGCCTTTTCCAATGCTTCATAAGCATATTTTACATCATCTCTTTCATCGTTGGCCACTTTGGCCTTTTACATGACATTCAACCATTTACATGCAAAATTTTTAATGCCAACTATGGCCTCTTACATGGAAATTACCAAGTAATGTAATGTGACAAATATGTGCTCAAAGGGACAATATACAAACGGTTCAAAAAAAAAAAAAAAAAAACCCCTTTTAACATGCACGGGCTCAAACTCCTAAACAATACCAACTCACCGTGTGTGTCTTTGTCCGCTCATTCTACTGGTAGCACTCCTTTCATTCACTGCTTTCTCAGTGTTTCAATAACACAGCAAAACCATCTATAATTTTCCTGTGCCTTGGAGGGCTTCCATTGCAGTTGTTGCACAATTTGGATTAGAAAAGTCCATAAAGCATAGAACAAGAGGCTCTCCTCCAGGATTTCTGGCCTCCTTGTTTACAAGCCTAACTTACTTGAAACCAACAAAAGGGCGAAATATGTGAACTGCTTCTCTGCGAGTGCACTTAGGTGGGAGGTCCTCAACAAAGAGGGTGTTGGACGCATCTGCTGGTAGATGATCATCGGGCCTCCTCAACGAATCTCTGAGCTGGCTATCCTTGTAACCTAGCCCTTGGTGATCATAGTACGAGCTACAAAGAGATCCATCGTCATCGATAACACCGTAGTCAAAGCTTCCAAAATCTAGGAAGCTGAAATTGGATAGTTGATTTCATGCTTAAGCTGAACTCAAATGTTTGTGTTTCAAGAAGCGTTCTGGGTTAAAAATATTAGCATCATGCCCCCAGTTACAAGCATCCATTTGCACCAGCTGTATTGGAACAACTACAATAGCTCTAGCTGGCACAGTAATGTCTTGCTTCAATTTCATGTCATGCTTTAAGGAACATCGCTATAGACGTGGTCCAGCAGGTAACAACCGAGCAGACTCATGAACAGTTGCCAAGAGAAAATGCATTTTCTGCACATTGATTGCACTTGGTGGTGTCGAATTCCAACAAATTGAAACAATTTCATCATATACCTGTTGAAAGGATGACACAAATAAACTGCTTTTTCCAAATGCAGGCTGAAAAGCCTTTCCAATAAGCGGCAATCGATCCTCTACTTGCACTAAAATCTGCTACACACAATTTCACATAGTGACTACGACCACCATCAGCACTAAACATTCTTCTCATGCAACAGGCGTTGCGGCTTTGGTGAAATCCCTTGACAACAGAGATTTGAGCTACGACTGGATTGCTAATTCCACAGAGACATTAAAACTCCATGATTTCGAAAAAATAAAGAAAAACACTGTTGGAATTGAGAATGGCCGACCTGCAGTTATACGCAGACGTGGAGGAGGATCCACATCAACACACAAAATTTGATTCACGTTTGGATCTTTTAGAACATCATCATCAAAGAAGGAACACGAAGAAAACGCCCAGAGCGACTCTGCTCCAGGTCATAATCGATGCGGTGTTCGATTTCTAACTTCCCACCGCCTGAGTTCCTGGACAATAGGAGAATGCCCAACAGCTCTCTCAAACTCCTCCATGGTTAGCTGCCTGCCAGTTTCCACGTCTCTGAGTTTTTTCCACATGCCATCTTCGCCTACTTCATTCACAACAAACTCCTTTCCATTATCCAGAATGCCGATTTTGTGGCACAAAATCCGGCAATTCACTTCTATCACGGAAAACCAATCCATGAATTCCCCACCGGCCCAAATTTATCGTGGGAAATGAATTGCCTTCCCTGACTATGCTGATGACCGGTGCGGGTAAATGGGTTGTCATGGATCACGCAAAAATTAAGTGGAAGAGTTCTTCTACTGAACCTCTATCTGTGCAGAGTCCACAACCCAGCATAGTCCACGCTTCCGCTGCGCACCCTTGGCAGCCCAGCACCGGCCTTGCAGGCAGCGTACCTCTTGGCAGCAGTGGCAGTCCTCCTGTTGTTCATGGTCGATGCAGAGGGCAGTCAGCAATGACAGCCCGAATGGAAACGTTCCTGGTTGTGGATGGCAGCGTTGCAAGAATACAGGTTCCACGCAGGCATGGCCTTCAACAAACTTCTGCCTGCGGCAGCAACGAACAACAGCCTCCAGCAATCACGACCTCAAAAGAACTCTCGAGTACGCAATATGAATTTCGTTGTGCTCCAGATCTTGCAGAACGTGAGCCCAGGGCGGAGAACTTTCTGCTGATCAATGCTGATCAATGTGTGAGACATAAAAATTTCTCCGAATGTTGTCTTCTCGTTGAGCTTCGGCTTGTTCTGATATTCAATCTGCGTTCTCCTTGATTGCTCAAGCTGCAGTGCTCCATCTCCTGCCTTTGCCTTGATTTGACAAAATTTCAGGTTGCAATAACTTTTCGATCCGGAGGCTGTTTGACGCGATTCAAGCGTCGTCGGATTCCTCTTGTCGAGCTCTTCGCGATGGTGTCTTTATTTGTTGATTTCGAGTCAGACGAATTTTGAGCACTTTTCATCAAAAGACGGATACCTGCCCCCATAAAACTCGAAATTTTGCAAAATATCATAAACATAACATGCAAAAACATCATGAAATGCTTACCCAACTCGAACCAAGCATTTCCTTCTTGTAAGCGTGTTTTTTGAATGGTGAATGGAGCTTTCTTCACAAACTCTTTCGCCATATGTTTGCTTGACTCTTGGCGAATTTCGGGGTGCAAATTCCAACACTTCTTCTCCCAATGGCCACTGATTTTGCAGAAATTGCAAAAATTACGTCGTTTACCATTCAATTGTGTCTTCATGATAGGAGGATTCAGAAGGTTCTCATTCTTCTTAGTCTCTCCTCTTGTGGGCACATCTATCTTCTTAACCCACTGTTTCTTTATATGATGCTTAACTACATCACGGTTAGCAGATCTATGAAAGAAATCACTTCTCTTATATGCAAAAGTAGAATTTGAATGATTTTCATACCTTCTTTGCTTGTACTTAAATTGATGGAGACTAGGTGGCTTGATTCCTTTCTTGGAATCAGGTGATGAAGAGATGGATTTTGCTTCGGCTACCTTCGAGCATTCTCCTTCTTCCTGTCGATAACCCAAACCTGCAAATGGTTGTCTTGTTACAACCTCCAATGGCTGGGTGATTCCTTGGCCATTTATGCCAAGTCCACCTCCGCTATACCCCATCTTTGTGAGGATTTTCATGCCAACATTAGTTTCATATTGAGAGAGAACAGAACTTGAAGTGACATCATATACCTCGGTTTGACATGCAGTCTCTGTCGTCTCAACTTTCTGCAATTTAGACAATATCTCCTCTTTAGCTCGTAGCATCTCCTGAAGCTCCTGCTTATCGAGCAATAATCTTCGCAATTCTGCATTTTCGGCTTGAAGGCTTTCGTTTATCTCTTGCAACTCTTGCAGTCTTTCAGCGTGCTTCGTTCCTTTTCCCATCCTGCAAAGCAGTCACCTGCTCCGATACCACTTGATCCGATCACGGGTCGAGTACTACCCAACCATCACGCGTACGGTACTAAGATCCTTTAAAACGACTATGGCTTATACAGGTTTAAATGAGCATGTTAGTTCGTATACACATATTAACATGAATTAAACATAATCAGGAAGCACATAACACATAAGCGAAATACAACCAAATTGGTAACGGAGTTCACCCCTCCAACTCACTGGGGTTACATCTCCGTACCTGCTTCAATTGGAAGGCAGATCCTTTATATTTCATCTTCAAATTAAGCTTTCATACATTCCAGTTATATGGCTGAGCATGAGCCAAGCACTATGGCTTTCAAAGGCTAAGTTTCCTATCCTTTCTCCTCTCTTTTCAAAGGCTCACATCATGAGTTTATATAGTTTTTCCCAATAACTCCTCAATCCACAATAGTAGGATCTCAAGACATTTTAAGGAAAGACAAACTCCATGATTCTAGGACTTTAAAACTTACTCAAGGCAAAAATGGCAAACCCAACTTCAAGGATCTTAACCATGCCAAGAAAGCTCAACCTCTTAATGAGAAATAGCAAATTAGTTGTGAGGTCAATTCTCACATAAAACTAATTTCTCAAATGGAATAATAAGTGAATATTTTGGTGAGTCATTTTCCACTCACTTAGAACATTATCCACTTCATAATTTTTTAAATGAAATAATGAATTAATTCACTCATTACTTCGTCACCCATCATAAAGTGTCTTCATGGTGCATAAGTAAACTTCTTTGTTGGTGGAGATCCACCTGGATCAATGTTGATCTGGAGGTGCCTTCTAATCAGAAACTTCCTTCTGATGACTCATGGATGGTCCAGCCTGCTCAGTGGATGGTGCAGTGACCTACTTAGTCGATGGACCTACCTCCTCAGATGGACCTGTGCCCTCCTCAGGATCAGGTGCCTTCTTAGGACTAGGACATGTCTACTGAGATGGTGCAGACTGCTCAGATGATGCCTGCTCATGATCGTGACTGGATGCTATAGTCTGCTCATCATGATCATCTCCGGCGTGAGGTGGATGAGGAGGTGGAGTACTAGAACGATGATCACTCCCATCATGATCATGGTCATCAGATGATGTGATGCTCTGTCGTACTGCATCTCCACCACGCCTATCCCTCCTTGCCAGCGAGAGTGCTTTGGTAGCTCCAACAAAATGTCGCATGAGGGTCAAATTATCACGGGGCATGCCTCTCTAGATCTATGTCAGCCTATGATCAGCATGTATCTCTCTGATCATAACCGGCCTGACTCCCTCCTCAACTAGGAGTCGACAAAGTTGGTCATCCAAATCCATCCTAAATTGGGTATTCGGCCTACACCTCACACCCGTCAGTATCTGCGCCTGATCAGGACCAGGTCTGTCACCCTAATCCTCTTCCTATGTCATCTCCTCATTAACATGATCTACACCTGGATCATTCAGTGGCGGTGGAATCTCATCGCAAAAAAATGACCCAATATCTACAAAATATATATAAGTACGCAAAATTAATTAGACAATTTCATTAAACAAATTAATAAAACAATTCAAAGAACGTGTTAGAATAAATTTTATAATTATAATTAATTAATTAAGACAATAAAATGAAACTATATTAATTTAAATAAAACAATAATATTGCCTCTTACATCCGGCGGCTCAACCTGTGTGAAGAGGATGTTGGTGCACCCTCGCCAATCCAAACCAGCATACAGACATGGCATCAGAATGAAGGAGTGATCATCAACACTGGATAACAACTCCAATGCATCAGGAGATATCCTGGCAGAAAATTCAGACTCGCCCCTCTTGGGCATCATCTGGCCCCACATCTCCATCTATATGTGCAGCATCGGCCTACGAGGATGCCAAACAAAATTAGGCCTCGTCTCTGGAAACCTCTCAAAAAATAAAAAAAATAACTCTAAAGCAAAAGGGAAGGTCAAGCTGCCACATGCATGAGAACGACATCTATCTAATGTTGTACAAAACTAAGCAAAAAAATCGCAGACCATCTCACAAGTCATGGCGCCTGTAATAAAGACTCAACAAAAAATAAAAGTTGGAAACTAATGTGTTGCCCTTCACTAGTATGGTGTGCAATGGTCGTCAGCAGTAATGAGAGGCACCTCACCTCCTCTGCACCAAAGAAATAAATATGTAACTGACCACCGGACACCTGAAAATCTGTAGGAGAAAGTATATCATCGCTAATGTATCTCTGGTAGTACACCAACTGACTCCTTATTGCATAGCTGACGGGGACATCTGGGAACTGGGGAAAATTCTGTCCTCTCCTAGATAGGCTAGTAATAAAATATATGTCCTCGTCAGTGGGCATGTACCACTAGTTAGGACCGACACAGAAATCCTACTGGTGGGCATTCCACTTGAAGATGAGTTGTCCCAATAACCCATTATGGCCCTTCAGGGATGTATCCTCCTCATAGAACTTGAGGAGGCCTACCTCACTTAGGAGAAACTAGGTGGTTGTCATAATAGGGCGAGGGTACACAAGTCTCTCCCTCTGTCGTGCCTCCCACAGGTGAACCACGTTATACTGGTCATCCATATGTTTTTTTTGTTCCCTTTGTTCTCTCCGTTGACATCGCTTAATGATTCACATATTAAATACATTTTTTTTTATTAAATGAGACATGTATTTAAAATATATATATATATATATATATATATATATATATATATATAAACAGTCGATGCGCCCAAAAAAACAGTCATGCGTCGATACTTGTGCATCCGTTTTTATCACGCACCGCCCTCAGTGCGCATGGAAATTGTCTACGCACCACAAAACATAAAATGTACTTTCTTTTGCGGTGCATTGACGAAACTATCCACCCCGGGGTGGATAGTTAGGTCAACGCACCACGAAACAATAATTCATGGTCAACAGTATGATTGTTTAAACGACCACACCATTCACTATGTACCAGTGTCATAAGGGTGGTGCGTTGACCACACTATGTGCCCCGGGATGGATAGTTTGGTCAGCGCACTTCCCTCCTGAAATCAGTACATGGTCAATGGTGCGGTCCTGTAAATGCCCACACTGTTGACTATTTAGTGATGTCAGGAGGGCGGTGCACTTACTGAACTATCTGCTCTGGGGCACATAGTTTGGTCAACGCACCTCCCTCCCGACACTAGTACATAGTCAATGGTGTGGTCATTTAAATGATCGCATCGCCATGTCAGGTTTTAAAGAAAAGTACGGTGCATGTTTTCCGATACTGCACTGGAACCTGATGTAGTTTCCATTAGCATCATTCACGGTGCGGCCTGTAAATTTACAGGCAACACCGCAAACGGTGCAAGCCGAATGGCTCAAGCGCACCGCGCATTATTATTATTTTTTTTTAAATGGTAAATTTTAAGATTTTTTACAAATTTAATCCACTAAAACGTTTACTTATTGAGAAACCAGTAAAATACCTATACATTTGGTTGTCGAGGAGGCATATTTTTTGAGGAATTTGAAAAACCAAATTTTCCCACCGTTTTCCAAAATTCGAACTCCACTAGGTGACCAATGGATGGCAGCAGTGTGTGTAATGGAGCACCAATGGCATGGAACCTCACACAAGATAAATCTGCACCAGTGCTTGAGAGCTCTGGAGCACTGAAGAAGTGAAAATGTGGATTTTTCGGTCGGTAATTTTTTTTTATTTAACCTTATTTTGGTGCGTAGGTTTTTGAGACGCATTGGGTCGTGCGCGGATTTTTAAGACACAACGTGCATGTTTCTGCGTAACGCACCGGTGCACTATAGTAATTAGATGCACCAGACGAGTTTGTACGGAGAGCGTGGTGTCTCGATGTGCCTTTTTTTAGTATGCACTAGTGTGTTTTGGTTTAAACGCACCGATGCGGTTTATGATGAGAAACACGCTAGACAAAAAACATCTGCGAAAACCTCCACCCACCAACCTCCTCTAAAGACCTCTGCTACAAATAGATATCTGGGCTATTTTTATAAGTGGTTCCTCAAAAACACCCACTAGAGGGTCTTTTCCTTGTAGTGTTTTGGGTATTGGTATTCTTTCCACACTAATAATCCCTGCATTGCAAATTAATAATTTCCCCTCTCCTAATTATTTGATGGTATCAAGCCATAAAGCATCACATATTTTGGTTTGCTTTGGACTAACAAAGCACACATCAAAAACTTTGTTCAATTGAAGTTCATTATAGACTATAGGTTTGCTTTATCACGTAGGTATTTGAATTATGTGATATTATCCTCTCTCATTATAATATTAGCATTGCAATATTTATGCTTCTACTCACATTTATTAGGAACTTATGTGCTTATTATTGAAAGGTTAAAATGAGTCACTTCCCAAACACTTAACTACAAAAGGAAGGGAGTATTAGTGTGGCACGAAATCCATCTTATTACAATGGTATATCATCTTTGCACCTACCAGCCATTAAAAAAAACTATAAACATCCTATTTTACATGGAAAATGTCTCCTCATGGTATATTAATGCATCCATTAGACATGCAAACTACTTATGTTCCTTAGAGAAGCTCATAATTCTAGTTCCACAGAGAAAAATATGAATAATAGTACAAGAGAATATTATGCATGTATATTTCATGGACAAAAATAAGATTAATGGATTGCATACCTAATTAAGAAATGAGATTTTATTGTAGAGAAAGGCTTCACAATTTGTGTTATAGAGACCATTTCAACTCATGGTTTTTAAGCCACTTTAGAAATATAGAAAAAAATTTCTAAAATTTTCAATTCTAGAGAATTTCTTGATCACTTAAAACTTTGAGTTTGATGACTATCCAAGCTTACTCAAAGTGGAAAATATTCCCTTCCATGTTAACATGATTTCTTTTGGGGGAAACAAGACATAGTAGATATCACCCGATTTTTGTGAACTTCGTTGTTTGTGTAATTTTGTCATATATAATTTTATATATATAACAATTATGATATAGGGACAGGTCATAAGGGATTTATTATTGTTTGTCAATTAAAAAGTTGGCTACGGGTTGAAATCTAACAAATGACGAGATGGCGTTCTCTTTCACTCCAATCCAATAGTAATAACACGAAAATTAAATTGTTATGTATTGCGAGTAACTTTGATTTATGGATTATTAATCATAGTGGTTGAATTATTGAATAAAGGTGTCGGTATTTCACCTTTAGAACGAATATGACGGATCCACGGAAGGAGAAATCAAGAAAATCTCGCTCTTAGCCATCAAATTAAATATATTTTTTTAATGCACAAACACATATCAGATATTCGACGGTACATGGAAGCCATCACATATCCGACTCTTATCTGAAGGGACATACGTCTGATATTCGATGCCATATAGATGGAATAAAGCATTCCTGTCATACAAAATGGTTATCTTGTCAAATATCCGATGCTCAACCATAGAATTTTCTACTCCATACCGATGGAACGATGCATCTAAGATATGGAGCTCTCGTCGAACTAATTTTATATAATGACAATTATCTGATGCTCAAACATCATACTTGCTGCTCCATGCTAACTAAGGAAGCATCACACAATCTTGATCTACCGTCGATTATACAATGCTACATCGTTGGACATTCCCGTCGGAATAAACACGGTTACCGTCAAATATTTTATGCATGTGAGCATTTATACTAACGTTTTAGCATTGGATATCTAATGGATTTGAGTGTCACATAACTGACTTCGAAATGTTGGATTTTTAATGACAATTTCGACCCTTTTTTATGTCCGATAATCGACGTTTGTACCATCGAATAACTGACGTTTAATAAAGTGTCAATTATTTGACATAATGCCAATGATAAGTTGATTCGATCTAATGTTTCGAATAGTCAATGCCAATAAGTTGCATATCCGACGAATAGTCGTATTTTGGCCTCATTTTATACTAATGTTGTGAGACTACAAGCATATAAATAGATATCCCTCAAGCATCAAAACAAGGACAATAAATTAGCCCCAAGGTATGATGGCCCTTATAAGTTGTTATAGAGGATTAGAAGTGTGGCTTACAAATTGGATTTTTCTCCATCTTTATTTGTACATCCAATATTCTATTTTTCTTTCTTAAATAAGGTAATTAGTGATGAGATCCTAGTCGAAACTATTCTACAAGATATTAATGAAGAAGAAAATATAATACTAGAACCAAAAAAAATATTGGAAACAAGGATGAAGTGGCTAAGAAATCAAGTAATTACTAAGTACCTCATTAAATGGAATAACCTACCATTGGAAGAAGCAACATCAGAAGATGATTTGTTCAAGTAGAAACACCCATAGATAGTCAAGTGTTGAGGACAACACTTCTTTAATGGGAGGGGCATGTTAAGCCCTATATAAGACTCATATTAACCATATAACCCCTTATAAAACCATATATATTGAGTGATTACATTTCTATTATTATATTGATATGTAGGCTAGAACCCCTCATGGTCCCAATTTATTATAATAGTGCCATTTTTCTCCTATATATACACTAAGGAGAGCTAGTCTTAGGATCATCAAATATTGTCTTGTACATTGTATTCATTGTAAAAAGGAGGTTTCTCCCTCGAGGAGGACTATAATTATTTATTTCTTATAATTTTTAAGGTGCAAGGTTTATAAAAAATATCCATGGTGGTTTATAGATCAATTGTGGTGAAAAAATCATAGTTGAATATATTGAAAAAGGTGAAGAGAATATTAAGGATTTTTGGAAAAAAATGTTGACAAGTTGTAGGGCATATATTTTACCTATATATTACTCTTTGAGTTTGTTATGAAGATTGTAGAACTTGAAGTACATGAGATATAAATGGGAGTATACAAAATAGTTCTATATAATTTTTATAAGACCAATATAAAATGTCAATTGGGGTTATATTAGGTGGTATGGTATAATGGTTGTTATCTCCCCAACCCAAGTTCAATTCCATTTGAATGACATGATAATGAGAAATATTGTTGTAATGGCTCCTTTCCTATGAATATTGTTGTATTGACCCTCACTCCCTCCCTTGGGCTAAGACAAAGGATGATTTACCTTGAAAAAAAAAGCCAGGACAAAATGGGGGAAGTCCTAAACCTATTATAAGGTATGTAAGTTTTTCATTTTTCTATTCAAATTGAATTTAATGCATTAATATTTCAATTAATGGTGGGGGATTATTGCTTGGACTTGAGAGTTAAGGATAAGTTGATCGAGAAGAAACATATTGTAAAGGATCAAAGAACACAATGGGTGGAAGAGCACAATCAAGAGAGAATGTAGGTGAAGATGAAGCTAGTGCTAGTAATATAGACCATCTTGCATGGAGAAGACATGTTTCCATCATAGGAATAGGTCTAGTTAGAGGAAAAGGTATGGGTTCTATATTGAATGGTATTTGTTTTTTTTATGTGGAACAAATGGAGATTGAGTATGAGTGTTCGTAAATTGAGAATGTGTTGACGGTGTTGGAAATCCATCAACTGAGGGGTCTCCCTAATGTGAAGTCCCAATTAGAGCTCACAATGCTTGGAGTAAGATCCCCATCTGGAATATCTGCTTGGTTTCCATGTAATCTTAAAGATATTCCTTGACTCTAACTCTTAGCAAGAGAGAGGAGTGTGCATGTGCCTTCGAAAAGAAAGGGGGGTTTTCCTGGTGAGTGTTCAATCGTATGTGTGTCAAAGTCCTTCTATTGTAGGGGGAGAGAAAAAGGTGAGCTTCTAAGAGAGAGGTAATAGTACCACCCAAGAAGAGACACACACAAACAATAAGGTCCATCTAACATCTTACGGAATAGTCCACAACATAACCAGTGAATGAGAAACATTTGTCTAATATCCTGCGGAATAGTCCACAAGGATGGGACAACAATAACATGCATTACAACACATTTTCAATAAGATAAGTACTAAAACAACCAAAGTAGTTTAACTATCTTAGCACATGTGAAGGAAAACATGAAATACAAACATCCGCAGAATAGTCTTAAAAACATTCAAAATTCATGCATGAATAACGTGTTGCTATTAAGGCTTATGTTATTAAGTACAATTTCCAAGACACGTGTATACAATGAACATCACTAGCTCCAATAGTGGATCGTTGGAGCCACTCCTTGCTCCACAAAAGAACTAGTTTGTCTCTCTAATTTTTGTTGGTGGAACCAAGATGAAAATTCCTTTGCTCATACAATGAGGGAGTATATATAACCAAGGGGTGATGCTGCACCCTCCTTGTGACTCTTTGACTACCCTCATGACTATTTTCATTCCCGTGACTTTTTTACTTACATGACTCTTCATATTCCATGTGTGTCCTTTGGACTTCCACTTTACATTACATTTTAAATATAATTTACATGGTCCACAATAATGATGTGGAATATGACAACTTATGACATGACATGAAATGACACTACTGACATGGACTACTTGATGATGTGGAAATGTCAAGCCATTGTTGTTGATATGTCTTGAGTGTATTCTTTTCACCTCCATGTGGCTTGGTGATAGGGGATCACAAACTAGTTTCCCTTTTCTTTCTCTCGATCGATAAGATTACAAACTCAGCTTCAAAGTTGTCTCTCGACATGTTTCCCTCTTCCATCTCCTTATTCATCATATTTCCATGACATGATAGAGTACATGTTCCTTCAATTCACTCATGATGATATGACATCAATATGAAAACCCCTAGCCTATGATGATCAATTTTGATCCATAAACTGAGCTAGGAACAAGTGACAGGCTGGGAAGGGAGTCTCAGTGACTACATAGTTTCACAATTCAAGCAGGAAAGGGGAAGCCTAAAGCCTTGAGATTCTGTAGTGAGCAGTTTCGGTATGGCTGAGTAACAATATTGGGCAGTTTCCGGAGCCAGTGGGACAGGTTGAAGGGATGGGCACTGGGAGAGCTCACTGCACAGTTCTTAGGGACAAGGAAGGTTGAGCTACTGCGCAACTGTGAATTTCAAGGGCTCATGGATTGAGCTTAATACTTGAGGATGTGAATTTTGTAGTTCAATCCAGACTAGAGGTCATGACTACACAATTCTCAAGGTCAAGGTCAAGGCTTTCTCATAGAAATTACGCAGTGCAACATCCCTAGGAGGTAGGAAATTCACACTGTGAAGTACCAAGAAACAAGGTCACAGCTATAGGATTGATACTGCGTAGTGTGAAGCTTATGGAGGTTGAATGAAGTTAGGTTTCTTGGTCGGGAGGTTTTTCCGAAAATGGCTAAGTGTGGGATCAGTGAGATTAGTGTGAATGGTGATAAAACTTTGAATGTGCTCACACACTTAGAATAATTTGATGACTCAAAAACATAGATCATCCATGACACATGAACGAATAATTTCCCTACGTGTGACAACTTTAGGACAAGTTACGCCAAGTGTAACACTAAGGATACACTTTGCGATGACCATGACAACACTTGTGCGACAGTGCTTAAAACTTTGAGAATGAGTGCAAAGGATACTTACATGGTTATAGAAACTCATTTACAAATATTTTACCTCTTAAAACCACCAAAACCAGCCTATACACACAATATGATAGCCAACATGCGAAAAGAAGAAATTTTTCCAAAGGGAGCGAAATACCTCAAGAAAAAACATGGAATGATTTCCAATGGTTGCAACGACACATGAAATTGATGACATGATGATGTGGCAATGATAAGTTTTATTTCTAGTTGTTTCTTTCTTTGTTTCAGATATGCTTTGTTCCTCATATCTAGACCTCCAACGAGTTGTAAATCTGATGGAGTATTCCTGCGGTCATGGTCTTTGATCTTCTGTTGTAATCCAGCGTTCCTTTGTCTTATTGTCTAATTATCATATTATATATTAAGCTCCTTGTCTGTCTTCTAGCGTGTCCTCCTTTTTATCTCTTCCTTCAACATCTTTCCATGGCATGATAGAAATTATGCATCTAAAATTTACTCGTGACAAGACAGCATCAGTCTAATAAACCCCTGGACTAAGATGTTGCATGATGATCCATTTACTAAGTCAGAACCGATCAGTGGGCCAAGAGATAGGTTTAGAGACTGCGCATTTGTGCAACTCACACAGCAGAGGTAGAGTTCAAGCTTTGAGACTGCACAGTGCGTAGCTCGGGCCAGACTGAGGGAAAAAATTGCATAGTATAAACTGAGGGAAAAAAATTTGCAGTTTCTAGAGGCAAGGGGAAACTGAGCTTGTGCACTAAGGTAATTTTCTAGAATTTGGCTAAGTGAGTGATCAGTGAGACCCGTGATAAAATTGATAGGAATTGACCATGATCACACACTTAGACACTTGGCGACATAAAATAAATCATCCAGAATACATGAATACATAATTTTCTTAGTTTGAAACATTACAAGAACAACCCATCACCACAAATCCTTCTCCTTGAAACAAACCAATACTGCACTTTGCATGATTAGCAACAATTCCCATGCCAGAAGACGACATTTTATATATAAAGATAAAAGTGTGAACGACACATGCGATATGAAAGCGACAATGACAGTAACACATGCAAAAGAAAATATAACATGAAAGCGACAGTAATTAGGTGAAAGCAAGCGAAAGCGACAGCTGAAAACATGAAAGTGACACTTGTGAAAACTAAGTTGCGAAGGAGCGACAATTTTTAAAACTCACTTAAATGGAAAATACAAATGTTGCTAGAATGTGAGAAACTATCATTGCCAGTGTGCATTGACTGTTGACATGAATTGGACATCACACATGCACAATCCTAATGGAACATACTATGCTTGTCAAAGCTCACATAGAAGAATGCACTCATGAACTTATTGTGGACTGAGCATGTGAGTGAAAGTGACTTCAACACTTCCAATTCAAGAGAGAGATCAAAAGCATCATCTGACTAAGAAGTGACTATGGAACGACTGATCGCCAAATCCATGAAAGGCTCCAAATTCGAGTGTATGCAAAATATTGGAGGGCGTTTGTCACAGAGACAACACTTGGTGACACACTGGTAGAACTCCATCTTCTCTTCCTGTGTCAATTATTTTATGCAGGGTCAATGTATTTAGGAAGTATTGATTCATTGTTCAGTTTACCATGGCTTCCTCACTTACCCCATGCATAAACATAGTCCCCTTCATCCCTTTACTTGGTTGAACAAAAACATAATATCAACGATCACACAATGTTCTGAATAAGGATAGGGTAATGAATTTCGTGAGTTTTAAATTTTCAGAGTATAGTTGTTCATCTCTAGTGTTGCTCTGCTACCAGCAGGCCTATAAAGTATCTCAACAGAGTCACTTCAGTGACACAAGCATTTCTCCACTTCTAGTGAGCCTAGACAATACCTGGTGGAGTTTCTTTCTTCACCTCTCTACACATGAATCCTTTCTCTTCTTTCACCTTTATTTATTTATTTTAAAAGGACTGTGCATTGGTACTTATTTAATTATGGGAAGCATAGGATCCTGACTTATTGAGAGCAAGAAAGGTTTTCCCTTCAAAGTAGCATATGTAAGACCTCTGAAATTGGTTTTCTCGTTTAGATTTTCCCCTTGTCCTTCTCTATTTGATTGGATCAGCTTGAAAACATCAAATGAGTGCAGGCATGAGGTTTCTAGAATAGACAAGGATGTCATGGTTCGACATAAGGCTTTCTAAATGAAAGGATCGTATTTTACGTCAGAACATCATTGAGAAAAATATGTAACCTAGATAAGGAAGGAGGACAAAGAGCTAGCCAAATGTTGTGGTGTCACAAAGTCCTTTTATATTTTTCCTTATTCCCTTTCGGTCCAATGAAGTATCTTCATGCAAAGTTTTATTCAACACGCGAAAGGAAAATATATGTTGCAACAAGAATGTGAAACGAAAGCACAAACAAAAGAAGCTAAACCAAATATTATGCATGAAAGAAGTAAGAAAAGACAAGAAAGAAAAGAAGAGTAAGACGAGATGGGTGCAAGAGAAGGAAAACTAAGATGCAACTAATCCTACTCCTAACCTAATAGCTATATGGTTGGGGTCATGTATAATGAAATTTCCAGTGAAACCACTTAAGTTGTTCCTGACCTGCATCCACAAAGATACGAATAGTTAAAACATATATAAAGTAATGTGCAAGAGAAAAGATGATAGATTGAATAATTTTCACAACAAAAGGAAGGTCTTGCATGTGGGTGAAAAGATTTGTCATAAACACTAATTTCAGCAATTTCATGTTCTTACCTTTTCGATGAATACCATATTTCAACAAACCTTGGGATATTCTCACAAATGTGTCTCCATCAACACCAGACTCTATAGCAAGCACGAGGGAAGATAAATACTTGTTGTTTGTGAGAGAGCTTACCAAGAAGACTTTTCCAACCTTTCAATGATTAGATAGCGAAATTCATGATAATCCTCTTGAGAACCCCAAAATATTTGAAAAGATAAATTCTCATTTAGAGGCAAGGGATTATGATGGGAATCTTGTGAGGGAAAATAAATCTAATCATATTCAACAATCCTGTCGAGATAATGAGGAGCTGACATAACCATCAACAAAGGGTGAAGTGCCGAGCAACCGCTCAACAAAAATCCGAATAGTGAGATGTTGAACGATGAAGATTAAGGGATGTAAAACAACTAACATTGGATATGCTGATGAGAAAATGATAAAATCAATGACAATCATCAAGGAAAAAATAATGATCAGATGATATAATTAAGGCATCAGATTCCCAGTTGCGAAGATAAATCATTTTGAAAAGTTTTTTGAATGCTCCGAACAATCGAACCAACTTCCTCAAAAGCCAAATGTGACAAACCATTTTTCTGTAACTGGTGAAAATATCTGCAAGCATCGTCATTTCCAAAATAATTTAAAAGGAATGTCAGCACAACAAATACAAGATATTAGTCAGGAGATGGTGAATGAAGAAGAAGTTGATTCATACAATAACTTGTGCTCAACTTCAAAATTCCATGACTCTATGAGAGATACACATTCCAAACCCAAGTTTAATAAGAGAGATTTGCACGAAGATGAATGAACTGAGAAATATTCTTGAACCTGGTCAGAAGTAAAATCTTGAAAATTTGAAATATCATACCTGAAATACCAAACATTTTTCAAAAAGAAATTTTCATCGAGTGAAACCATGCAAAGAAAAGGATTGTGCGGGAGAAACCAAATTTGACTTAGTTCATGGGGTTTATCATAGTAACAAGATCCTTACATAACCATCAACGGAAGTTGAAGTGCCTCGACTCCTTGATAAGTCTTGGAACTTTCCAGGTTTATAAAATTGCATATTGAATATTGTACAAGATCATGCATGATTTGAGGATAATTGATACCACAATTTCAATAAGACCACTACCCACCGGATGGAAGCCACCTCTATCACCAATTTTACAGAATTTTCCAACTTCAACAACTAGATTACCCAAGTCGAAATATTCTTCTGATCGCAAATTTGAAGATGTGTGAATTGGAGAAATTTCATGAGAAATCTAGTTTGGATATTTTCCTTCATGCAAGAGAAGAGATGATGAGGGATGGAAGGAGTACTCAATGATTTGATTGTTTTCATTTTCATCATGGTTCATCTCACCACCTTGTGTCAATTGAGAAGATAAATCATTAGATGGATAACCTGAAGAGCATGGAGTATCTATGTCGTAAGCAAATGCATCGCAAATAGTAGAACACGAGTGATAGTGAGATGAAGAGGAAGTTTTGATAAGAAAAAATTCTTTGACCAAATCAAACTCTAGATGTAAATTAAAATCTTCATGAGAAATTGAAAGATTAACTAATGCAATTGGGAATTCGTCATCATATACATCAACATAATCATCTTCATCAGAATGATTGTTACCCAAGACTGTGGATTGATTGAAAGAACTGATTGCATTTTATTGACTACCGAGATTAGTAGATAAAAAATAATTCAAGAATGGGAGTGCATTATCTTCACATGGTGTATTTTGGAAAATAGAAGAAATATTGAAATTATCCTCGCATTCCTTCTCCCCTACCTGTGTAATGTGACTACCTTGTATCTTATCACAATTTGAACTAGCAACGTGAAAATCAAGAGAGTGAGGAAATCAAGCTGGTGGAATAGATTTTTCAAACAAATCATGGTACAAAGATTCATGGCATGTAAATGGTAGAGGATAACAAAAATCTAGAATGGATATGAGACTAAGGTTATCAATAACAACATCATCTTGTAGAATGGAGGAGATAGTCTTCGCCATGGGTTTCATGGGTCGATCTGGAATTTCCTCCATTGAATCTGAATCATGAAAATGAAAGAAGAATAAGAAGATGGATTAGGAATTTGATTTGCAAAATTCCCAAATTTACAATCACCGCAAGGAGGTGCCTGCATTGGGACTGGAAAAGGAGGAGGATAAGGAACAAAAGGAATAATAGGTTCCTCCTCTGAAATTATGGGTGTCTCCTGGTTTACAAGAGTTGGGGATTGTTAGAGTCCTATATTATAGGAATCTTTTTCATTTTAGTCTTTCTATTAATTTTATATGTGTAGGTGTCTTAATTCATTTTACAAGTCAAAACATGAATGGTCATGACATCAGAATATAAGACAACAATCAACAGGGAAATTGCTACACTTTTGCCAAGCTAACTCATTTTGATGAAGAAATCATGTTTTTTTGCATTTGATCCTTGAATGAAGACATGTAGGAGGTTTTTTTGTGAATTTTTGAATCCTCTGCAATTCATTTTCTCACTCAGAAAAACAATTTTGGGTTATGTTGTGTGAATGGAGGTGTGTTGTGCAACGGAGATACGTTTTTGCTCCAAGAAGAAAGTTTGGGATTTGAAGGTTCTCATTTTTCATAGGATAATTCTCACAAGTTCAAAACCTTGAATGGGTCATTCCATGTCATCTCAGTACCCTCATCATGTCAGATGGTGGCCGGAGATAGTATAATATTGAAGTGTTGCGCTTATGTGATGCGCTTTCACACAGTCACTGTATTTTCACCATATCTCTTAAAGGTTGTACCTATTTTCCATGAAAGTTTTACAAGAAATGTATGTATCTAATCTGAATAAACACACTTAATTTCAGGTCAAAAATCTTCACATTTTTTGAGAAACGGTGCACCATCATCTACAACTATTTTCAGATTTTCTCGAGATATGTGAGTCGGATTTGGGTAAAAAATTTTGTGGATAAGTATTATGATGATATTAACTTTCTGTTAGGATATATTAAAAAAATATATTCGTTGTGATTTTGTGTTATTTTGAATTAGGAGGTTGTGCAGCATCGACGCTACGCTTTCACACAGTCAACTTCAAGAGTCATTTCTAACCAATTGGAGATGATTTTTTGAAAACCAAAAGACATTTTTCTCCATAATGGGACAAATAAAAAAAATTCTCTAATGTTTTACACATCTATCAAGGTTTTGGAGACATGAAACTATATTCGATGCCTATTTTTCAAAAAAAACAAAATCAACATTTTTCTTCCTGTTTCAGAAATTATTTTTTGGCATACTTTTCGAACATATGGAAATGAATTAAAAAAAAAAAAAAAAAAAAAAAAAAAAAAATTGTCAATGATGGGCCAAGGAACAAAAACCTATTTCAGTTTTTGCATAGGTGTTATGGTTTGGGAATTACGGGTGTCACTTTAAGACCTATTTTTCACAATTTCGCCAAGCCAGATTTGTTGATAGAGTTCTATAATTTTTTTAAATTCAACTTGGTGGACCTTCAAATTGGCATAATTGATTCCAAAATGATTTAGATGATTAATTTTTAATATCTTTCAACCAAATCCCACGATTTTATCTTTAGTTGGCATATTTTTTGTTAGTCAAAAACCAAATCCTTATTAGTAGGATATGAACATATTTTCCAAATATTTTATTCCTAAAGTATTGTAACCTCTTCCTATCTTTGGGAAAAGGTGAATTTTGACTCCCTTTGACTTAGGAAGAGAATATTGTATATAATTCATGAATATAAATGTATAAAAGGTTGGTCAGATTGGAGAGAAAGTGAATTTCTTTGCATTGTATTTCTAAATATTTTTTCTAGTGAATGAAAGACAGAAGGTGATTTGCAGGGATTTATGTGTCAAATATTGATGATGTTGTGCTCCCCTAATATATTTGTAAGTGTGTCTTATGTTCTTATATATCTTGAATTTATGTTCTTCATGCTTGTAAAAGCCATATGTTTAACTCATAATTCATCTAAAAGATGTTCTGATTTAGTTTTTCCAAGTGATCCATGTTTTCCTCTTAAAGAATCATTCATAATTTATCTGTATTTTGATACTCTTCTTTTTTTTTCCATGTTTTCTCACACTCACCCTCCTACAAAGAATTAATTCCATCACCAACACTACCTACCTTTCCCATGTGGAGATATCGTTTCTCTCTTCATCATATCACTAGATAAATAATCAATTTGACATGACTCCATGCCCAACGGATATGTCTCCTTTCTTACCAGAAAACCTTTGAAAATCACACCTTATTGAGAACTATATCTAGCCTAATATCAGATTAGTTGAACAACCTAAGTGAGAGAGACATCTCCAAGGCTAGAAGGAATATATTCTGGCATACAAGTGGTTTTTGGTTACCTCTGAAATTTCTCTCCTCGGCCTAGGGAAATTTACGGAGTGCTAAAATTTTGTCGTCGTTGCAAGGGAGCGAAAGGTTCCATCTTCCTTGGGAAAAATCATCAAAGTTTCATATATGATTTTTGATGGTGGACAGTAGTGAGATGCGAGAAGGTTGTGTATTATTCACTGGGAAACTCCATTTTCAAGAATTCAGTTACCAGAGCATTCATGGCGACTTCACCGTTCAAAGAATTTGGAGCTTGAATTGCCTAATATATCAAAATGGCAGGGTATTTGGCAGACACTATTTCTATTAAAGTTTTAAAAGAATACTGGGATAATTTTTATCATGATCTAATTGATGAATATTTCTCTAATTTATTACCTATTTATTTAAATTCATGCAAATGTATATCTGAAGATAAATTCACTTTTAGAGGAGTTTTCTCACAAACTTGAGAAGGACATTCAGGTCTTAATGTAATATTCCCAAATAGGAAAAACAGGAATATAGTGCAAAATGCTGGAATATAAGTGTATAAAATCATGTAAAAAAAAGAGGCTAATATGGATATCTTCTATCACAATAACAGCAGCAAAATATGCATAAGAAATGGGCCATAAGATGTACAATAAGATAGAGCAAGCCTCCAATGGACAAAACCCTCAAAAGAGGTGTTTCTACTATATATCAAAATGTTGGAAGAGTGCTACAATGTAGTTTAAAAGGCACTGCTACAGCAAATGAAGATACAAAATAACATGGGCTGATATATGCCTCAAAAGATAGATCTAATACTGATCTAGGCACTATACAACCTCCAATGAAGAACCCCTCAAGGGTTTTCAACAAAACACCATGTACAAGATGGGAATCTAAGCCCTAGGGCTGAAGATCCACTATAACATATAGATCTGGAAAGTGTTGCTGATCTGATATAATAATTAATTCAGCCTCCTCTAATAGATCTCCTAGATGAAAGGTTGATCCCTTCACTATCAAATCTCCTCTCCAAATGGTGTACTGAAACCACCCAGCAACTCCTCCCTCAAAATAACGCAGATTTGGAAGGAAATTGCGTTGTAGGGGAAAATAAATATGTGTCCTGATGCCAAGATTTGAAAATATGCACAAGGACCTTCCTTACTATCCTCCCAATGGAAAGGAACCTTTCTCCACTGAAAATAAGTACTGAAGTGACCTAAAGATGGTCTCCACTATTGCAACCTACAAAACAACTCAACCCTCAATAGGATCTTTGTTGTAGATGTAAGATGACGCTTTGGCGAAATGCCTGATAGTGGAAGTGAAGTACAAGACTCCTCCAAGAGCTTCTCAATGGAAGAGGTGGGATTCCCAATCAGGAACACCCAGTGCTAAACAGCACTAGTATTCTCAGCTAAACAACCAAAGAAAGATATATGTCTAAACAGACCATATATTCAGAAATATAATCACCAATACATAATGAATATGGCTTCCATCCTCTTCCTTTTATAAGATATGAGCTTCCAAACCCTAAGCCCCATTCATTTATGACCTTAATTCCATGCAAGGTGTCTCCATCTAAAACTGCGTTGTCCCTCATTGATTGCCACTCCTCCATGACAGCGATGTTGATTTGGTCAAGGTTGACCTAGTCAAGATGTTCCAGCCCCTTTTCACACCTAAGGGTGCTTAATTAATCTGCCAAGATGTTTTCCTTTTACATTGGCATTGATTTATTCATTATTAAGGAGACTTATGGACCTCCATTTTCCTCTTATTCATAAAACAAGACAGCAGAACAAAAATTAATATTCCAACTAGCTCATGGCTAATTGGGAATATTACAATCCTCCCTTCCCAAATGTTGCTTGTCCTCAAGCAACTAACAAGGTGAGTGTTGCAACTCTTCTCCTCCACCATTGGTGACACTATCATGTGATAAGCTTCCCTCATATGTTAAGTTTCTCCCAATCCATCCCTCCACGAAATTCTCCTCCAAAGTTCTCATGAGATGCAAATGTTTCATCCCACAAGGAAGCAATAGATCCAATGAAACAAACATGGTTTGCCCAATGTTATCCCTGAAACATGTAGCATAATAAACATGGAGAATCTCTCTCCCATAGGGCGCATACATTCCTCCCATCCTCCCTCCAATCATTCCCATAAAAAGAATAAGCACATCATCAATGTATGGGATCAAAACTAAGTACATACAAACGAAAATATGTAAAAATGGAGGTAGGTCATAGTCCCACATGTGGAACCAACACAGTATATCTCCTGACTGCATCAGATAGTGATATGGTAAGTGGTTTCCCCACCACTTACTTTATGCCCAAGTCTTCTCACAATGGCTGAAAATGTGAGGTATGTTTGGTGCCTTTGGAGTGCACCCAGAGTGATACAACATCTCCCTATATCCTCCAAGGGAGTGGCCATGTTCAGAAATGTTTATGGCCCAAAGTTGGCCATGAAATTTATACGGAAGAATTCTCTTCCTTGGAGAAATGGCCTGCATATGCATGGTAAAGGAATGCAAATATTCATCAAATAAAACATTATGTACATAAGCATGTTCCTTACCAAAATTTACATTCATACAAATGGAGTGGTCCCTAGATAGATCCCCTCTCATTCCAAAAGAGGAAAGAGGTGGTTGTGATAACTCCTTCATTGAGTTATGTATCTCCCCTATATCCACATGGTTCATGCATCTTTGAAAATGCTGATATAGTTCCTCTTCAAAGACTTCCCAAGTGTAGCTCTCCATGATAGTGTTGTAGTCTCTCATGGAATAAGTATGGCTGAAAAGGAATTCTTCATGTGCTCTTTGTAGCAACTTCTCCTTGAGCTTGGAGGCTCTAGATAAGAATATCCTACCATGATAATACATGACTTAATCTTGACTGAATAGCCCTCTTCATGTATTTGGTCATCAAGTATCATGCATGTAAAAATATCCTTGGAATAATCCACCAACATCTGGGATTTCCAATATGGATCAATCTTCCATAGTGATAGCACTGATGATTTATCACAAAGAACATTTGTCATATGGCTGCCCTTCTCCTTGACATCTCCCATGCCAAAGGTATATGTTGGAAGGCTGCTATCCTTCCCATGCTTCTCCTCCTACAGCGTAGAATCTGAAATGAGAGTCGGTAATGATGATGTTGGGAGAATGTCTCCCTCAACCTTGAGTCTACCCAAGACTCTCAGCGTTGTCTCTTGGCCTTATAATACTCCCATTCTTCCTAGATCTATGAATGGTGCATCATGATGTGAGACATGTCTCACCAAATCTGGATCAGGTGGCCTCCCAGGTGGTTTTCCACAAAACAATGATGTCTCATGGGCCAATATCATATGCATAATAGATGGAACTATTAGGTCCTTTCTTCCACTGCCCAAATCAGTCTACCTCTTTTGTGCATCAACTTTCTGAAATAGATAGGAGTGTGTGATTTCGATCATATGATGTTGGTCCTCCTCCCTATCCTCTTCTTTCATCTTCAAGGTCTCACAATCTATCAATGATGGCACATGTTGCTCATGGACTATGCCTTGATCTTCACATGTGAGATTATTTGGAATTTCTTGCAAGGGTACAGGAATTCCTCTCATTAGAGAAATTGCTCCATCTTCCTCTCTATGAGGTACTAGATCTGCTCCTGATGTGACAGTGTTGTTACCTCTTACCTTCTCTTCCCCTTCATCATGAATGGAGGTTTCCTCATCATCATTAAGAGGCTCTTTGTTTAGTTCCTCTTTTGAAAAAGAGATCTCTGCGTCTTCCTTTTGAGAAGAGAGCTCTTTCTGAAGTGGGGATCTTGCCTCTAGCAAGGTATTCTGCAATTTTTTAACCCCCTCAATAGCATTATGGAATGGATTTGGGTTTATAGATCCTTCCAAATCATGCAAAGGTTTTGTTTTTTTAGGCTTGGCTAGCTCAACCAAGGATGTTTCAGAATGTTTTACATCAAATATTCTCACTAACCTCCTAGTGAAATTTGCATAAGTAGATACATTTACATGATTCAAGGAAGAAGTTTCATAAAACCACCAAGCATAAGCCTTACCTTCAAGATGCAGCGTTGCTACTCTAATGGCTTCATCTTCTGAAACTTGGTGTTGCTACAAATAGGTGTTTATCTCCTTCACCCAAGCCCTAGTTGTGCATCTAGGTGACCCATCAAAATTAGATAGAAAGAATCTACCAAAATCATGTTGCTTGCACCTTTTGCTTCTATCATGGTTGCTAGGTCTTCTATTCTCCTTGATATTAAAAAAATATTGGAAGTTTAGATGATCTTTGAACCTCTGTGATTGAGATTCATATTCTTGAAGATAGTCACCAAGATTCTCCCCCTTTGGCACATCTTCTTCCTCCATCTCTCTTGCTATGAACATAGGCATGGTAGAGCGTTGTAGATATGATTGTGTGGTTGAATGCTCATACCCATAATATGAAAATCTGGAGCTTTCTCTATGCACAAGCACTTTTGGAGAATTTATACATCTCTCCATCCTCATTTCTATGAAGTCTTTGTTAATGCCCTGAATAGTTTGGAAAATAAGTCTTGAGAACTCCTTCCTTTTCACTCCTCTCAATAAAGGGGTTTTACCCTTGTCCTCTTTATCATTTGTATAATCAAACTTCCGGTGTCTTCTTCTTTGATACCTCTTCTCTCTATCAGTAAGAGGATCTCCTTATTCATATGACATATTGGCTTTTCAAGATGCACAGGCTGTGCCAAGATTATGCTCTGATACCACTGTAATATTCCTAAATGGGAAAAGTAGGAATATAGTGCAAAATGATGGAATAGTAGTGTATAACATCATGTAAAAACAAGAGGCTAATATGGAGACATTCTAATCATAATAACAGCAGAAAAATATGCATTAAAAATGGGCCATAAGATGTACAATAAGATAGAACAAGCATCCAATGTACAAAACCCTCAAAAGAGGTGCTGCTACTATATATCAAAATGTCAAAAGATTGCTACAGCGATGTTTAAAAGGCACTGCTACAGAAAATGAAGATACAAAATAACATGGGCTGATATATGCCTCAAAAGATAGATCTAATACTGATCTAGGCACTATACAACCTCTAATGAAGAACCCCTTAAGGGTTTTCATCAAAACACCATGTACAAGATGGGAATCTAAGCCCTAGGGTTGAAGATCCACTGCAACATATAGATCTGGAAAGTGTGGCTGATCTGATATAATAATTAATGCAGCCTCCTCCAATAGATCTCCTAGATGAAAGGCTTATCCCTTCACTAGAAAATCTCCTCTCCAAATGGTGTACTAAAACCACCCAGCAACTCCTCCCTCAAAATAACGCAGGTCTGGAAAGAAACTGCGCTGTAGGGGCAAATAAATATGTGGCTTGATGCCAAGATCTGAAAATATGCACAATGGCCTTCCTTATTGTCCTCCCAATGGAAAGGAACCTTTCTCCACTAAAAATAAGTACTAAAGTGACCCAAAGATGGTATCCACTACTACAACCTACAAAACAACTCAACCCTCAACAGGATCTGCGTTGTAGATGTAAGATGAAGCTTTAGCCAAATGCCTGATAGTGGAAGTGAAGTACAAGATTCCTCCAAGAGCTTCTCAATGGAAGAGGTGGGATTCCCGATCAGCAACACCCAGTGCTAAACAGAACTTGCAATCTCAGCTAAACAGCCAAATAAATCTATATGTCTAAACAGACCATATATTCAGAAATATAATCACCAATACATAATGAATATGGTTTCCATCCTCTTCCGTTTATAAGATATGAGCTTCCAAACCCTAAGCCCCATTCATTTATGACCCTACTTCCATGCAAGGTGTCTCCATCTAAAACTGCATTGTCCCTCATTGATTGCCACTCCTCCATGACAGCGTTGTTGATTTGGTCAAGGTTGACCCAGTCAAGATGTTCCAACCCCCTTTCACACCTAAGGGTGCTTAATTAAGCTGCCAATATGTTTTCCTTTTACATTGGAATTGATTTATTCATTATTAAGGAGACTTATGGACCTCCGTTGTCCTCTTATTCATAAAACAAGACAACAAAACAAAAATTAATATTCCAACTAGCTCATGGCTAATTGGGAATATTACACTTAAATGTTCAAATTCAGTCTTACAATTTTCAAGATCAAAACAAGTTTTTTGAGGACCTTTTCGAGTTGCCTTTATTTACTAAGATTGAAGGATGTTTTGTTTTTAAACATGAAATTAACTATATACAGTTGAAACTAGGGGTTGATTTAAACAAAACATAAGAGCAGTCTCATCACGGCAATCAAATTATAGAACTTATTGATGATCAAAAAATGAAATATGTTTTCTTTGATCCTCTAGTTGAGTATATGGAAGAATTTCTCAGCTTAAATCCACGGCCATGTTTTCACTGTGAAAAACAAATATATCATCAGATGCCTTCTTTGTTACATGTTCCAATTTTTTTCTTGTTGAAGGACAATCACGTAGCCATATTAGCTGAGAAACTACTTGACTGGTTATATTGGCATTTCAGTGTTATTTGATTGAGAATTTGGTTTCAACAACCTAGATTAAGCTGGTTTTTTTTAAATAAGCTCACAAATTCGAGCATCATTTTTCAGCAGTGTGTAGTTTTGGTTTTTAGTAGTGAGGTTTTAAACATTGTTTTCAGTTTGCAGAATAAGTTGGTTGAAAGAGAAAGTACAGGTTTCAGAATAGATTGCAGGTTTCAATATTGGGAACAACCCAATGGATAAGGCTACTATTCTACGATGTTCTTGGCACCTCACAGGGAGGATGCCATCCCCGTTGGAGCCTATGGTAGAGCCCTTATATTATAGGAATCTTTGTCATTTCAATATTTCTATTAATTTTAGATTTGTAGGTGTCTTTAGTCAATTTCCATGTCAAATCATGAATGGTCATGACATCAGAATACATGACAACGATCAAGAGGACAATTGTTGCACTTTTTCCAAGGTAAATAATTTTGATGAATAAATAATGGTTTTTGGCATTTGGTCCTTGAATGAAGACATGTAGGAGGTTTTATTTTAATATTTGAATCCTCTCCAAGTCATTTTTCTCTGTCAGAAGATCAGTGTTGGGTCATGTCATGTGGATGGAGGTGTGTTGTGCAACTACGTTGTGTTTTTTCTCCAAGAAGAAGGTTTGGGGATTGAAGGTTTGAATTTGGCCTAGGATAATTCTCAAAGGTTTAAAACATTGAATGGGTCATTCCATTCCATCCTAGTACCCTTAGCATGTCAGATGATGGCCAGGGATAGTATAAGCTTGGAGTGTTGCGCTTTCACACAGACACTGTATATTTTCACCATATATCTTTAACCATGTACCTATTTTACAATAATTTTTTATAGTAAATGTATGGAGGTAATATGAATAAACCCACTTAATTTCAGGCCAAAATTCTTCACGGTTTCCGATAAACGGGCCACCATTATCTACATTCATTTTTTGTTTTTTCTCGATATTCATGAGTCGAATTTGGCTCAAATGTTTTGTGGAGAAGGTTTATGATGATATTATTTTTTTGTCGAAACCTAAGTTCAATCCCAATTACTATTCAGGAGATATTAAAAAAATATAGTTGTTGTTTTTTTGTGTTCTGTTGAATTAGGAGGTTGTGCAGCATCGGCGCTGCGCTTTCATACATTCAACTTCAAGAGTCGTTTCTTACCAACTGGAGATGAATTTTTGAAAACAAAAAGAGGGTTCTATCAAGAATGAGACAAGAAAAAAAAATTCTCTCTCGGGTTTTACACAAATATCATTGTTTGGAATATATGCAACTATATTTGAGGAGTATTTTTCAAAAAAATAAAATTTTGCATTTTTCTTCCTGTTTTAGTCATTATTTTTTTGGCACGCTTTTCTAACATATGGAAATGAATTTTTGAAAAATAAAATATGTTTTTTTTCAATAATGGACGAAATAACAAAAAAAATTTCATTTTTTTCAAAGGTATTATGGTTTAGGAATTACAAGTGTCACTTTGAGACCCATTTTTCACAATTTCACAAGCCAAATTTGCTAACAGAGTTTTAGAATTTTTTGAAATTCGACTTGGTGGACCTCTAACTTGGCATAATTGATTCCAAAATTATTTGGATGATGAATTTTTAAGATTTTTATACCAAATCCCATGATTTTCTCTTCATTTAGCATATTTTTTATTATTCAAAAACCAAATCCTAGTTAGTAGGGTATGAGCATATTTTCCAAATATTTTATTCCTAAAGCATTGTAACCTCTTCCTATCTTTGGGAAAAGGTATATTTAGACCTCCTTTGACTTATTAAGTGCGTATTGTATATAATTCATGAATATGACTATAGAAAAGGTTGTTCAGATTGGAGAGAAAGAGACCTTGTGTGAATTTTATTTCTGAATAGTTTTTCCAGTGAATGAAAGACAAGGTGATTTGCAGGGATTCATGTGTCATATCTTGATGGTGTTGTTCTTCCTTCTAGTTGTAAGTTTTTCATATATTTTTACATATATTGAATGTATGTTCTTCATGCTTGGAAAAACCATATGTTTAACTCAGAATTCATCTAAAGATATTACTCTGATTTAGTTTTTCCAAGTGATATATGTTTTCCTCTTAAAGCAACTTTCAGAATTTATCTGTAGTTTTATACTCTCTGTGATGTTTCCATAATTTCTCACACTCACCCTCCTACAATGAATTAATTCCATCACCAAGATTTCCTAACTTTTCCCTGTGGATAAACCATTTCTCTCTTCATCATATCACTGGACAAACAATCAATTTGACATGACTCCATGCCCAATGGATTTATCTCCTTTCTTACCATCAAACCTTTGAAAATCTCACCTTATTGAGCATTATATCTAGACTAATAACACATTAGTTGAATAACCTAAGTGAGAGAGCCCTATCCAAGGCTATAAGGGTTATATTCTAGCCTAAAAGTGGTTTTTGGTTACCTCTGAAATTTCTCTCGCCAGCCTAGGGAAATTTGCGAAGTGCTAACATGGATGAAGAAACATCAGGTGGTTTACATTCAAACTGATTCAAAGAAATCTGAACCATATCTTGAAAAATTTTCTCACAGAAATCTTGATCCATATCTTCTTCAGGAAACTCACAACATAAATGAAGGAATTTGTTAGCGAAATCCTCAACTGATTCATCAGGCTCCATTCCAAGTTGATTGATTCTTTTGTGAACATCTCAGTTGTCATACCAATTGAAATCTTGATGAAGATCCTTAGTAAAATGACAAAGAGAGTGAATGGAAGAATATGATAAGGTATGACACCAATTCTTAATGCGACCTTTGAGAGTGAGGGTGAATAGAAGACGCATAACACCTTCATCATTGATTTGGACAGTTTTACAAAAGCCAAGAAAATTATTTATGTGTCTGGATAAAAAAATATCTCCCTTGCCATTAAACTTGAACTAAGACAATGCATGAACAAGCTATGTGGGGATTGAAATTTTTCCAGGACCAAGGTTATAAAAACACCCCGATATTGTGATTTGGGAAAGAGCCATTTATGATAGGAGATTAAAACTAGACTCAATGGGCTCAACTTGTCATATGGCCCTCCTAGTGCCATTATTGACAGTGCTGGAAATTCGTCAACCAAGGGGTCTCTCCGATGTGAACTCCCAATTAGACCTCACACCGTTTGGAGTAGGAGCCACATCTGAAATATTAACCCAGTTTCCATGTATTCTTAAATATATGCCTTGACTCTAACCATTAGCAAGAGAGAGGAGTGCACATGTGCCTTAGAAAAGAAATGGGGTGTGTACGGTGAGTGTTTGATCGTATGTGTGTCAAAGTGTTGAAAAGTAAACAAGAAATTTGTGTCTAATTTAATTTTCCCTTAATTAAATTGGACAATAAAATGTAATCTTATCTCATAATCACTTGTAATAGTTAACTGAATGTGATAAACTTAGTTAGCTCATGAATTTCGAGTTGAGGGTGGTTGGTGAGGCATGCAGGGTGATTCTATTAGTTATGAAGTTTGAATTTCAGTTAGTGCATTAGTTTAATGCACAAGAAATCAATTAACTCAATTAATTGAGTTAAAGTGAGTTGAACTAGTTGTAACTATTTGTTGCACTAGTGAGAGATCAAGTGAATTAAATAAGATTTAATTCACATGCATTGATCTACCATGCAATTGATGATTTACTATTAATAGCTGCATGCATGTCAGTTTTAGTGGAGACCCAGTTGAGACAAAGTTTAAAGGGATGTTAACTATCAGTTGTATCATTAGTAGGTTTATCGCATGCAGCAAGACATCCATTGGATTTCCCATGAGCATTGTGCAGTTTTGGAAGGCTGGATTTCCTAAAGAATAGGTATTGCATTCCACATAAATTGTACAAGCAAGGAAGGCTAGTTAGAGGTGGGAAATTGGCTAAGTGTTGGTCGATTTTGCCCGGGTTAGTGTGAGATAGTTGTGAGAGTGCAGGAGACTCTTGTGAGAAGAGTGCATTGTAATGGTTTCACGATTCCATGGTGAATATACAATAGAAGATAGAGGGGTTTTGAGCAGCAATCTTTCCATGGGAAAATATATGTGTTGTGGTTTGATTTGCTTCTTTCTTTACTTGTTGTGATTGGTGATCGTGTTTACTTTCTGCAATTTATTTGTAGAAGGATTCAATATCTAGCTTTAGTACATTGCTTGATCGGATTGAATTCGTTGATATACATATGTTTGTATAATTTATACACAAAGTCCTTCTACTGTGGGGGGAGAGAAAAAGGTGAGCCTCTAATAGAGAGGTAATAGTACCACCTAAGAAGAGACACACGGAAACAACAAGATATGTCTAACATCCAGTGGAATAATCCACAACATATGCGATGGTCATTATAACCAATTAATGAGAAAGGCCTATCTAATATCCCACGGAATAGTCCACAAGAATGGGACAAAAATAACATCCATTACAACACATTCTCAATAAGATAAGTACTAAAACAACCGAAGTAGTTCAACTATATTAGCACATGTGAAAGCAAACATAAAATACAAACATCCGAAAAATAGTCTTACAAACATTAATAATTCATGCATGAATAATGTGCTATACTTGAAGGCTTATATTATTAAGTAAAAGTTACAAGACACATGTATACAATGAAAATCACTAGCTCCAATAGTGGAGTGTTGGATCCACTCCTTGCTCCACAACAGAGCTAGCTTATCTCTCTAATGCTTTGCTAGTAGAGCCAAGGTGAAAATTCATTTGCTCATACAATGAGGGAGTATATATAACCAAGGGGTAATGCTTCATCCTCCTTGTGACTCTTTGACTACACTTATGACTGATTGATTTCCCATGACTTTTCAACTTACATGACTCTTCATATCCCATGTGTGTCCTTTAGACTTCAACTTTATAACACATTTTGAATACAATTTACATGGTCCACAATAATGATGTGGCATATGACAACTCATGACATGACATGACATGACATTACTAACATGGGCTACTTGATGATGTGTAAATTTTAACCCACTACTGTTGTTGTGTCTTGAGTGTCTTCTTTTCACCTTCACATGGCTTGGTGATAGGGGATATTCAATGATCTCATGTCTTGGGTGGTGATCACAATCTGGTGTCCCTTTGCTTTCCCTCGATTGATCAACTTGCAAGTTTAGTTACAAAGGTATCTCTCAACATGTTTCCCTCTTCCATATCCTTCCTCATTGTATTTCCATGACATGATAGAGTCCTTGTTTGTGCAATTCACTCATGACGAGATGACATCAATCTGAAAACCCCTAACCTACGATGATGCATTCTAATCCATAAATTGAGCCCGAAACAAGTGACAAGTGTTGTGTCTCAATCTAGTCTCCTAAACTGAGTTCATTTAATTGTCAACCAGGATTTGTAAACTGCTGAAGTGAAATGTACCATATGTACCTAGGTGCTTGTTTCCTAGTGCGTTGTGTGTAGTGTTTTGTGATGTTTTGATCTTTTATGTTGATTTATGATGTTTTTGGTCTTTTGAAGTTTTGTGTTTACAATGAAAGTGCCTAGAAAACTAATGAAAAGAAATTGGTGGTCAAAAACACAGTTAAGCCTAATGTATGGAATGGCAAGTGTAATAAAAAATACTGAAGCAACATCTGAACTATGACTGAATAGAAACAAGAGCTTGATGATGACTCTTTAAACAAATGACACAAACTAGACTTTGAGAAATGATCACTAAATATGCAAGTTTTCTAACTGGACAGTTAGACACTAATCATGATGTAACATTCTATTCTAAGCTCATCTATTCCATGACTAATTCCTAGTTCTATTCTGCAATTTCAATTGAAGGTCACAGAGCTTATACTCAAAGAGTTATTGGTTTCTTTTCAAGGTAGTTCTATTGAGGAAGAGCTCTATTTATGGTGAGGAATTTGCAGTGATATTTCAGACCTTGTAATGATGTTCTCTTCTGTTCCTAAGGTTATGGATCACTGGTGGTTTTCAGAACAAAAAGATATTTGTAAATAATGAAGGCTGTCTTATGAATCCTATCAACTAAAGTGATCTAATGTGCAAAGGGTGACAATGTGACTATGAGATGTAAGTGCAATGAATTAATTTAAACATGAGCTTAAGATGCTTCTGAACTAGAACAATGTCAAACTATAAGCCATCATCAAACTTGAAACGAAGTAGCTGGACATGAATTAAATGCAAAATGAAACTCCGGAGCGTTCTAACTAACATGCATTATTCTATGAAGTTACACAATCTGTTTTTTCATCATGAGTGATATTTTGGAAAAGTTCCTTCTTGTGGAAGAGGTAGAACAGTTCTGACTGTGTAATTGTATGCAATTGAAAGCAAATGAACTGAAAGCAAATGAAAAACTAAGTTGTCACATCACGGTCATATCTTGAACTTCTTAAGGATGTCTTGGAAGAATTTCTTCTTGTGGAAGAGTGATTAGGACAAGTGCAACTGTGATAGTGAAGACTAGAAACTACAACTAATTCCTACAATACTATAGCTATTCATCATTTGTTGTTATGATCTGTTGGAAGAATGTCTTCTTGTGAAAGAACTGGAATGAATATAACTACAGTATCTAGTTAAAAGCAAATACAAATTCAACTCCTATCCTACAGTACCATAGTCATTAAACATTCATATTTTAGTCTATTGGAAGAGTGTCTTCTTGTGGAAGAACTGGAACGAATATGACTACAGTAGCTAGTTAAAACAAATACAAATTTAACTCCTATCCTACAATACCATAGTCATTTAAACATTCATCATTTTAGTCTGTTGGAAGAGTGTCTTCTTATGGAAGAACTAGAATGAGTACGACTACAGTAGATAAAACAAAACAACTACTAATTCAAATGCAGAACGTAAAGACAACTAGGAAAAACTTATCTAGTTTACGCAAAGGAAATCCGTGCAAGGGGCAGGGGCCCTCTACCACTTGACGGCATTCAACTCCAAATTAAATCACGCCTTCAAGATAATTTTTTCTGCTCCATTAACGATGCAATAGTTTGAACATAATGCTCTGTGTCTTCAAAGACGTAACACAGAGTTTACACAAAATCTAGCAGCAAATCTAACACAAAATTTCTCTAACTAAGCTCTCGGCCTACTCAAGAGTTTATAAAGTAAATGCAAATAACAATAATTACAATAATTTAGGAATGATGTCTTTCCTTATCCAAATCATCTTAGGAGTCTTTGAGGTGGCTGCGTGAAGGAGAAAAGACACCTGGACTGAGACAGTCTTAGTAGGAGTCTTCCTTCACAAATGTGTTCCCACGTGCATAACCGTACCCAGAATTCATTTCCTCTTCCATGATGAGCAACACACCATGTAGGCACGACGTGGATCATGCCCATATGCGCTTTTCCTCAAGAGGCCACCTGGAACATACTCAAACATAAAGGTAGCTGCAGAATCGCCGGTTAGCTACGGAATGCATGCATTCTGCAGCTAGTTCCGGTCAAAATGCTTAACAATGGCAACAATCACAAAATTCAACAAGTCAGTTATGTAAACCATTCTAGAAGTAATTCTAACTATTTTTATTGATCAATTGGGTTTAAAATGGAAATGGACAAGGGAAAAATGAGGTAAAATGAGGTGAAGGAAAGCACAAATTTGAGGCTCAACATACCCCCACTGCTGCCTCTTTGCATGTCCTCATGCAAATTATCCTATGAATTCTGAGGCTTCTGCAAGGACATCTAATCCCCTTCTTCTCCTTTGTCTGAAAGCTAGAGGCCTTCTGGGTTTCCTGATCACAAGTTTGAACCTGAGGTTTGTGAGTGCTCTGATCAACTTTTTGTTCCTTGTCTTCATCTTCTCATTGGTTCTCTCCACTTTGTCTATATGCAGGGATAAGGTTGAGTTCATGTCAGTCTTGAGCTTGATTTGATCTTTGAGAATTTCATTCTCATTTTTGATGTGCCTATTCAATAATTCCAACTCATACCTATCCCTCCTTAATATATCAATTTCAGTCAGTGGAGGACTGGGGGTTCTCTCTTCTCTTTCTGAAGCTATCCTCTCTAAAGTTTCCACATAATCATAGATTTCCTGTTGAGCAGGATCAATCTCAGGGGTACCTTCATAAAAATCTTCATCATCATACTCTTCCATGGATGTTTCTTCATCTTCAATATTGATTACCCCTGTTTGTTTGATTGATGTTTTCTTCAGTTTTCCTTTTAATCTGTGGCTTCTCCTAAGTTGAGAGGACCCCTCTCCTTTCTCTATAACAGATTCCTTGATTATCTTTTTTTCCTTTAGTTGGCTCTTGATTCGAGTCAACTTCTCCAAAATGACTTCTTCACTGCTTTCTTGAACTGGTTTGTCAATTTTACGTTTTGAAGTCCTCCATTTCCTACTTCTCTTTGTGGGCTGTGGTTCAGGTGATAGTTCTTTTGCTTCTTCAAAATGATTTCTTATTAAGAAATCATCCCATGTATCATTTGTTTTGGATAGATGATGCTCAATTAAAATTTTGACCAACCCATGATGATACAGGGTTGTCTCCAAAAACTGAACTCTTCTCTGAACACAGGAAGCCATTTTCTTTAGACTTTGATACAAGAAATATGGTAAATTCAAATCTTCTCCCAGAAAATGCAACATTAGCCTAATGTGGTAGACATAAAATGTTCCATATCTACCCTCACATGTAACAAATTTTTGTAAAAGAAGTAGTATGTTTCTCCATTTGCTTTTCAATGCTGTACTGGGAATTCCTTTCTTGAACACACTAACATCCATATTTGGTGATTTCAAAATTTGTTTCCAGGAGTCATTGTGGAATTCCCTATTTTTAAACCATCTTTCTCCAGTTCTGGAAAATCCTATAGCCTCTGCTATAAAAACTTCAGTAACAGTAAACTTGACATCCCCTATTTCAACTTCAGTACCTTGGAATGATCTGGCAAATGTTTTGGTGACTTCCTTATGGAAGCCATTAAATTTTTCCAAGAATTGAAGCCATCCTATTTGTTGTAACATCTCCTTGCATTGTGGGTAACCTTCTAAATATTTTGATCCTATAGGCTCAGTCCTTACGATGAAACCCATGATGTTTTTCAATATCAAATTAACACTCTTCTCTACCCACAAAACAATGTCTTTTACTTTCGGATAAAAATGGCTTCAAGCTCTAAATGAAAATGGCTTCAATTTTGGAATGACATACCTTTGATTTATAATAGCAACAGCTTCAAAATCTCTGGTTGGTATGCCTCTGTTTGATAATGAAGAATGCCTTCGACACCTCGGACTGATGTACTTCTGTTGGACTTTGGAGAGATATGAAAGCAATTTCAATTTTCGAGCTAATATGTCTCTGATAGACAGTGGTAGATGATTTCAAGTTTCTTTTTTTTGTGCAATACCTCCGTCTTTGGTAACAGAAAGACTTCAAAACCAATCACTACCACACCTCTGTCTTTGGTAGCAAAAGTCTTCAATTTTAGCACCTCTGTCTTCTGGTAGCAACAGGCTTTAAACTCTACACGGCCACAATTCTGTGTTGACAGTGAAAAATGCTCCAAACTTCGTTCACAGTGATATGCTATCTGTTCACGGGATGAAGTGGTTTTGAGTTCTCAAACTGTTATACTTCCAAATTTACCTCTTCTGTTCTGCTCCTGATGATAATAATGCTATGCCTTCGGAATGGAATACTGGCTACGGAATGAAGTTATGGCAAATGGTCACGGCATAGAGTGGTGGAGTGAGGTGGAGGATTGTATTAATGATTGAGGAGACGGCGGAGGATTTACGACGGCAGGAAAAATCTTCATCATTAAATAACTTGGTTAAGATTCGTGGGAAATTCAAATGCTTTGGCCGTTTCACCGCTTAAATGCTATCGGATAGAAAATTTGAATTGGAAGATTTTAATACAAAGTCTGTAGAGGGTTTGTTTGGTGTTTGATCAATAAAACAATTAAAACAACTTTTCGAATAATCCACAACTAAACTATGCTAAACTTTTATGAAGTGCCATCGTAATTTAAATTTGTTTCCTCTGCCCTTTATTTGATGTTCTTGTAGCCTTTGTCTTCTCTGCTCATCTTTGGAGGAATATTTCACAATTTTCTTGATATTTTTGATTCATGAATTCACTGGATCACTTTGTTGTAATTCTGATGTCTGCTGGTTGATGCCTTCAGGGTTCATAGCTGCGAAAGGACTGTCGGGCTGCAGAAAGGCTGATCAGCTGCAGAATGTTCACTGAGCTGCAGAATGTTCCTGTAGAACACTTTAATCATGAAAATGAAGTGTTTCTGGAGGATGGGTGAAATGTTATGAAAATGGATGAAAATGCATGATGGATTATGATATGTATGAAGTGGATAATGGAATAAAATGGATTCAGTTCATGGAATAAAGGAACATAAGGGCTGTACTGCAATTCATGACATATTTTATTCATTTGCAGCAAGATATCAAATTCTATGTTTTGACATGAAAATGAAGTGAATGGAAGATGGAGTGAAATGAATGAGATGTGGAATGGAGTGAAATGTGAATGATGGATGAGATGAAGTATGGATGGATAAGTGAATGGAGTGAGATGAAATGAATCATAAGTACTATGGCACTGAACTTATGATTTTTATAACAGCTGCTTAGAAACAAAGATGGGAAAAGTTAGAGTGTCAGAGAGACTCTGATTTTCACCCTATCTTTTCTGTATAAACATGCCAATCAGTGATTGGTTTTCATGTTTATACCTTTATTTTTTTTATTTTTTATTTTTTTTTTCAAAAGAGAAATGCTTCAGAAAATTTAATCAAGTTGATGAAGAAGAGAGACTCTTCTTCATTAACTTCACATCATTGTCTCCTTGGAACTTCTTGACAAACTCTTCTCTTGAGAGTGGCTTGTGGTATAGCTTCGGTCTATGGCCATTCACAAGAAAAGTGACCTCCTCTTCATCTATAGTTCTGATTTTTACTGCCCCATTATCAAAAATTCGAACAATTTCATATGGCCCAAGCCAATGTGTCCGAAATTTCCCTTGAAAATCCTTGAATTTTGAATCAAACAAGAGAGCCCAATCACCCTCTTTAAATTTCTTCTCTTTGATGTACTTGTCATGCCATCTAGCCCTTTGCTATTGGACTAGACTTGTTTTCTGAACTGCATCTTGTCTGATCTCATCCAATTCATTAATTTGCTCCAGTCTATGCTTTTGTGCCTCCGTTAGATCAAGTCCTAGCTGAACTCCCATCTTGAATGTTTGAATTTGGAACTCTATAGGAAACAAAACTTGCTTCCCATAAACAAGCTCATAAGGAGTATGGCCTGTTGTGTTTCTCCATGTAGTTCTATAGGCCCACAAGGCTTCAGGAAGCCTATCTACCCAATCTCTTCTATGTAAATGAACAGTCCTTGTTAGGATTCCTTCAATGACCTTATTAGTAGATTCCACTTGACCATTTGCTTGTGGATGATAAGGAGTAGATTTTCTATGTCTGATTTTGTACTTCTCCATCATTTTCTCCACTAGCCTTGATGTAAATTGAGCTCCTTGATTTGTAACAATTTCCCTTGGGACACCAAAACGAGTAAAAATATCCTCAAAAAGAAAAGTAACTACAGATGATTCATTAGCAACAAGTAATGGTTTAGCTTCTACCCACTTAGTAACATAATCAGTGCAAACTAATATGTATTTCTTTTGTCTTGATGGAGGACTTATAGGTCCTACAAAATCCAAGGCCCATTTTTCAAAAGGTTCAATGTGTACCCGAGGTTGTAATGGCATCTCACCTGAAGGAGAAGGTTTCCCTACCCTTTGGCAACTGTCACACCTTTTGACATATTCCCTTGCATCTTTAAACAAAGATGGCCAATAATATCCTAAGTTAAGGATCTTATAGGCTATCCTCTTATCTGCAAAGTGTCCGCCACAAGGTTCATCATGACATGCCTTGAGAATTTCAGGCATCTCATCTTCATGAACACACCTTCTAATGATCAAATCTGGACCTGTCTTGTACAACTCATTAGCGACCCATGAATATCTTGCACTATCATTAATGATTTTTCTTTTATCCCTTGCATTCATAATTGAGGGAAATTTTCCTGAAACTAAATAATTAGCAATATCAGCAAACCATGGAGTTTGAGTAGAAACTGCAAAAAGATATTCATCAGGAAATTGATCTTCAACCGGAGTGTCATCTTTGATATTTTGAATTCTAGACAGAAAGTCAGCCACAATGTTTTGTTTTCCAGGCCTATCTAGAATAGTAATGTTGAATTCTTGCAATAATAACAACCATCTTATAACTCTACCATTAGTGATTGATTTATTCATTAAATATCTAATGGCAGAATGATCAGTGTGAATAAAAGTTTCATAGCCTATTATATAGTGTCTAAATTTGTGAATGGCATGAACAACAGCTAAAAACTCTTTTTCAGTTACAGTATAGTTTAACTCTGCAGGAGTCAAATTTTTACTGATATAATAGATGGCATAGGGAATTAAATCTTTCTGTCCCAATACTGCTCCCAGAGCTGTATCGGAAGCATCCGTCGAGATATGAAAAGGTAACTTCCAGTTAGGTCCCCTTAATATAGGTGCTTCAGAAATTTTGGTTTTCAGGGTTTCAAAAGCTAACTGGCAATCAGAAGTCCACTTAAATTCACAATCTTTGGTGAGTAATTTGAAGAGAGGAGATGATATTTTGGTGAAGTTTTCTATAAATCTCCGATAGTACCCCGTAAATCCTAGAAAACTTCTTACATCCCTTTGACAACTTGGAATGGATAGGTTAGAAATGACTTCAACTTTCGCCTCATCAACTCTAATCCCATCCCCTGAAATGTGGTGCCCTAAAACAATACCTTCAATGAACATCATAAAACATTTTTCATGACTAAGAGAAAGGTTTGCTTCTTGACATCTTTTTAAGACCTTTTCCAAGTTTTCTAAAGCCTCTTCAAATGTATCCCCATAAATTGTAAAATCATCCATGTACACCTCTACACAGTCATGTATCAGATCAGAAAAAATTCCTAATACTGCCCTTTGGAATGTTGCAGGTGCATTGCACAATCAAAATGGCAATACTCGGTAGGCATAGGTACCCCAAGGACAAGTAAATGTGGTTTTATCTTGGTCTTCAAGTGCTACTTGGATTTGATTGTAACCACTAAATCCATCCAGGAATGAAAAGTACTTTTTACCTGCTAATGTATCTAATACTTGATCTATGAAAGGTAAGGGAAAATGTTCTTTAAGAGTAGCTTTATTCAGTTCTCGATAGTCAACACACACCCTCCATTTTCCATTTTTCTTAGGTACAATTACTAAAGGGGAAACCCACTGACTATCTGAAATAGGATAGATGAAGTTAACATTTAACAATTTTTGTAATTCTTCCTTGACAATTTCCCTAATATTTGGATTCATCCGTCTTTGAGGCTGTCTGATTGGTTTGCAATTTGCCTCTATATAGATGTGATGAGTACAAGTCTTGGGACTTATCCCTTTCATGTCAGTGTATTCCCATGCATATGCAGAAGAATGTCTCTGTAATACTTTGACTAGATTTTCTTGTTGAGATTTTTCCAGGTTTTTGTTTATGTTCAAGGTTTTGCCTGGAAAAATTTCACTTGTAGAACTGCCAAATTTGTCCATAGAATGAAGAGACATCTGTCTAGATGACAAGAACTCAATATTGGATTTCTCTTGAAATGATTCTTGTTTGTGCTCTGGAGAATATTCAAAATTTTCTAGAGTATTCAGAATTTGATTATCTTCACTAATTTCTGAAATTGTGAAGAGTGGTTGCAAATATTCTTCATCCTCTATCCATTGAGTGTCATCTAGATCTGTAATTGTCCTAGTTGGAGGATATAAAGTGAATTTCTTTGTTGAACTTCCATCAGAAATATACATATCACCGGACCTACAACTAATAAAAGCATCAGCTGTAGCCAACCAAGGTCTTCCTAGTATGACAGGATGGCCTCCTAGATTATTCTTGGGTGTCAGGATCATGAAATCCATAGGGTACTCCCAAGAGTCTAGGGACACTGGAATGTCTTCTATTACCCCATCTGGTCTGATCACAGATCTATCTGCTAGTTGTAATAGTGTGGGTGTAAAGAGAAGATTAGGAAGTTTCAGTTTGTCCATGATTTGTCTAGTCATGATATTTATTGCTGCTCCTAAGTCAATGAGTGTGTTTTGAATTTCAATTCCATTGATGTGAATTTTGACAACTGGATTTCCTGGGTCAAGATACTTTGGAATAGTAGTCTTACCCATCATAATGTCTGCTATTTGTCCTACCAGTTGAATTTTCTTGGTTTCTCTTATTCTTTTCTTTGTTGTCTTCATACTCAACTCCTTTATTGTTTTGGCTAAAATTGGGATTTCTTTGATGGCTTGCAATAATGGAATTTTAATGCAAACATTTCTCAATTCATCCAAGAAATCATAATTAGGCACCATTATTTGTTTTTCTACACCTTTGTCAATTTGTAATCTTTCCGGAAAGGGAGGTATAGAAGTAGATGTGGATGGTTGCTCTAATACTGGAGTTGGGCTTATTGGATCTTTTTGTTTCAGCTTTTCAATGTTTTGGCCTTGAAAGGATGTTTCTTCCTCAAGACTTTTATTAACCCGTAGGGAGTCTTCCTCAGAATTATCTTGTTCTTGTATGATCACATAAGGTTTCCTCTTCTCAAGTATCCTTCCAGACCTAAGTTGAACATCACTAAGGTCTAGAGGAGTAATTAAATAAGTTGGAAATTGTTGTCCTTCTATCATATATGTATTCTGAGGATTCTTATTATTGGGGTTTGGTATGGGCTAAGCTGGTAATTGATTGGATTTTTGAGGGAATGGTAATGGAAGTGGTTGATTTTGATGAGGTTGGTTCAAATGATGTTGTTGTGAATTTTGTTGAAAATTTTGTTGAAGATTTTGAGGAAAATTTTGTTGAGGATTTTGAGGATAAAATTGTGGATATGGTGGATAGGATGGTGGATACTGATAATATGGAGAGTATATTCCATAGGGACCTTGTGATCCTTGTGCCCAAGCTTGAGATTGATTTTGGAATTGGGGCCAAGGTTGTTGCCAAGAATTCCAAGGTGGAGGTTGATTATACATTTGATCATGAAATCCCTGTGTCTGAGATCCCTGCCAAGGTCTTCTAGATACAAAGTTAAGAGATTCTGTGGAATCTGTAGGAGTTTCTTCCTAAAAAACAGCCTTGAGACCAGGAAGAGAAGGACAATGCTTGGTCTCATGTTTCTCAGAACAAATAACACAGGTTTCTACAACTTTTACATCTAAAGGACACTCTCTCAAGGCATGTTTCTTCCTACATTTGGGACAAAAGATTGCCAAGGCATCAGATTCAGCCTTTTGCTTGTTTTGTATCTTGAGGGTGTCTATTTGTTCACTAAGACTCCCTAAGATGTCAGATTTGAAATCATCAAGCATGTGTCCTATTTCTGATCTACTTACTGTCCCAGAAGCAGATTTACTTGCCCTTGCAAGAGCAGGATCTCTTGGACCTTTGACAGTTTTAGATTTCCCTCTAGAAAGGTTGATACATAACTCAGATATTTCAGGTAATGTGAGTTGTGATATATCCCCTTTTCCCATCATGTTAAGGATATCCAACCATTCATCCCTAATGGTTTTCAACAAAAGAGCTTTTAAAGTGTCTTGATCTAGGTTTTCCATTTGTGCTCTTTTTATGTTGTATTTAAATCTTTCCAACAAATCTTCTAAGTTTTCATCTTCTTTTTGTAACATCTTGAACACTTCTTCCTTATGATTAACCGGCATACAATAATCCAAGTATCTCTCTAGAAATGCTTGTTTCATGTCTCCCCATGTCCTAATGGAACTACTGCTTAAGCTCATAAACCACTTCAATGCTGCTCCTTTCAGAGTTGAAGGAAATAATTTCAATTTTTGGGCATCTTGAAGGTAGTCATAAGTCCTACACAATACTTCAAATTCGAATAAGAAAGTTTCAGGATCCTCAGTTTTAAGTCCATAGAAGTTCGGAAGGACAGAAGGTGAAATGTTTTTCATGGTTGTATTGGTCTCTTCATCAAGTATAGGGAACCCAAAAGAGCTTCCTATTCTATTTATTCCTCCATCTCTACCTCTACCTCCTCTTCCTCCTTCTCCTCTACCTCTACCTCTACCTCCTCCAATTAATGTGTGTTCTCCATTAACAACTCCTCCTCCTCCTTCTTCTGCCATGGTTGACTCTCCTGTGGAAGTAGAAAAATTTGTATCCTTGACAAAAGTTTTTGGATCCTCTTCTATGGCAGGTTTAGTGGATGAAGTGGAAGGTTTCTCTAATGGAATAGGTGACCTTAGATCTTCTAGAAGTCCAAGATCAGTAAAAGATGGAAGATGGGTTTGAGTTGAAGGTGTACTAGCTCTGGATCTAGATGAAACAAGTGGTGTTCTAGATGTCAAACTTCTGCCTCTGTTGCTTATAAATCTTCCCCTTGAATCTCTCTCCCTACGCATAAAATTGTTTTTGGATGCTAAGAAACAAAGGTTACCTAGTTTTCACTTCCCCGGCAACGGCGCCAAAATGTTGTGTCTCACTTTAGTCTCCTAAACTGAGTTCATTTAATTGTCAACCAGGATTTGTAAACTGCTGAAGTGAAATGTACCATATGTACCTAGGTGCTTGTTTCCTAGTGCGTTGTGTGTAGTGTTTTGTGATGTTTTGGTCTTTTATGTTGATTTATGATGTTTTTGGTCTTTTGAAGTTTTGTGTTTACAATGAAAGTGCCTAGAAAACTAATGAAAAGAAATTGGTGGTCAAAAACACAGTTGAGCCTAATGTATGGAATGGAAAATGTAATCAAAAATACTGAAGCAACATCTGAACTATGACTGAATAGAAACAAGAGATTGATGATGACTTCTTAAACAAATGACACAAACTAGACTTTGAGAAATGATCACTAAATATGCAAGTTTTCTAACTAGACAGTTAGACACTAATCATGATGTAACATTCTATTCTAAGCTCATCTATTCCATGACTAATTCCTAGTTATATTCTGCAATTTCAATTGAAGGTCACAGAGCTTATACTCAAAGAGTTATTGGTTTCTTTTCAAGGTAGTTCTGTTGAGGAAGAGCTCTGTTTATGGTGAGGAATTTGCAGTGATATTTCAGACCTTGTAATGATGTTATCTTCTGTTCCTAAGGTTATGGATCACTGGTGGTTTTCAGAACAAAAATATATTTGTAAATAATGAAGGCTGTCTTATGAATCCTATCAACTAAAGTGATCTACTGTGCAAAGGGTGACAATGTGACTATGAGATGTAAGTGCAATGAATTAATTTAAACATGAGCTTAAGATGCTTCTAAACTAGAACAATGTTAAACCATAAGCCATCATCAAACTTGAAACGAAGTAGCTGGACATGAATTAAATGCAAAATGAAACTCCGGAGCGTTCTAACTAACATGCATTATTCTATGAAGTTACACAATCTGTTTGTTCATCATGAGTGATATTTTGGAAAAGTTCCTTCTTGTGGAAGAGGTAGAACAGTTCTGACTGTGTAATTGTATGCAATTGAAAGCAAATGAACTGAAAGCAAATGAAAAACTAAGTTGTCACATCACGGTCATATCTTGAACTTCTTAAGGATGTCTTGGAATAATTTCTTCTTGTGGAAGAGTGATTAGGACAAGTGCAACTGTGATAGTGAAGACTAAAAACTACAACTAATTCCTACAGCACTATAGCTATTCATCATTCATCATTATAATATGTTGGAAGAATGTCTTCTTGTGGAAGAACTGGAATGAATATAACTACAGTGTCTAGTTGAAACAAATACAAATTCAACTCCTATCCTACAATACCATAGTCATTAAACATTCATCATTTTAGTCTATTGGAAGAGTGTCTTCTTGTGGAAGAACTGGAACGAATATGACTACAGTAGCTAGTTAAAAAAACAAATACAAATTTAACTCCTATCCTACAATACCATAGTCATTAAACATTCATCATTTTAGTCTATTGGAAGAGTGTCTTCTTATGGAAGAACTAGAATGAGTACGACTACAGTAGATAAAACAAACAACTACCAATTTAAATGCAGAACGTAAAGACAACTAGGAAAAACTTATCTAGTTTACGCAAAAGAAATCCGTGCAAGGGGCAGGGGCCCTCTACCACTTCACGGCATTCAACTCCAAATTAAATCACGCCTTCAAGATAATTTTGTCTGCTCCATTAACGATGCAATAGTTTGAACATAATGCTCTGTGTCTTTAAAGACGTAACACAGAGTTTACACAAAATCCAGCAGCAAATCTAACACAAAATTTCTAACTAAGCTCTCGGCCTACTCAAGAGTTTATAAAGTAAATGCAAGTAACAATAATTACAATAATTTAGGAATGATGTCTTTCCTTATCCAAATCATTCTAGGAGTCCTTGAGGTGGCTGCGTGAAAGAGAAAAGACACCTGGACTGAGACAGTCCTAGTAGGAATCTTCCTTCACAAATGTGTTCCCACGTGCATAACCGTACCCAGAATTCATTTCCTCTTCCATGACGAGCAACACACCATGTAGGCACGACGTGGATCATGCCCATATGCGTTTTTCCTCAAGAGGCCACCTGGAACATGCTCAAACATAAAGGTAGCCGCAGAATCGCCGGTTAGCTACAGAATGCCTGCATTCTGCAGCTAGTTCCGGTCAAAATGCTTAACAATGGCAACAATCACAAAATTCAACAAGTCAGTCATGTAAACCATTCTAGAAGTAATTTTAACTATTTTTATTGATCAATTGGGTTTAAAATGGAAATGTACAAGGGAAAATGAGGTAAAATGAGGTGAAGGAAAGCACAAATTTGAGGCTCAACAACAAGTTGGGAAGGGAGGCTCAGTGATTGTGTATTTACACATTTCAGATAGGAAAGGAGAATCCTTGAGCCTTGATACTGCGCAGTGCATAGTTCAGGCAAGGTTGAGGAACAATACTATGAAATTTCTGGAGCTAGTGGGACAGGTTGAAGGGATGGGCACTGGGAGAGCTCACTACATAGTTCTGAGGGACAAGGAAGGTTGGGCTACTATGCATCTGTGCATTTAAAGGGCTCATGGTTTGAGCTTGAGGCTTGTGGTTTCGAAGTCGAAAGTTCAAACTGGGTTGGAGGTCATGACTATGCAATTCCGGAGGTGAGGGTTAAGGCTTGGTCACAAAAATTGTGCATTGCAGCAGTACTAGGAGATAGGAACTTCGCATTGTGCAGTTCCAAGCAACAAGTTCATATCTAGAGGATTGATATTGCACAGTTCGTAGCTCAGGGAGGCCAGATGAAGCTTGGTTTCTTGGCCGGGAAGTTTTTCCAAAAATGGCTAAGTGTGGGATTGGTGAGATTAGTGTGAACAGTGATGAACTTTGACTGTGATCATGAACTTAGAATACTTTGATGACTCAAAAAAATAGATCATCCATGGTACATGAACAAATAATTTCCCTCTGTGTGACATCTTTAAGACAAGTTACGATAAGTGCGACATTAAGGATACGCTTTGCGACGACTGTGACGACACTTATGTGACAGTGCTTAAAACTTTGAGAATGAGTGTGACAGATACTTACATGGTTGGAAAAAATCATTTACAAAGATATTACCTCATTTACACGCAATATGATAGCCAACATGTGAAAATACAACATTTTTCCAAAGGGAGAAAAATACCTCAAGAAAACACATGGAATGGTTTTCAATGATTGCGACGACACATGATACTGATTACATGATGATGTGGTAGTGATAAGATGTATTTATAATTGTTTCTTCCTTTGTGTGAGATATGCTTTGTTCTTCATATCTACCCTCCAATGGGTTGTAAATCTGATGGAGTTTTTTTTTGGTCCTGGTCCTTGATCTGTTGTTGTAATCCAGTGTTCCTTCTTCTTCTTGTATCATGATCATATTATCTCCTCAACTCCTTAGGTGTCTGCTAGCATGTCCTCCTTTTCTATCTCTTCCTTCATCATCTTTCCATAGCGTGATAGAATTTCGACATCTGAGATCTACTCGTGATAAGACGACAGCAGTCTGATAAACCCCTAGTCTAAGATGTTGTATGATGATCCACTGGCTGAGTCAAAACCGAGAGGTCGTCCAAGAGAGAGGTTTAGTGACCGCACAGTTGTGCAGCTCAGGCAGTCAGGGGTGGAGCTTGAACCCTGAGACTGTGCAGTGCACAACTTAGGCCAGAGTGAGGGAAATTTTGTGCAGTTACTGGAGGCAAGGGGGGACTAGGCTCCAACACTGAGGGAATTTTCTTGAATTTGGCTAAGTGAGGGATTAGTGATATCAATGAGCACAGTTATATGAATTGTCTATGATCACAAACTTAGACACTTGGAAACACAACATAAAACATCCAAAATACATGAATACATACTTCCCTTAGTGCGAAACATGAAAATATCAACTCATTACCACAAAGACTTCTCCTTGAAACAAACCAAAATTTCACTTTGCATGATAAGAAACAATTCCCATGCCAGAAGACGACACTTTCTATATAAAGTTAAAAGTGTGAATGAAACTTGCGATATGCAAACAATGGTGAAAGTAGCACATCCCAGAGCAAAGATAACACGAAAGCAACAATAATTAGGTGAAATCAAGTGAAAGTGACAACCAGAAACATGAAAGTGGCACTCATGAAAACAAAGGTGTGCAGGACTGACAGTTTGCAAAACTCACTGAAATGGAAAATACAAATGTGTCTAGAATGTGAGAAATTGTCGTTGTCAATGCGCACTAACTGTCAACATGAATTGGATATCACATAGGCACAGTCCTAATGGAACATACTATGCGTGTCCAAGCTAGCATAGAAGAATGCAATCATGAACTTATTGAAAATTGAGCATGTGAGTGCAAGTGACTTCACAACTTCCAATTCAAGAGGGAGCTCAAAAGCATCAATTGACCAAGAAGTGACTATGGAACGACCGATCGCCAGATCCATGGCATGCTCCAAAATTTGAGTGTACGCAAAATTTTGGAGGGTGTTTTCCGCATCGAAAAGAAAGTAGTAGATGAAGATGAGATTCAAGAGTGCATGTTTCTATAGTTAGTCCATTGTAGTTAGATCATGTTGTTTAAGTTATTCAATTTTGATTATAGCATGGAGAGAATTTGATGTTGAGAAGAGTATTTTTGTAGTTGGAGAAGAATATTACAAAAGAGCTAGAATATATGAATACCATCTTCAAAATCAAGTGAAAAGTAGGAGGTAAGTATTATAATTTGTTTGTACATGGAGGTAGTAATGATAATTTGATTTCTACTTAAGTAGGTTAGAAGTTAAATTTTATTGTACACCTCACCCAAATGCATACAAGGTAGCTTGGTTGCAAATAGGGCATAAGGTCACTATACACGAATAATTTGAGATTAACATCTATGACATCATTTACATTCATAGAATGTTGTGTGATGTTTTTCCCTTGGATGCTTGTCATATTTTTCCACAAAGACCATAGATGTATGATAGGCATGTTGTCAATGATGATAAACAAGTATTTACCGCCTAAAGAATGATGGGAATAAGTATAGGCTATAGTATGAATGAAGATGAGGAGATGGGAAGAGTGATGTTGTGTCCAATTTTAGGATGTGTGAAAGAAGAGGAAGTCATGAAGAGTGGGTGCATTTCTATTATGAAAAATAGCAACAAAGTTGTAGAGAAAAATGGCAACAATAAGGAAGAAATAACAATAATTGTAAGTTAAAAGTACAAGAGAAATCTAAAAAAGAAAAAAGAAAAGTAATAAGGGAGAAAGAAAGAAAAAATCTTTGAGAATTTACAACACATTTACCATATTGCATATTGTAAATGAGAGAGAGAAATTTATAAAGAAAGAGAAATAGGAGAATTGAGATATTATGAAAGAGAATACTAAGCACTATTTAGCTCATTAGTGGGATAGAGGTTTGAAAGAGGCACCTTTGATATTGTAATATAGGTTATCCAAGGTTGAATTCCTTTGTTTGAGTTTTTGTGTGAGTGTATGTTCACATATTTTCTATCAGGAAACCCTGATAGAGATTTCTGGGTTAATTTCCAATCTTACACAACCAAGAAAATTTATGTTTCTAGTTTTAAAATCTTTGATTAAATTTTCCAATTATTATCTCAAGTTTGAAGTTTTACAAGCATTACGCCCATTAATAATTTGGATGCATTCTATACCCAATTGCTTGATCAAAAGTATAGAGATTTTTCTCAATACTAATCCATATTATTTTACAAGCATTACGCCCATTGATAATTTGGATGCATTCTATACCCAATTGCTTGATCAAAAGTATAGAGATTTTTCTCAATACTAATCCATATTATTCCCCACATCAAGTTATATCACATAGGGTGTCTACTATTTTAGTGATTAGGGAAATATGAAAAAACCAAAATTGGATATTGACATTCACTTCGCATCTACATGATGTGGATCCCCAAAAGTGATACGATTCAATTTTCTTGGTTTACTCGGGTTCAATTATAATTTTTAGTAATTTATTACATTGTTAGCATACTGGTAATATTCTTTTTTCTTTAGTGTTGGAATCTTACAAACTACCTCGAAGGATTGAATAATAAATCAATATGTGCCTGCCTTGGCACCCTAAATATATAAATGTTACAGGGCTATGTCTTGGTGGGTAGTTTACGAACATTATACATGTCCACTAAGTGGAAGAATGATACAAACAATGAATTGGTTGTATTTCGGATATAACTATATAAAGTTTGGGTTGAGAATAAGGTTGGTGTTTTCAGCGTGTAAGATTTGTATCCACATCCTTTGCATCAAATAAACTTTAAACATTTCCGGATGGTGAGCTTTTCTTCCTTTAATAGATTTTTGGTTTAGAATATTATTTAAATTGAGTGCAGTGAATTTGCATTGGTTTTGTGAATGTTGATTTTTTAAAATAGAATTTGTTTAAGAGATATTTTTACATCAGAAAAGTAAAACGTTGTGTAGTAAGTGAATTGCATTTGTATTGGATGCAGTTTCATTGATCAACAATTTCATGTAGTAGTGTTGTTTGTGTATGTCATATAGTTATTTTATGATGTAGAGATGCTATGATTTATGGCAAGTGGATGTAAAAATTTATTCAATCACGATTCTTAATATAATCTAGTATGTTTTATCAACCATTTAATATGGAGATTATGGAAACCATTGAATCACATGCCCAACTTCCTTTCTAGGTGGCATTGCTTAGGGTTTTTGAAACACTTCCTTGTATGCATTATTAATTGTTCCAGTTGTTGTTTATGTTTTCTATCACATCTCTTTAAGGATGTTTTATCTTTATCTTTCCTCCTTATTTATTCTCTGAGGAATAATAGTGTAAGCTTTTTTTTTATAATAATCAATCTTCAATCTCATTGTGCAATTATCAATGGGAATTTAAACTTCCTTTATGTGCATCAATAACAAAATATTTTCCATATTTAAGCAAGTGGTATTGGTTTTCTCTTTCTCTAAACACAAAAAATATTACATTAAGATATGGACTTCCTAATATGAATTTGTATACGTCTAATAAAATCACATCTCTCACTACTTAATCATCATGGTTTATATCATTTACAAATATGAACTTGCATTTCTATATTGACCCTCAACTCCATGCCTTGGATCAACCATCTTAGTGGATATGGGTGAGGATGGTCATGCAGTTCCAATCCTGCCTTATAAATAATTGGGTTGAATTCAAATTTAATTGAGATCCTAGGTCAAAAAGGAAAACCACATTTGTCTTCTCTAGTTGGATCTTCATATGAAATAGTTTAGCCATGCTTCTTTATTCCTTTAGTTAGTTATATTCAAGATTGGTTCTCTTTGAATAGAGGTATAGGTAACATTTCCTTCAATGCAAAAATTTATCTCTATCTTATTTTTGGCACCTATAACTAAAAAATTCCTTGTTCTTCTTCCTTTTGTATTGTTTAGGAAGCAATTTTGGGTGGAATTTTTGAAAGATCTCTTATATGTGATTATCAACATTGAAATTGTTGCAATGGCTGTTTGGAGCTTTGAATTTGTGTGTGTCTATAATTTTTTTCTTCCCTTTACATTTTCACTTCATATTCCACTTTTCTCATGTTCTTTCTACTTTTTAACTTGGGTCCACTAAACTAGTCCTCATAGTCTTCGATTGCACATTGAATTCATTAATGGACTTTGATTTCTAAAACATATCTCTTATATTTGGATATGGATATATAGTCCTCTTAAAAAATTAATGAAAACATCATGGGTATTTAGAGATAACCTAATTGAATGACCATTTGCAAAGTTTAGAAGTGTACCCTTGCACCATCCATTTTTGTCTCTATTGAATGAAATGGCTTCATATCTTTTATTCTTCCTAGTATATGGTAGTCGCTTTGCAAATCTTGGTTATGATTATTTGTTAAGTATTATTCATCTTGTGATGAGATGACAAGTTGGGCTTATTATTCCCCCTCACTTATTCTTTTATTGATATTGACTTATTTTTAGTAATGAGACATACCTGTTTACTTAATAACTATTATTGGTAATGTATTAATAAGGATGAATATTGATGATGATTATCAATGATTATACCCTTAGTTTTTATTATGGATGATTACATCCTTGTTGATTATTATAACGATTTTTGCTTATGACTTAATCACTTCTTATGAATATTGATGATTATATCCTTGATGATTATTGTTGATGCTTATATCTTTGATGACTTGTTATATTTGTGATTTATGTCCTTGTCTACTATCATAAATATTGATTATTTTTATGTCATATATTATTAGCATGAATGATTATTTCCTTATTGAATGATAATTTCCTTGATAATACTTACCTTGGTGAAATATGGATGGGAATGTTCCTTAATATTTGGTGGATTGTATTTCATTGGTGAAATGTTAATGTGTAATTTTGTAATTTTCTACATTGAGAATTAACAGATATATCTTTATCCAATGATTATCATAAGGTTTTGTTGGATGACATACATATGGTAAATAAACTAAACAACCACTACATGTAAGGAACAACAAAACTAAGGTTAGTAGAATTAAAGGTGGGGCTTCTCTCTCTCTCTCTCTCTCTCCCTTTTTGACAACATATAAGGAAATAAACAAAACTAAGGTTAGTATAATTATCTCTCTCTCTCTCTCACACACACAGATATATCTTTATCCAATGATTACCATAAGGTTTTGTTAGATGACATACATATGGTAAAGAAATTAAACAACCACTACATGTAAGGAAAAACAAAACTAAGGTTAGTAGAATTAAAGGTGGGGCTTCTCTCTCTCTCTCTCTCCCTTTTTGGCAACATGTAAGGAAAAACAAAATTAAGGTTAATAGAATTAAAGGTGGGTCTCTCTCTCTCTCCCTTTTTGACAACATGTAAGGAACAAAAAAACTAAGGTTAGTAGAATTAAAGGTGGGGATCCTCTCTCTTTCTCTCTCTCTCTCTCTCTCTCTCTCCTCCCCCTTTTGACAACATGTAAGGAACAAAAAAACTAAGGTTAGTAGAAGTAAAGGTGGGGCTTATTTCTCTCTCTCTCTCTCCCTTTTTGACAACATGTAAGGAACAACAAAACTAAGGTTAGTAGAATTAAAGGTGGGGCGTCTCTCTCTCTCTCTCTCTCTCTCTCTCTCCCCTCCCCTTTTTGACAACATGTAAGGAACAACAAAACTAAGGTTAGTATAATTAAAGGTGGGGCTTATCTCTCTCTCTCTCTCTCTCTCTTTGAAAATATGTAAGGAACAACAAAACTAAGGTTAGTATAATTAAAGGTGGGGCTTCTCTTTCTCTCTCTCTATCTCTCTCTCTCTCTCTTACATATTGGTGAAAAACACACTATGCTGTTTTTCAATGCAACAACATAGATGCACTTGTCAATATTATGAGAATTTATGTGTTGTTTTTCAATGCAACAACATAAATGCACTTTTCAATATTATGAGAATTTATGTGTTATAAGATAGATATTCATTGTAGGAATAGATTTCAACTAAATTGAAAGTATAATCTCTACACATTACACTTTGTGGAGGTTTTCTTGTTTATGTTTGTTTGTTTTTTTTTCTTCTCTTGGTGCATAATAAAATTAAGCAGACCAATACATCTATGTAAAAAATAGTATCAATGTGTTTAATGTAACTAGACATATTGATTGCTTTAAAAGATATTATATTTTTTGTTTGAAGTTAGAATGTTACATGCTTTCAAACAATTTTTTAAGAATACAAACATGCATTTATCATGGCTTTGGGTCAATTGCAGGGGGGAATAAAAGTGGTAATATCAAATGTCCACTTCTTTAATTTCCTCATTCCCTAGCATTCCAAATCAATGAATTCCTCTTCCTTTCACTTTGTAGTAACTCTAGATTTTTTTATATCTTGATTATCTAATTTAATAATTGCTATATTTGCACATGCATATGAATAGTTATATATTGACTTTACCAAGATCCTAATTTGGAAACAAGTTCAGATGCACATGGTATTCCACTAATTCAACCTACAAAAAATTGCCACAAGTTCTCATTTAGAGTAAAGATATCATACACACATATTATATGAAAACAGAGAGCCATTTTACATCCCAAATAGCTATAACATGACGTCTTCCAACAACCATCCTAGGACAATTTTTCTTGACCATGAATGGATCTCTTGGCTAACACCATAGTACTGTGTGGTTGTTCAAAACATAGAGAGTTAAATGTGAACGTTTAATGTGTCACATTATCCGATAATGTTAATGTTTGACTACCTCATGTTGACAAATTAGTAACTTCTATTGCCAATAAGGATTTAATAGGAAATATACAAAGGACATGTATAAGCACTATCGTGTGGTCCTTTTTTTAAAGTTGTAACCTAAATCAACTATGTTTAGTTCAAAATTGACTGACTAGTATACTTATGTTAATTTAATTGGGTGTTCTAGTGAGTCAAAGTAAGATATCGATATCATCAAAAAATCTCTATTCGGAGCTCCAAAATTTGTATAAGCTTAGAGTAACAATGTCCAAGTTTCAATTGTTAGAAAATAGTGATTATTTATCTCTTCCTACATAAATTCATAGCAACTACCAAACCTATTACAATCACACCTTTTAGGGCACTTAGTCATCTTTATTGCATGTGCTTAATGTTGGGACTTAATTCTCCTTTTGTGATAATATTATGCAACTTTAAAGTATAAAATAGATGTTGTAAATCTTAGATTTTTTTCCTTTCATATATTTTTGTTCCTCCCAAATATTTAGTAGAGTGTATGTCATCTTGTTGTCCTCTTTATAATTGATTTCATTACTAGAATATTGTTAAATACAAACATACAACTTTGATGTAGATTATGTGCATGAATGATTATTGTTCCATAAAATTTGATAACAATAACCTATTATAAATTAATGATCTTCCATACACTTGTGACAACATTTCATGGTTCATAAGTAATTATCAATGCTAATTCTCCAATGTGAAGTGTTTATTGGAGGGAAAGTCTAATGACAAAGAGTTCTTTATGAAAAGAAGGCACCAATATTTGTTGGTGTGTGTAATATGTAGTATGTTTCTTGGCGATGGTTTATTAATAAACTATAATTTTTGTAGACCACCAATTGTTCATCAAAGGAAACTTTATTTCTGACTACCTTTAAATGACTTATCAAGACATAAAAGGATATACTTGGATAATTGTATTTTTGGGTCTTCAATGAAATTAATATAAATTTCTTTGTTAATTTGACATTTTTTCCCCTAAGTTAGTTGGTTGCATGTGTCTTGAAAAACAATTTCCATGTTTCTAATAAATTTTTGGTCTTATGTGTGAACATGCTAAATGAATCATGTTTTATAGTATCATTGATTTGATGTTCAACATTTTTTCAATTAGGATTCTAATAATGAGAGACATGTCTATCATCTATTGTTACTGACGACTACCATGTCAACTAGAGAGAATATTATTAAACAAGAATAACTCGAAGAGGAATCATACCAAGCATGGTTGGATCAAAACACCTATTTGGTTCCCACTAAATCTTGAGTCACCGATTCAAAAAATCTGCAATATCATTAGTTTCAAATGTTGAGGGAAAAAAATTCACATAAACACTGGTATGAATGATTTCGTACAGGATACCCATGCCTTGGAGGGAATGTTGTTAAATGCATTCTAATAAGATAGTCTTAGAGTTGATACTCACATCATAGATACCTTCTTCAAAATCTTATAATTTTCTTCCACCGTCCCTCCCTTTGGATATGGGTCAAGGTCTACTCAACTAGGAACAAACATGTTACTATGTAGCTTGAAAGAAATGTATGGTATGTCAAATGTGTATTTCTAGGAAATATTTAGATAACTAACCACTCTATATTTTAACAAAATTTGTGGAAAAGTCAATAATGAACAAATATTTTATGTATTTCTTCTTAATTTTAGGCTATTCAAATATAAGTTACTTTCATGTGATAATGCCATCCCTATCAACTATAAAGAGGCAAAGAAAATATTGAGAATGTTGAAAGTTTAGCTTTTTTCCTATACCTGATGTTTCTCCACATCACACTCCCTTTATTATCTCCACCAATGAAGGGGATTCCTCAGGATCCAACTCTTATGGAAGTCGATACAACTTTCGCTCATGTACCCCCTCCTCTCTACCACACTCATCCGGGGGTATTTATCCACATCAGCCACCTCTTGGTTATATTAAAGGATGGAGCCGCAAGCCCTTCCTATCCAAGGCACAAAACAAGGATGTTTTAGAAGTGGCGACAGGAAAACAAAATTTTATCATAGGGGTTCTTAGAGAAAACCATACCCCCTCCAAGGTTACCCAATGATCATTTTGTCCCTAATTGCAGAGTGTTGGCCAACCCCATTAAAAAATTAGCCATGAAGCCCCTAGCTACTTCTTGTAATGCCTCTATTCTACTTTTCTAGGAAACCCTACGTCTAGGATCTTTCATTGAATCCTGTCTCCTCAAAATTCTACTGGGTTGGGATTTCTCGTCACTTGATGCATCAGGCTGATCAGGAGGCCTAGTGATAGGATGGCTCTCTTAATCCATCGAACCTTTGTCTATTTGGGGCTATGCTTCTATCATTCATTAGGGGAACCTTGAGGTCTAAAATGGGCCTCCTAAGAAAAATGTACAACCAAAATAAACTTTATAAGAACCAATAGGATTCCAGATGATGATGTCAACCATGGGGGATGATTCACCATTTTTTAAGTAAAAGGGTAAAAATATTAAAAAATAATAAAATAATAAAACTACTTTTTCAACTCGTATTTTCAACTTATATGCCTAAGGTTTTACTCAAATTTCAAGGAGTACTCGTTGGATGCGAAATTTAATTCCTCATCTAATGAGTACCCATGTTGCATAGATTGCTACATGAAAAATGAGAAATACATGAAAAACGTGATTGCAATCAATGGTTTTTAATGTATTTCATTTTTCATGTAGCAAAATCAAAAGTATAATATATACCTGATGAGGAATTAAATTTTGCATCCAATGAGTACTCCTGCTCGAAATTTGAGTAAAAAAATTGGGAGATAAGTTGAAAATATGAGTTGAAAAAGTAGTTTTTTCTTTTTTCCCTCTAAAATTTGATGATGTAATCAAATCTTATTTTATCATTTCCACTATTATTTTATAATTTCCTTAGCAAGCCCATTTTAGACCTCAAAATTCCACTAATGGGCCTCTCCTATTTTTCAAGAACCTGGACAAGTCCTTTATTATCCTAAATGTTTATGGACCTTCCCACGACAAGTTTCCATTTTGGGACTCACTCTCGGATCATTTTTCTCTTTAGGTACACAACCTCATCATTGGAGGATACCTTAATTTTTCAATAGGGGACTCTGAAAGTTGGGGTGATAATGCACAGGTGGATCCAAACTCTTTGTACTTCTCTTAGTTTATATTGGACCACCATCTCTTTGATTTGGTTCCCCACAAGAATAAGCTGATGTGGAGGAACAAGCGTTTGGGATCAGAAAGGATTGGTGAAAGGTTAGATTGTTTCCTTCTAGAAGAATAAATATTTTGGGATCTCCCTCTAGTGAGCCACTGGATCGGAGAAAGAAGGGGGGGCTCTGATCACTCTCCATTTTTTATGGAAATTTCTATGTCGAGGCAAAAACCTTCTAGTCCTTTCAAATTGAATTAGGGTTGGATCAAGGATCAAACCTTCGTTGATTTGGTGCAAAATTATTGGAAACCCTATAATCCTCTTCTGGGTTCTTCAATTGCTACCCAATTTTCTCATAATATGAAACATGTCAAACATGAAACCATTAAATGGTCAGTGAAGAAGAGATTAGAGGATCAAAGGGAGCTCCTTACGATTGAGGAGGAATTGGCTTCAATTTCCAACACTATTGTAGAAGGCTATGGATCACTGGGTTCTATGGAACATCTGCTTCAAATTGAGACTAGGAAATTTTTTATATTGGTTTATTAGGAGGCTACCTGGCGTTTGAAAAGCAAAGTTATTTGGCTAGAAGTTGGTGATGATAATAAAAAATTCTTTCACAATTTCTGTCATGGTTGCAAGAATGGTAATACTATATGGGATCTCACTGAACATCATAGTCAACATCATATTTCTTTCAATGATCTTGCTCGCCTGGGAAAATACCATTTTCAAGACCTCTTCAAAGACCCCCCTGGTGTTGAAAATGGCAACAAGAAATATTGAAAATGGCATCAAGAAGGATTCTAACTTAATTTTCCCTTAACTAAATTAGAAGGAAACTGTAATTCCACATCACATGACAACTTGTATGTGTTAACTAAGTTAGGAATACTTAGTTAGTTTAGTTAATTCAAGTTGAGATTCTAATGGGAGGCATGTACAATGTTCTCTAAGTTTTAGGGGATCCAGTTACAATTTATTTTGAGTTGAAATTATTTAGCTTAATTATTTGATTTAAAATCAGCTTAACTAGTTCTAACTGATGGAGGAAATAGTGAGAGGTCTAGCGAATTAAATCTGATTTAATTCACATGCAGTGATCAATTAAATAACTGATAATTCTCGATAAATAGTTGTTTCATGTCACTTCTAAGGAAGACCCGGTTGATATTGGAGTTAAAGGAAAGTTAACTATCAATTGTATAATTAGAAAATTTTACAAGTGGTGCATGGAGTCAGCAGAAGGCCTTAGATGTATTGCACAATCATTAATTGGGAATTTGCTAATTAATAGGGGCTCAATTTCCCTAGGATTACACAAGAAAATCAGGGCATCCAGAGGCAAGAAATTGGTTAAGTATTGAACCAAGTAAGCCTAGGATAGTGTGATATAGACATAGATACTTTAGAGAGCTCTCAATCCTAACAGAAGCATTGTATTGTTTCATATTATTTGACTTATGAAATATACAGATAGCAGGGTTTTTAGTTGAGGCTTTCCCTAGATAAATATTAGTGTTGTGCAATTGAAATTCTTTCTCTTTCTTGGTCATGTGATTCTGCGATCATAATTGGTTTCCGCAATTGTAGAATATATTCAAGTATTTTTTTTTAGCATATTACAGGATCAATTGAATATATGTGGATTTTTCTACATGGTATCATAGCAAGAATCACTATATAAGAGAAGAATATGAGTTTGTTTTGAACATGTGAATCGAATATGAAGATCTACTCTTCAAGACCAACAACAGGATCAGGATGTCTTTCTGTGGATTAAGACTCGAATATTCCCTTGAGGGTAGTTCGAATTACATAGATTGGAAGGACACGATGGAAGAATTGTTTGAATACAATGGGTTGAAGGAGTTCATAGACAGTGACATTCCTAGGCCCGCAACAATAGATGCTCAAAATATTGATGCATGGAAGAAGAATGTAGCAAAGGCGTGAAGGATTTTGTAATCATATTGTCTCGAGCCTCCATGGAAAGGAAACTTCATATGTTATGTGGAAGGCCTTAACATATTTTTTTCAGAACAATAGCGACCACAGAAAGTTGACACTGAAGGACAAACTCAGAAAAATCAAGTTGGAGAAGGGTGACACAATACCACAGTACTTGACCAAGTTCACCCTATGTCGAGATGAGATTGGAAGTTTTGGTTTTACCATTGCCAAGGATTATCTGGTGAGCCTAGCACGTCGAGGCCTTCCCAAGAGCTGGCACAACTACCAGGATTTGGTAAATGGGAGGGAGAAGCTACCAAGGTAAGATAAATTATAGTACAACTTCGTGTAGGATAAGATTAGGATGAACACCAGAGATGGGACGTCTTCCAAAGAAACATAATAAGACTTTGCATTGGTCAGCAAAGGAAAGAAATCCAAGGGAAATAAATCCAAAGGAGAAGAGGGAAAGAAATACTTGTCCAACATCAAGTGTTTTCACTGTCACGAGTTTCCGCACTGTGCCACGAAATGTACACAAAAGAAGGGAAGAAAAAAGGAGTATGCACTAGCACCACCAGGTGAAGCTCTAGCTCCAAAATTCAAACTTGATTTCACTCTCGTTACATGCATGGCAAGCACTGTAATGGGATGCATGTGGTATCTCGATAGTGGTTCCTCGTTCCATATGAATGGGAATAGAGATCTCTTCAGTGACTTGGAGGAGAAACACCTCAAGCATAACATATATTTTTGAGATGATGGGGGGTATATCATGACCAACATCAATATTGTTACCTTTAAAATGGAGTTTGGATCCCCTCTTGGACTCACACATGTATTGTTTGTTCCAATACTAAAGAAGAATCGTGTTTCTGTCACGGTATTGGAATACCATGGCTACAATGTGATGTTTAGAAAAGGAAATGATTTCCTTAGACACATCGCCACGGGACAAGTGAAGCAGATCGGTGTGCGAGTCAAGAACCTATATGCTCTTGAGGTCGAAGATGCATGCAATTTTTTTAGGAGCATAGAAAAGGTGAGAGACTTGGTGGTTAAGAGGGAGTATGAATTACCTCTGAACATGCAGCCTCAAAAATTTGTGGAGTAGCCACAATTAGAGAAGCAGAGAAGAGATCATGTGGAGGCATCCACTCAAGCAAAGATCTCCAATAGGGGGAAATTTTGAGCCAAGTGGGCAAAGGGACTACATGTATCCATACCTCTAGGAGAGAGGTGGGGAGATGTAAAGAAATAGTCACAAGAGTGAAAAAATTTGGACAGGGTCCATTGAGATTTCTTGTCTCATGGATCATTACCTTGCTACGGGGGCCCACAGTACATAGTAGTCGGATGGATCAATGGTGGTTGATGCTATAATATTTTAGAGCGACATATGCAGATACTAGCAACTGTCAGATATTGGGGAGCGCAAAGCAGAGTTGGCAGCATTTCAAATGGCATAGTGTCGAGTCAGCAGCAGTGCGGAGTTTTCAGTAGACAGTGCAATAGCTAGTAGCATTCAGAGACTCTGGTGACATATGCATCATATTGATCAGAGTTGACTCAGTTTGGATGCTTTTCAGTTTTAGAAGTTGAAGTTGCAACAATACTAGAGAGATGTGTTGCATGCAAAACATTCCAAAGGTACCGGATTGGGATAGAGTTGAATTCCTTTCTTGTTTAGAGGGAGTGTTCAAAATGGAAACAATAAATATTGAAAATGGAATCAAGAAGGATTCTAATTCAATTTTCCCTTAATTAAATTAGAAAGAAATTGTAATTTCACATCACATGACAAATTGTACGAGTTAACTAAGTCACGAAGACTTGGTTAGTTCAGTTTATTCGAGTTGAGAATCTAATGGGAGGCATGTAGAGTGTTCTCTAAGTTTTATGGGGTCCAGTTACAGTTTATTTTGAGTTAAAAGTATTTAACTTAATTATTTTAGTTAAAATAAATTTAACTAGTTCTAACTGATGGAGGAACTAGTGAGAGGTCCACTTAATTAAATATGTTGTAATTCACATGTAGTGATCACTCATATAACTGATAATTCACTATAAATAGTTGTTGCATGTTAGTGCTGAGGAATACCCAGTTGATATTGGAGTTAAATGGAAGTGTATTATCAATTGTATAATTATAGATTGTACAGGTGGTGCATGGAGTTAGCATAAGGCCTTAGATGTATTGCACAATCATTAATTTGGAATTTCTTAATTAATAAGGGCTCAATTTCCCTAGGTATTGCGCAAGCAAGGCAAGAAATCCAAAGGAAATAAATTGGTTAAGTATTGAACCAAGAAGGCCTAGGATAGTGTGAGACAGATAGATATATTGCAGAGATCTCTCATGCCTGAGAGAAGCATTGTATTGTTTCATATTCTTTAACTTATGCAATATATAGATAGATGGGTTTTTAGTTGAGGCTTTCCCCAGATAAATCTTTGTGTTGTGCGATTGAAATTCTTTCTCTTTCTTTTTAATGTTATTATGCAATCGTAGTTGGTTTCCGCAATTTGTAGAATAGATGCAAGTATTTTTTTTAGCATATTACAAGATCAATTGAATCTATGTGAATTTTCTACATCTAGCACTCTTATCGCCGAGGTGGTTCATATTTATATGAACTTTCCCCATTTTACAAGGGAGAATGATAATGACAATATGATGGCTCCTATCTCAAAATATGAACTCCTGGAAGTTCTGAAAAGACCCAGAAGGACAAAATATCGAGACCAGACGACTGTTCTGTTGAATTCTTCCTTCGTTTATTTGATATTCTTAGTGACGATATTCTGAGAGTGGTTGAGGATTATCATATTCAGGTTCAGATACACCATGCTTTCAATGCTACATCCATTGACCTTATTCCTAAGAATGATGATCCAGACTCCTTAGATGAGTTCCATCTCATATCCCTTTATAACTGCATTTATAATGTCATCTCTAAGATCATTTCCAACCTTTTGAAACCTATCTTATCTCAAAAAATTTATTTAGAATAGTTTTCTTTCCTATAAGGGAGACATATCCATGAAGCTATCAGGGTGGCTTAGGAAGGCCTTCACAGTATCAAATTGAAGAAAAACAAAGTAGATTTACTTAAAATTGATCTATCCAAGGCCTTTGATAAGGTCAGCTAGACCTACCTTAGACTACTTCTCACCCAAATGGGTTTTTCTCTCGATTTTATTGGGTGGATAATGAGCTGCATCTCCAGAGTTTCATTTGTTTTTATCATTAATGGGTCCACTTCACCTTTCTTTAAGGCCAAAAGAGGCATTCGACAAGGTTGTCCTCTATCTCCCCTCCTTTTCCTTCTAGTGGCGGAAGGGTTGAGTCGTACTCTCGCTGATTTGAAAAGGAGAGGTCTTCTTATAGGCATCAAGGTGGCTCATGATTGTTATATCACACACTTACTCTCTGGTGATGATATCATTATTTTTTACAATGGGACGCGTCGGGATGGTACCATAATTATTTATGCTCTCATACTTTTTTTAGATGCCACGGGTATGATTATTAATCATCATAAATCCTCTTTATCACCTTTCTTTATGAATCCTGATGAGCTTCCCTTTTATAGGAATATTTTTCCCTTTACCATCTCCCCTATGGAAAGGTGTTTGAAATACCTGGGGTTCATTCTGAAACCAAACGACTATCTTATTTCTAATTTGGAATGGATTCTTGTTCTAGTGGAAAAAAGGATCAAACGTTGGAGCTTCAGGTGGATATCTAGAGCAAGTCGAATTTTTCTCATAATATCTGTGCTAGAAGATTTTCCGGTTTATTGGATTTCTTTTCCTTGGGTCGCGAAAGGTATTCTTATTTGTATGAAACAAATCTTCTACAATATTCTTTGGGTTAGATGCTCAGGAGCTTAGATTTTTCCATGGGAGAAATGGGATCACATTTCCCTTCCCAAGGCCTGGGGTGGTTGGGGTCTCAAGAATTTCACCCTTTTTGCTAAAGCTTTGACTGCAAAAGTTGGCAGGAAAACCATTACTTTCAAGCACATTCGGTCCTCTATTTTTTACAGGAAATGCATCTACCCAATATTCCTGGAAGATTAGATCCATTCTCCAAACAAGTCCATTCTCAATTGTTCTACTATTTAGAAAGCAATGATAAAATATTTCCCTTTAATCTCTCAAGGTTTGGCCTGGAAGGTTGGCAGAGGTGATTTTCTTTGCATTAGATTGGATCCTTGGGTTGGAAACACAAATAAGCACTTACTCCCAGGTGATCTTACTAATCAGCTCAAATTCCAAGGGTATTATTACCTAGAACATGTTGGGACATGGGATCATAACCCTATTTATCCACAAACCTCGTTGATGGGAGAAGAATTACATCTGGCAGAGGAACATCATAATTTTTTGGAATTATACATAAATTCTCTCACTGTTGATCACATACGACTCACTAATGGGTCAGGTGAATTGGTCTGGTAGCATTCCATGGATGGTAACTATACCCCAAGAAAGGGTTACATCCACCTGATAGAGAACATGATTCCAGATCAACGTGAATCTTAGTGGAATAGTATTTAGAAGATTCATTGCTCCCCCAAAACCAGAATCTTCATGTGGTGCTCTCTCATGAAAAAATACCCAACTTGGGACATCTTACAATGTAGGGCCAAAATAGGACTGGGTATATGTATGTTGTGTAGAGAACATGGGGAAAATATGTTATACATATTTTCAAACATTACACCTATTGTAAATCAATCTCGTCAATTCTCTCCATTTTTCTCGACCCTCAATGTGCATGGAGGAATGGAGGTACCTTCAAGGAAACATGGATTATTTGGTCACTTAAATCATCTACTAAATAATTTAAGTACATGCCCTTTATTTTTTGTTTAGACATACGGTTGGCTAGGAATCATGCTATATTTGAGGACTCGTTTTTACCTCCTGAAACTATTGCTACCAAAACACTGGCTTTGTTTCCCACCCTTCCAAATAAGAACACACATCAGAAGCCATGTTCCATTAGGGAACTTAGAATCGACACAAATGTGAAAATTTCTAGATCTTACAATCTAAGTAATCCTACTGCAACTATCTAATTTACTTCTCCTATTATGTAAATTGCATTTACAGAATTAATTCAGATCTGAATTATTGAAGTAACTACTGAAGAAGCCTACACTTAATAAAAATTATTCTAAAACAAGGAAACTAAGAAATAAACCAATCACACATAGGACACCTTTATTTTGGACTAAGTCCCCAGAAAAACGCAATGCAGGAAAACCGGTGCAAAAAAACTGATGGTTTGTATTATTAAGCAGTAGAAATTTCTGAATACATCTCTGAATACCTCAATGGTTATTCAGTTAGAGAGATAAATACCGATAGAAAGAAATTGTGAGAATACCTCACTCAATCATTGGAAAATCTGGTTGATCCGAACACTAGAGAAGCTTCCTTTGGAGGTCACTACGTGGGCCCTGGGTCACCTCCTCTAAGCACTACATCACCTCCTCTAAGCACTGCATCACCCCAACTGTGGATTTATTTGACTCCCGGAATCATAGATCTCAGCCTCCCAGTCTCACACCTTGTCTTCTAGCTTCTGGATAAGTTCTAACAGTGAAATCTCATAAACCCTTTGAACTCCTACATAGCCTATGTGTAGCCCTGCGTGACTCTGTGTCACCCTGACTGGATCTGAACTGGATTTTTTGGACGTCTCTTTGCCTCTTTATGTTGATGTTTCTCTAGCTGAGAAAATATCTCTCTCCGGATGCTATCTCTGCCCCTCACTGCATTGAATCACTTAGATATGATCTTCGTTCGAGCACTGCTCTAACAGAAGAATTCGATCTCAAGATTCACTCCCTGCGTGTTTCTAAATGACCCTCAAGTCTTCCTTTATATTCTTCTCGTTGAGAAATCAACAGCCGAGATTAGATCTCCAATCAAAAGCTAAGATTATAACATGACTTGATCTTTTTTTCTAGATCATTCACAGTTTGTTTTATTAATGCCCTTTGATTATTTATTTTCCCTAGGTTAGACTTAGGGTCTCCGCTAAAATAATTAATTATTTTAATAAAACATGATATGAGTGGAATTTTCACAAATAGTTTCAGGGTTCTTTGGAATACCCGTGTCTAAGCCTCTCCACCAAATTTGGGGCTTAGAGCACTTCTGATGCTACCAAAAATCAACATTCCCTCTTAGTAAGTAAAGTGCTCTAATAATATGCCTATTGCATACTGCTCTGAACCTATAGCATCCTCTACGTTGTTGATGTCCGAGATACAAGGACCATATGGGGTTGTACATACGGATCATAGGTTCCTACCTAACTTACATATATATAAATAGTTTCTACTACACCATACCATAAGTATCAGTCAAAGCCACTCATAATCGGTAGTCCTAGCTAGGAGTCCTTATCAACCACCGCGTTTTTTATGCCACTATACTTTTGACCATGACGTTTCCACTGCCACTACTGCATATGTACTAAAACTCCCTCTCAAGTGTTGCATATTCTATGCTGCTAGCACTGCCACTGCTAACACTGCATCTGCACTCCAACTCAACAGCTAAGAGAATCAGCTAAAATGACCCAAAGACTAAACAAGTGTTCAGTGGATGTACCTCGGTGTTGAAGACTTTGACTGCTGATAACTATTTTGATTTACCTCTAATGCACTGTGCTATTATTTCTCTGCACTACGCATCACTGCTCTGTACTGCGCAACACTTCTCTGCACTACATTGATGCTGCTCTGCTCTGTACTGCTCCGAAAATAGGCATTGTTACCTACTGCATTGTCCTTTCCATCACTCCTTGGCTCCCACTAAATACTCCTCCATCCTGCTACTGCAAATATGGGCTCCCGTAGCAAGGTAATGATCCATGAGGTGGGCTCCTCAAGGATCCTTCCCAACTGAAGTTCGAAGTGAACTACAGTTCAATATCACCCCACTTCTCACCTAAAGAATCATGGGCACTCATGGCAAACTCATCTTGCATGATCTTTGTGGATGCAACTTGGATCATGCTTCTCATCCTTGTCCTTTTTCTTCAAAGGACATTGTGATGCATAGTGGCCCATCTCACCACATCTTAATCATTTCACCTTCGATGCATCTCTCTTTTGTCTTCGTTGTCCTTACTGCCCTTTCAATGTGAGAGTTGTATTATCCTCCTCCTTCGGACTCTTAGATCCACTCTCGTTGTTGCAGTCAAGCTTGTAGTTGACTAGATATCTCCTCAGATATTCCTCCTTAAGTGTTGACCACATCTGCTCCCAACTAAGAAGCGTAGTCCTACCTAAAATTCTTCGGGAAAAATATTTCCACTCCTCCATGACTGCAGGGCTAGCCTCACCATAGTTTCTGAAGATGGGGTGGATCCCATGGCTACCAACTGGTCTTGAATCTCATAAAGCCTCATAAGGAATGGAGCAATGTGCTCCCCCTTATGCATCCTGGACCAACCAGAGCTTCTACTCCAAGCACATATTCCGCTGCTCAGATGTTCCTTTATATAGCAAGGAAAAGGCCTCCCACGTCTCCCTGGTGGTGTTCTTGCCAGCTACATGAGAGACTATGTGATCCTTGACACCATCAAGGATCATCCTCTTTAACTTTTCCATATCGGACTGGTACTTATTAATTTGTTCCAGATCTATAGGTACAGTAACCACATTCACCATGAACATATTGAGATTGTATTCATCCAGAAGGAATTGAATCCTTTCCTTCTATATTACATAGTTGGAGGAACCCTCCAACTAGTCCTGATATCTAACACCATGAGTTGCCATCTCATCTAAACAACTGTCAAACTAATTCCTCTTTCTCCCCCACTTATAAACACTAGGCAGGCTTACACACTCCTCCTAGAGCTTGTAGATGTGATGCCATGATTTTCTGCTCAAATCCTGGAAAAATGTTGAATTCCTCTGCTAGGAACTCATTGAGGATGAATTCCCCGCTATGTGTTTTTTTAATTTCTTCTGACATTTTTTTTCCTAGCAACCGCCCGCAGAAAATATGTGTCCCTCTGGCTCTGCATGAAGACTCTGCGTTGTTCCTTTTGCCTCGAAAAAATCTTGAATTGGAAGTCCTACCTCTCTGTCAACCCACTAAAAGAGAGACAACCTCGAAACTCCAACTCTTCTGGCTAGAACTGCACAATCCCTCTGGGGATTTGAACTGCTGCTGCTGTAGAAATTTTTCCTTCTCTTCAGATTCAGATCTTCTCTTCTTGTTTCACATCAAACGCTCTGATACCATGTGAAAATTCCTAGATCTTATAGTCTAAGGAATCCTATTGCAACTAGGTGAATTACTTCTCTTATTATATAAATTGGATTTACATAATTAATTTAGAACTGAATTGTTGAAGTAACAGTTGAAGCATCCTACACTTAATAAAAAGGATTCTAAAAAAAGGAAAATTAGCAAGAAATCAATCACACATAGGACAACTTTATTTTGGACTAAGTCCCCGCAAAAAAACCAATGCAGGAAAACCAGTGCAACAGACCTAAGGGTTTGTATTATTAAGTAGTAGCAATTTCTGAATACTGCCATACAGAAATTGTGAGAATATCTCACTCAATCACTGGAAAATCCAGCTGATCTGGACACTGGAGAAGTTGCCCCTGGAGGTCATTGCGTAGCCTCTGCGCAGTCACTGCATAGGCCCTACATCACCTCCTCTAAGCATTGCGTTACCCCAGCTGTGGATCGATCTGAATCCCGGAATCATATATCTTAGCCTCTCGATCTCACACCCCAGCTTCCAGCTTTTGGATCAGTTCCAACAATGAAATCTCAGAAACCTTCTAAGCCCCTATGCAGCCTCTGCGTGGCTCTACGCAGACTCTGCATCACCCTGATTGGCTCTACGTTGGCTTTTCTGGATGCCTCTTTTCCTCTCTCTGTTGATGATTCTCTGACTGAGAAAATATCTCTCTCTGGATGCTATCTCTGCCCCTCACTCCACCAAATCACTTAGATCTGATCTCCGTCCGAGAACTACTCCATCAAAAGAATTTGATCTCAAGATTCACTCCATGTGTGTTTCCAAATGACCCTCAAGCCTTCCTTTATAGTCTTCTCGTTGAGAAATCAACGGCCGATATTAGATCTCTAATCAATGGCTAATATCATAACATGAATTTATATTTATTTTTTAGATCATTCACACTCTGTTTTATTAATTCCCTTTGATTATTTAATTTTTGTAAGTTAGACTTAGGGTCTCCATTAAAATAATCAATTATTTTAATAAAACATGATATGAGTGGAATTTTCACAAACACAATATGGGTTCTTTGGCATACCCGTGTCTAAGCCTCTCCACCAAATTTGGGGCTTATAACACTTTCAATTCTACCAAAACTCAACAAGAAATACTAAATGGACATTATTTGATGGTGCATCATAAGGTGACGCATAGTGTAACACCTCCTCCCACATTTACCCACTTTCATTGGCTTTCCTAGGGTAAACATGAGTTGAGGGTCACTATGATATGACTCAACCTCCTAGATGACTTTAAGGAAATGGAGTCGACACAACAAGACCTTAGTGAATTCCCTCAAGTGCCACAAGACCTTTAGGAATAACCCAACCCCTCCAGGTATTCAACCCTTGTGACAACTCACCCTTTCCTTAACTTAAAGCCTCAATATCTCCCTTGTCAAGTTCTCCAAGCGACCATGGCTTCCTAGTCACTCCCATAGGCCTGCATCAGTGCAACTGTGGCCTTTTTTTACCAATGTTGTGCTAACGACTGCGATAATTAAGGCTATTTTATAGGGTTGGGGATATGCCTCTACCCAGAAAGCTATGAAACTTCCAGAACTCATAAAATACATGAATACAATGCTTGTAAACCAAAAACTGGAACCAGGACTTGACCTGACCATCCCCAACTAGAACTGAAATTATGTCAAACACTTGGTAGATATGCAACCTATAGGTCATGAATGCAATTATGAACATGAGGGACTAAAAACTCATATGAGGTTTAACAAGAAAGGTCACAACCCTTCTCTAATTAGTTTTCTTAACATCAATTAGGTTTTTTATTCATTATTTATTCAGTTATGAGTGAAAACAGGAAAATATCCATGACTAATATCTATCATAAAACCATGCTTATAACCAACATATAACCAAATAAATAGCAATAAGAGAACAACCATTAAAGCCACATAATAAAAAATACATTTCCTTACCAAAAGCAAGAGAAACTTAGCTTTTATTAACCATAGGAAAATATTGACTGGGTTCAGGACTTCCTCATTCCACCAGACCGTAGATTGGTTGAGTTAGATCTCTCTTTAGCCAATCACCCTCGTGCCATATTCCAGGCATGAATGTGGGATCTCATGGGATAAACCAATCCAAAAACAACCAAGGGAATCCAGAGGTTAAACCAACTCTAGCCTCTCCATATTGTGATCACACCTAAACCAGTGTCGAGATCACAAAATTGAACCGAGCTTGGATGCCTCAAAATTTCTTCACCATCCTTGAGGAATTTTCTCGTCTCCACCCTCAGGCTTTACCGTGTATCCCGCCATTACTGGTCAAGGGGTTCCTAGTCCTTTAGGAATTTTCCTGAGACCACCTCACCCAAGATTTTGAAACCATCCAGCAATACAAAGCTCAAAACTGAGAACAATCTCATCACACCATGGATATCCATTAATGGAAAGGATAGGTTAAAATTCATTGTTGAATCCTGAAAAAATACATGCCAATGATAGCAAAAGAACCATATACCAACATGCACATATCATGCATGCAAAACCAACTAGGAAATCACACATGCAATATGTTACATGCAAGTGTTCTTGCTGAAGATTCTTGATGCTTGCCTTTCTTTGCTTTCATGGTCCTTCTTTCCTTTTCCTTTGATTTTCCTTTCCTTTCCTTGCTTGCTTGATTTATTTCTCCTCTTGGTGTTTTCTCCTCTCTAAGACTAACTATAAAACTGATCTTATAAAAAGCTACCAACTGATTCTCTGAGGTCTTTTTATTGATGAGGCCTCTAATTTCTTCAATTTTCTATTATTTCCCTTCATTTTCCTCCTCGCATGCAACCGGTGACCTTTCACCTTCCTTTTCTCCTAATTTCCAGTATTTTCATAAATAATGTGCCAAAATACCTATTTTCCTTTCCAAAGTATTACTCATCGCCTTTTCCAATTTCCCTTAGTCATAAACACAACAAGTGATGCCCACTAGGATATGTTTCCCAACATTCAGCTTTGAATAGGTGTCCCTTGCTTATGGTCTTATTTTGCCTTTATTAAATTTTATTACATGAACTTTTAACCTTGGGCTATTACAAACCCCTCCCCCTTATGGGAACATTTTCCTCAGTGTTAAACAAAACCTAGACCCAAAAAAACTGCTGAAAAACAAATACATACTACCTCTAGAGATTTATAACCCAACTCATTGCAGTATTTACAATAAAAACCTACTCAAAAGAAAAACCATCATGTAAAACATGACAACATGACAACCATACCGCTTATTGGAGTTTATAACCTAGCTCATTGTGGTATTTATAATAGAAACCATACATAGATATGTACAAATACCAAAACTCATTTTCCCTCTCTGGATAAAAGCAATGAAGGATACATAGCCCACATCTGATCTGCCATCTCCCATGTAGCTTCATTGAGCCCAAAGTGCTTCCATTTCACTTTAACCTGCTCGAGTTCTCTATTCCAGAGCACGAGATGTTTCTGCTATAATATGCATTAGGGTTCCAGCTGGAATTCTCCTTCTTGCTCCACCTGTAATACAAACCAATCAATAACATGATCAACATCCTTTACATATCTTTTAAGCAATGAAACATGAAAAACATCATGGAATTTCAATGTAGTAGGAAGTGCAAGTCTATAGGCCACTGGTACAATCCTCTCAAGGATATCAAAAGGCCCTTAATACCATGGTGCCAAATTGGCACATGATCTGATCCTCAAGGATATTTTCTTGGGCTTGATGCATAAATACACATGCTCCCCAACCTGAAACTCCTTAAATGCCCTATTTTGGTCTACATGACTTTTATTCCTATCTTGTACTACCTTTAGATTGTTCTTTATAACTTGCATTTCTTGTTCCATGTCTGCCAACATGTCCAGTCCAATAAGTACCCTACTCACTAGATCATTCTAGTTGATGGGAGTGTTACAACTCTGCCCATACAGTACTTGGTAAATGTAGGCTTGTTTATAAAGAGATGATTTACCTCATGCTGGAGGTAAAAGAGAATTTCAAATGTCTGATGGAGTACTTTTCCTGTAGGAATTCCTTTCATAGAGGAATTGTTGGATTTTTCTTTAGCCACTTCTCTTATTTTCTTGTCATAATCTTCATGCTTCATTAATATGTCATTGATCACCAAAGGATTAGGCAGACCTTTCTGCCTCAAAACATCAAATTTGATCATGAACCTGTTTACTGCTAACTCCATGGTTTGACACTTATCTTCAAGTTGTGTCATCAAGTTTCTCTTCGAAATTACCTTTTTTACCTCTAAGATTGTTTCTATTATGTCACTTATCCCAATTTCTTCTAATTCTTGCTTGTTCTTAGAATTGAGAAAATTTATTATTTCAGTGGCCTCTTCTGGTTTCTTCCCAAGAACTTGTTCTTTGAATTTCTGAATAGCTTCACTTGATTTTTTATCAAATATTTCTATTCAAAAATAACTTGGATGGAAGGCCAAATATCATTAACCGAGTTAATGATATTGACCCACAATTGTTGCTTTGCTTGGGCTAATGGTTTTTTCAATGTCAATTCCTTTTCTAACTTTTAGACTCTGTCAGTCAATCTGTTTGACTTCTGTGTTTCTGATTTATACATGATTTGAACCAACTTATTTTTATCTTCTATACTTTTTACTTGATCTTTAAGTCTATTAATCTCATTTGTTTGGATTGACATATCTTGCATAACTGTAGTCAATTTACCTGCTTCATCACTAGAATGAGTTACTTCTACTAAATCTATTGTTGGTGTTGTTGTAGTCACTGATACTGTTGTAGGTAATTGAGCTGATGAAGTAGATGGAATTGTTGTTGAATCTATAGGAATGGCAGCAACAGGAATTACTTCCATGTTGGTCTTATTTTCTTGCACCAATTTGTCCATTTCATTTTCCATCTCTTTCAGTTGAGATGTCAACTGAATGATGAGATTCATCATTTCATATTTCTGGTTTTCCTTCTCCAAAACTTCTTTAGTCTATGAATGTTCAGTGGGAGGTAATTTCAACTACTTCTTCAATGCAACAATGTTTGCATTCTTCTTATTGATAAGATCTTTAGTTTCTTTGATGTTATTTGGATCATATCCAACCTCCATGACCAATTCTTCAAGTGATTTTATTATGTTTTCCTTAGCTTGTGAAGATGCCTTCTCTAGCTTTAATTGTGCTCTAATATTTTCTAGAGAATTTTGTAGTTTTTGGACACTCATAGCTTTGTTGGTCATAGCGAGGTAGATCATTTCTCCTTCTTATTTATGGAACTCAATTTTATCTATTGGATGTAGATATTTAGCTTGAACTTAAAATGTTTTTTTCTTGTAGTCTGCTGATGATTTTGGAGCCTGCATTGTTGACTGCATAAAAGTCATTTTCATCTTCCTGGTTTTATAATAAAAAGCTGAAAGTAACCTGTTTTGGTCACTAGGAGTTTGTTTCCAATATTGGGCATAAGTTACAATTGTTAGGTCCCCATATTACTGGTGTAGTCCCTTATTTTTATTAGTGTATCCCCCTTATTGTTATTTGTGTACCCGTGTAACCCCCATATTGTTATTATTTTTCCCTTACATTATTATTGTTAGGTCAGCTAGGATTATATTGTGATCCCATGGACCCCTATATATAGAAGGAGGTTTTGTCATTTTTATCATCCAAGAATTGTTCATTTATGTAATGTATTGGAGGTTTCCCACTCGAAGTGGCTGATTTATAAGGCGTTGATCTCTCTTATCTTCTATGTTTGGAGCTAGTTTCATAACATTTGGTTTCATAGCTTTGGATTCTAGGGTTTCACTGTTTCAAATAGGTCACCGTGGTATTTTTGCTATAAATTCTTTTCTACGAAGGTTCAGAAGCTGAAAATTTTAGAGCGTGAAGCTGAAATCCTGAGTAACATCATGGAAAAATTTTAGATCTTGGTTCGCAATATTTTCGGAGATATGATCTATGGAAGTTAGGGATTTTTGTAGGCTCCTGAATTTAACCTAAACAGGTCATGGTGGCATTTTCGCAATAAATTTTTTCTACAAGGGTTTAGAAGCTGAAATTTTTACTGAGCGAAGCCGAAATCCTGAGGAACGTCGTGGAAAAATTTCAGAGCTTTATTCGCAATATTTTCGGAGATATGATATGTGGAAGTTAGTGGTGTTTCAGGCTTCCGAATTTCATCTCAAAGAGGTGACCCTGAGAAATTCCCCACAACCATAAACCAGTTGCGAGGATTTCTCGGGTTAACAGGGTAATATCGCAAGTTTGTTAAGAATTATGGGATAATATCAGCACCTATAACAACATTATTGAAGAAATATGCATTTTCATGGACTCCTGAAGCAACTAAGTCCTTTGAACGTCTTAAAGAGGCAATGTGCCTAGCATCGGTCTTAGCTATGCCAGACTTCACAAAAACCTTTATTGTGGAATGTGATGCCTCAGGAAATGGAATTGGTGTTGTGTTAATGCAAGAAGGAAGACCCATTGCTTTTGAAAGTTTTCCAATCAAAAGAAAGTATTTACATAAAGCTATTTATGAGAAGGAAATGTTGGAAATACTAAATGCACTAAAGAAATGGTGACCTTACCTAATGGGAAGGCACTTCAAGCTAAAAACTGATCATGATAGTCTCAAACACTTTTTGGAACAAAGACTATCTTCAGAAGAGCAACAAAAATGGGTCACAAAGATGTTGGGCTATAGCTTTGAAATCATCTACAAAAAATGGAAGTTAAATGTTGGTGCAGATGCACTCTCAATAAAGGATGAAGAGGTGGAAGCATTGCTTTGTACAATTTCTATTATCCAACCAGATTGGATAAACGAAGAAAGAGATGAATGGAAGAAGGATGAAGAAGTGTGGACACTCATTCAAAATTTGAAGCAAGATCCTAGTACATCTGATACATTTAGTTGGAAAAATGATTCCTTATGGTACAAAGATCGCTTATATCTTTGTAAGAATTCCCAGATAAAAAAATATATTCTTTTGGAATTGCACATTTCTCCTTTAGGAGAACACTCTGGATTTTTAAAAAATTACCACATGGTGAAGAAAGAATTTTTTTGGGATGGCCTTAAATCTGACATTCAAAAGTTTGTGGCAGAATTTTTGGTTTGCCAGCAAAATAAACTTGAGACAATTAAGACCCCAGGTCTTCTACAGCCTTTATCCATTCCAAGTCAACGTTGGGAGGAGATTTCAATGGATTTTATCACAGGTTTACCTAAGTCCAGAGGAAAGAGTGTCATCATGGTGATAGTTGATAGAATTACCAAGTATGCACAATTTTGTGCACTATCTCATCCATTTAAAGCAAGTACAGTTGCTATTGCATTTATGGAAAAAACTCAAAAGCTACATGGAAACCCAAAGATTATGGTAAGCGATAGAGATCCCATTTTTACTCGACATTTTTGGACGAAATTATTTTCTTGTTTGGGTACTCAACTAGCTCATAGCTCATCTTATCATCCTTAATCTAATGGTCAAACTGAGACAGTGAACAAATGTTTGGAAGGATATCTTTGTTTTTTTGTATCTGATAAACAAACACAATGGGTCAAGTGGTTACCTCTGGCAGAATGGTGGTATAACACTTCCTTCCATACTACAGCAAAAATGACCCCATTTATGGAACTTTATGGATATCATCCACCATCCGTCACATCATCTTTAAGAGAAAATTCTAAGGTGCAAGCAGTGGAAGATCACATGGAGCATCAACATCAAGTTCTCCAACTCTTAAAGGATAGCCTCAATTTGGCACAAAATCAAATGAAACAACAGGCACATCAACATCATAGTGAGAGAAGTTTTGATGTAGGAGACTGGGTATTTTTATGGCTACAACCATACAAACAAATTTCCCTCAAGAAAGATAAGAAGGATAATAAATTATTGCCAAAATACTATGGTCCTTACAAGGTGTTGCAAAAGATTGGTACTATGGCATACAAATTGGAGCTTCCTTCTTCTTCGCGATTGCATCCATTTTTCCATGTTTCATGCTTAAAGAAGGTTATAGGTGACAAACTTCGAGTTCAAAAAATATTGCCAGAACTTGATGAGGAAGGAAAAATGATACCGAAACCTGAAACAGTCATGGAAACAAGAACTCGACAACTACGAAATCGATCAATTTCAGAGTATCTCATCAAATGGAATAACTTACCCACTGAAGATTCTACATGGGAGGATGAGAATTTTATACAAAAGCATCTAGAGCTACTCAAGCGTTGAGGACAACACTTTTTTGAAGGAGAGGGGCATGTTAGGTCCCCATATTACTAGTGTAGTCCCTTATTTTTATTAGTGTAGCCCCCTTATTGTTATTGTTGTGCCCCTATAACCCCCATATTGTTATTATTGTTCCCTTATATTATTATTGTTAGGTCGTCTAGGATTATATTGTGATCCCATGGACCCCTATATATAGAAGGAGTTTTTTTCATTTGTATCATCCAAGAATTATTCATTTATGTAATGTATTGGAGGTTTCCCCCTCGAAGTGGCTGATTTATAAGGCATTGATCTCTCTTATCTTCTATTTTTGGAGCTGGTTTCATAACAACAACTTTCAATGCATCATTCCTCAATTTGATTTCTTTATAATTTTCCATTATATCTTGTTCTTTATCTACTGGTTTGCTTGATGAAGAAAATTCAACACTATGTTTCTTCTGAATGATCTAAGCACTAGAGGTTGATGGCTAATGAGTTTCCTCTGAAACCGTGGGAGTTGCATTATCCCTGGCAATTATATCTATATTAATAATCCCAACTGTGTCAACTATCTCTTCTTTCTCAATTACTAGATTCAACTTGGGCTTCTTCCTGTACATTAACTTGAATTTGGTGTCTGTAGTGGTTTCAACAGAATATGAACCTTCCTCTCTTGGCCTCTTTGATTTTCTGTCTTATGGGGCTGGAGTATGCAAAATGGAACTAGTATCACCTTCCTTTTCCATCTCTTGCAATGTATTTTCCAACCAGTCTGACTGGTTGGAATAATTTTCAATATCTGGTTTTGACTTGTGGACAAAAGGAGTCAATTTGAATTTGACTCTTAGTTTACTGATGAATCCCAAAGGATCATACTACCATTTGAAACTATTATTGAACTTGAACTCTTGCAAACACTTATCTTCTTGTTGACCAACATTCCTATTATTGCAAATAAAAGGACCAAGTTGGTTCTTAATGTTAAAATGAGTTTTCTTCTTTGCTAACAGAAAATTAACCTCATCTAATTTTAGGATCTACCTAATGTATTCTAATGCAAATTACCTCATTGGGAGGTATTTGGGAAGCTTGTATGGAGTAAGCTAGCGTCCATACACCCTAATTTTAGTGTGGTTCTGGTATAAGTACCAGTCTCTTGTTCTACTTTGTTCTGAAAACTGTAAGACTTTATTTATCTCTTCATTGACCCTAGGTTGAATGCTACTGCTTAGCATGTTGACAACTAGATGAAAAAATGAATCAATGAAGTCCTTGTAATTGAATTCTGTGGAATCCTTTCTGATCAAGGATGTCCAAAACACTACAGATTTGAGGTTACCCTCTGTGTCCAGTTTTTGAAGGCTAACTGCAAACCTTTTTTATTGGAAATACAGGAATAAATGAAACAAAACTGATGAATACTTAAACACTCCTTCCTCTGATAATTTCACTAATTTCTAATGGATGGCATCTGATAGATATTGAGCAAAGTTAAATGTGGAAGCTGGAGGCTGTCCTAGGCAGAATACAGACATAAAACCTAATATAGAAGCATCTACATATTCATCTGTGAAGTACCCTAGAATGCATGACAACATTGTGAAAATTTGTCTCGTTCTCTCTGAAAAAATTGAAGCTGAATATGGCGGGTTACTCTTTGGGGTTTCCACTAATGGACGAAGAAAGGTTTGGAAGATTTGAAACCTCTTGGGAAATTATAGCTTTAGATATAGTTAAGTGAGGATTTAAATTGATAAAGGGGCTTCATCGGGCTTGGGTTGGATCTACAACATTTGATTTATGGATTCTGCGGTGATTTTGAACAAAATATCTTTGCTTGAGGTTACTAGGGCTCTTTCATTAGGCAAATAATTCATTTGACAGAGTCTGATAACCTCTGGAAACTGGAAGATCTATGGGAAAATGTACCTAGGTAGGTTTGAGTCCCAAAGGTGGATATCATCAGCCTGGTTATGAATTTATCATGGCTCCAACAGTGGAGCTCAAGGAGGTTGAAGTCAGTGACTGTATCACTGATTTTGTAGTCTTTATCATCAAGGGGAGTATGTTCAACATCTACTATAGGGGGCTGCAGAGGATTTACAGAGATTGTGCTCTAGGAGGCCATTATTTCGTTTGATTTAATCAATTATTACTTTTTTTTGTTTAAGTAATGGCTTCTAGCACTTTAGGATTACTTGGAAATGAATTTTTGGTCTGCAGAAGGTTTTCTGGCCACATCAGAATTTAACTGTGGTCTACAAATCTTTTTTAAACTGGTTCGGCGAAGGCTTTGGTAGCAAAAGGCTTGAATTAGAGTATGGAAAAGCTTCAAAATAGCTCGTCAAGGCTTTATTTTCGCAAATTTCAACATAAATGGTTAAGTAACGGTAAAGGGTGGGTTTTAATTCTTTTGACCGGAAGCAATAAATTACATGGTGCAGGGTTCAATTCAAATAGCAAGGTGGTTTGATCACATAGAGAAATGGTGGTATGGTGGTTATCGCGTGATGAAAGGCGGGTTGGTGGTTTCGGAATGGAGGATGCAATAGATTGTAAGGCTACCATGTGGTAGGGGAGCGGGGGTGAGAAACCACCCATTTTGCAACCCCCCAATGGTTTTAAACGTCAGGCAGTTGGGGGTGCGAAAGCTTCTATTGTCCATTGGATCTGCTTGGATGGATCAGGAGAATAGGTGAGTTGGGGGGATTTGATAGGTGGGGTCGGGGAATATTTTAAATGTGAAGGTGTTAATATGAAGTGGGACTTAGGTTTTATATATGCGATGGGGTTATATAAAGTAGGACTCGGGTTTTATATATGCGACGGGTCATGAAATTATATTAAAACAAGGTTTAACATATAATGGGGGATTAACAAAATGTATAAAGAGGGTTAATATATCATGGGGATATAATGTAAGGTAGGGTTAATAAAAAGTGGGCCCAAGACAATAAAGGGTTGGGAAAATATATATGCGGGATATTTAAAATACATTAGAAATGAATGTTTAAAAGGATGTCGGGGAGGGATTTTGTAGTGGGGCCCGATATACTTTTAACTTTTAAAACTATTTAAAACATTGGGTTTTTCATGTTTTAATTGAAAAGGGGAGTTAGTAAATGGGAAATTATTTTTTCAAATGAAAATGTGTTTTTTAACTAGGGAAAGGGATTTCAAGAAGGGAAAAGGGATGAAATAAGGGGAAAGGGTTATTTTTACAAGAGAAAATGCCTTCTAAGAGTGGCAACATGGTTTTAAGAAAGGAGAAGGGGATTTAGGGGGATATTAGTGATATGAAATGACCAATTAATGCTTTCCATGACTTGTAAAGTGCTTATGCCTACCCTTCATTTACCCTAACATTTTTACTTCATTTATTGGGTGCATTTGAGCTTGTTGACCCTTTTATTTCTCTTTTTATAAGCAAACTAATCTAATTCTAACCTTATAACTTCCAATGGCTCAGAATAAACTGATGAGCTCATTTTCATTCTCTACCTAACTATTGACCTGCCAAGATTAAATGGTTTGGCTAGATCTTTATTCACTAACTATCATTTCTTTGAAATTTAAAGCATGAATGAATCAAGATTTAACTATTTGATCATCATGAATTTTGGCATTTTTGACAAGATGAACACAATTTGAATTTGCAAAAAATAAACTAAGAGTAGTGGCATTTAAATTTGCATCACTTTTAGGATCTATTTTTATCTCTTTTGGCGTGGTTCATACTTTATATTCTTTTTTGATCATTTTCTTTTTTTCCTTTGATTTTTCTTTTAGGACTTACCCTCTTTGCATTTTTTTAATATGGGAAAACATTTGCAGAAAGCAAAGTATGTAAAATATTACAAGACTAAACGTAGTCAATTCAAAATTATTATCCCTATTATTATAGGACCCTAACAGTGGCTCCACTTGGGGATGGCATCTCCTGGTGAGATGTCAAGAACGTGTTGATCAATGGCCTTGGAAATTTGACTTTTCTTGCCTTGAAACTGTTTTCTGAGCTCTCCTTTATTCAATCATATGATGTTATAACTTTTAAAGTTTAGGGCCTTATCTTCGGGCTTCAACTTCAAAATATAGTCATCCAATCCAATCTAAACTTTGCAATGATACTTACAATGAGAAAAGTAAAACAAATGAACTAATGGTTAATCTAGAGAAAAGTGGTGCTTCAGCATCCTACCATTGACTGATCCACCTAGTAGATCTGTTCCATCTAACTCCTTCAGAAAAAAATCATTATTACCTCTGTAACCATAAATTATGTATGGGCCTTTCCAAAGAAAATCAAATTTGCCATGTTTCCCTTTGTTTTCCCTTCTGGAATCCCATTTGAGTACTTTATCACCTATGTAAAAATCATCTTATTTTGTTTTCTTGTCAAAAATATTTTTGATTTTGTCTTGGATAACTTGTGATTTGACATAAACTTCTTCCTTGGTTTGTTGCAAATGTATTGTCTGATTTATCCTCCTTTGGATATCATTTGGTTCTACTTGCAGCTCTTGAATCATCTTCATCATTGGCACTCCTAAAGAGGATATAAAAACAACATCCCTCCCATATACCAATTGATAGGGAGATTAACCAATATATTTTTTGGTAGTTAGTCTATCTGCCCATAAGGCATTAACCAACCTTTTATTCCAGGTCTTCTTGTTATCTTCTAACAGTTTCTTGATGATATTAACCAGAATTTTTTTGGAGGATTTTGAAATTCCATTACCTTGAGGATAATAGGCAGTGGAATGGCCAAGGGTGATGTGGTATATGTTACAAAAGTCTATCATTTTCTTGGATTTGAAGGTAGCTTCATTATCAGTAATGAGATTTTGTGGGCATCCAAATCTAGAAAGGATGTTAATTTCAAGGAATGAGATAATGATAGAGTCAGTGGCTTGTCTAGAAGGAATGACTTCTATCCACTTGGTAAAATAATCAGTGGTTGTCAATATCCATTTATGTTGGGCTGAGGAGGGTGGGTGAATTTCACCAATGAAGTCTAAAACCCATTGTTGAAATGGAATTTCTATTGAGATAGATTTGAGGGGTAATGGTAAGAGTTTCTTTTTCCCTTCAAATATCTAGCATTTGTGACAGCAGGTCACATACTTTCTAACATCTGCAAAAAGAGTGGGCCATTAAAAATCTACCCTCCAAATTTTATCAGCAGTTGTTTTCCAGTAAAGGTGTCCTCCACAGTCACTTGCATGAAATTCTTGCATAACTTTATCAACTTCATCTTTCAATAAACAGTTTAATAGAATGCCACCATGATCTTTCCAAAATAAATCATTATCTATGATACAATATTTCATTGCTTTTAACTTTAAGAATCTACCTTTAGTTCTAGATAAACCAGGAGGAGCTTGTAGGTTGAGTAAAACAAATATGATATCTGCATACGAAGGTGAATCTAAAAAATCTTCGCTGATTTGTGGAGTCGCCATCTCTTCTTGATCATCTATTTCTGCAATGAAATTTATATCTAAGGCTCGACAATTCGATTCAGCCATGAGTTTGGCTAAACCTTGGCCTTTAATTAATTTTGTAGGCTTTATTTCAATATAATATTCCAATATAGTGGCAATCCATTTTCCTCTCTTTCCATCAGGCCCATTCTGAGTTAGAATGTCCTTTACTACTGAACTTGGAACATATGCAATTATGTGTGAGTATAAAATATACACTCATAAATCTTTAATAGCTTTCACTAAAGAAAGTTCTTGTTTTTCCATTATATTGTACTTTAGTGTTGCATCTCTTAAGGATTTTCTGAAAAAAACAATGGGTTGTTCATAGCCCTCATCATTATTTTACAGCAACACTGCTGCAATGGTGTGTTCTGAAGCAAAAGAAAAAATTATAAAATCTTTTTTGAAATCAGGACTTATGAGGATAGGTGTTTTAGTAAGAGCTTGTTTAATTGCTTCAAAAGACTGTTTAGCCTCTATTGTCCACTTAAGCACTGAATCATTTTTCAACATGTTATTCAATTCTCTAATTAGTTCTACTAAATTAGAAATGAATCTTCTAAGAAATTTTATTTTACCTAAGAATGCTTATAATACTTTGATGTTTCTAGGATGATTGATGTTTAAAATTACTTCTATTCTAGCTGGATCTATTCTAATTCCCTCTTTTGAAATTATATGTCCTAGGATTTTACCTTCTTCTAATCCAAAAAGTGTCTTTTTAGGATTCAAGGAAATACCAAATTTTCTACATTTAATGAAAACTCTTCTCAAATGATCTTGGTGTTCATTATATGTTTTGGAGAATATTGTTATATCATCTAGATAAATGACTAGAAAGTCATGGATTTCTTTGGAAAAATATATGTCCATAGCTCTCTGAAATGTAGCTCCAGAATTCATCAGTCCAAAGGGATTTTCAAGTACATGAAAGTTCCCCGAGGAGTGGTAAATGTTGTCTTTGCTTAATCTTCAGGTTGAAATAAGATTTGATTATATCCAAAAAATCCATCAAGCAATGAAATTCTGGATGACCCTACTACCCTTTGTAAAACATGGTCCATTTTAGGGAGAGGATAGTTATCTTTTAGTGACACTTTGTTTAAGTTTCGAAAATCAACACAGAGTCTGATTTCCCTTGTTTTCTTCCTAGTGGGAACTAAGTTTGAGACCCAATCAAAATATCTAATAGGTGCTATGATTTTTGCCTCATACATCATTTTTACTTCATTTTCTCTCAAAGGCATAAGAACGGGATTAATTCTCCTAAGATTTTGTTTAAAGGGTTTCTTATTTTCTTTTATGGGTATTTTATGTTGGATAATGTTGGTGTCATAAGACTTGAGATCTTCATAACTCCAGGCAAAGACATATTGAAATTATTTAAACAAACTTATATATTTCAGCGTTTCTTTTGGAGGTAACACTTTATATAATTTGACTTTTCTTTTGTTCTTATGTTACATTCTTCTATTTCTAATCTTAGGGGTTCCATTTTTGGTTTTCTAGCTACATCATTGGAATCAAAAAGATCTTCTAATGGGGATAATCCCTTAGGCAAAAATTTATCTTTAAGGTTTAAAATCTCTGATTCATCATTTGTTATTTCCTCTATTTCTAATGTTTCTAATTTATCTATCTCTACTTTAGTAAATCTAGTTGGTTCAGTTTTATCTACATCACTTATATCTATCTCGCTATTGATAGTGTAATCTATTGTACAATCAGTATCTATATTACAATTTTGAAATTATCCCTCAGCATTCATAAAATTATAGATTTGAGAGTTTTGTGAAAATATTTGCCAATATTTTAAATTATCTGGTATAGTTGGCCTATGTTGGCCTATGTATTATCTCTGAAGTGTACTGATGATTTGGATGAAAAGGAAATATGCATGTGCTAGCAAAGGTAGCCAAACTGTGTGCCTGCATGTTTTGTTTCCTTGGAATAACAACAAAGTCAGTTTCAAGAAAACTATTAATCATATCCAGAATGGTTTCTCTATATTGGCTCAGTCTAGGATTATTCACAAGATACTCTTCTTTGATTTGTTTTATGATTAATTCTAAGTCTCCCAAGATAGAAAATCTCTTGGCACCAAGTTTTCTTACAATTTGCAGTCCTAAGATTAAAGCTTCATACTCTGCCATGTTATTTGTGCATTTAAAGTTTAACCTAAAAGCATGACCTTCAGAATGATCATTCTTTAAGTTATAAATCCACACTCTAGTTCTTGCTCCTAATCTACTAAGTGCCACATAGACTCATGAGTTATATTGTCACTATCAATTTCTTTATTTTTATGTTCTAATGATGTGTTTTTATCTGTTCCAGTGTCTGAATTACATAAGATGAAAGTGTTGATCAACGGTTGTCATTGATGTCAACCCAAGCAGCACCAGGGGCTAACCCAATATTGCATGGGAATTTTGACCTACCAAATTAATATATTCTGGGTCAATAATTATTTTGATGGTTTCTACTTGTCGAGATGTTTCCGTTGATATATGGAACGCCATGTAATTCTTCACGGTTTGAGAGATATTCATATTTGAATTTTGTACCCCCAGTTAGTGGGCTAAAACCCCATGGGCTTGGGGCATGGGTCATTGAAAATTCATAATTAATATTTTTTAAGCTCCTAAAATCCCTCCCACGTTCACTTGTTGAAGTCCCTCTCAACTTAAGCATTCATATATATTGTGATCTTCATTTCCTCCTTAAGCAAAGGATTCGGCCATCTGAAACAGGTCATCGTGGAATTTTCACTCTAACTTTTTTTCTCTACGAAAGATCAGAAGATGAAATTTTTATAAGCCGAAGCCGAAATCCTGACGAAGCTTCAGTAAAAATTTCAGATCAATTTGCGCAATATTGTTGGAGATATGATCTGTGGAAGTAAGGGTTTTTGTAGGCTCCTGAAATTCATCTCAAAGAAGTGACCTTGGTAAAATCGTCATAACTCTCTCTCTGAGTATCGGATTGGAATTCTATAAAAAGTGGAAGATATTGCATAGTCTTTAGTTTTCTCTCTATCAATTTCAGAGGCAAATTAAGGATCAGTGACACGTGGCACTCCGTACAAGTGCGCTCTACTGAAACAGTCCATAATTAGGGCAGTGTGAGAAATTGGGTATAACTCTCTCTTGAAGAATCCAAATTGGGTCAGACCTGTGGCATTGGAAAGAAGACTCAGAGGAATACTACAAGACCGAAAATCAGATATTGAGGATTTGAAATAACAAAGATACACCATATTCAATATCGAGCTCCTAGAAGGCAAGAAAAAGCTAGATCATGGGTTGTCAAGGATTGCAAAGGACCAGACGTTCTACGGCAGAAAAGAAAAACAAGGTGCAGCAGAGGGTAGCATGAAAATAGTAGCAACCAAGGTGCATAACAGCAGTAATAAGTTCATCATATGAAGTCTTCAAGTGGGCAGCACTGCATACGATCATTGTAAAGGTATCATTGTACTTAGTTATTGTAAATACATAATTATACAAATTGTACTAGTGTCTATCTACCAAGGGTTGAAGAGGCAGTGTTGGGAGGTCTAGGATCATCATTAGGTGGTTGTGTCAAAGTTGGGGTTATGGTCTATTATATCTTCTTCTTCTACATCATTCTATATCATTGTAAAGTGGAAATTTTTCCCTGGTACGGGAGTCCATTCTTCTTTTATTCTTCTATAGGGTGGTAGGGTGGTGCTAGGGTGAGTTGTAGCTCATTGTGTGTTGGGGCATCCGTTCAGTGACTAATGAAGAATCTCGGGCGTTGGAGCGTCCATCTAGTGGGAGCTGGAGAAGAATGCTTTTCTAGATTCTAGGAAGTTGGAGCTTTATTTTCAAATGGAGTTGAAAAGAATTATTAGAAAAGCATTAGGTGGTTTTTGTCCCGGAGTGGGTTTCCACCTTAAAAACTGTGTGCATTTGTGTTCCTCTTGTTTTCTGCTATCATTGTAAAAACACTGATAATAATTGAAGATTAACTAATGCTCTAATTGAAAGAAATACTGATTCACCCCCCCTCTCAGTATTTCCAACAGAAAGGATCCAAATCAGAATGCACAAAATAAATAGGATAATTTTGTGGTATTTCTGCACTACTGACCATGTATTTCATCAAAGTCTCTATGTAAAGCTTTTTGGGCTAACCAAATACAAAAATTGTAGCATATGACATGTCTAACTGCAGTGATCCCTGTAATTTTGCTCCCCATGAGCGAGATAATAACATTCCATACTTTGGAGGGATATTGGCAACTACAATGTCCATGACAATACTCTTAGCTAGGTATTGGACTAGAGTGACACACAAGTCTTTTATTAGGCCAAAACATTTAAATTTACTAGAATCAAAGCATAAAAGATCTTTGTATGGTCTGGTGATATCTAAATTTAATGTTTCCATGATTGCCTTAGGCATTAAGTTGTGAGATGCTCTTGAATCTAACATAGCATTGTGTAGGATATTGTCATGAATTCTCAAGCTAATGTAGAATGGAGGGACACCACCTTCTTGATGTTTGCGATTTACCTTAGGACCAAATAGAAACTCTAGTTGGTCATCATTGAGGTTAAAAAAATCTTCTCCTTCACTTATGTTCAGTGTTTCAGTGATTTGGGCTTTGTATAAATCATTTTTCACCAACTCTATTAAAGGAACTGGTATTTTCAGTTTAGCTATTTCATTTTGGATATTAAATGGGACTTGATTTTTTCCTAACTAAATGATTTCCTCTTTACCAGTTATAGTTTGAGTGTTCTTGTCTTTTTTATCAGCAATTGGTATTTCAGTTTTTGTTTCCACTCTTTTGTTTTCAAATTTCTTTTCTGGAACAGTTTGATTGGTAGTTGTAGTTTTAGCAGCAGTTGATGTTTTAGTATCAGTTGATGTTTTAGCAGCAGTTGATGTTTGAGTATCAGCAGATGTGATGTCTACAATTTTTGGAATGGATGCAATATTTAGAGTGGAATTTTTCTGAGCTGCACTGGAATTTTTCTAAGTTGGACTCGAATTTTTCGAAGTTTCTCTAGGGAGAATTTGTAACACGTTGGACACAGGAGCTTATATTGTTCTCTTGGTCTAAGTTTGGACTATTTTCTTAGGAGGGGCTTCTGTATTTTTCTTAATTCTAAGGCTATATTGTTTGTGAACTTCATATATTGCAGACTCATAGTCTTGTTTATAGTCAAAGGACTCCCCATATTCTAACTATAATTGTTGTAGCGTGTATAATTCATGTTATTCTTGGGTAAGAAAAATAGTATTATCATCATTTATTCCCATTAATTTAATATGGGTGTTCTGGCCTTCATCATTTTGTTGGGAACTCTCTGTATATTTTTCTTGGAAAGGTGGTTTAATCAATTGATCAGGTGTTGTTTCTCTTGATTTACCAGTATTGGTATTCTTCTTAAAGTTGTGATTTCTGATTTGAGGACCTTGTTGTTGATTATCCCATTGAGGTTTTCTTTCCATATTTTCTAATATATCCATTATTCTTTCCATACTCTTAGCTAAACTATCTATCTTACTGTTTGATGTGGATGGTTCATCCTTAACGGTAACTCTTCTTTCATTTCTCATCCTAGCTCTTTTAGCCAACAAGTTAGCTTCTATAGTAACTACATTACTTTGCATTTGTTCTAATGTTTCAGGGTTTCTCCTCTCAATTGATAAGACAAATCAGTATCAAAACCATCTGGAAAATTGATTAGAGCTAAGTCTGGCGGAGGTTTGATATTTGCAGGAATGGCATTATAAATGTTGTTAAACCTAGTAAAATAATCCTGAACAGATTGATTAGGAGATCTTCTAATGTTTTCATATTCAGATAATATTTGTAAAGGATTTTTCTTTCTTTCCCATCTATTGATAAATAATTGATGAAAAGTAGCTAAATCATCTATATGATTGGCAAGTAAATCTTTAAACCATTACTTTACATCTCTTGCTAATGTTTGAGCAAACAATCTCATTTGAACATCAGCTTCATCAATTTCATGTAATTCAAAGTAATCAATCATTTTGTTTACATGCTATTGAGAAATATATTAACCTGTACCATCAAACTGAAATATTTTACATTGGTAATCCTGGGGCATGGCATGTAATTGAGCTAGTAAGACCAAAGGGGCATATTTGGCTGCCATGGCTAAGATTCTAGCTTGACTGGGAAGTAAATTTGTGGTGCTTGGTGATGAGGTTGAAGTACTTGCAGATGAACTTGGAACACTAGAAGATGTACTTGGAAATGAGGTTGAAGTACTAGAAGATGTAGCAGAAGTGCTAGAAGATGAACTTGAAGTGTTTGGAGATGGAAATAAAACTCTGGGTTGAAGAGGGAACTTGGGGATGAATGGTTCTATGGAATGAATTATGGTGGATATTATAGATGATGTGGTAATAAATAAATTTGTATCTATAGTCTCTGAAGGAATGTTAGAAGGCTTAGGGGTAAAAGTAGTTAGAGAAGCTAATTCGACAGAATGCTGAAAATAGGCTTCATCTATATCCTTAATCAAAGTTGTAGTCAAAGCATCAAGTTTATTAAAATTTTCTAGAACTTGTTGATCTATGTCAATTTGTATAGTTTCCTTTTTTTCTTCAATAAATTGAATAAAATTAGGATCTATTACACTACCATAGATTGAATTTTCATATTTGGTTCTAAACGAAGAATGTTCAAATGATAAATCGAATTCAATATCGTGTAGGCTTGATAATTCTTTAGGGAGTGAATTTTCTTTGATTTATTGACTACTATTCCCTAGACTTTCTACTTTTTTAGTTTTTTGTTGTGTAAACAGCTCCAAAAAGAGAAGAAAAGAGATATAAACGCCTTAGAAATGAGCCACTTCGAGGGGGAAACCTCCAATACATTACATAAATGAACAATTCTTTGATGATACAATTTACAAAACCTCCTTTCTATATATAGGAGTCCACGGGGCCATAATGTAATCCTAGTGGGCCACAATGTAATCCTAGCCGACTTAACAATAATAATTTAAGGGCACAATAATAACAAAATGGGGGTTACAAGGGTTCAATAATAACAATAAGGGGGTTACACTAACAATAATAAGGGACTATACTAGTGATATAGGGACCTAACATGCCCCTCTCCTTCAAAAAAGTGTTGTCCTCAACGCCTGAGTAGCTCTGGGTGCTTCTGTATAAAATTCTCATCCTCCCATGTAGAATCTTCAGTGGGTAAGTTCTTCCACTTGATGAGATACTCTGAAATTGATCGATTCCGTAGCTGTCGAGTTCTTGTTTCCGTGACCGCTTCAGGCTCCAATATGATTTTTCCTTCCTCATCAAGTTCTGGCAATATTGTTTGAACTGGAAGATTTTCACCTATAACCTTCTTTAAGCATGAAACATGGAAAACTGGATGTACTCGGGAAGAAGCAGGAAGCTCCAATTTGTATGCCATAGTACCAATCTTTTGCAACACCTTGTAAGGACCATAGTACTTTGGCGATAATTTATTATCCTTCTTAGCTTGCTTGAGGGACATTTGTTTGTATGGTTGTAGCCGTAAAAATACCCAGTCTCCTACATTAAAACTTCTCTCGCTGCGATGTTGATCTGCCTGTTGTTTCATTCGATTTTGTGCCAAATTCAGGTTGTCCTTTAAGAGTTGGAGAACTTCTTGTTGATGCTCGATGTGATCTTCCACTGCTTGAACCTTCGAATTTTCTCTTAAAGATGATGTGATGGATGGTGGATGATATCCATAAAGTGCCATAAATGGGTTCATTTTTGTTGCAGTATGGAAGGAAGTGTTATACCACCATTCAGCGAGAGGTAACCACTTGACCCATTGTGTTTGTTTATCAGATACAAAACAACGAACATATCCTTCCAAACATTTATTTACTATCTCAGTTTGACCATCAGATTGAGGATGATAAGATGAGCTATGAGCTAATTGAGTACCCAAACAATAAAATAACTCCGTCCAAAAAATTTCCAGTAAAAATGGGATCTCTGTCGCTCACAATAACCCTTGGGCTTCCATGTAGCTTTTGAATTTTGTCCACAAATGTAGTAGCAACTGTACTTGCTTTAAATGGATGAGATAATGCACAAAAGTGTGCATACTTGGTAAGTCTATCAACTACCACCATGATGACATTCTTGCCTTCGAACTTCGGTAAACCTATGATAAAATCCATTGAAATCTCCTCCCAACGTTGACTTGGAATGGATAAAGGTTGTAGAAGTATCGGGGTCTTAATTGTCTCCACTTTATTCTACTGGCAAACCAAACATTCCGCCACAAACTTTTGAATATCAGATTTAAGGCCATCCCAAAAAAAATCTTTCTTCACCCCGTGGTAAGTTTTTAAAAATCCTGAGTGTCCTCCTAAAGGAGAAGTGTGCAATTCCAGAAGAATCTTTTGTTTTAGTTGGGAATTCTTACAAAGATATAAGCGATCTTTGTACCATAAGGAGTCATTTTTCCAACTAAATGTATCATATGTACTAGGATCTTGCTGCAACTTTTGAATGAGTGTCCAGACATCTTTGTCCTTCTTCCATTCATCTCTTGCTTTGGTTATCCAATCTGGTTGGATAATAGAAATGGCACAAAGCAATGCTTCCACCTCTTCATTCTTTCTTGAGAGTGCATCTACAACAACATTAAGCTTTCCTTTTTTGTAGATTATTTCAAAATCATAACCCAACATCTTTGTGACCCATTTTTGCTGCTCTTCTGAAGATAGTCTTTGTTCCAAAAAGTGTTTAAGACTATCATGATCAGTTTTTACCTTGAAGTGTCTTCCCTTAGGTAAGTTCGCCATTTCTTTAGTGCATGCAGTATTGCTAACATTTCCTTCTCATAAATAGGTTTTTGTAAATACTTTCCTTTGATTGGACGACTTTCAAAAGCAATGGGTCTTCCTTCCTGCATTAAAACTGCACCAATTCCATTTCCTGAGGCATCGCATTCCACAATAAAGGTTTTTGTGAAGTCTGGCGTAGCTAAGACCGGTGCTAGGCACATTGCCTCCTTAAGATGTTCAAAGGCCTTAGTTGCTTCAGGAGTCCATGAAAATGCATCTTTCTTCAATAATGTTGTTAGAGGTGCTGCTATTCTCCCATAATTCTTAACAAACTTGCGATAATAGCCCGTTAACCCGAGAAATCCTCGCAACTGCTTTATTGTCTTGGGGACTTTCCATTCCTTAATGGCTTTAATTTTGTTAGGGTCTACTTTAACACCCTCGTGAGATATAATATGACCCAGATATTCCACTTCTTGTACTCCAAAGAAACATTTGGATGTTTTTGCATATAATTGTTTCTCCTGCAATAGTTTGAGCACCCTGTCAACATGTTCAACATGATCCTTCCAAGACCTAATGTAGATTAGTATATCATCAAAAAATACTAGCACAAAGTTTCTAATGAAGGGTTTGAAAATGGAATTCATCAACCCTTGAAATTTAGAAGGTGCATTGGTAAGGCCAAAAGGCATGACCAAAAATTCATAATGACCCTCATGAGTTCGAAATGTTGTTTTTGGAATATCTTCAGTCTTCATTCTAATTTGATGATATCCCGAACGAAGATCCAACTTGGTAAAATAAATTGCTCCATGTAATTCATCCAATAATTCATCAATCACAGGAATGGGAAATTTGTCTTTAATGGTGAGCTTATTGAGCTCCCTATAATCCGGACACATTCACCAGATCCATCCTTCTTGTGTACCAATACTACAGGAGCAGAGAAAGAACTTTGACTAGGTTGAATTATACCCGCCTCTAACATTTCTGCAATCATACGTTCAATTTCGCTCTTTTGGAAGTAAGGATATATATAAGGCCTGATGTTTGGAGGAACACTTCCTGGAATCAAATAAATAGCGTGATCATGATCACGAATAGGTGGGAGTCCTTTGGGAGTTTCAAACACCTTGGAATGATTGTCCAAGACTTGTTGGAGATCTGCTGAAATAGATGATTTTGATGTCGGAACGTCTAGTGAGCATAATTGTGCAATTACGCCTCGTTGTTCTTTCTTTAGAAGCTTTGTCATGACATTAGAGCTTATTATCCTTCCCGGCTTCCCTTAAATACCCCGTAATTCGACTTCCTTTCCTTCTGAAAAAAAATTCAAGAAAAGCTCTTGAAAATTAAAAGCTACCGTCCCCAAAGATTGTAACCATTGTACTCCTAGTACAACATCAGCACCTCCCATAGGAATGGAAAGCATTGGACTAGTCAATACATATTCCCCCATGGTTAGCTTGATATTATGGCATTTTCCAGATAAATTTATAGTTCCTCCATTTGCAACCATCACTTGACATTCTGGTGCTGGGTATAGGAAACAATTTAATTCCTTGGCTACCTTACAATGAATAAAATTATGGGTGCTACATGAATCAATCAACACTATTACCTTTCTCTTCTTGATTTGTCCTTTTATCTTGAGAGTTTGAGGAGTGGTAATTCCTGCCAGTGCATTACACGATATGGTTGGATTCATTTCTTCCTCTTCTGGGGTTGGTTCCCGGTGTATATCCTCTTCTTGTTCATTTTCTTCTTCCTCTTCACAATCTATGTAAAATAATTTCTTCTCAGCACACTTATGACCTTTAGTGTATTTTCTATCACAACTGTAGCAAAGCCCTTTTGCTCTCTTTTCTTCCAATTGTTGTGGTGTCAACCTTGTAGGTTGTGGAAATCTAGGCGTAGCAACACTTCCTTCTTTATAGAATTGAGTGGTAGGCTTCCCTGTCGCCATAATTTTACATTCAACTTTTCTTGCCAACCTGAATGCCTTCTCCAATGAATCAGGTTCCAAAACATGAACTTCATGTTGGATGTTATCCTTAGAGTACCTATGAAGAGATCAATCCTGTGTTCCTCTGGAATATCAGTTACCCTTATATTCAATTTTTGGAAGTCCTCAATGTGCTGCCCCACTAAACCCTTTGTTTGAGATTTATCAATTGGCTAAAGAAGGTGTTGCTCTTTGTATCCTCATAATGTGCTATCATTTCCTCCGTAAAAATTGACCAAGTGACAATTTTTTTACGGGAGCAAAGCCATCGATACCATACAAATGCATTTTGTTCTAAATGTAAAGTTGCAATGCATACCTTTTGTGTGTTTTGCACATTATGGAGATCAAAATATTGCTCCATCTGTAGTATCCATGTTACAGAATCCTTTCCATCAAACTTCCTCATATCCATCTTTGGAATATGGTGGTTCTTCCCGCCAACATTAGAGTTTATGAAATCACAATTAACATTTATTTTGTTCTCATCATGAGGTTCTTCTACTATCTTTCACCATTAGGAAACCTTTCTTGTATAAACTTTGTCAAACCTTCCATGTCTGCTTTTAGAAAATTCTTCATGTTTTCCATTTTCTCATCGATCTTAGCTTCCATGTCATCCATCTTAGATTCCATGCCAGCCTCCATGCCATCCATCTTAGCTTCCACGCCATCCATATTAGCTTGCATGCCATCCATCTTAGCTTCCACGCCTTTCTTCAAACCGTCCATATTCACTTCCAAGCCATCCATCTTAGCTTCCATGCCTTTCTTCAAACCGTCCATCTTCACTTCCACGCCTTTCTTCGAAACTTCCATTTCATTTTTTGTTGCTCTTTGCGAGAGTGAAATTTGTTGCACTTGCTCTTGTAATTTTTATAGATCATGTTGCAATTCTTCATCTTCATGAGTCATGGTAGAGCCTTCTGAAGGCTTAATGGGTGTTGAATTCTTTTTAGGCGCCATTTTAGAATCCAATATTGATACCTTTTACTTGCTTTGAGGAGCTCGATATTGAAATTGAATTATATTTGTAATTGAAAATCTTGAATATCTGAAATTCAGCTCTGTAGTAGCCCTCTGAAGCTTCTTTCAAATGCCACAGGTCTGATCTAATTTGGATTCCCCAAGACAAAGTTGTGTCCAATATCCCACAATGACCTGATTCTAGACTGGTTCAGTAGAGCACACTTGTAGGACTTGCCGCGTGTCACTATTTCGTCCTTGTTTCTGAAATTGATAGCCAAGAAACTATAGTCTCTGTACTTGTGACCACTTTTTACTAGCACTCAAATCCACCTAGCCTCGAGAGAGTTATTGAACTTTTCCCACGATCACCTCTTGAAAATGAAATCAGAGCCCCAAATGCACTACCTTCCATAGATCATATCTCCAAAAATATTGCGAACAAAACTCTGAAATTTTTTGACGAATTTCCTCAGATTTCAGCCGTACTACAATTTAATTTCAGATTCTGAAACTTCGTAGAAAAACATTTATAGCGAAAATGCCACGATGACCTGTTTAGGAGCTTGAAAAGAGACCTAACTTCCACAGATGGTATCTCCGAAAATATTGCGAACCAAGTTTTGAAATTTTTAGACAATCTTCCTCAAGATTTCAGCTTCGCACCCTAAAAATTTCAACTTCTGAAACTTCGTAGAAAAAATTTATAGCGAAAATACCACAATGACCTGTTTGGAGCAGCGAAACCCTAGAATCCAAAGGCTCCGATACCAAATGTTGTGTAAACAGCTTCAAAAATAGAAGAAAACAGATATCAATGCCTTAGAAATAAGCCACTTCGAGGGGGAAACCTCCAATACATTACATAAATGCACAATTCTTTGATGATACAATTTACAAAACCTCCTTTTCTATATATAGGAGTCCATGGGGCCATAATGTAATCCTAGGGGCCCACAATGTAACCTAGCCGACCTAACAATAATAATTTAAGGGTACAATAATAACAAAATGTTTATAAGGCACAATGGTAACAATACAAGTTACACTAACAACAATAAGGGACTATACTAGTAATATAGGGACCTAACATTTTTCTTAAAACTCTATCAGGATCAGCAACAATTATAGCAGGTTGTGTATCAGGATGAGCCCTGGTATAGTATGTTCTCTAGAAGCCAAAATTTTAATTTTTAATGAAAAATTTCAACGAACCTTTCAAATCTTAATGCAAAAAATGAAAAGAATTGTTTCTTTTTAAGATCAATTTAAACTAGGGACTGATTTCCCCAGTATGGTGGTCAATATGTTATTACTCCAATAAGTTCCAAGGGTTTTTCTGTGTGTTTAAATAAATATTAGAGGTAACTATCAACCTGCTTTTGAGATCGGGATCTAGCCTTCCTAATGCTCAGAGAGGGTCTCTCTCAATGATTTAACTTTGTTGTTTTAATTGATTTTAGGCTAGTTATGTAAGATTGATTGGGTTTGACTTTAGTTTTGATTTGGTGGTGGAGTTACTGATTTAGATGGATAGATGTCTGTCTATTTTACCATTGGGATATGGAGTCAATGTATAAAGCAAACAAAACAGAATCAAGTTCTAAAGGAAGTGTTCACAGGGCAAGGTAGCTGAGCAAAATCAGATCTTTTAGGCTGGATGGTGAAGTGGTTTTCAATCGGGATCAAGGAGAAGTTATGGATTCCTTAAACCAAATAATGAAGGAAAGTGAAAGAGGTCAATCGGGATGGGAGAGTAATTAAGGATTCTCAAATCTGGACACCATAATAAAACATTAAAATGAATAACAGTTCAGAACAAAGTGTACTTAAACAAATTCTGCAATAATATTCCTATTATAGCATTTAAATTGGAAAACATACAAGTTTATGGAATACTTGAGAAAAAACATTAACAATTGAAATATACTTCACTGAAGTGGCTCAACACATGAATCCTATAATGCAATGCCTTTATTTCTTGTATTGTCTGCTGACTTGAAAATGGTACAATAAATCCTCAAGTTTTAGATCAATTACAACTATAGAAATGTTCAGGAATCCACACTCAATACTTCGAATTATGAAGTATTTATACAAAAACTAATACAAAATATCCTAAAACTGATTTAGGAATTATTCAAGGAATACAAAATATCTTCATGCAAGAAGATAGAGACACCTATGTAACTAATGCAAGTTGTCCCTGCTTATTTGGTTTGTTATTTTCTTTTTGATATTTGTAGTCTTATCTCTTTGATTGTTGCTTTCACACTGGCTGCATCTTTACATTGGCTGACCTTTTCTTTTAACTCTGTTTTTTATCTTTAAACTCTGCCTTTCATCTATATTCATCGTTAACCTTAACTGCTCTGTTACCTACTTTACTTTTAAATATCATAGTAAATCATACAATTTTTCCCAAGCCTCTTCATCTGGTAATTTGATTTTTACCATTCTCCTATAAATCTCATCTGCTTCAGTGTACTTGGTAAATGTAGGCTTGTTTATAAAGACATGATTTACCTCATGCTGGAGGTAAAAGAGATTTTCAAATGTCTGATAGAGTACTTTGCCTGTAGGAATTCCTTTCATAGAGAAATTGTTGGATTGTTCTTTAGCCACTTCTCTAATTTTCTTGTCATAATCTTCATGCTTCATTAATCTGTCATTGATCACCAAAGGATTAGGCAGACCTTTCTGCCTCAAAACATCAAATTTGATCATGAACTTGTTTACTGCTAACTCCATGGTTTGACACTTATCTTCAATTTGTGTCATCAAGTTTCTCTTGGAAATTACCTTTTTTACCTCTAAGATTGTTTCTGTTCTATCACTTATCCCAATTTATTCTAATTATTGCTTGTTCATAGAATTGAGAAACTTTATTATTTCAGTGGCCTCTTATTGTTTCTTCCCAAATTCTTCTTTGACTTTCTGAATAGTTTCACTTGCTTCTTTTATCAAATCTTTCTGTTCAAATATAACTTGGATGGAAGGCCAAATATCATTAACCGAGTTAATGATATTGGCCCACAGTTGTTGCTTTACTTGGGCTAGTGGTTCTTTCAATGTCAATTCTTTTTCTAACTTTTGGACTATGTCAGTCAATCTGTTTGACTTCTGTGTTTCTGATTTATACATAATTTGAACCAACTTCTTTTCATCTTCCAGACTTTTTATTTGATTTTTAAGTTTATTAATCTCATTTGTTTGGATTGACATGTCTTGTATATCTTTAATTAATTTACTTGCTTCATCACTGGGATGAGTTACTGTTGTTGAATTTTTTTTTGGTGTAGTAGTTGGTGTTGTTGTACTAACTGATATTGTTGTAGGTAATGGAGTTGATGAAGTAGATGGAACTATTGTTAAAGCTATAGGAATGACAGCAACAGGGAATTTCTTCCATGCTGGTCTTCTTTTCCTGCACCAATTTGTCCATTTCATTTTCCATCTCTTTCAGTTGAGCTGTGAACTGAATGATGAGATTTATCATTTCATCTTTCTGATTTTCCATCTCTAAAACTTCTTTAGTCTGTGGATGTTCAATGGGAGGTAATTTCAACTGCTTCTTCAATGTAGAGATGTCTGCATTCTTCTTCTTGATAAGCTCTTCAGCTGCTTTGATGTTCTTTGGATCATATCCAACCTCCATGACCAATTATTCAAGTGATTTTATTCGGTTGTCCTTAGCTTGTGAAGATGCCTTCTCTAGCTTTAATTGTGCTATGATATTTTCCAGAGAATTTTGTATTTTTTGGAAACTCATAGCTTTATTGGTCATAGTGGAGTAGATCATTTCTCCTGCCTGTTTATGGAACTCAATTTGATCTATTGGATGTAGATCTTTAGCTTGAACTTCAAATTTTGTTTTCTTGTAGTCTATTGATGATTTTGGAGCCTGCATTATTGGCTGTAAAAAGGTCAGTTGCATCTTCCTGGTTTTATAATCAAAGGCTGAAAGTAACCTGTTTTGGTCACTAGGAGTCTGTTTCCAATATTGGGCACAGGTTATAGCTTTCAATGCCTCATTCGTCAACTTGATTTATTTATACTTTTCTATTATATCCTATTCTTTATCTACTGGTTTACTTGATGAAGAAACTTCAACACTATGTTGCTTCTGAATGATCTGAGCACTAGAGGTTGATGGCTGATGAGTTTCCTCTGAAACTGTGGGAGGTTCATAATCCCTAACAATTATATTTGTATCATTAATCTCAATTGTGTCAACTATATCTTCTTTCTCAATTGTTGGATTTATCTTGGGCTTCTTCTTGTACATTAACTTCAATTTTGTGTCAGTAGTGGTTTCAACAGAATATGAGCCTTCCTCCCTTGGCCTCTTTGAGTTCCTGTCTTGTGGGGATAGAGTATGAAAAATGGAACTAGTATCACCTTGCTTTTCCATCTCTTAAAAAGTATTTTTCAACCACTTTGACCGGTTGGAATACTTTTTAGTCTCTGGTTTTGACTCATGGACAAAAGGAGTCGATTTGAATTTGTCTCTTAGTTTACTGATGACTCCCAAAGGATCATACTGCCATTTGAAACTATTACTGAACTTGAACTCTTGCAAACACTTATCTTCTTGTTGACCAGCATTCCTATTATCGCAAATGAAAGGACCAAGCTGGTTCTTAATTTTAAACTGAGTTTTCTTCTTTGATGACAGAAAATTAACCTCAATTGAGTATAGCATTTGCCTGATGTATTCTAATGAAAATAAACTCATTGGGAGGTATTTGGGAAACTTGTATGGAGTAAGCTGGCATCCATACACCCTAATTTTAGTGTGGTTCTGGTATAAGTACCAGTCTTCTATTCTACTTTGTTCTCATAACTATAAGACTTTCTTTATCTCTTCATTGACCCTAGGTTGAATGCTACTGCTTAGAATGTTGACAATTGGATTAACAAATGAATCAATGAAGTCCTTGTAGATGAATTCTGTTGAATCCTTTCTGATCAAGGATGTCCAAAAGACTACATATTGGTGGTTACCCTTTGTGTCCAGTTTTTTAAGGCTAACTGCAAACCTTTCTGATTGGAAATACAGGAATAAATGAAACAAAACTGATGAATACTTAAACACTCCTTCCTCTGGTAATTTAACTAATTTCTCATAGATGGAATCTAATAGATATTAAGCAAAGTTAAATGTGGAAGGTGGAGGTTGTCTTGGGAAGAATATGGACAGAAAACCTAAGATATAAGCATCTACATATTCATCTGTGAAGTACCCTAGAATGCATGACAACATTGTGACAATCTGTCTGGTTCTCTCTGAAAAAATTGAAGCTGAATAAGGAGGGTTACTCTTTGGGGTTTCCACTGATAGAGGAAGAAATTTTTGGAAGATTTGAAACCTCTTGGGAAAGTCCAGCTTCAGATATAGTTCAGTCAGGATTTCAATTGATAAAGGGGCTTCATCAGGCTTGGGTTCGATCTGCAACATTTTATTTATGGATTCTGCAGTGATTGTGAACAAAATCTCTTTGCTTGAGGTTATTAGGGCTCTTTCATTAGGCAAATAATTCATTTGACAGAGTCTGGTAATCTCTGGAAACTGGAAGGTCTGTGGGAAAATGTACCTGGGTATGTTTGAGTCCCAAAGGTGGATATCATCAGCCTTTATCATGGCTCCAGCAGTGGAGCTCAAGGAGGTTGAAATTAGTGATGATATCACTGATTTTAAAGTCTTTATCAGCAAGCGGAGTATGTTCAACATCTACTACAGGGGGTTGTAGAGGATTTATATATATTATGCTCTAGGAGGCCATTATTTCATTTGATTTAATCAATCATTACTTTTTTTTGCTTAAGTAATGGCTTCTGGCACTTTAGGATTACCTGGAAATGAAGTTTTGGTATGCAAAAGGTTTTCTTTCCACAGCAAGCTTTAACTCTAGTCTGCAAAGATTTTGAAACTGGTTCGGTGAAGGCTTTCGTAGCAAAAGGCTTGAATTAGAGTCTGGACAAGCTTCAAAATAGGTTAGCAAGGCTTTCTTTTTGCAAATTTCAACAGAAATGGGTAAGTAATGGTAAAGGGCGGGTTTTAATGCTTTTGACTGGAAGCAATAAATCACATGGCGCAGGGTCAAATTCAAATAGCAAGGTGGTTTGATCGCATAGCGAAATGGTGGTATGGCGGTTATCGCACGATTAAAGGCGAGTTGGTGGTTTCGAGATGGAGGATGTGATAGATTGTGAGACTGTCGTGTGTCAGGGGAGTGGTAGTGTGAAACCACCCATTTCGCAACCCCCCAATGGTTTTAAACGTCGGGCAGTCGGGGGTGTGAAAGCTTATATTGACCATTGGATCTACTCAGATGGATCGGGCGAATAGGTGAGTTGGGGGAATTTGATAGGTGGGTTCAATGAATATTTTAAATGCGAAGGTGTTAATATGAAGTGGGACCTGGGTTTTATATATGCGATGGGGTTATATAAAGTAGGACCCGGGTTTTATATATGTGATGGGTTGGGAAATTATATTAAAACAAGGTTTATCATATAACGTAGGATTAACAAAATGTATAAAGCAGGTTCATATGTCATGGGGATATAATGTAAGGTAGGGTTAATAAAAAGTGGGCCCGGGAATATATTACAATAGGGAATTTTTATAATAAATGATTTAGCATGTAGTGGGGGAGTTAATAAAAAATATAAACTATAGGTTATGATACAATAAAGGGTTGGGAAAATATATATGCAGGATATTTAAAATACATTAGAAATAAATGTTTAAAAGGATGTCGGGGAGGGATTTTGTAGTGGGGCCCGATATACTTTAAACTTTTAAAACTATGTACAAAAGTGGGTTTTTAATGTTTTAATTGAAAAGGGGAGTTAGTAAATGGGAAATTAATTTTTCAAATGAAAATGTGTTTTTTAACTAGGGAAAGGGATTTTAGGAAGGGAAAAGGGGTGAAATAAGGGGAAAAAGTTATTCTTACAAGGGAAAATGCCTTCTAAGAGTGGCAATAGGGTTTTAAGCAAGGAGAAGGGGATTTAGGGGGATATTAATGATATGAAATGACCAATTGATGCTTTCCATGACTTGTAAAAGTGCTTCTTCCTACCCTTCATTTACCCTAACATTTTTACTTCATTTATTGGGTGCATTTGAGCATTTGAGCTTGCTGAGCCTTTTATTTCTCTTTTGATAAGAAAACTAATCTAATTCGAACCTTATAACTTCCAATGGCTCAGATTAAACTGATGAGCTCATTTTTATTTTCTACCTAACTATTGATCTACCAAGATTAAATGGTTTGGCTAGATCTTTATTCACTAACTATCATTAATTTGAAATGTAAAGCATGAATGAATCAATATTTAACTGTTTGATCATCATGAATTGTGGAATTTTTGACAAGCTGCACAAAATTTTTATTTGCAAAAAATAAACTAAGAGTAGTGGCATTTAAATGTGCATCAATTTCAGGATCTATTTTTATCTCTTTTGGTGGGGTTCATACTTTATATTCTTTTTTGATATTTTTCTTTTTATCCTTTGATTTTTCTTTTAGGACTTACCCTCTTTTCATTTTTTAATATGGGAAAACATTTGCAGAACGAAAATTATGTACAATATTACAATACTAAACATAGTCAATTCAAAATTATGATCCCTATTATTATAGGACCCTAACACGTAAGAGGATTTTTTGGCTCTCTCTAACTTATCCTCTGACTCTTTTCAACTCTAAAATACATAGACGTCTTCCTTTTTCTCTTTGCGCTTAGAGGAGCTAAGGTGGAAACTATATATTTGTATTGAGGGGATGTGGTGTTGTGTTGTGAGTCTGCTTCTTGCTCACTTTCTGCTATCTATATGACTTCTATAGCCATCTCTTCTGTTTTTCCTTGGCCCTTTATATCTTCCTCTTCTTATTCTGGTTCTTTTCGTTCTTCTTCTGGTTATTCTTCCTCTGGTTCTTCTTCTAGTTCTTCCTATTCTTTCGGTTATTCTTCTTCTGGTTCTCTAAGGCTAGGAGTGGAATCCTGCCTTGTTTGGGTTGCTATAAAAGCTTGCCTACTCTTATTTACGCAAGAGGACCAGGCCATGGGTAGGGTGACGTCGTTCTGTTGTTGTCGTTGCATGTTTTTCAAAAAATACACGGCTGAAGCTCATTGTTGTTGTGCTCCGGCCTTCCGTCAGTCTCTCTCCCTTTAAAAATTTTCAATTTACTAGTTTGGATGAGACAGACCCTCTTTATTATTAGACTACGTAGCTCATTCTGGAGCGCTTATGTAACTCTGATTCATCTCCAGTTTTCATTGGAGACCGTTGTTTCCTTCTCCCTATTAATTCATGACGGACTGCATGTTTCCTCCCCTCGTTCTCCTCTACTCCAGTGATTTAAATTCTTTTCTTTTGCATGCCATGGTGGTGTGTCTTTTCATTTCTCCCCAGTCATACTTCACGATGGTGGCCAAGCTAATTGGCCACCTTTATGCCCCTTAAACTCTAAGTCTGCAGATTTAATTATTTCTGGCTATTATGGATGCATAGCGAGGGGTGAGAAGCTATACTCGAGTTTACCTGTTTTTGTCAAGGCATTTTCAGGAGCTGGAATTGAGGAGGTAAGCCTTTTAGAAGTTGCGTTCTTCACTTTTTCCTATTCTCTGGATGAGAAAATTGCTAAATGAGCAGCTCTCCGAGTGAGCGGTTGATATTTCCTTGTTGTTTCTTCCTGTTGGAGATGTTGTGTGGGTGGTGCTCTTGTCTTTCCTAGGTTCTACTTCATGAGCTCCTCCCTTGTTTTCTTTGTTGTTCGGGAACAGATGTCTGCGTTGTAGGAATTCCCAGATGACTGTAGCAGTCTGTCTTTTGCTTTCCTTGCTTCATTGCGCTCAATAATGGAGGAATGTGGTGTATGATGGAGGAAGTTAGGAAAATGAATGGAGTGAATTATGGGATGGATGGTAAAATAGAAGAAGGGAAAAGAAGATGAATGCTTCCCTGTGTTTCCAGAAACCATTAATAACCCGTAAAATAGCAAATGTAGAAAACACAGAGATGCAGATGTAATAAATTTTTTTTTCCTTTGAAAGTAAGTGGTCTGCCTCCATGGAGGTTTTCAACCCACAGAATTTCCTTGGGCAGCTCAGAGAGGTTTTCACCCATGGATCTTTATTCTCTCTCTCTTTTTTTTTCCTTTTTTTTTGAGAAAGTGAGCTTCCTCCATCGAGGTTTTCAACCCAAAAGCTTGCCTTGGGTGCCTCAGAGAGGTCTTCACCCATGGATCTTTTTTTTTTTTTCCTTTTTTCAAGAGGTGTGGGAAACTATGGAGTTTCCCATCACATACACCTCTCTTCTTATTGAATTTATGAATTATGCCTTTGACAAAGGCTTCTTGTAAATTTTAATTCTATGACCATTGACAAGCAAGGGGATTCCTTCCTCATATATGGTTCTAATTTGAACTACGCCATTATCAAAACATTTTTCCATGGTGTAAGGTCCTAACCATATTTTCATCGGCTTGCCTTTGAAATATTTAAACCTTGAATCATGCAACAACGCCCAATATTCCTCTTGGAAGGTCTTTTCTTTGATGTTCTTGTCATGCCATACCTTCCTTTGCAGCTAAACTACCTCTGTGTGAAGAAGTGCTTGCATTATGAACTCATCCTATCTATTTAGTTGCAACAACCTCTCTTTTTGGGAATTTGATATATCTAGATTAAATTCAGCTGCCATTCTTAAAGTATTGAACTCAAAATCAACTGAAATTAGAGCCTTTTTACCATAGACTAGTTCATAGGGAGTGAATCATGTTGTTGTCTTCCAAGTAGTGTTGTAGGCCCGAGTAACTTCTACCAATCTATCTTTCCAATATTTTATGCTATTGCTCACAACCTTGGTGAGGATGCTCTCTAAAGCTCTATTAGTTACTTCTACTTTTCCATTCTCCTGAGGGTGATAGGCAGTAGAAGTTATATGCTTAATCTTGTGCTTCCTCAAAATATTCTCAATGAGGTGAGAGGTGAATTGTGCTCCCTAATCAGTGACTATTTCTCTAGGGTATCCAAACTTGTAAAACACATTCGCCCTCAGAAATTCTACTACTTTCTCCTCGGTTGCTACCTTCACTGCATTTTCTCCAGCCCACTTTATCAGGTAATCAGTGCAGACTATGATATACTTCTTTTTTCTGGATGGTGGATCCATAGGTCCAACAAAGTCCATGCCCCACTTATCAAATGGCTCAAGAGCCACTTGAGGGTGTAAAGGCATTTCATCCCTTTGTGTGGGTTTCCCCTCCCTCTGGCACTGGTCACACCTGCTGGTGTATCTTCTGGAATCTCGGTGAAGGGTAGGCCAATAGTATCATGCCTTCAAAACATCGTAAACAGTTATTTTTGCTGCAAAGTGGCCTCCACATGGGCTATCATGACATGCAAAGAGGATATCAAAAACTTCTTCCTCCCTCACACATCTTCTTAGGATTTGATCAGGGCCTAGCTTGAAAAGGTCCCCCCCAATCCATGTGAAAGAGGCGCTTATTTTGATGATTCTACTCCTCTCCCTGAATGAAAGATTAGGACGGAGTCTCCCAGCAACCAAGTAGTTGGCTATATCATAAAACCATGGTGAGAGTGTTAATATGGCAAAGAGATGCTCATCTGGCAGCTAGTCATCCACCATTCCTTCTTCACCTGCAGGGAGAGCTAACCTGGACAAAGAATTTTCAACAACATTCACCTTTCCATATTTATCAACAATAGTCAAATCAAATTGCTGCAAAGGTAACAACCATCTAGTTATTATAGCATTAACATCTGGTTTGTTCATTAAATACTTGATGGTTGCATGGTCATTTTGAACAAAGGTCTGATATCCAGTTACATAATGCCTGAATTTGTTCAAAGCATGGACAATGGCCAACATCTCCTTCTCAGTAACAGTATAATTTAGCTCGGCTTTGGACAAATTCTCGCGGATGAAATAAATGGCATAAGGTATTTTTTCCTCTAATTGTCCTAATGCTGCACCTACAACTTTTTTGGGTGCATCGGTGTGGATGTGGAAAGGCAGAGTCCAATTTGGACCTCGGAGGATGGGGGCAGTAGTCAAGGACATGAAAGGGGTGCATCCTTAATGAGCTAAAAAGCCTCTTGACAAGGACCAAACCTAATAAACTCAGAATCCTTGGCCAATAACCCAAATAATGGTGAAGCCATCTTGCTGAAATATTTGATGAACCTTCTATAGTAACCAGCTAAGCCTAAGAAACTCCTGACATATTTCTGCTTTTGAGGATTAGGTACCCTTTTGATGATAGTGATTTTTTTCGGGTCTACCTGTATTCCTGCTTGGGATATGGAGTGTCCTAATAAAACCCCTTCTTTCTTCAAGAATTCACACTTTTTTGGGCTCAAGGAGAGATGCATCTCAATGCACCTTCTTATAACTTTACCCAAATTGGAGAGAGCTTCCTGGAAGTCATCCCCATATGGTGTGAAGTCATCCATGTAGATTTTGATAGAGTCATGGACTAACTCAGAAAATATGCTTAGGATAGCTCTTTGGAAGGTAGTTGGGGCATTGCACAACCCAAAGGGTAGGAATCTATAAGAAAAGGTACCCCAAGGGTAGGTGAAAGTAGTCTTATCCTGGTCTTTAGGGCTGATTTGAATCTGATTGTACCCACTGAACCCATCTAAGAAGGAAAATAACTTCTTCCCCGCAAGGCCATCCAGGACTTGGTCTATAAAGGGCAAAGGGAAATGGTCTTTCTTGGTGGCTTTGTTAAGTTCTCGATATTCAACACAAATTCTCCACTTCCCATTCTTCTTTGGGACTAAGATGAGAGAGGATACCCACTCACTGTCAGATATAGGATATATGAACCTTTTATCCAATAGTTTATGTAGCTCTTCTTTGACTATGTCCTTCAGAGTCAGGTTCATCCTTCTTTGGGGTTGTCTCACAGGCTTGCATCCTTCTTTGATGTAAATGTGATGTCTGCATACTGGAGGATGCACCCCTTTCATGTCCTTGTAATCCCAAGCAAATGCTTCAATATTTTATTTCAAAAGCTGGCATAATTGCTTCTCTTCTTCATTCGAGAGGTTGGGTTGATTTTCAAAGATTTGGATGGGCCAAACTCAATATCCTTGGTGGTTTCAGAGGTTGACTCAACTGAGTTCACTTCCATCCAAGGTTGGATTTCAGAATTTTTGACTAAGATTTCAAGAGGAATGTTAGTGGAGGATTGGTTTTGAATGGCATGGTCGATGAGTTCATCTTCATTAAGTTGCCCCCCTATAAGAATAACATCTACGATACACATAGGGGTAGTGTTATATAACTCATCTTCTTCATCCTCCAACCCTATAGGGAGATCATGGTCAACGGAAGGCTGGGTTGGAGGATATAACACTAGTTGTTAAGATAAAGGCCCATTTTTGATAGTCATGTTTCCAGCCCGAAAAATAATATAAGCATATGCAGTGGCTAACCAAGGTCTCCCTAAGATGAGAAGATAGCCATTAAACTTAGTTTTTGGCTACAGGACCAGAAAATTTGTAGGATACTCCCACGAGTCAATGGTAACCATAACATCCTCAACAATTCCTTCCAGAGTTACTATGGACCGATATGCAAGTTGTAGAACTGTTGTGGTTTTCCTCAAGGTCCCTTGGAGATTGAGTTTCATCATAGTTTCCTTGGTCATGATATTAATGGCATCCCCTAGATCAATCAGAGTGTTGGGGACTATAACACCATCTATATGCACATCAACAATTGGACTACCAGGGTCCAGGTACTTTGGAAATATCACCTTCCCTAGCATCAGGTCAGATAGTTGTCCTACCACATTGATGGTGGGGGTATCTCTCTTCCTTATTCTAGGTTTCTTGAAGAAATTTTCTTTGATGAGCCTATTGTAGATAAGAACATCCTTAATAGCCTGGAGAAGTGGTATCTTTACACACAAATTGTCCAACTCTCCCAGGAGTTTAGTCTCCTCTGGGGGTGTGCTGACTAGGGTGGATCAAGCGCTAAGGAAAAGGAGGTGGTTGGATCTAAGTGTTACCTTATTCCTTTTCCTCCTCAACCCCTATAGGTGGAGATGGAGGATGGTTTTCTGGGAGTACTCTTCCTGACCTGAGATTAACCTCCTATATCTCCACAGCATAAACTGGATGGGATGTTTCTCCACTGGGAACCTATTATTCCTACTTGTTATTCGGGTTCAGATTGGGTTGTGCAGGTATAGGTAGCCTAATTGGAGCAACATGAATAAGCGGAGGTGGAGGTTATGGTGGAGGCATTAGAGCATGTGGTTGATTTTTTTGAGGCCTCCACCCTTGGTATGGATTGTTCCACTGAGGTTGTTGTGGAACATATTCCTGAAATGGTTGGTTTACTGGCTTAGGATGATATGAAGGGTTGTAAGGCCAAGTAGGAGGTGTATACCAGGATGGAGGAGTGGGGGTGTACCAAGGTTGCACGGGTGCACTCTGATTGTTGTGATAATAGGAGTAAACCTTGCATACCTTGTTGTTATGACCGAGGGCCTTGAGGCCTTTGTTGGTTGATGAAACAGAGTTTCTCTGGCATTGCTTCCCCACCTTGATATACATATTTAATTCCACGTAAGGAGGGACACTTTTCTGTGGCATGATTCTCCTCACAGACTAAGCAAATCTCTATGACATTCAGTGGACATTCATTTCTCGGGTGCTTCCTGGTACATCTAGGACAAAATATGCGAACGGCTCTCTCTGCTTCATCTTGCTTCCTTTTTACCTGCATTGTATCCATTTGTAAAGAAAAGGTGTGCAGCATGTCACTCTTGTGGTCCTCTAGCATGTTTCCAATCTCATGTTTTATGAAGGTGGAAGAGGAAGGGGTTTTGGTTGTACTTTGGCTAGCTCTGCCCTTCTTCCTAAATGCCCTAGAATGGTTTCATAAGACATTTTTGATTGTTTCATATGGTTTGGTTTCTATCATCTCTTTATTGATCCCTCGAAGCAGTACAAGTTTAAGTGATGCAGGATCAAGAGTACAGTTGGATCTCTCATAGTTTAGTTGAAACCTCTCTTCATATTCCTCTAGGGATTCATCAGGTCCTAGAGTCATCCTAAATATTTCATCCTTAGTTTCCTTTGACCTACAATAGTCTCTATATTTGTTGTTGAATGTATCTTCTATCTGTGCCCAGGTAGTGATAGTATCCCCACGCAGACCCATGAACCAACACAAGGCTGCATCCTTAAGGGTGGATGGGAGTAGTTTCAACTTCTGATCATCAGAAGTGTAGTCATAAGTCCTACAAACAACAGCGAATTCAAAAATGAAGGTGTCAGGATCCTCAGAGGTAAGTCCATGGAAGTGTGGAAGAGCTGAGGGGCTAACGTTTTTCATCTTAGTTTCCCCATCAGCCTCTCTCATGGGAAAGTCTCTCTCGATCCCAGCCATGGTTAAGATAGGTGAAGCATGCCCCTCAGTTGAAACAAGGTCCTCTTCTTCTTCCCCAATAAGATCCTCAAAATATTCAAAAGGATTTCCTATAGGGTGTCAGTCTCACTTCCACCAAAGAAGAGTGGCGGGTGGCTAGGAGGTGATGTGGGGGTTTTAGGTAAGATTTTTCTTTGAGTATTCCTAGTCCTACGAGGCATGAAAATCATATATTTTTGTACTTTTTTCAATATTTCTGAAATGACATGAAAAGAAAGGAAAGCAGAAAATAATGCTAAAAACAAAATCAAAAAATCTACTAGACACCTCCCCGTCAACAACGCCAAAAAGTGGTGAGGCCTGGTATTACACCAAGAGCGCTGCAACTCCCAGGGGCTGCCCTACTTTACTTTATCAACTCGGGGTTCGTAAAAAATTGGAGGTGACAATGCTATATACACAACAGATGCATTATGATCATGTCATCCTCTTTTTCTTTACAAAAGGGTGATATTTCTTAAACTATGATAAAAAATGGAAAGTAAATTGCTGGAAGGAAATGACAGAAAGGAAACTAAACTAAATTTTTGGAAAGAAGTGACAAGAATGAAACTAATTTAATTTGCAAAAAAGGAAATGATTGAAAAGAAACTAAGCTAACTTGCTGAAAATAAATGGCAGAAAGGAAACTAATTCTAAACCACACATTACTTGGCCAAACGGCTAAATGCACTCTACTTATCATATGTTCTATCTACCATGCTTCTACCCATGAAACTAAGCTATCCATGACTTAATTCTGATTTAAAAAGTGTGATTTGCAGCTTGGAGGAGAGGAAAAGGGCTAAAGAGGCTAATGGAGGGCTTAACATATGAAATGAGGCTTAGAAGTGCAAAGCGAGGGTTAAACCAGATTAATTTTATTATAGCATAAAAGGCTTTGGGGCAGAATAACTTGAAATATGTGATGGCGGAGATGCGATATGGAGGTGGGACTGATATCGCAATCGCGATATCGCAAAGTTGGAGTGGTAAGTGTTAAAGGGAACATACTAAATAATGCGATGTGTGAAGTGCGGCGGGGAAGAACGAAGAAGTGTGATAAAAACATCGCAATCAGCAAAAGAAAGCGGTAAGTGTTAATGAAAAAGGGAAAAGGTTGCGGAGAGCGATTTTTGGGGTGGTAAAAACTGTGATGTCGCAATATCGAAATCAGAAAAAAAGGGGTGGTAAGTCTTGAAGGAAAAGGAAAAAGGTGTGATGAGTGATTGTGATGGGTGACGTGGAAAAGGAGTATGGTAATATCACAATCGAGGTTCGGAGGAAGAAAGTATAAACAGAAAGAAACTGGAATGAGCGAATTGTGATGTGCGAAATGTGAAGTATGATTCGGGAAGGTGATGCGAAATGTGATTGCGATATTTCGCAATCGGGGTTTAGGAGCAGTAAGTGTTAACAAAAAGGGAAAAAGGTTGCAATGTGCAATTTTGATATGGCGGAGTTGCGGTAAGTTGTAAAGGAAGAACTAAACACTGTGATTTGCAGTCAGCGAAGTACAATAGTGGGGATTTTGAGGAGGAAAGGCAGAAGTCGTGTTTCAAAGGTTTTAGAATGTTTTTGCGTTAAAATAAGTAAAGAAACCATAACCAATAGAAACAAAGGAATAATGCGATTGAAGGGTTTAAGTGTTGTTATCGAAAAAAGATGGGTGCAGCAGTTGAAAATAAGCAGAAAATAGGAAGGAATGGAGGCATAGAAGCAAGGTTTAGAGGCGTAACACAGAGATGGAAATAGTGAGCAAAAATCAATGTTTTTGGTTTGTTGGAAGGTTTACCCTGCTTGAACTCTATTGACAGAGATGAGAGGGGGAGGCTTGACCATAGCTTTTGAATTTTTTCCTCTATTCTACTACTCACAAACAAATGAAAAACTATAGCTGCCTACTGAAAGCAAAACTAAACAGCAACTTGAAGCATAAACGAAATTATCAGAAGTGGAGCTAATGAAATGACATAAAGCAAAGAACAAGTACAACGGAGAGGCTGAGGCACGTGGATTGGGCCCTAACCCACAAGCCTAGATCCCTCAAACTTAAATCAGTAAAATGAAATCAGTTTGCTCATTTCATAAAAGAATAACCTCATACATCTCTGAAAGTTTGATCACTGAAATAATAAAAATCTCAATAACTTGCAAAAAAGTTTCCACTAGAATCTACTAACTCTTCCTAGATCTAGATCTGATCTATTTATTCTACAGGGTAGCTGCCAACAGCTCCCTTGAAAAATGGTGATTGAGTCAACTTGAATCCTAGTAAACAAAGATTGAGTGCTCTCCTCTTTCAGTTGCTTGGCTGCCTCTGGGATTCGAATTGCTGGAGAGAATCCTTGGGATCCTTTGGCTGCCTTTGGAGTTCAAATTGTTGGAGATAATCTCTAGGAACCTTTGGTTGCCTTTGAGAGTTAAGGAGGGTGGAAAATCCTCCTATAATTTCTCCTTGTTGTCTCCTCCAAGTCTTTATGATAAAATCCTTATAAAAATTCTTAATAAATCATGATTTTCTGCACTCAACCTCATATTAGGAACTCAGAGTATGTTAGCCTTAATCACCACCTATACTAGCATCATAAAACCAAATAATAATAAAAATGCAAGAAAAAGAGATCTAAGAAGGCAAAAATCTGACCATTAACCCCTCCAAATATGTTTAATGATGGAGCTCATCAAGCTCACTATTGCAACATAGTTCAACTTTACTTTCTTATTGAGACAATCTACAACCCTGTTCTCCTTTTCCTTAATGTACCTAATTATATCAAAGTCAAACTCACTAAGGGTAGCTAACCATCTATATTTTCCTGACATTCAAATTCAGTTGATCAAATAAATATCTCAACTCACTGTGATTGCTCATCAACACAAACCTCCTGCTAAGAAGATAATGTCTCCACATATTCAAGGCATGAATAATCGATGCCAACTCAAGATCATGAGTCACATAGTTCCACTCATGCTCATTTAGTTTCCTAGACTCATAGCATATCACATGTCCCTCCTACATAAGGACTCCACCAAGCCCTCTCTTTCAAGAATTTGTACACACTACGAATTCTTTATATGGATCTTCAATCTTTAACACTGGATTATTTTTCAATAACTGCTTCAACTGCTCAAATTTGGTTGCACACTCCCCTGTCCATTAAAAATTATTTCCTTTCCTCTGTAATAATGTAATAGGACATGCAATGCATAAGAAGTTCTTGATCAAACCCCTATAGTAACCTACTAAGCCCATGAATGATCTGACTTCCTCTACATTTATAGGAGTTGCCCACTTTGTTATCACTCCCCCCAAATTCCCAAGGTTGAGAGTAGGATTGAAGGAAGGTAACCACAGACCAAGCTTTAGGTTAGGTATATAGCCCTACCAGGACCAGAGAGGGCTCTCTCAATGTCACTTTGTAGTTAATTAAATGACTAAATATTTAATGTTCTTAGGCTAGGTATGTAAGCTTAGTGAATAGGGTTTTTGTTTGATGTTTGTGTGTTGGATAGGAATGACAGTAAGGAGACTAGGTCTAGGGTTTAAGGTATGAATTCAAGATCAATTTGTAGAGAACATGGATGAGGTCAGGTAGGTAGCTTGAAAGAATTTTTAGTTTGTCATTGTGTATCAGATGAAATGATAGAAAATAAGAATGAGCATTGAGGTGGATTCATTCATTTATAAGAACATAGACATATAATGTAAATCTTGTTAAGAAAAAGCATGAAAAAGCATGATTTTTGCTTATAGACTGGCAAGATAAACACATAGAATCATATATATGAAAGAGGAAAACATATCATTCAACATGATAAGATAAACATATAGAGAAAGAACAAATTTTCCAAGGCATACCACACGATTCTCAACACAAATTCTGCAACATTGTCTTTAATTTCATTCCAAAAGGCTTGTACAATAGCTCCACTGCAAAAAACAACTATCCAACCCAAAAAAAGACTAAATTGGGTCTACTTATATAAAATATGAACAATCACACCTCATAGGGTCGAAATCCCATCCAAAATTCATCATAATTACATAAGATGAGTCACTTCCTAGAATCTAGGGAGGTTAGAAACCATTCCCTCAAATTTAGCTAAATACTAGGAGTGTGTGTCCCCCACATTAAATTACATGTTTCCTCGTGATAAGAGGCAAAAACCAAATCAATTACTCCAATTCCAGCTCAAAGGACAACAAAACTTTGAAAATCTGACATTTTTTGGGCTTGACAAGTGTCCTGAGGAATCCTATGCAGATGCGTAGCGCCATTTTACAGATGTGTAGTGCCACTTTGCAGCTAATTTTGAGGGACTTTTAGGACTCAAAATAAAAATTTGGAAGATAGGTCAATTATCCCTATGTGTCTAGTTTCCAGAACATCTTGAATTCTGAAAAACCACCCACTAGAAGGCCTCCAAAATTTGATTCTCACAATCTTACTCCAGATGCATAGTGCCATGTCAAAAATAGTGGCAAAAGCATTGAAAACTTATGCTTTTTTGGATTTTTCTGCAAAAATGGAGCTTTTCATGCAAAAATATTTCTTGATATGTGATGTACTCATCAAAATGCATCCAAACATGTAAGCCATTCATTATTTAGGTGCCCTAGGAAAAAGCTTAGCGCCTTGGTGCTACGCATCTATGGAGGCAAAATTTCCATAATAGTGTAAAAATCACCAAAATTGCTCAAAAATTCTCCAAATTTGTTTTGTGGCACTTGTGGATGATGTGTTAAACATTCAATGAAGTTTCATCCATTAAATCTAAATTTTCCTTCTCCTTTAGCTTCATTTGAATTTATTTTAGCTTCTTCTTTTTTTCAGCTGTTTAAGCCTGATTTGTGAAATCATATTTCAGGGGCAATAATGGTTTTCCATATGCCTCTGGAAATTATTATTCTTCTTGGATTTCTTCAATAGCTTCTCAAGGTTCCTGTCGACCCTATCAAGCCAATACTCTCTGTCTAGATTGATCTCATCAAGAATCAGCTCATCAAAGGTCTACCAACTTGGTTTAGGAGTTGTTGATTCTCTTTCTCTCTGAAGCACATTTTTTAGGCCTATTGTCCTTGGTCTTCTTCTTTTTGTTTCAACCTCTACATCCTTCAGCTCATCATCATCTACAATCTCTTTTCCCTTTCCCTTGTATGCATCAACATGTAATTTATTTTTGTCTTGGAGAAGCATTTTTACCTTTAAATGAAGATTTTCTTGTTGTAGGAAATTAATTTGAGAATTTGCAATTGAGAAAATCTCCCTCAATTCTGTTATTTCCTCATCTTTCTCCTTTATGATCTCCTCAACTAACTTATCTTTCATCTACTCTTCCACCTTAACCTCCAAGAGTGCTTGTTCATCATGTTGGTTCAATGGTGATTCAATCTTATGCATGAGTGGTTGCTCCTCTATTTCTCTTTGCTCAGCTATAGTGTCAAGTGTAGATACACTTTTGATGGATTTGGGAGAAAATACCTTTCTCTTTCCCTTCTCATAGGTGTGAGTGACCTCAAAAACCATAGGCACCTTGGAACTCTGAGTTTTCATTTTGGAAGAGCCAGCCTCCATTGGTTGTGTTGATACTGGTGGTGATGGTGTGCTATGCATGACAGGAGGACTAGTGGTGGGCGTTGCTGCTACTTTCTCCATGAAGGTTCCCCAAGTCATGTTGATTGCTGAGAGATGATACAAAACAATTATTTTGACTAGACCATGGTGGAAAAGAATTGGGTAGTGATCTTTGTTTTTTCTCTCAACCTTCTCTGTAACTCTAATCAAACTTATGTACAAGTAATTTGGCAATTCAAGTGGTTTAGTGGAGGTAAAGTGCATCAATAATCTGATATGGTACCTATAAAACCTAGAGAATCTCCCTTCACAGGTGAAATATATCATAATTTACCTCATCAAAGGAGCGTATTTGTCAAGGAGATGCCTGAAAGGGAAAATGTACTCGGGGTTCTCTCTAGCATGAGGTTTGAGAAACAATTTGTAAGCTTCAAGGTCTATGTCCATGCCCTTAAACCACTTTTGTCCATGACTAGGTATACTTGCTGCTGAAGAAATCACATCTGTTGATAAGTTGAACTCTAAACTTGCAATGATGGCCTTTCCCATACTGAAACTAGTGGAAAATAAGCTTATCAATTGGAGATGACAACCTTATTCCATGATTTTCTCACATAATCTCAAGCATCCAGTCCTCTCAAAGAATTTTTTGGAAAAAGGTGAGCCATTGACTTCTTACAAGGTGGAGGGCTCAAATATGAAGTGGTGCACTCCTTTGTGGATTATCTTCTCACTCTCCATAATATCTATCAGAAGGATAAATCCTAGGTGTTTAGGATGTAGTGGGTATGTGCAGTGAATCTCGAAAAACAGAGGACATGGATAGGGTAGGTTTGGAGGGTGAGATGAAGGGTAATGAAGCCAAGATAAATTCGCAAAAAAATCAGTAGGTAGGGTTGTATGTTAGCTTCATAGTATACGTGAAATTTGGTGAAGTGGATATGATGGAGGTGGCTAAATTAGGAAAACACAGGAATTTCCTATTTTTCCAATGGAAAAGTAGTAAGAAATTAGGGTTTGATGGAAATGATTATTAGGGAGGGTGTGGATGGTGGGGAATGATAGGATAGGGCCTTTGAAAGGTGTATTAAGGTTTTAAATGAAAGGTTTAGGGTTTATTCCACTAAAATCACTCAATGATAGGAAAAGATAAAAACATAGTGGGAGAGAAGGTAAATAAGAAATTCAATGCCCTGCTTGATAAATTGACTTTGAGGAGGATGTGAGGTGTCCACTTACTATTTTAGAATCTGTAGAAACCTTGTGCAATGATTCTGGAGCATAGATGAGTGATTTGGGAGAAAAAACCTAAAAGCATAGCACACTCACAGATGCGTAGCAGAGGCTTCCAGATGTGTAGCGCAAGTGTCCAGATGTGTAGTGCAGGTGTCCAGATGCATAACAAAACCTTCTTGGAGAAAATTTCTTGAATTTCTTCCAACCCTTTACAATTATGGAGCAAGATGAAGGTAAGAAAGGAGCTCTACCAATCATGAAAAGACAAAATGAGTTGAAAAAACCATCTTTTTCCCCTTTATAACATCTTGAAATGAATTATTGTCTTTTAGTGAAACCAAAAACTTTGAGGATAGTTTTGCCTTTTTGGAACAATTTGAAAATGAAACAAGTTTTGAAATAAGACAAATTGTCTTACTTTGTTCCCATAAATATTCCAACTCCCTTTAAAAGATTGATATGATGAAAATGAAGCCTTATTTGCCCTTTTTGGTGACATATTTGGACTTTTCAATGGAAAATAAGGACACCTAGACAACAGACGTAGATGAGATGGAGTGACTGAAATAAGAATCTAAATGAAAATGAGTGACATGACATCTGAGATGATAATGGCCATGGATGGAATGAGGGGAGTAACATTTCTGACCTAGACCATATGCAGTGACCAAAATTTATTTGAAAACTTGTTTGAAAAAATAAAAATTTTGACCTAGGACTACCAACAAATAAATTGAAAGAGCATGTTTGATCACTGAACATATTGACACTAACACACTCCATGATAGCCTTTATATTTTTTGGGTCTACTACTTTTCCATTCTTGGAAACAACATGTCCCAAGTAGTGTACTTCTATCTAAAATAAATTTCACTTTCTAAGCTTAACATACAACTGATGCTCTCTTAGCAATATCAACACAACTGCTAAATTTTCGGCATGCTCTTCCTAATTATTATAATATACCAAGATGTTGTAAATGAATACAATAAAAAACTTGTCCAGATAAGGATGAAATACACTATTCATCAAACACATAAAATTAGTTGGAGCATTAGTCAAATCGAATGAAACTGCAACAAACTCATAATGCCCATACCTGGTCTTGAAAGAAGTCTTGTAGATGTCCTATTCTTTGATGCGTACCTGATGATATGTTGATCACAGATCTATCTTTGAGAACATTGTTGCTCCCTTCAACTAATCAAACGAGTCGTCAATCCTTGGTAGTGGGTACATGTTATTGATCAACACCTTGCTCAGATGCATGTAATCAATGCACAATCTAAGAGTACCATCCTTCTTCTTTGCGAACAGAACGGGTGCACCCCAAGGAGATACACTTTTCCTAATGTATCCCTTATCAAGCATTTCCTTCAACTGCAACTTCAACTCTACCAACTCCGGTGTGCTCATACTTTAAGGTGCCTTTAATGTTGGTGCTGCCACTAGTACCAATTCAATAGAAAATTCTACTTCCATGTGTGGAGGAAACTCTGGAATCTCTACCGGAAACACATCCCGAAAATGTTGCAATACAGGGTATCTATTGAAGATTTTTGCATCCTCAACATCCTTACCCTTGTCACTAGAAATATGAACTGCAAACATCACACACCCTTTTCTGCAACTGCACTTAGCCTACATAGTTGTGACCATCCTCACTGATGTGGGATTCTTCTTTCCCTGAAATATTATCTTTTCTCCATTATCATCTAGGCACTCAATAGCCTTGTCATAGAAATCTACTTTGGTCCTATGAAGATACAACCAATCCATACCCAAAAGGATACTATAGGATCCTAGTGGAAGTACATTCAAATGTGTTGTGGTAGGCATACCATTCAACTCAAATTCACAACCTCTTACCCAATGATGAACTCTCTTCTTGGTACCTATAGCAAACTACACCAACCAAGACTCTGCATGCACTTCTTTTCTGAAGCCACACTTATCCACAAGGTCAGGATTAACATAACTATAATTAGTTCCAGGATCAATCAAAATAGAAATAACTTGATCACAAATATTGTCATCGATATCAATGATAGATTTTTGGTGATTTTCCTTCCTATTGTCCACCATCGCATAGATCCGAGGAATACTATGACCATCATCCCCAACTGTCTGTGCCTCTTGAGAATTTTAGGTATGAGGCCTACCTCCTTGGTACAATGGACAATCCTTCTTATGATGATCTTTGCCACATATACAACACTGCAATGGTGCTCTATTATCACCTCTAGTCTGTTGCCTTCTAGGTTGTGACACATGTCCCTTCCCATCTGCATTGATCTTCTTGTAAGGAGAAATATTTTCTTTCTCACTTGCATTTTGAGATCTCCCCACTCTGGTGGCTATTTTCCTTTCACCTTCTCATTTCCCTTCAAGTCGCGTTTAGACTCAACTTTTCACTTTGGTTGATCATAACAATGCTTCAATTTATAGATGGCATCTTCTAACGATCTAGGCTCATCAAACTCAATTCAGTCTCTATATGCTACTATAAATCCATTGATGAATCTATGGATCTTAGTATTTTCCTCCTTGAGATATGGCACATACCTCAACAACTCCAATAATTTTCTAGCATACTCATCATTTGCCATAGAATGCATATGAAGCTCATAAAAATCCTTAGCTCTATCATCATAGTACCTCTCTGATAGGTACTTCTTCTTGAAGATCCTCTTGAAGTCATACCAAATCAAGTATTCCTCTCGAATTCCCTTGAAATTCTTCACATCTTCCCACAAGATATATGCTTTCCCTTTAATATTGAAGGTGGTTATCTTTTCTTTCATGTTCTCTGAATAGTTATGAAAACTGAATAATTTCTTCATTCCAAGCAACTATGCCTCTCCATATTTTGGCTTCTTCATCTCTCCATCAAATGTAGGAGGATTCACTTTCTTGAAATCCTCAGGTAAATAATCCCTCCTCCTATAAGGATGCTGATAGTGATGACTTTGATGATGTCTCTTTGATGAGGAACTAGAATGATGCCCATACATACCATTCCTCATGTCAGGTGTATCCGATGATCTGACACCTATAACTGTGTCCCCTCTATCCAATCTATATTAGGAACAAGACCTTCTACCATAGGATCCATTAGTTTTCTCTTCCTTTTCTTGACTGATTCTCATATATCCCTATTTTTGAAACTCTGACAATATATGGAGGATTATTGCATTAACCTCTACCTGCTTCTCCTAATCCATTGCAAGTCTTTCCTAAGCCTCAACCAACTTGTCATTGTCTGTTTTGTAACTTCTGATCTTTGTCCTCGAGCTCCTCAATGTATCTACTATACCAGGAGAATACTCTTCTCCTTGCTTCCCAACTAATCTGTAAAGAGATTCATGGGAACTATAGTCTACCATTTTGCTTTTCATATTTTATTTCCTTCTTCTTGCAAGTATACCATGTCGGATAAACCAAATAGATACCAAAATCAAATCCATACCTCAGTGATGTTCAAGGGAGTCTTATCTCATCTGCAAGATAAATCCACATTAGCATGTACATGTATAATCATAAACATATCCATGTAATCACATAACATCACAACAACAACATGCATGACCATACCAATTGTATACCACGATCCCATGCATGACAACCATAACCTTGACAACATCAAACTTACCCAAAGAGAGCAAAACGATGCTCTGATACCACCCTATGATATTAGATATGACCCAAAGAGAGTGCACCCATGCTCTGATACCACAATATAATACCTCCTCCCACATTTACCCACTTTCACCGGCTTTCTCAAGGTAAACATGAGTTGAGGGTCACTATGATATGACTTAACCTCCTAGATTAATTTAAGGAAATGGATTCAATACAACAAGATCTTACTAACTTCCCTCAGGTGCCAGAGGACCTTCAGGAGTAACCCAACCCCTCAAGGTATCCAACCCATGTGAAAACTCACGTTTTCCCTGACTTAGAGCCCTAGTCACTCTCTAACCAAGGTCTCCAAGCAACTATGGGTTCCCAATCATTCCCATAGGCCTGCATTAGTGTGATTGTGGCCTTTTTCTTTCAGTTTTGTGTCAGCGACTACGGGAAATAAGGATATTTTCCAGGGCTGGGGCTAGTTCTCTGCCCAGAAACCTATGAAACTTCCATAACTCACAAAATACATGAAGACAATTCTTGTAAACCAAAAAATGGAAACGAAACTTGACATAACCATCCCCAACTGGGTTTTACATTTTTTCATACACTTGGTAGATATGCAACCTATAGGTCATAAATGCAAGTCTAAACATGAGGGACTGAAAACTCATCTGAGGTTTAACAAGAAGGGTCTCTACCTTCTCTCATTAGTTGTCTTAACATAAATTAGGTCTTGCATTCATTATTTATTTAGTTATGAGTGAAAAAATGAAAATATCCATGACTAAGATCTGTCATTAAACCATGCTTATAACCAACATACAACCACATAAATAACAATAAGATAATAACCATTAAAGCCACATAATAACCAATACATTTTCTTACCAAATAAAGAGAAACTTAGCTTTTATTAACCATAGGTAAATACCAACCAGGTTCGGGACTTCCACATTCCACCCGACCACATATTGGTTGAGCCAAATCTCTCTTCAACTAATCACCCTTATGCCATATTCCAAGCATGAATGTGGGATCTCATGGGATAAACCAATCCAAAGACAACTAAGGGAATCTAGAGGTTAAACCACCTTCGGGCCTCTCCATATTGTGATCACACCTAAACTAGTTTCGAGATCACAAAAATGAACCGAGCTTGGATGCCTCAAGTTTTCTTCACCATCCTTAAGGAAATTTCTCGTCTCCACCCTTAGGCCATTACCGGTTAAGGGATTCCTAGGCCTTTAGGAATTTTCCTGAGACCTCCTCACTCTGAATTATGAAAACATCTAGAAATCTAAATCTTGAAACCGAGAACAATCCCATCACACCATGGCTATCTGAAAATGGTAAGGCTAGGCTAAAATCCATTGTCAAATCTTGGAAAAATCAATGCCAATGACAACAAAAGAACCATATACCAACATGCACATACCATGTACGTAAAAAACAGCTAAGAAATCACCCATGCAATATGTTACCTGCAAGTATTCCCACTGGAGTTGCTTAATCCTTGCCTTTCTTTGCTTTCCTGGTCCTTTCTTTTTCCTTTCCTTTTTCTTTGCTTTTCCTTTCCTTTCCTTGCTTGCTTTATTTCCTTCTCCTCTTGCTGCTTTCTCCTCTCTGAGACTAAATCTAACGTTGAACTGACAAAAAGCTACCAACTGATGCTTTGAGGTCTTTTTATTGATGAGGCCTCTAATTTCTACAATTTTCCATTATTTTCCCTCATTTTCCTCCTCACATGCAACCTATGACATTTCACCTTCCTTTTCTCCTAATTTCCATTATTTTCATATATAATGTGTCAAAATACCTTTTTGCATTTCCAAATTCTTAGCCATTTCCTTTTCCAATTTCTCGTAGCCATAAACACAGCAAGTGATGCCTAGTAGGATATTTTTCCCAACATTTAGCTTGGAATAAGCGTCCCTTATCCGTGGTCTTATTTTACCTTTATTAACTTTTATTACATGAAATTTTAACCTTTGGGATGTTACACACAGGATTGTGGGGGAGATGATGTTCTCTATATAAATGATAATCATTACTTTAAATTGTCTACGAGATTGGGTCAATGCTCGACAATTATTCTAGATTATTGGCTCTTAAAGTTATTATTCTTCTTATTACTGACCTCAGACTGGATAACATAAATATTGGTGGTGAATACCTCCTCACTATGCTTTAGATGAATGGGATACATATTTGTCACAACCTACGATTACTTCCACTTGTTTATGAGGTTCATAGATTATCAGTTGTTATTGCACATGTCAATTTTACTCGTGTTCATAGGCGTAACGTTCACCTCCCCTCACACCTACCCAAGTAACCGTCCAACTGGGGTAAACATGAGATGAGGGGAATTTAAGACAGACTCAACCTCCTTGGTGGCTTTAAGGAAATGGAATCGAAGCGAAAAACCATAACACAAACTTATACCACCTACTACAGGACCCCCAGAGGCTATCCCAGTCATCCACCTAGCCTGTTCCCAGGTCCCACTAATATTTCATAAATAAAACCCCCTAGATGCACCCAAAAGCCTATATCCATATGTCTGGGTAGCTCTGGAGACACGCACAAGCCTGCATGCCTACGTCCAGGGACTAAATTTCCCATAAATTGGCCTCGTCCACGATATTTAAGGAACTTTTCAAGCCCAGAATTCCAGCCACTGCCCAGAACTTGCTATAACTTCTGGAATCCATTAAACACGTAATGACAATACTAATAAACCAAAAACTGACTCCAGGATTAGGCCTGACCATCCCCAACCAGGACTGACATTCTGCCAAACACTTGGCATGACCAAAATCTACAGGTCTAGGAAACAAGATAGAGCATGAATGACTAAAAATTCTTATGAGACATTACAAGAAGGATCACCGCCCTCTTCCTTAACCAGATATGACATCAATTAGGTCTTACATCCATCATTTTAACAATTACAAGTAAATACATGAAATAACCATGACATGAACCAGTCATTTAAACATGTTTATAACCAACATAAAACCATGGAAATAACAGTGAGATAAAAACCATTAAATCCACACATTAATAGGTATAAAATAAAGAGAACTTAGCTTCCATTAAACATAGGCATGGTTGAGCCAAATCTATCTTCAACCAGTCACGCTCGTGCCATATTCCAAGCATGAATGTGGGATATCATGGATAAACCAATTCAAAACACAACAAAGGGAATCCAAAGGTTAAACCACCTCCACCCTCACCATACCTTGATCACACCAAACCGGTTCTCCAATCACAAAACCGATCAGAACTTGGAAATCCCAACCAGAATACATCAATATCCTTGAGGAATTTTCCGTCTTCCTATCTATCAAGCTTTACTGCAATCCAATACCGAATCACTAGGCCCTAAACCGAGACACCTCCCTTAGGATTTACCATGTACCCCACCAAAACCGGTCAAGGGATTCTTAGGCCTTTGGGAATGAACCTTGAGACCACCTTTTCCCTGGATTCTGAAATCCATCCAGAAAATCCAAAGCTCAAAACCGAGATCAAAATCCCAACACACCATGGAATCTAGAAAAAGGCAAGGTAAGGCTCAAAACCACTGTCAAAACCCGAAAAAACCATGCCACCAACAATAAGATAACCAAATACCAACATGCATAAGCCATGCATGTCCAAACTAGCTAGGAAATCACACATGCAATATGTTACCTGCAAGTATTCCTACTAAAGCTGCTAGATACTGGTTTTCCTTGTTTGATCCTTGCTTTCCTTTCCTTTCTTGTCCTTCCTTTGTTTGTTTTCCTCCTCCTTAACACAATGTTGAATTGCTCCAAAAAAAACTCTAAGTATCCAAGAGTGAGTGAGAGAGAGAGAGAGAGAGAATAATGAGAGAGCTCCAAAATTGAACTCACGAAAGGTACCAACTAATCCTCAGAAGCCCTTTTATCAATTAGGCCTCTATTTTCTTCATTTTCCAATATTTTCCTTCAATTTTCTCCTCACGTGCAACCTGTGACCTTTTACCTTCATTTTCTCCTAATTTCCTTTATTTTCATAGATAATTGTACCAAAAATACTTTTGCATCTTTAATGCCTTAGCCTTTGCCTTTGCCAATTTCCCTTAGCCATAAACATATATCCAATGATGCCCACTAGGATATTTTACCCAACATTCAACTTGGAATAATTGTCCCTTAACCATGGTCTTATTTTTGTTTGTATTAACTTTTATTACATAAATATTTTGCCCGGGTCTGTTACAGAACCTTCCCCCTTGGGGAACACCATCCTTGGTTTTAAATCACACCTACACCTCAGCAAAATCATTGAAAAGAAAACATACTACTAATGGAGCTTTATAACTTAGCTTGATGCAATATTTATAATTAATGACCCGCTCAAAAGAAAAAACCATGATAACATGACCATATAACATCCATATCGCTTATTGGAGCTTTATAACTTATCTCATGGTGGTATTTACATCCATACACATAAGTTCATATACCAAAAACATCACCAAAAACATATGCCAAACATATACCAAACACCAAACCAAAACTACTTTACCCTAACCGGCAAACAATGAAGGAAACATGGCCTGCATTTGATCTGTCATCTCCCATGTAGCTTCATCGGGACCAAAGTGTTTCCACTGCACTTTAACTTGCTTGATGACTCTGTTCCTGAGCATGAGTTGCTTATGCTACAATATACACTAAGGTTTTGTTTGGAATTCTCCTTCTTGATCCACCTGCAATACAAACCAATCAATAACATGGTCAACATCCTTTATATACCTTTTAAGCAATGAAACATGAATAAAATCATGCAATTTCACTATTGGAGATAGTGCAAGTCGATAGGTCACTAGTCCAATCCTATCAAGGATCTCAAAAGGCCCGCAATACCGTGGTGCCAACTTGGCACATGATCTTATCCTCAAGGAGCTCTTCTTGGGCTTGATACATAAACAAATATGCTCCCCAACATGGAACTCCTTAAATACCTTGTGTTGGTATGCATAACTCTTCTGTTTATCCTGTGTTTCTGTCTCTCCTTTAGATTCTTCTTTATAAATTTCACTTCATGTTCCATTTCTGCCAACATATCTGGTCCAATCAACACCCTGTTAATTGGATCACTCCAACTGATGGGATTATTACAACTCTGCCCATACAGTGCCTCGAAGGGACTCATACCCAATGACTCCTGATACCCATTGTTGTATTCAAAATCAACCAATGGTAGATACCATTCCCATTTCCATTGTTGATGCATCACATACATCCTCAACATGTCCTCCAAGATCATGTTGACCCTCTTAGTCTGTCCATCTGTCTGTGGATGATAAGTTGTGTTGAAGGCCAAATCTATGCCTAAGCTTGCAAATAACTCCTTTCAAAACTTGGAATTGGACTCCACATTATTGTCTGACACAATATTCTTTAGAACACCATGCAATATGACTATGTCTCTAATGAACACATGTGCTATATCACTATTTGAGTAGGTAGTCTTCACTGGAATGAAGTGTTCAGCCTTTGTCAGCCTGTCCACAACAACCATGATGGAATCATGCTGTCTAATTATCCTCGGCAACCCTGTAATAAATTCCATGGAAATGACCTCCCATTTCCATTTCGAAATCGCAATATGATGTAGTAGACCACCTGGATTCCTACACTCTGCCTTCACCTGCTGAAAATCCAAACACTTAGCCACGAACTCTGCTACATCCCTCCTCAGATTCAACCAATAATATAATCTCTTTACTACATGAAACATCTTCTGATATCCTGGGTGACCTGAATATGGTTTTGCATGAAACTCACTCAAGATCACCTTCTTGAGCTCACTACTATTTGACACATATATCCTATCTCTAAACCTGACCAATCCATATGTCGTGAGACAATAGTCCACATCCTGTACACCTTCACCTATACTTGTACCTGTACCACTACCTGTACCTATACCTATACCCTTCTGCAATATATGCCTAAGCTCCATATATCTGACATCCTGTTGACTTGCCTGCAAGATCCTATCTTGTAAATCTTTCCCATAGGAGCTCATAGCTGCAATGTGATTTACCTATATCTTCCTGCTAAGAGCATATGCGACCTTGTTCTCATTACCTTTTATTTACTTGATCTCAAAATCAAACTTGCTGATTGTAGCAACCATATAGCTTGCCTATAATTTAGATTCGACTGGTAAAACAAGTGCCTCAACCCACTTTGATCTTTCATCAATACAAAATTCCTGCCAAGAAGATAATGCATCCACATATACAATGGATGGATGATCGCTGCTAGCTCAAGATCGTGCGTTGGATAGTTCTATTTGTTTTCATTCAGTTTATGTGACTCATAGAATACCACCTGTCCATCTGGCATAAGGGATCCACCAAGCCCTTTTTTGCAAGAATTTGTACATACTACAAACTCTTTGTCCGAATCTGTGATATTTAACACTAGAGCATGTGTTAACAACTGCTTAAGCTTCTCAAAACTAGCCTCACACTCCTCTATCCACTCAAACTTCTTACCTTTCCTCTGCAATGATGTAATCGGGTAATAAATCTATGAGAAGTTCCTAATGAACCCCCTATAGTAGCCTGCCAATCCCATGAAAGATCTCACCTCATCTACATTTCTAAGAGCTGCCCATTCCATGATGGCTCTTACCTTTTCTGGGTCTATTGCGATGCCTTTCTTGGAGACAACATATTCCAAGTAATGTAACTCAATATGAAAGAAACTACATTTGTCGAGCTTAGCATACAACTGATGCTCTCTCAATAATCTCAATACTGTTGCCAAATTTTATGCATGCTCTTCCTCATTCTTGGAATATACCAAAATTTCATCGATGAAAATAATCACAAACTTTTCCGGATAAGGACACAACACACTATTCATCAAACACATAAATGTAGCTGGAGCATTAGTCAAACTGAATGGAACTACAACAAACTCATAATGCCCATACATGGTCATGAATGCAGTCTTGTTAATGTCCTGCTCTTCGATGTGTACCTGATGGTATCCTGATCTCAAGTCGGTCTTAGAGAAAATTGCTGCTCCCTTCAAGTGATCAAACACATCATCAATCCTCGGTAACAGATACCTGTTCTTGATGGCCAATTTTTTCAAATGCCTGTAACCAATGCACAAACTGAGAGTGCCATCCTTCTTCTTCACAAACAACACTGGTGCAGCCAAAGGCGATATACTTGGCCTAATGTACACCTTGTCAAGCATCTCTTTCAGTTGCAACTTTAACTCAACCAACTCAGGTGTGCTCATCTATAAGGTGCCTTTGATGCTGGTGTTGCCCCTAGTACCAGCTTAATAGAAAATTCTACTTCCCTATGAGGTGGAAAATCTGAAATATTTGTTAGATACATATCTTAAAGCTGTTGTTGGGTTGGATACCTACTTGAAACATCTGCATCCTCAACTTCCTTACCCTTGTCACTACAGATATGAAATGAAAATAGCACACACCCTTTGCTGAGACTACACTTGGCTTGCATAGATATCACCAACCTAACTGATGTGGCTCTCTTCTTTCCTTGCAATACTCTTGGTTCCCCATTGTCATCCAAGCACTCAATGGATTTTTCATAAAAATCCACCTTGGTCCTATGAAGATATAACCAATCCATACCTAATAACATGTTATATGATCCCAATGGCAATATGTTCAAGTGTGATGTTGTAGGAATACCATTTAGCTCAAATGCACAAGCTCTTACCCAATGGTGAACTATTTTCTTCGTACCTATAGCCAACTACACTAACTAAGATTTTTCATGTATTTCTTTTCTCAAACCACACATATCCACTAAGTTAGGATTAATATAACTATAATTATATCCAGGATTAATCAAAATAGAAACAACTTGATCACAAGGGTTACTGTCCATCTCAATGATAAAATCTTAATGATCCGCCTACCTGTTGTCCACAATTGCATAAATATGAGGACTGCTATGCCCAAAATCCCCAACTTTCTGTGCCTCCTGTGCACTATAGATCTGGGGTCTACCACCCTGAAACTACAGACAGTCCCTCTTACGATTATCCTTGCCACATACCCAACACTGCAACGGTGCTCTACCATCACCTCTATTCTGATGCTCTCTATGTCACTTCCCACTTGTATTGAAATTATTATAAGGAACCATATTTTCTTTTTCACAAGCATCTTGCGGTCTTTCCCGCTTTGGTGGCCATCTTCACTTAACTTTCTCATTTCCTTTCAAATCATGATTAGGCTCAACTTTACGTTTTGAATGCTCATAAAAATGCTTCAACTTTTGAATGATCTCGTCCAATCATCTAGGCTCATCAAACTCAATCCAGTATTTTTATGCCACTGGAAGCCCACTGATGAATCTCTGAACCTTAGCCTTTTCCTCCTTAATGTAAGGCACATATCTCAACAACTCCAAAAACCTACTAGTATACTCATCATCTGTCATGTTACCCATTTGCAACTCATAAAACTCCTTAACTCTCGCATCATAGTACTTCTCTCACATATACTTCTTCTGAAATAGCCTCTCGAACTCACTCCAAGTCAGTTCCTCCTTATAAATACCCCTGACGTTCTTCACATCTTCCCACCAAATATCTGCTTTACCTTTGAGACTGAATGTGGTTATTTTGGCTTTCATGTTTTCTGAATAGTCATGCAATCTGAAGAACTTCCCCATACCAAGAAACCATGCCTCTGCATCCTATGATTTATTCATCTCTCCGTCAAATGTAGGTGGCTTTGCTTTATTAAACTCATCCGGAAAATATCCTATGTCACTCCTCCTATAAGGATGATAGCGACGACGATCATGATGCATATCCAAACTAGAACTAGAATGGTACTTGTGTCTGCCACCTCTCCTATCCAGAGTGTCCAAGAAACAACCATCTCTGATCGTGCCATCTCTACTCGACCTTTAACCACCGAGAGACCTACTGCCATATGCACCATTAGTTCCATCCTACTATCCATAACTGATCCAGAGTGGCCCCTATCACTATAAATATGACAAACTCTGAAGGATTTCCGCATTCACTTTTGCTTGTTTTTCTTGTGCCTATATGATCATGTCATTGTCTGCCTTACAACTCCTTATCTATTCCTTCAAAATTCTCAGTGTATCTGCTAAATCAGATAAGATGAGTGCCCAAAACCATGCTGCTCATCAGATTCATAAGGGGAATCCTTGTATTCTAACATCTTGCTAGCCATCTTGATTTCTTCTTGCAAGGCATCTCATGTCATCTTAAACCAAATCACAATAAACGAACATACCTTGGCATAATTTAGGGAGGATATCTCATCTGCAAGATCAACCAATCAGCGTAATACATGTATATACACAATCATAACAACATATAGACTTGTAACACATGGTATATCAACGCATAAGAATCATTCTAGATAGATCCCAGTCATCAATACATGACCATATCAACTACACCCATGACCTTATGCATGACACTTCAATCATACCAATGCAAACTTTACCACATGTAAACAACTAACATGTATAACCAGTCATATGTTCATGACAACATATTGAAAACAACACCATCAAACCTTCCATGGTGACACCACTGCCACCATGACCAACACCATACAAATTCAACAAGTACATAGACCATAACATTAGGCACACACACACAACCAACATGAATACATGACGATGACAGCCTTGACAACATCAAACTTTTCCCAAGGAGAGTGTAACCACGCTCTGATACCACCTGTAACATCCACCTCTGCTCACACCTACCCAAGTAACTGGCCAACTAGGGTAAACGTGAGATGAGGGGCAATTAAGATAGAATCAACCTCCTTGGTGACTTCAAGGAAGTGGAATCAAAGAAGAAAACCATAACGCAGACCTATACCACCTGTTACAGGAGCCCCATAGGCTATCCCAATCATCCACGTGACATGTCCCTAGGTCCCACTGAGATTTCATGAAAAAAACCCCTAGATGCACCCACGAGCGTGTATCCATGCATCTGCGAGGCTATGGATGCATGCACAAGCATGCATGCCTACATCCAGGGAATAATTTTCCCATAAATGTGCCTACCTTCATGGGATTTAAGGCACTTTTCAAGCCTAGAATTACGACCACTCCCCAAAACTTGTTGTAACTTTCGGAATCCATTAAACACATAATGACAAGACTAATAAACCAAAAAATGACTCCAGGACTAGACCTAACCATCTCAATTGGGACTGACTTTATGTCAAACAATTGGCATGAATGAAATCTACATGTCTAGGATACAAGACAGAGCATGAATGACTGAAAACTATTATGAGACATTACAAGAAGGATTGCCACTCTCTTCCTTAACCAGATATGACAACAATAAGGTCTTGCATCCATCATTTTAACAATTACAGGTGAATACATGAAATAACCATGACATGAACCAGTCATTTAAACAAACTTATAACCATCATAAAAACCATGGAAATAATAGTAAGATAACAACCATTAAATCCACACATTAATAGATACAAAATCAAGAGAACTTAGCTTCCATTAAACATAGGCAAATACCGACCATATTCAAGACTTACACATTCCACCCGACCATAGACATGGTTGAGCCAAGTCTCTCTTCAGGTAGTCACCCCCATGCCATATTCCAAGCATGAATGTGGGATCTCATGGATAAACCAATAAAAAAAACAACCAAGGGAATCCATAGGTTAAACCACCTCCACCCTCCATACCGTGATCACACCAAACCCGTGCTCCGATCACAAAACCAAGCAGAACTTGGAAATTCCATCCAGAATCCATCACTATCCTTGAGGAATTTTTCGTCTTCCTGTCTCTCAGGCTTTACCACAATCCAATCCCAGATCACTAGGTCCTAAACAGAGACACCTCTAGGATATTTTTCCCAACATTCAACTTTGAATAAGTGTCCCTTAACTGTGGCCTTAAAATTTTGCCTTTATTAACTTTTATTACATAAATATTTTTCCCGGGTTTGTTACAATAGGAGAACACAATATTATGGAAGACTTACTCTCCAAGGAGGGGCTAGGACTGGATAGGGGCAAAGTTCTTATACAAGAGTTCTAGAATGGACTATTTTTTGGGTTCTATCACAAGCCTTTTATGGATGCACAAATGATAATTTAGAGAGAGGTCGACCTCTCGATATTATCTATTTTATTGCAGCTATATGGACTCATATTAGACTTATGAATTTTTTATATAAACAATGACATGTTTATGCTACGCTAATGTTAGAACTTTTATTTATGATATGTACTCTTGCTTATGATAGTACTGTTTTAGCACAACTATATGCTCATATTTTTTAGAGATGATGTAAGGCTATAAGCCATAAGTTAGCATGATCTTTTATGATCTCTTAGACAAATGTATTCCAATATACATCTACAAAATGTAATTTTGTTAAAACTAATAAAATTACATTCTTTTCCATGGAAAAGAAAAGAAAAGAAGATAATGTTGTAATTTGAGTACATATCATATCATGCTTGTTCTAATGATTGATATCTTTATAGAAGTGCATATGCAAAATATATGATGCATTCAGAATGTGGGCATGATAAGTATCATTTTTTTTAAAGATTAAATGGTCCTGATGATGTATTGAGGCACATGCCTATAATCTTAAGGATCCAAAGTATCCTTCATTGTAAAGAATTAGTTGTGTTGCATGAGTGGCATGACTAACACAAAAGTAAGCCTGGAGACATGTGGATCCTAGCAAATTCAATAGCCATAAATCATATAGAAAATATGAAGCATGAAGCTTTCGATTGAGCATAGCTAGGGATGGATTTAACATATTTTCCCTCCAAAACACCAACTATTATATTTTTCTAGTTGTAGTGATCAATAACAAGAAACCCCCTCCCTCCTTCAATGGTTGTCCATGAAGAATAAGCATCTTATGTTGGATTTTATAGCTCATAGGAAAAAAAAAATGAAGAAGGTGAATGTATATCTCCGACCATTGGTCAATGAATAGTAAAGAAAAGTTACATAGCTATACAATGTATCAAGTTCCCTCCTAATGGATATGTCTTTTAGGTTGTATGATATACATGCATACACATGCACAATTATCAAGAACACATAATTTCCTTTGTTAAGAATATTGATTAATTTATTTATATTTATTATGTAATTTTCATACTTAATTTGGTGCAACCATCTTCTTTGGCACTAACATGTTCTATGCATGAGAACATGTAGGTGTTGTAACACAAGGGCATCATAGATGTAAATGTTGTGGACCTTCTATGAAGGCCACATGGTTCAACAACCTACAAAAGCCAATGTACAAATACTCGAGAGGATTCCTTCCAAAATATCACCCTTATGGTAGACCAACATCTGATTTCTGCGGTAAATCAAAGATACATTGGAGACTTGAAACAATGACATTGACATTAGGGAATATAAAATATTAAAGAGAAGGAATTCACAAAAAAGTTCGATTCGAATGGGGAACCTATGTTTGATGATCCTGAATTTTTGGACACCTACATTGTTAAAATTCTTATTGGGATGAAAAGGAAGTATATCTTTTATGAGCTTCCATATCAGGAACATCTTAGCATCTTAAAATTATCCATTCACTAGATCCCATCCATATATTAAAAATGTCTCATTTTCTTTATGGAGGCACATATGTGGCAAATTGCATTTGTGTAGAGATCTTATGTTTCAAATACTAAAAAGCAACATTGGCAAATAAATAAATAAATAAAGAAGTCAATGCCTCTTAGTCTATTAAAGAAAATGATGTCACATGGGCTTTTAAAAAAATGATTTATCTTTGGCAAAGGATGTTACATTAGGTGTAAAAGCCACTTCTTTTTATAGGTTTGACTCTACATGACGCTAAGTTGTAGAAAAACATTTGTGGAGGTTGAAATCAAATGATCATTTATGACTTGAAAGAAAAAACTTTGCAAACTATTTAGATTCCTAATATAATAACCTTTGCAATTTAGTGTTTTGTCTTTTTCTTTTAATTCTAACTACTAAAATCAAGGTTGACTTTATTGAAAACGTAGTATTTTGATTTCCCTTCTTCTATGTTATTGAATAAAAGAATAAAATAAAAATATAATTGATTTTGAAAATACAGCCTAGATCCATTAATTTGGGACTTAACTTGAGATTTATCATGTGACTAGAGGCATCAAATCTCTCGAGGTACAAACTTTTTCTCAAATTCTACACTCTAAAAAGAAGGTTTGCACGTCCAAAAATTTTCAATTATTTATTTTTACCATTATTATTATTATTTTTTTATGAGCCCCATTATTTAAATGTTTTGTATAGTTATTTAAATTTTTTCATTTTTTTCATTTTTAATTTAATTTAATTTATTTTGATGATGAACAAAATTTCAACTGACAAACGTTACACATCATACTAAGGTGTAGAATGCTCCAAGCAAAAATTAAAAATAAAATAAAAATAAAAAAATAATTAATTTTAAAATCAAATTAAAATAAAAATATAATTGATTTTGATTTTTTTTAATAAAATGAAAATATAATTAATTTTAAATACAAATTTAAATTAATATTTTGATTATTATTTTTATATATCTTATTTTTTAAAAATTAATAAAAATTTAAAAAGATTTAAATTCATTTAAATAAGGATTTATTCATTATTAAAGATGGATTCAGGATTCACATTACCAAAATAGTAGATGACATATTCCGTATTACCCACACCTAAATATTTTTAAAAATTTCATCACTGCTTTGCCTATTTCAACCTATTGTCAATTTGGTTGGACTTAGCTCACCAAATACCAACCAAACATTGTCTAAAAAATTGCATTTCCTTTAACTGGTTATAATTTTTCCATAGGGATGCGGCATTAATTGATATGTCATCGCCCTTCCTGCCCAGAGCTTAGAAAACCATTGCCCTCGCGCAAGCAAGGTGTAAAATGGTTAGTTGGGTAAGGCTCTCTTGTCCCTCCTTTCATATATAGATGATATTTGTCGCATGGGTAATCTCCTCCTGGTTTCCTTGACTGGGGCAGCATGGATTGGTCCTTATTTAACTCATCTTCTTTATCTCTATTTCTATCTCCTAGTGAAACTACCCCCTGTAAATGCAACAATCACACGCAGCTGCCCTTAATTTTTGTTTCTAATTGTTCTCATCTTAATTTTTATGGCCGTCATCGTATTCCCACCTACGCTTTTCTTGCAGCGGCACTTAAACAGAAGAAGAAGAAGAGACAACCAGCTTCAGCAGGTGCCAACGCATATGGAAACCAAAACCAATTCCCACAAATCAATACACAGAAAGACGAACAACACAATGTTTTCTTATGGAACGACATGATCAGAGATTATGTGAAGAAAGGTTTCTACCACGAAGCACTGAGGATGTATTATCAAATGCAACGCGCAGGCATAGAGCCAGACAGGTTAGTATTTATTTCTTTAATCAATGCGTGTGGTCGCCTATCAGATCTGCAAGCGGGCTTGCAGATTCATCAAGATATCATTGCAAGGGGAATTGAGTCAAATGTTTTTGTTGGTACCGCTCTCGCATCAATGTATTTCAAGTGTGCAAGTTTAGAGAATGCACGCCAAATGTTTGACAGAATGCCTGAACGAAATGTTGTGTCGTGGAATGCAATGATTGCGGGTTATTCCCAAAATGGCCTCCCCCATAAAGCCTGGGAAGTCTTCAAGGAAATGTTATTTCAGGGCATAAAACCCGACTCAGTAACTATGGTTAATGTTATTCCTCTGTGTGCTAATTTATTGGCTCTGGAACAAGGTAAGCAAATCCACGGATATGTAATTAGAAATGGATTTGAATCTGATATTTCTGTGTGCAATGGGTTTGTAGACATGTATGCCAAATGTGGGAATGTTAACATTGCCTACAAATTGTTTAGAAGAATGTCTAAACGAGATGTAGTGTCATGGACTGCAATCATTGCTGGTTATTCCCGGAATGATCATTCTTACGAAGCTTTGGCATTATTCAATGAAATGCAAGTCCAGAATATACAACCCAACTCAATCACCATTGCCAGTATTCTTCCCGTGTGTGCAGATTTACTGGCTCTGGAACAAGGTAAACAGATCCACGGTTATGTCATAAGAAATGGGTTTGAATCTGATGTTTTTGTGGGCACTGGGCTTGTAGACATGTATGCCAAATGTAGGAATGTTAAGACTGCTCACAAATTGTTTGAAAGAATACCCCAACGAAATGCTGTGTCATGGAATGCAATTATCGCTGGTTGTTCCCAGAATGACCATCCCCATGAAGCCTTGGCATTCTTCAGTGAAATGCAAATCCAGGGCATAATACCCGACCCAGTCACCATGGTTAGTGTTCTGCCTTCCTGTGCCGATTTATTGGCTCTGGAACAGGGTAAGCAGATTCATGGTTATGTAATAAGAAGTGGATTTGAGTCTGATGTTTTTGTGGGCACTGGGCTTGTAGACATGTATTCCAAATGTGGGCATATAGGCGTTGCTCGACAAGTGTTTGACAAGATGTTGAATAGGAATGTGGTCTCATGGAATTCAATGATTTTGGGATATGGAATTCATGGACATGGTGAGGACGCTCTTGCTCTCTTTTCCCAAATGCAACAGACAGGTACAAAGCCAAATCATAGCACCTTCATTGGTGTTTTAACAGCCTGCTCTCATGCAGGGCTGGTAGAAGAGGGCCGTCAACATTTTGAGTACATGAAGTCAGATTATGACCTTGCACCTGAGATGGGGCATTATGCTTGCTTGGTTGATCTTCTTGGGCGTGCAGGGCATCTAGATGAAGCACATGACATTATCAAAACAATGCCATTAGAACCCAACGTTGTTGTGTGGGGGGCCTTGCTTGGAGCCTGCAGGATTCACTCCAAGATTGAGCTTGGAGTACAAGCAGCAAAACACCTTTTTGAATTACAGCCAAACAATGTTGGATATTATGTACTGTTGTCAAACATCTATGCTGAGGCAGGCAGGTGGGAGGATGTAGCAAAATTGAGGACAGTGATGAAAGAGAGAGAAACAAAGAAGCGACCAGGATCCAGTTTTATTGAGGTAAATAAAAAGCTTCATACGTTCCTTGTGGGAGACAGAACCCATTCTCAATCTGAAAAAATTTATGCAATGCTGGAAACCATATATGGACTAATGAAGGAGGCAGGATATGTCCCTAACACAAATCCTGTACTGCAAGATGTGGAAGAGGAGATGAAGGAAACTGTTCTATTCAGTCATAGTGAGAAGCTGGCAATCGCTTTTGGGGTTATCAATACAAGCCCAGGCAACCCCATCCGGATCGTGAAGAATCTTCGCATGTGTACTGACTGCCACAATGCCATTAAGTTCATCTCCAAGATTGTTGGTCGAGTCATTTTTGTGCGAGATGCAAACCGTTTCCACCACTTTAACCATGGATTGTGTTCTTGTGGAGATTACTGGTGATGCTAATTGAAGGGAGCAAGATATACATATTTGTTTTCATAGTAATATGTGCAAAGTGTTACTTGTTAGGAAGTATAACATCTCCGTACAAAGAGAGACGTGTTTATATTGGGTGATTCTTTGGATATGATTATAAGCTCTGGTCATAAAAGACACGTTTATAATCTTTACTCACCACTCACTACTATGGATTTCTGTAAAACAATTGACATTATACAGCAGGCATTCCAAACTCAAAACGCTCAAATAGGATAAATTTGAGCTTTTGCAATGGATTTTACCAAAGGCTTGGATTGCCAGTTGGTGAAGATTTGGAAAAATGTAGTGGCAATTTGACTAAACACAAAATCCTAAAACAAGCACCATCATCTTTGTTAAAGTAAAAACTACCAAGGATAGATTCACTCAAAATCTATAAAGCATAACTGTGGTATAGCAGCCACAGCGAAAAAATACATTAGGGGCAAATTATGTGCCTTTTGTTAACCAATGGTAATATAATGGCTGTTAAGAGTCCTTGCACTGACAGTAACATTGTGTTCTACAGTGCAACATGGATAAGATGCTTTTTTTTTTCCTTTAATTTTTTTATTCTTTTTAATAATTTTGAGAAAAAGATTATACATTTTCCTGTACTGTTTGGAGTTACCGTAGCTTACAAAAAGAAATCTAAAATTAAACTTTTCATTCCAGTCCTTCTGCCTCCCATACAGCCCTATAAGCAGAAAACGTTTCTTCTATAGGTGAACAATACAAAATTAAACAATACTAACAAAAAGGAGAACTTCTAAACAAGCTTTACAGCTCCTGAGTTGACTTCATAAGTTAAAAAAACTGAAACATTCTAGGGTCGCCTTCTGCCCGAGAGACCCGGACTATATATGAAATTCCTTTCATCCACCTCCTGACCTCCCAAAAATTCATACCATCCAAATGAACCTGCTGGCAGGAGGAGCGCCTGCTTAGAAAGTTCATCTTCTTTTTGGTTACGTTCCTTGTAAATGTGAGTGAAAGAGAGCCACTGAAAGGATAGGATCAGAGAGTGAATCTCTTGCAGCAGGCAGGAAAGGGCAATATTAGCCATTGCAACTCTTTTGCGAGCCCAGCCAATGACTAGTTTCGAATCCACCATAATCTGAATTTTTTGAATATCCTGATTGATGGCAAAATGTAACAAAGCCCAGAGACCTGCAAACTCAGCTTTGTGTTAGATCCTCTAATTGGAGAGTATCTTATATGATAGTATGAATTTGGTTTCTGAACAATATCACCCCAACTCCACAAACAGGAGGATCTCCCTTGCTGGCTCCATCAAAGAAAGCCCATGGGATGTCGTTCTCGATTTCTGACATAATCGACACCCTTTGTCGTTCTCGATTTCTGACATAATCGACACCCTTTGTTTCTTTAACTTTGGCTCCATTTTATACTCTATTGCTAGTTTGACTACCAGGTAAATAGTCTTCTCCTTTGGAATATCTTTATCTTGGAATAGGTTTACATTGCGAGCCCACCACAGATTGTGAATCATTATCCTAGGTAGAGAGTCAAAGTCTCTAACTCTCCCATCTTGCATCCACTCCTGTACACACTCTTCTAGAGATGGCTTATCCCATTGCGATTTTTGAGAGAAAGATTCCACAACCCCTGCCATACCTTCACTGCATAACAACAATTAATAAAAAATGAGTCATTGTTTTGGCTGTAGATTTGCACGAGGGAAAATGGCTAAGGCCACACCACCCCCTTTTGAGACCAGTATCCTAAGTCAGGATTTTGATTTTTAGTGCTGTTCACAAAGAGATTTTGCATTTGATAGGGCCATGGACTTTCCATACTTTTTCCCACAACCATTTCACTTCCTCCTATGAGTGCACTTCCATCAGAGCTTTATAGCCTAATTTTGCTGTAAAGTCCCTATTCCTTGATTTTTTTGACCAGCAAAGTGTATCCTTTTCATCTTCCCTTAACCTGACAAAAACAGAGCATAATATGTTCACAAGTTATGCCATTCTAAATCCAATTCTCCTTCAAGCTTTAAATCCTCATCTTGCTTCCACCATTCCCTTCCCATAATCTGGGTATTTTTAGCATTTGCATTAGCTAGCTTATGAATGCCTCGAGAGTGGAGGACCCGTAGCAGATCATTCGAGAGGCCATAATCCCTTCCTACTCCTACAACCAGGAGTCCTTTCCAATATGCATACAGAATTCGTCTTCAACTTTCCATGCCACTCAAGGCCCAATTAATGGGAAAGAAACTGCCAAAGCCTTTTAGACATTCGAACCATTTCTTGAGGATTTGTTTGTTATCATTAACCATTGCTCCATTGTCAAGCCTTTTGACATATATTTTGAAGACATAACCCACCCCCAAAGGCCTGAGTTTTATGTCACATGCCACAAGCTCCAAGCAGCTAGGGCTTGGGCGATTTTTTTTTAAAGGTCTCAACCGCCCCCCCCCTCCCAGTATTTAGGCTTCACAAGGGTGTCCAATTTTACTGGTGTAATCACATTGGCTTACCTGTTGCCAAGCTACAAAAAATGAAAACTAACCTTCCTTATTCTTAACAATATTCCTTTCTAAACCACTACTGTAATTGGCCAGTCTACAAAGATACTTTCCAAAACTGACTTGACCAAGATCAACCTTCCTCCTCTAGATAGCAACTTGTTTACCCATATGGATAAACAAACCTCAACCTTCTTTATTTCCCATAGCCAATCCACAAATCGATAAGCATTGGGCTTTAACCCTCATCAAAAGGTCTTTGTGTGAAAGATAAACTGACCTTATCTTGTTCCTGAACTTCATCTGCAAGTTTGTTACAAATAATACAAAATTTGTACTCATTTATGAACATACATGTACCTTTCCTAAATAGGTCCAGAATCTAGCCCAAATTTTGAATTTCATCTTCCAATCCATGACCTAATAACAAGACATCATCTACAAACAATAGGTGTGAAAGAAACTATGACTCTAAAACCTTTATACCCTTTATGCCCCTTTTGAATATGGTCTCTTCCATTAAGCGGCTTAGAGCCTATGCAACCAAAAAAAGTGAAAATGGAGACAAAGGGCATCCTTGCTCGAGGCCCTTGGAAGCTTTAAAGAAATAACAAGGAACTCCATTGATTAGCATGGAAAAGGTTGTCGACTAAATACATCCCATTATCTAATTAACCAAATTGATATCCAAGCCCATTTGAATCATCATTAGCTTAAGAAAAGTCTAGCTGACCTTGTCATATGCTTTAGAGAGATCTATCTTTAGAATCATCAACAAGATTTTAGCCAATTTTACTGAGTAGAGAGCTTCCTATGCCAAGGCTACAATGTCATGTATTTGGCATATGTGAAGAAACCTAAACTATTTTTCCAAAATTGTTTCATTGAACATGAACTTGAGTCTAGCCACTATCACCTTTGCCACCAATTTATAGATGGCATTGTAGCATGAAATAGGCCAAAAATCCTCAAAAACCTTGGCTTCTTGTTTCTTTTGGGATTAGAATGAGATGCGTAGAATTTAAATAACTCAACATCTTCCCTTTTCTCTGATATTTTGGCACAAACTTGAGCAAGTCTTCTTTTATGAGGTCATAAAAACCTATGTAGAATTCCATTATAAGATCATCCAAGCCCAAACTTTTCCCTCTCTTTAATGAGAACATCATAATTTCAAGTCCCCTCGAAAACTTTTGCCATTAAATTCTAATTCATTTCATTCGAAAAGGGTCTTGCGATATGAATTAGAACTTGCAAGATTTCCCATATAAGACAACTCTTGAGTTCTTGGAAAATAGACATGATCAACCTCACCCCTATGAAAATTCTAAACTAGAACCCCAATTGCAGTAAGTGATATTATTTCTTCTACGTATCAATTCAGAAATAAGTTATTTACGGTATTACACAGTAAATATCGAAATAAATTCTACTGCAACCTTCACAATTAAAAAAAATATGCAGAAAGTAAATGCAAGGAAAAAATGGTAGCACAAGTACAATCACAATGACAGTTATTTTTGGACAATCATCCCTGGAAAAATTCAATGTGGGAAAATCGGTGCAACAAATGAGGCTTTCTTTATTATTCTTCAACAAAGTTTCATGTACAAAATACAACCAGCAAAATAGAAGAGGAATTTCTATGAGAAATTTTACAAACAATTTTTCTCACACTTCACAGTGAAATTCTGACCCTGGAGAGGCCTTACAGCCTCACTGCGTAAGCCTCTGGATAGTCCCAACATCACAACCTCTGCGCTGTCTCTGTCCCTGCATCACAACCTCTGCACTGTCCCTCCTCTGCACTGCTACCTCCGGTCTGATCATGCACTCTTGACTCTCGCTGATACCCTCTCTCTCCAACCTACAACTCTCCCTCTGATTCGATTTTCTCTTGCCGAACTTCAGTCAGTGAAAAAATCGATCTTCTTGGGCAACTAAGTTTCTACCTAGTATATTTCCAAATTCCTATCGAAGTCTTTCTTAATCTTCTCATTGAGAAATCAATGACCCAGATTAAAACATAATCAAGGGCTAAGATTAACTTCACTTGATCTTCGTCTTTTTCTAGAAGATTCACACCCAATTCTATTAATACACTTTAATTATTTTAATTTCCTAAGTTTAGACTTAGGTTGCCATTAAAAATAATTAATTATTTTAATAAAACCCCATCCGGGTGGAATTTCCCAAAACACTTTCTGGGTATTTTAGAATACGTGTGTCTAAGCCTCCCTGCAAAATTTGAGACTTAGAGCACATCCGATGCTACTAGAAATCAACGCTCTCTCTTAGCAAGAAATGTGCTCTGGTAATGCAACCTGCTGATGCATCACCCTGACTCTGTAACATCTCCCTCGGCATTGCTGATGTTTGACACTGCTATCCACTAACTGTTGTGCTGTCACATCTATGCTGCTGCTGACCATGCATATTGCTGCCAACTACTGCATCTGCACTACAAATCCCTCTCATCTGCCGCTGCTGCAACTAAGGACCCATCTGTTTCTGCTAATAAAACGAGTTCTCTACCATACCCATATGCTTCCTGAACTAAATGAACTTAGCTCTTCCTAGAGCCTTTGTGAGTACACCTGCTACCTGATCTCCTATGGGGACATAACACAGTTGTACTGCCCCACGCTGAACACAGGCTCTGATAAAGTGACATCTGATATCTATGTATTTCGACCAATCATGAAATACTAGATTCTCAGAGATCTTCATACAACTCTGATTATCACAGTAAACACTGGTCGCTTCCATCCTCTTCTTGAACAAGCTCACAAGCAGCTTCCTAAGCCATATAGCTTCACACGTTGTTGTGATGGTTGCCATATATTGTACTTCCACTGAGCTCAAAGCTACCGACTTTTGCTTCCTGCTGCACCAAGAGATCGTTCCTAATCCAACATTGAAGCAGTACCCGAAGGTACTTTTTTCGTCTGTTGAACTTCCTGCCCAATCTGCATCTGTGAATCTGCGCAATCCGACATCATCATCTGAGAATGTGCCTAGCTTCTGCCTAATGTACCCTTTTCGATTCCACCATGAATTAACTAAGGGTGTTGACAGCGAAACAAATGTCTAGCCTAGTGTTGACCAGATACATGAGTGACCCAATGAGTTGTCTGTAAAAGGTGGGGCCTACTTCCCTATCTCCTGATGCATCTATTTTCTTCCAATTGGTGATCATAGGCGTCGCCATGGGTCAGAAATCTTGCATTTTGAATCTCTTCAGAAACTTTGTAGCATATCTTCCTCACCCAAGGAAGATCTCCCCATTTTTCTGCCAAACTTCCAACCCTAGAAAATAATGCATCAACCCCATATCCTTCATGTCGAATTCTGCTTCAAGATTCTTCTTACACTTCTTTATAAACCTAGATGATCCTGTAAGAAACAAATCATCTACATATAATATCATAATGAGTGGCTCATTCTCCACCATCACGTAGTAGAGATTGGGATCTGCATCACTCTTTATGAATCCCAACTGCTCCAAGTAAGTATCAATCCGACCATACCATGCTCTAGGTGCCTGCTTGAGCCCATATAGGGCTTTCTTCAATCTGCATACATGAGTTCTCTTCTCATGGGTCTCGAAGCCTTCAGGTTGTTCTATGTACACCTCCTCTTTTATCACCCCATTCAAGAATGTTGTCTTGACATCCATCTGGTGAATCTTCCATCCCATCTGAGATGCTAGGGATATAACATATTTGATAGAGGTATATCTGGCTACAGGGGCGAAGGTCTCCTCATAATTTATTCCTTCCTTCTGTGCATACCCCTTGGCCACGAACCTAACCTTGTACTTCTCTACGCTGCCATTTGCATAATACTTGATCTTGTAGATCCATCTTGATCCTACAATTGACCTATCCTTAGGTCTAGGTACCACTTCCCAGACATCATTTTTCATGACAGTGCTGTACTCTTTTAGCATTTCATTCACCCATACTTGGTGTTGTACGAATACCTGAAAATTGAAAGGTCCTTCAACCTATGCTACCAAGGCTTGGTATCTGTCATGTTGCCTACGCTTCCTTTTGTCGGTTCTGGGAGCTCCAACGAACTCCTCTGCGTCCCTTAGTGTCTGCCATACTTCCCTACTGGTTCTACAACTGGTAGTAGGAGGCTCCCTCAAATCCTCCTCCAGTTCCTACTGTTCCATCTATTGAGAACTGCCAGAATATCCTCCTTCTGAGGAAATGCTGGTACTAGTCATTGTACTCGATCTTGGTGTCTGTCCTCCTCCCTGTCCTCCCTACTGCCCCTGTTGCTGTTGGACTAATGGAACATCCACTGATTGTTCTTCTGCTGGCATCTCACGAGATTTCCTGAAAGCTCCGTCTTCCATGAACTTTGCATCTTGTCTTACTACAATTTCCCTGCTGCTAGGAATGTAGATTCTGTATGCTTTTGAGGTCTCGCTATATCCTATGAGATACCCCTTTTTTGTAGTCTGATCCAGTTTACTACGCTTCTCGTCTGGAATGTGACAATATGCCAGACTTCTGAATACCTTGAGATGACTCACTTCCGGATTTCTCCCTGTGAAGACTCCTTCAGGCATTTTCTTCCCCAATGCTCTGTGAGGGGTTCTATTCTGAATATAAACTGCTGTGTTGCATGCCTCTGCCCATAAAAATCTAGGCAAGTCCTGGTCATATAACATAGTCTTTGCTACCTCAATAATAGTTCTATTTTTCCACTCCACTACTCCATTTTGCTATGGATTATATGAAGCTATCCACTCTCTTTTGATGCCCTCCTTTGTGCAGAAATATGTGAAGCCTCTGTCTGTATACTCTCCACCATTATCTGAGCGCAATACCTTTATCTATTTCCCTGTCATGCTCTCTACGAGAGCCTTAAACTCTCTGAACTGATCAAAGAACTCATCCTTGGCCTTTAGGAAGTAGATCCAAGTTTTTTTGGAGTGATTCAATAAATGCGGGAAAGTAGCCGCCATCGCTAAGAGCTCTTGTGGACATTGAGCCACAAATATATGAGTGTATCAATCCTAATACGCCTTTTGCTCTGTTGTCACTTCTGGGAAATGCTGCCTTAGCGTACTTCCCTAGTACACATCATTTGCATACATCATCATGCTCATCACTGAGAACTGGAACTCCTGTAACAATCTCTCGAAGCATCCTTAGTGCTTTGTGGTGCAAGTGTCCCATTCGCCTTGCCATAGTTCATTCAGATCATTTTCGCCATCAAGATTGCTGCCTATCAGTGCCATTGGAGACTCGAGCTGCAATATATATAGTCTCTTGCTTCAAGCTCCAATTTGTCTCATCTTCTTCCAGCTTGGATGTTTGACGTATACCTTCTTTCCAATGAAGTATACATCATATCCCTTGTCCTGTAACTGGGACACTGAAATCAGATTCATTCCTAACCCGAGAACATGCAACACATTAGTGGCTCTGATGCTGGTTCCTGCCTCTGTGTGAAATGGTATGGTGCCTCTCCCTATTGGAGTACATTTCGTTATGTTTCCCATAGTGATCTGGCAGTCCATCTGCTCTTCCTGATAGTTCGAGAAGTATTCTTGTACTCCAGTCATGTGGGTTGAAGCCCCGTTATCAATATACCAAATACTTGCAGATGTTGAACTTGAAAAGCATGCAAAATCTTCTTCCAATTTGGAAGATAATTCAGAGATATCTTGCTTTTCCATACGTATCTGAGCTATTTTTCCTTCGATTTCTGTTGATTTTTCTGCCCAACAAATACTGCGTCCCACCTGAAGACTGCACTGTGCTAAAGCTCGCTACATTGCTCCCTTTGTCACTAGCAAATTTTCGATCTAGAATCCTTAAGAAGCATAAGGTGTCTTCGTATTTCAAGCCCCTTAATACGATTCACAGTTCTCTCAAATCGGTTAAAGATCCGATTGACCCCAAAGATGGAAAATGTGTTTATATCATTCTTTGTTCCTGTGGGGCTCCTTACATTGGTGAAACTGGTCGGTCTATTAATCAAAGGATCTGTGAGCATGCTGCCGATATCAAACATAGAAGATCTCGCTCGTTCGCCTTAGCTGAGCATGCAGAAAAAACTAACCATCATGTTTGCATAGAAGATGCTAAGGTCATTGCTAGGATCGACCATTTCCATCATCGTAAGTTGAGAGAGGCCATTGAAATTGAGAAAAGACCCGTTAATCTCAATAGAGATGACGACTGGAATATCAACATGTGTTGGATTCCTGCCTTATATTCTTGATTTTTATTTATTTATTTATTTCTATCTATCTATTTATTTATTTATTATTTATTTCATTTTATTTTTATTTTTATTTTTACTTATTTATTTATTTGTTTATAGATTTATTTATTTTTTACTTTTTATTATTATTAATATTATTATTTTATTTATTTATTATTATTATTATTATTAATTTTTTTTAAATTTTTTTTTTTTTTCGTTGTATGATTCTTTGATAGGTCGTTGGTTATAATTTTCTATTTTTTTTCCTTGAACCTTGCTCTTATAAATAGTCAAATATACAATTAAAAATGATTTATAATTACAAATTAATAATAATAATTAATTATTAAATAATTAAATCAATTAAATTAAATAAGAGATATATACATATATACACTATTGGTTAAACAACTAACTTTTAAATTAATTAATTGATTAATTAGTTGAATAAATATATTAAACATTTTATAAATAAATAATAATAATAATAATAATAATCATAAATAAATAAATAAATATTCTAAGTCAAACTAGCCGTTATCCTAACGGCTAGTTGAGCCATTTCTACATCTATTTAAACTTAATGTCTGGATTTGATCTCTCACATAGCCTAATGATGAACCACACTGGTTGGTTCGAAACGCATTGACCATGTTCCATTGCTTGTGATTATTACCGAAATAATTTTACAAATTTATATGATGGATCACAGAACCTTAGATTCCAAAAATCTCTCTCTGTTGACTCACTCAGAGAGATATTTTCCCACAAAAATTTTGTCCTCCTGGACTGGACTGCGCAATCCCTTAAGGGATTCGATCTACTGCCTACATAGTCTTCCGATCTCCCTCTTTTGTTCAACACCGACTCTTCTGGATCTGTTTTCTTAGCTTTGATACCATGTGAAAATTCTAAAATAAAACCCCAAATGCAGTAACTGATATTATTTCTTCTACTTATCAATTCAAAAATAAGCTATTTACGGTATTACACAATAAATATCGAAATAAATTCTACTGCAACAAGTAAATGTAAGGAAAAAATGCTAGCACAAGTATAATCACAATGACAGTTATTTTTGGACAATCGTCCCCGAAAAAACCCAATGTGGGAAAACCGGTGCATGAGATGAGGGTTTCTTTATTATTCTTTAGCAAAGTCTCATGTACAAAATACAACCAGCAAAATAGAAGAGGAATTTCTATGATAAATTTTACAAACAATTTCTCACGCTTCACAGTGAAATTCTGACCTTGGAGAGGCCCTACAACCTCACTATATCTCACCGCGTCAGCATCTGTGCAGTCCCAGCGACACAACCTCTACGTTGTCCCTGTCCCTGTGTCACAGCCTCTGCGTTGTCCCTTCTCTGCGCTAATTCCTCTGTTCGATCCCGCACTCTTGACTCTCGCTGATAGCCTCTCTCTCCAACTTGCAACTCTCCCCTTGATCCAATTTTCTCTTGACGAACTTCATCCAGTGAGAAAATTGATCTTCTTGGGAAACTAAGTATTTGCCCAATATATTTCCAAATTCCCATCGAATCCTTCTTATAATCTTCTTGTTGAGAAATCAATGGCCCATATTAAAACATAATCAAGGGATAAGATTAATTTGACTTGATCTTCGTCTTTTTCTAGAAGATTCACACCCAATTCTATTAATACACTTCAATTATTTTAATTCCCTAAGTTTAGACTTAGGTTGCCATTAAAAATAATTAATTATTTTAATAAAACCCCATCCGGGTGGAATTTCCCAAGACACTTTCTGGGTATTTTGGAATACATATGTCTAAGCCTCCTTGCAAAATTTGAGACTTAGAGCACATCTGATGCTACCATAAATCAAACCCCATGCTTTAGCTTTATCCTTAAAGGATTTCAACATCTTCCCTTCATGGTTTCTTATCTCCCATAAGTGGTTGAATCTTTTCCTGTTGTTTGCGAATTGATGGAAAATATTGGTATTGTTTCCCTCTTCCTAGATCCACATAGCACGAATTTTTATCCTCCATATCACATCCTCATTTGCTAGGATGTCACGCCTCTATCCCTCTAGCTTGCATAGTTCAAAGATTTCATTTTCTACAAAGACTCTTGCCTATGCTCCATCATAAAGAGCCTTGATATTTTTCCTTAATTGACCTCATTTTTTCTTGTTGAATAGCTCAAAATTCCTTATACCTTCTTCTGGATTTGGCTTTTATGAAGGCTATATTTTTTGCAAGTTGTCTCATGTATGAAGAGGCTTCATTAGCGAGTATACTTCCTTTCTTCCTCCATTAGTTTCCTATAATCTTGTTCCAGGAACCATTGACAATTGAATTTGCTAGGGATTCTAGGATTTGGATCATCCTTGGACATCTCTAAAAAATTAGGACAATGATCTAAAATTCCTCCCCAACCAACTAAAGACTTTACTAGGAAAGGGCCTTCCATTAAAGACTTTGATAATAGGAATCGATCAAGCATCTTGGCAATGACATACTATTTCTTCTTATAGTTCTTCTATTTTGGGACCTTTTTAACATTTTCTAGATCCACCAACTTTTGAACTTCCATGAAGTGTCTAAAAAAATATTCCAATGGGTATTTATGAAAATGACTTCCCCAAAATTCTCTTAAAGACAAAGTGAAGTTCAAATCTCCCCTGGTCAAAACATGCTTGTAATCCAACACTTAAGATTCCACAAGAGCTTCGTATTAGGCTTTTGACCTCCATATGGAACATAACAATTTAAGACTCTTAGAGAAAAATTAAACTCGATGATTTTCAAACTGATTGCTAATGTCGATGGAAAACATTTTGAGGACATTTCTCATATATTGGGACTCCATCCAGTGAGTAAACCACCAAAAGCACCATCCATAACTATCATGCAAAATACCACCCTTTGAATGAGGGTTTGATTACTACTCTTGCTTTTGCACATGTAGTCATAGTTTCCTGTATCAAAATAATATCAGAGTTAAGCACCTTAACCATCCTCTTGGGGGCTAAATTTTTTTGGCACCCCCAACCCCCTTGTAGTTGAAAGAAAGACAATTGATGATGGATCTAATCCCAAGGTCGATCCTGCTCGAAGGGTCCCATGGTTTGTTGTTAGTTTACCTCTTTTGATTTCCATTATTTCCTTCTATTGGGTTATAGAAAGATGGATGGGATTTCCTTCCCACCAACAGAGTAATACCTTTGTCTAAAGCTATGCCTCCCAATGAGGAATCCTCCCCCCTCCTTCATAGATTTCGATCTTAGGTCATACTATTCTTTTCAATGATTGGGTCCAAATAGGAAGGGATCTCCCTAATAGGGGATCCCACCCCTATTGACTGCTTGCCTCTCTTTCAAATAGAAGAGATATAACTCAGAGCAAAATTTCTAGAACAACCTCTTGTACCCTTAGTTTTGAAGGGAGAGAGTTGCTTCTAACTAAACTGGGATCTTAGGAGGGGATATGTTAATCCATATATAAGCCCCATGTTAACCCAAAAACACCTTATTAAGCCCTATATATCTAGTGATTACATTTCTATTGTTATATTTTTATGTAGGTTAGAACCCATTATGGTCCCATTTTATTATAATTGTACCCTTTGTCTCCTATATATATAATAAGGAGACCTAGTATTAGGATCATCAAATATTGTCTTGTTCATTCTATTTATTGTAAAATGAGGTTTCCTCCTCAAAGATGATTGTAATTATTGGTTTCTTATAATTTTTAAGGTGCAAGGATCATAATATTTGGTATCAGATCTCATGATCCTAGGGTTTTATTGCTTCAAACATGTCATTGTGGCATTTTCGCTATAATTTATTTATTTATTTTTTCTGGGAGGTTTCAGATGGTGAAACTTGGATAATATTGAAAATACATTTTGCACAATATATGGTTAGTTCATAATTTGCAATATACCATTTTTTTTAATCTCTGTGAGGTTTCAGATTGTGAAACTTGGACCACGTTATGAGATAATCATTGTGAACATTTGGTTCAAGTTATAGATCCTTAGTTCACTATATTTTCGGAGATACACTCTAAGGAAGTTACAGTTTTTGTATGTGATGGGCCTTCAAATTAGACACAAATTAAGACCCATCTAACCTTTCCTAGACACATAAAGGCTATATTAAATCTCTCCTTCTACACTTAATTATGTTTTTCTAGCTTTAATATGTTCTTAGGAAGATTTAGAGATAATTTCATATAATGTACCTAATATTATTTAATTTTGTAGAATATTGGGCAGATTGTGAAAATTTGGAGGCTAGGATAATTTAGGGACTTGCTCCCTGCTACAATATGGACCAAGATTGGATAATAAATGAACACGATATTATGAAATTATTGCACAAATTATGGAGCTTAAGTACTTGAGAAAATCTAGGAATGTGTTCCTTGTCATTTAATGCAAATTCCTAGTATTGGGAACTAGATCCACTTTTTGAAGTGATTTGGAGGAGAAATTTTCCTCATTTCACGGATAATGCTTCCTCATCACTTTGTATAAGTACCAATTCGAATTTGCGTCTAGGGGCATGTATTTCTTATTCTTCACGTGGAGAAAACTTTTTATTTAGCAACTCCACTTTCATTTATAGAACGGATGCATTTGGATTGATTCAAATAATGAAGTTTTGTGCCATTTTAGCTTCTAAAGCTTGGTTTCCTTGGGCTTGGCCATCCCAAGAGCCTCAAAGCCCTCTTGTACAATTTCTTTATTTCCTTTGAATGTGTTTTTCACTTGCATCTCTTATTTTTGCATTTACCATTCATGCTTCTTTTGTTGTAGGTCATATTTGTTAAATGATTGAAGTGAGTTGTTGTTCAGGTTATTTACAAAGTCACAAACATGATGCATGCTTAGAACAACTTTGGAAAGTCATATTCATCATTGAACTACTTGGATTGGTTTACTAGTTCACAAATCTAGAATTTCTGGAAGTCCCTTGTAGAAAAATAGTAACAATTTTATGCTATTTTATAGAATTTGTTAATGAAATTGACTTGAGTTGATTCCACTTGTATTGAGTCATTAAAAAATTCAATTTAATACAAACAATTCACCCCATATAATTTTCACTTGGTTAGCTTAGACTTTTGGTAGGTTAACTAACTCAATAGTTCTTGAATTTCCAGTTTTTAGAGTAAGTAATTTTCTGCTATTTTTTAGCACGTGTTAACAAAGGTATTGTAGAGTGAATCCACTTGGAATGGAGTCTTAGGACATCCTACTTCATAAAAAAATTTTCCCATCTCATTTGCATTTGATTTACTTTGGCATTCGACAAGTTATCTCACTCATGTAAAAAAACATGGCCTCTTGTAGCACCTCCTATAACACTCCTGTACCAAGTGTAAACTTGACCATATCTGCTCCAAAAGTTTGGTTTTTTCTTCTTAGGCTTGAATAATGACCCCTAGGCTCTGAAACCATGATTGAGTAAGACCAAAAGCCTCGTAAGTCTTACCTCTTCTCCATTACAATTCACCTCTACAGTTATGGCTCGTGGACAAATTCATGATTTGAAGAGCATAATGATGATTACTTTATGAAGCACCTTATGAAATTTGTTGATAAAATCTCTCTTGAATGCAGTGATTGAAGAATGATTTCATTTTGTTTCATACATCTTAAGTTATGGTTTCCATTTCCAACATTGATATTTCTATTGCATAAACTAGGCTTCCTTTTGATGTACCATTTACACTCTTGAAATAGGTTAATGTTTACATTTCCACAAGTAAAGTGCTGACACATTCATGCAAGTAGAACAACATTTCCTTCACCAAAAGAAACTAGGATTTCACTCTCGAAGAAATTGACCTCTTCACCAAACGAGTAACATTTCCATTTTTACTGATTAATTTAAGCTTGGATTTCATGACATTCATTTTGTTGCATTGAATCAATGAAGGACACATTGCATGCACACATATAGTGTCGGCCTTCTTATGTTTAACAAACCTTGGGTTGTCAATTTAAGTTGGTAGCTAGGATTTGCGATTATTCTTGTTTCAATGTGGAGACTCATCACTTTGAAACGTTGTCGAGTGTCAAAATATGCATTTTTCTTCCCTAGTTGATTCATTTTCTTTTACTTTATGCAAAAACTGAAATTCGTGAGTATTCATTTCAAAAACATAAAATTGCATTGCATTAACATTCTTATGCAATTTTTTTTTATTTTTATAAAAACATAAAATAAACTATAACAAACCCCCCATTTAACCATATGGTGTAGTAAGAACCACATCACCATCTACTTTTGCAAGTAGAAGAAGAGGAGGTGGCAGAGAAGGTAGAAGAACTACTTGGATTGGTTTACTAGTTCACAAATCTAGAATTTCTGGAAGTCCCTTGTAGAAAAATAGTAACAATTTTATGCTATTTTATAGAATTTGTTAATGAAATTGACTTGAGTTGATTCCACTTGTATTGAGTCATTAAAAAATTCAATTTAATACAAACAATTCACCCCATATAATTTTCACTTGATTAGGTTAGACTTTTGGTAGGTTAACTAACTCAATAGTTCTTGAATTTCCAGTTTTTAGAGTAAGTAATTTTCTGCTATTTTTTAGCACGTGTTAACAAAGGTATTTTAGAGTGAATCCACTTGGAATGGAGTCTTAGGAAATCCTACTTCATAAAAAAAAATTTCCCATCTCATTTGCATTTGATTTACTTTGGCATTCGACAAGTTATCTCACTCATGTAAAAAAACATGGCCTCTTGTAGCACCTCCTATAACACTCCTGTACCAAGTGTAAACTTGACCATATCTTCTCCAAAAGTTTGGTCTTTTCTTCTTAGGCTTGAATAATGACCCCTAGGCTCTGAAACCATGATTGAGTAAGACCAAAAGCCTCGTAAGTCTTACCTCTTCTCCATTGCAATTCACCTCTACAGTTATGGTTAGTGGACAAATTCATGATTTGAAGAGCATAATGATGATTACTTTATGAAGCACCTTATGAAATTTGTTGATAAAATCTCTCTTGAATGCAGTGATTGAAGAATGATTTCATTTTGTTTCATACATCTTAAGTTATGGTTTCCATTTCCAACATTGATATTTCTATTGCATAAACTAGGCTTCCTTTTGATGTACCATTTACACTCTTGAAATAGGTTAATGTTTACATTTCCACAAGTAAGATTAACATTTACATTCATGCAAAGTAGAACAACATTTCCTTTCTGCAAAAGAAACTAGGATTTCCTCTCTGAAAAATTAATTTTCCTTTCTGCAAACAGAGTAACATTTCCATTTTTGCAATTAATTTAAGCTTGGATTTCATGACATTCATTTTGTTGCATCAGATCAACGAAAGGACACATTGCATGCCGCACATATAGTGTCGACGCTTCTTAAGTTTGTACAAACCTTGGGTTGATAATTTAAGTTGGTAGCTAAGGATTTGCAGCATTCTTGTTTCAATATTGAGACTCATCACTTTTTGGCGCCGTTGTCGGGGATGTGTCAAAATATGCATTTTTTTCTTCCCTAGTTGATTCATTTCTTTTACTTTATGCAAAAACAAAAAAATTACATTAGGAATATTTCATTTCAAAAACATAAAATTGCATTGCATTAGCATTCTTATCCAATTTTTTTATTTTTATAAAAACATAAAAAATACTTCTCCAACACTAAACCCCTCATTTAACCATATGGTGTAGTAAGAACCACATCACCATCTACTTTTGCAAGTAGAAGAAGAGGAGGTGGCAGAGAAGGTAGAAGAACTACTTGGATTGGTTTACTTGTTCACAAATCTAGAATTTCTGGAAGTCCCTTGTAGAAAAATAGTAACAATTTTATGCTATTTTATAGAATTTGTTAATGAAATTGACTTGAGTTGATTCCACTTGTATTGAGTCATTAAAAAATTCAATTTAATACAAACAATTCACCCCATATAATTTTCACTTGATTAGGTTAGACTTTTGGTAGGTTAATTAACTCAATAGTTCTTGAATTTCCAGTTTTTAGAGTAAGTAATTTTCTGCTATTTTTTAGCACGTGTTAACTAAGGTATTTTAGAGTGAATCCACTTGGAATGGAGTCTTAGGACATCCTACTTCATAAAAAAAATTTTCCCATCTCATTTGCATTTGATTTACTTTGGCATTCGACAAGTTATCTCACTCATGTAAAAAAACATGGCCTCTTGTAGCACCTCCTGTAACACTCCTGTACCAAGTGTAAACTTGACCATATCTGCTCCAAAAGTTTGGTTTTTTCTTCTTAGGCTTGAATAATGACCCCTAGGCTCTGAAACCATGATTGAGTAAGACCAAAAGCCTCGTAAGTCTTACCTCTTCTCCATTACAATTCACCTCTACAGTTATGGCTCGTGGACAAATTCATGATTTGAAGAGCATAATGATGATTACTTTATGAAGCACCTTATGAAATTTGTTGATAAAATCTCTCTTGAATGCAGTGATTGAAGAATGATTTCATTTTGTTTCATACATCTTAAGTTATGGTTTCCATTTCCAACATTGATATTTCTATTGCATAAACTAGGCTTCCTTTTGATGTACCATTTACACTCTTGAAATAGGTTAATGTTTACATTTCCACAAGTAAGATTAACATTTACATTCATGCAAAGTAGAACAACATTTCCTTTCTGCAAAAGAAACTAGGATTTCCTCTCTGAAAAATTAATTTTCCTTTCTGCAAACAGAGTAACATTTCCATTTTTGCAATTAATTTAAGCTTGGATTTCATGACATTCATTTTGTTGCATCAGATCAACGAAAGGACACATTGCATGCCGCACATGTAGTGTCGACGCTTCTTAAGTTTGTACAAACCTTGGGTTGATAATTTAAGTTGGTAGCTAAGGATTTGCAGCATTCTTGTTTCAATATTGAGACTCATCACTTTTTGGCGCCGTTGTCGGGGATGTGTCAAAATATGCATTTTTTTCTTCCCTAGTTGATTCATTTCTTTTACTTTATGCAAAAAAAAAAAATTACATTAGGAATATTTCATTTCAAAAACATAAAATTGCATTGCATTAGCATTCTTATCCAATTTTTTTTTTTTTTTTTTTATAAAAACATAAAAAATACTTCTCCAACACTAAACCCCCCATTTAACCATATGGTGTAGTAAGAACCACATCACCATCTACTTTTGCAAGTAGAAGAAGAGGAGGTGGCAGAGAAGGTAGAAGAAATGGATGGAGATGATGACAATGAGGAAGATCCTCTTAGATTTCTCATTCAAGATACTGATATCAATGTTCATATGAAGAACATCCCTCCATCTTTCCTTCCCAACTTCCATGGTATGAGGTCAGAGGATCTGAAAACCTTTCTCTTTGAATTTTAAATACTTTGTAGATCTTATGGTTACTTATTAAACACTCAAAAATTGAGATTGTTTCTGGCAACATTAAAGCATACAACTCTTAAATGGTTCATGAAGTTTAGGGACTAATTCAATAAGATCATGGAATGATATGCAAAAGATATTTCTAGAAAAATATAAATATCATGATATTAAAGAAAAAATCTTTAGAATGACTCCAAAATAAGATTAGAGCCTTGAGGATATAATAGAGAGATTCATTTATAATGTTAAGAGAGAAAAATTACATCATTTAGGATTTAACACACTAAAATTTCTCTTAGAAAAATTATGGATGAGTGGATTGATCTCATTGATCTCATAAGTAGAGGTGATGTATACCAATTATCATTTGAAGAAATTTGTGAAACATGCAAGCACATATCGAGGAAGGGCAAGAGTAAGTAAATCAACATCTAGATCGGTAAGTCAAGTTGAACTTGGAAATTTGCTTAATAACTTTAAAACAAAAATTCTTAGCAATCTAAGTGTACAAGTATTTGGGGGATAACTCAGTTAACTTAAATCACTCTGAGTTTATTCTACATGCAATGAAAAAAAGAGAAAAAATTGAAAAAAATAATAAAATAATAAAAAACAACAATAAAAATAAAAGGTGGATCCACCACCACAACATCGAGACACCAAAGGTTTGTTTTTAATGTATATTTGAAAGTGTATTACTAATTGGGGTTGTGTTTGTACATGTAAATCCCTCGAAGGTTTGATAAGCATGCTGGTTACATATCCGTTTGATCAAGAGATATTTGTTGTTTAGGATTTGTGAGTGAAGCATTGCTTGGAAGGACATCAGGCCGACACTTTTTATTGATGTATGGTAGGGAGGGTGGCATTAGGTGGATGTGCACTGGGATCCCTGGGTTGATGGTTAGCAAGCCTGATGGTACCTATAGAGGTTGAAAGATTTAGTCCATCTTAGTTCCACTTGGATAGATTTCCTTGGTCAGGAATCTAGTCCATGGCATTGTGGTGCATAAAATATTGAGAGACCAATGATAGATTTCCCTGGTTAGGAATCTAGTCCATGGCATTGAGGCGCCTAAGAATTCTTCATAGTTCACGTAGTTGAGATCTTCCTTGTACTTGTATATTAAGAATACCTCCCTAGTTAAGAGGGAGTGTTGAAGACTGTAACTAGGTTTGACCTTCATAAATTGTATTTGAGTCACTATGTAATGTACTTGTCAAAAGAATAAAGAAAAGAATTTTTATTATTATTAAATGACTTATTAAAGCATGCATTTTTGGCTTGGGTCATTATGTTTGAGATAAATGTCTCCATTGTGGACTTACGGGATTTATTCTGAGTTTATAGAGTCATTGTATATTTAAAGAGACCCTTATTAGGATTTCGAATCATGTAAAAAGGTTTAGCATTGAGTCAAATATGAATTATGGAACCTCCACACCAAGTCGGCCTCAAGTCAAGTAATTCGAGCTCACCTTAAGTCTCTATATAAAAGGAGACCGAATTCATCCGGAGCATCCTCTCTCACACACATAAATTTGATATCTACTGCTGCATAGGAAGAAGTGCGAAGTCAAGGAAGAAGCCAAAAGGATTGTGAGTTTAGACAAGCTGGAGGAAAAAATGAAAAGCAAAATTTTGGTCTCTCTCTCTCTCTCTCTCTCTCTCACGTGATCTAGATTGGAAGATCAAAGTTCCTCATTGTTTTGCTATTGCCAGCTGTTGCTACCAAGACAAGAATAGGTTGAAGTTGCTATTGCTAGTTGTTGGTACCTTGAGAAGGTGTATTTGGTCAAAATCGAAATCCCTAAGTCAAAATCGAAGTCTCTAAAGCAAGGTCGAAGGAAGTGATGCACAATGCTGTTACTTCTTTTAGGTAAAATATAAATGAAGAGGAAGGCTGACTTGGTGTGGAGGAAGTGTGGGTCAAGGTCTAGAGTCTGAGGAAAAATATTGAAGGAAAAATTACTGACTGGGTTTTCCCCTAGAGTGGGGTTTTTCCCTGGCTTTCTGCCTATACCTTGTGTCCTTGATCTATGTTCTATTTCTTTGATATTTTCTTGATGAACTAAAGAGAAAAGAAGATAACAAGAAACTAATAAGAATACAGAAACATCACAAGTAAATTATCAAGAAGAAGAAAATATTTCTTCCTTTCTGATTTTATAATACATGGAAGAAGACATACAGGATGATCTAAATCAACAAGTGGACCAGGGGCATCACAACTATATTGAAATATGATTCCAGGCAATCATTAAGTTGCAACAACACACTCTTCTTCAACAATTCTTGATCTCATCTCAGTCAAAGCACTTCGTCTCTCACATTCATGTACATGTCGAAGCATATATTTTGAGCCTACACATGAGTTTATTTTCCATCTTGATGTGCACATGGCTTCATTGAAATTATTCTTATACTTGAAAGAGATTTTATTTTTTCAAGTAGGGTAGGATAAAAAAAAGAAAAAAGAAATGGAAAAATAGGAAATAAGAGGAAGAGAATAAATATCAAGTGAAAACCTCCTTTGAGGTGCCTGATATTGGCTCATTGATTGGAAACCCCCATGGGATGGTCAATGGGTTGGAAAAAAGAGAAAAAGGGAGGAAAAAAGACAAAAAAAGAGAAAAAGAAAGGATCCTAGGTGAAAATCTCGTTTGAAGCGCCTAGGAAAACCTACTACTTGAAAACCTCATTGAGGCAGCTAGTAGGCCTAAAAGAAAAAAATGAAAATAAATTTTTTTTTTCTCTATGTATATTTCTTTGATGAATGCATGTTCTGTTAGACCTTTGCAAACAACAAGGACAATTTAGCACCAATAGAAAAAAAATCGATAAAAAACCTAGTCAAAGGAAGTCAAGCTTGGGATTTATCCCCCTTTTCCCAGATGCTCCAACTTGACCAAGGCCATGTCATTCCATCACCCTCATCCATTTCCAACATCCACCCATCATTTCCAAACCTTTCCCATTCATTTCCCTCACTTTCCTAAAATGCTACAGGAAGGTTCTGTTTTGCTACAAGAGGCCAAAAGATAGTAGGTAAAGAATTGTTTTTACAATATCTCAAAAAACATGCATCGATTGGCTGAATTGTTTCATAGGGATAAGCATATGGATGACGGTAGCATTCTTAAGAAATTTCAACAAATTCTAGTGCACACTTTTCAAGAAATCAACCTCCATTCCCTGTAACCATTTTAATTTTTTTCTCGAGATTTGTGCATCCATTGGCCAATATTTTTTATGTGTGGATGCATAGGATGATGAGAACATTCTCACAAAGTTTTAGGTCAATCCAATCTACCATTTGGGAGATATGACTAAAAAAATTCTGCTACAGGAGTGTTCCAGAATTGCTACAAGGGTGACCATAATTGCTACAGGATTGTGATCAACATAGAAAGAGGTGTGAGATCCTATGTTTTTCTTGGGGGAATGAAGAAATAAGTATACGACACCTCCATCATCCATCTTCCACACCATTTAGTTGCTTCTCCATCCAAAAATTCATCTATGTCCATGAAAATTCCCCATTTTCACCCTTTCTCCCACAATTTTCACCACAACCAAAGCTTCTAATCCTTGTCCATGAGTTTAACATGAATTATCAGAGTTTTTGGATGGATTTTGTGAAGGTTATTGTGATCATAGGGAGGTCTATTTGACTGTTACAGGAAAGAATCTAGTCATGTATAAGTCTGCACAAGCCTTCCAGAACCACAATCAAAAGCACTTGGAAGCACCTGAATAAATAATTTACCATCCTGAAGGAAATAGAGATTCATTTCCTTGATTTTGAGTAGCTAAAGGACCCTTTGTTATCTGCTACAAGATTCTTGATCACTTAGAAAATAACAACATCCGATCCAAGGAGTATATGCATTAATGACAAACCTGCATAATCAAACATGAGTAAAAAAGAGAACATAAAAAAATACATATATTTATCAAGAAATTGTAGAAGACATGCAAAACAACCCTACCTTTGTTTATAAATGACATATGACCAACTATATCACTCACATCAAGAACATATCAAGAGCAGAGAAACAAAAACAGGAAGAAGGAAACCTAGAGGACCTCCAACATATTATCACATGTAACTTCAAGATCTTCAAAGGCAACCTCCACAACTGCAACAACATCTTGCACAAAAAGACCCTCATGGTAAGGAATATGTATGCAACTCTCTAACCTCATCCTTCGAACCTAATCTAGATTGAGAAAACATTAAAAGTATTATAAGGAAATGTATTTTATAGCCAACCTTAATAGAAGGAAGCCTCGGTCTTATCTAGAAAGTCACTTAACTTTTCTCCAAAGGACAACCACACATGTAGGAGATAAATGAGACAAAAGTGAAACAAGACTTAAGAAATTGGGTTGTTATCATGGAGTTAAAAAAGTAGTTGGGGGCTAGCTTAGTTAACTCAAATCACTCTGAGTTTATTCTACATGCAATGAAAAAAGAGAAAAAATTGAAAAAAATAATAAAATAATAAAAAACAACAATAAAAATAGAAGGTGGACCCACCACCACAACATCTAGACCCCAAAGGTTTGTTTTTAATATATATTTGAAAGTGTATCACTAATTTGTATTGTGTTTGTACATGTAAATCCCTCAAAGGTTTGATAAGCATGCTGGTTACAGAACAATTTGATCAAGAGATATTTGTTATGTTAAAATTGGACAACTAGGTCCAAACTCCGGGTTGTGCTGCTCAGATGACGATCGCAATATTTTTATTGGATTCCTCTTTCAGAGAGGTGTAATATTGATCTAAAGATCATCTCGATCGGATGAGCAGAACATGTACTTTGAATTTATTCCACTTATGTGCTAGGTCGGCCTAGAATAAAATATAGACTTAAATGTCTTAAAGGACGTGTCACGCACCCCCAAAGATTCCTATATATTGGAGAGACTTAGAGTTCATTTTACACACATTGGTACGGAGGAATTCTCTCTCTCTGATAGCGTTGGAGCTGCGTAATATATGGACTATTCTTTGTTTGGGTTGTTTTGGGGTGATGTGTGACACGCTTGGCTGAATGACCTATTGGAGACTTTTTTGGTAGAAGCATCCTGCTGATCCCCGTAACGCCACCATTTATCATCTCTGTTTTGGCTTGTCTTCTATCGATCTATTAGTATGTTCTATCTTCTTCAGTATTATGCCCTAATATGAAGTGGCATAGAACATATGCAGAAATTAACATGGTATCAGAGCTTGGAAGAAGACAATGCCTACAATATAGAGCAGCTAGATAAGGGTTTTTCTTAATGCGTTAGGGTTACTTGCATTTCTGAACCACGACAACGGATATACGGCGGGATATCGTGCTTGATGAGGGATGAGGGTGACACTATAGAAAAATGCTGCCAAATAGAGAAGAGCAGAGATGCTGCAACAACAGGAAGCGCTCAGAAGATAACATGTTCAGTTTGTCTGAGACCCTGTGCAGTCACGCATAACAGAAGATGGTCGAGATTTGAGATAGATTGGGTTTAATTATTTTTTTCTTGATGAATGCTGAGATTTGAGACATATAGGGTTTAATTATTTTATTTTACGGAAGGATTCCGCTGGGTTTGTTTGAACAGGGTTTCCAAGCCCCTTTTCGGTCCTATTTCTGATAGAGCTTCTGAATCTTAACGCAGACTTTAACTAAGGCATTTCGTGGCATGTGAATCTGAGTTTTGGACAGAAGTCTTTTTTGGGCATACCTTAGATAAACTTCTTTCCTCTATCTAGGGCAGACTCCCTCACGCTGTTCCAAATTATGTGTGAAGAATTATGATCTGATCTCGGCTCCAGAGTTTTTTTTAGAATTTTATGTTCGTAAGATTTATGAACGAAATGACGGATGAATTGCAGTATTTCCTGGGATCTTTCGATGATACTAGGGTTCTTACATACGCAGAAGTCGATGAATTTTTTTAGAATCCCAGAAGGAAGAGACGACGTCTAGAGTGAATCTATTAAAATTCATAAATGCTCGACAAAACATAACTGGTTGTCTCCAAAGATAGCGTGCGCCTTGTCAAAAGATGTCACAAGCTTGATCGCAAAGGTTGGATGCCGACAAAATGGAAGAGGTTGCCATCAATAATCAAAATAATTAACGTGAAGAGCATAGATAATATTTGTCTTACGCGTACAACGGTGATGTCTCGGGTGGCATTGGACGTGGTAGCGGTAAGCTAATATAGTTGTAGGTGGATGTGTGACGTTGAATCTGGTATGATGTCATGACCGTCGGATGAACTTGCGGATATATCACTATATGCCGTCATGCCGTTGAAAGATCCCACGAACATATAATGGAAAATAATCGACGCGCCATGGATCTCTTATGCCACCGGGGTCTCGCTCGTATAGATCTGCGAGTGTGGACCTGTTTGAACATTCAACCACTCATATCAAGAAGGATGCAGGCCAATACTGGGTTCATCTTTGTTCGCTGCTCCGTGTTGGGAGCCATGACGGCAGATCACCAGATAATTTCAAACTGTTGTTCCTGAACTAGAAACTAGGTGTGAGCCAGCGTCACATGAGCCACAGACAGTTCTATTAGAATTATGATATGCAGAATATATGGGTATCGTTGCATTCTTTATCCCTCGCATGGTTTCGATTATATGTATAAGCTATCATCACATCTCAGTATGGTGACTCTCAATATTTGTTTGGACCCTCTGCACTATGATATATGGGTACATGGCATCAAAGATATAGATTCGTACACAGTGTTGCTATGTTGAAATGCAGAACCGTATGGCTGCACATATGTATAGATGTATTATAGTACGACATCAGTAGTGATATTCATACATAGCTTCAGATAGCAGTTGCAGAGGCCTTGTTGGTTTAATATCTGTCACGACTTCAATTATGATGTAACTCTCGATGGAGGTACCTTTGTATCTATGTTTTTTTTTTCTCAGTATACATATATGACTCGTTGCACAGTTCATATACACAGAATATATATAATACCTTGTTCCTCTGCAACATAGTCGGCATCTATTTACAGTACTTATCTGTTATATAGGTGGCATAAGCGAACTATCCAGTGACTGGCATCAAACCTTGTGACTTGATACGTCTATGATATTGGAAAGAAATCCAATTGAAGCCAGCATGAATGAACTTGCCAAAACTTGAAATTGATTAAGGAATTTATGGTTTTTAATTCAAGTCAGCGATAATCTGTGGAAGATTGCTGGAAGACTGTTTTCTGGGCAAGAAAACCATCTTGACTAGGCCGCAAGCTTGTAGGTGGCAGAATACAAGGTCACCGAGGCTGCAAGAGGGCAAGAAGGTTGGATCATGCCCATGATCATTCTTTAGAGACTGTCTCATACCAACAACTTCAGCCCATTCATAAGGCACCTTGCCTTGCCTTGGCTGCAGTTTCAGAAGGCTGTCCAATGACTGGTTAAGTGGACGGTACAGTCTGCAAAATAAACTACAATAGTGTACAACAGTTTCAGTGAAGCAGGGACAGAAAATAAATAAGTTTTTCATTCAAAAACGTTGAATGTAATGATTTCGGGCACAGATTATATGTTGTGCACTATGGTTAGAAATCAAGATGAGGCATGCTCATCGGTAATGACTGATGTGCACTTATGACTATGCCAGGTCTGCATAATGAAAGCGTATCACATAAAGTATGGACTGACATGACGAAGGGTAAAATTCTGTGACTGGAACATCTGTTCCTAGATCTGTGCAATTTAGGAGACAAATTGCAGATCTGAGATTTGAAGACTTGAAGCCCTAGATCAGTCAACTTCTAACTGACAATCTGAAATTGAGAAGCAGTGCTGGATGAGATGCCAAATGTAGTAGATGAAGCTCTCAATGCAGAATTATGAAAGAAGGAATCATGTTTGGATTCCCAGTTCGGTGGGTAATAGTAATGAAGGCTGGTTGAGGAAGCTACAACAGATCTCCTCAGAATAACAACACAAGCTGAGGCTTGATTGATATATTCTCCCTTTTGAACAATGACATAGATAGATACCTATGTAGCATTAAGCATGTGACAATAACAATTTCACATTGGAGCGCAATGGTAAAATGTGTTTCTGCAGCCCTCAGACACATTGTTGGAATCTTTAGCAAAAGATAGTAGTCTTGGATGGTTTTGTCTATGGAGAATAAATCTCCTTTCCAAATTGGTGTCTGGGATGCCCTCATTTAAAATAGATGTCTTCTCTCTCTCGAGAAGCTAGCATTAAGATGTATATGCTCCCGTGCAGATACCATTGCTGAATGGACGAAGATCCTCATGGCCCCGGACATATGGCTTCATAGGGGGAAATTCCGAAGGACAGCCAATAAGCCATATAAATACCAGGGGTATCTAGTTTCCATGGATACAATATGAGCCTGGATCATTTGAAGAAACTATAAAACATCAAAATCTGCAAGGATGCGAGGGTGATGTCTAGAATATGGTTCCTAGACCACAGATCCAAGTTGTTGTCACCTCGATATAAGATCAAGCATGGATCTGATGGGAAAATGTGTCACCTGAAGGCACTGATTACTATTGCACCTATAATCTATTATTTCCCTTGCTGCTATGCAAGGATGGAATCTTCATCAAATGAATGTAAAGACCGCATGATGCGATAAAGGAAGAGATGTATGTTGAGCAACCTCTGAGGTATGAAGTCCAGGATAGGGACACACTTGTCTGCAAGTTGAAGAAATCCCTCTATGTGTTGAAGCAAGCACCCAGAGCTTGGTACGAGAGGATAGATAGCTACTTGATGAAGCTGGGCCTCACTCAAAGTAATGCTGATCCGAACCTTTACTTCAAGGTTGTCAAGGGAAAACCTCTCATCCTGGTGCTGTATATGGATGACCTCTTCCTGACAGGTGTTGACCCTCTCATTCATTAGTGCAAGAGGGATCTCGCTGCTAAGAGCGAGATGAAGGACCTAGGACTGATACACTACTTCCTAGGCCTGGAGGTCTGGTAGAGACCTAGCGATATTTTCCTTTCTCAAGGAAAATACATTCTGAAGCCTCTGGAAATATTTAGCAAGTCCGTGTCGACATCGATGGAGCTCAACTTCAAGAAGTTGAGCAGCAGTGCTACTGGACCCGTGTTAGAAAATCCTACTGAGTATCGTCAACTCGTAGGGGCCCTGATGTTCTTAGTAAACACCCATCCAGACATATGTTGTGCAATGAACACTTTGAATCAACACATGGTTGATCATAAAATTCACTGGGTTGGTGCCAAGATACTCTTGAGATATCTCTGAGGCACGATAAACCATGGGCTGAGATACACTACCAGGGGTATGACAGTCCATGGATATACTGATGCCGATTGGGCTGGAAGTGTGGTGGATCATAAGAGCACATCAGGATGCTGCTTCAATCTTGGTTATGCTTCGATCTCATGGATGAGCAGGAAGTAGAAGTCGGTGGCTTTGAGCACCACAAAGGCCGAATACATTGCAGCAAGTATGGCCTGTTGTAAAGCAGTCTGGTTGCGAAAGCTCTTCAGTGAGCTGTTCGAGCATGTGCTAGATACCATGGTGATACTCTGTGATAATCAGAGTGGGATTCGCTTGACCGAGAACCCTGTGTTCCACGACTGATGCAAGCATATTGATATCAGGTACCATTTCATTCGGGATATGGTACAGTGAGGCGCCGTAAGACTCGATCATATATGAACTGATGAGCAGGTCGTGGATATTCTCACTAAGCCCCTGGGGAAGGTCAAGTTCCTAACCTTCCATGAGAGACTTGGTATCGTGGAACGACCCTATGATGTGGGTCCTGTTGGACGATGAGCTCGAGGAGCTCTGGGGGGCTTTGGGGAAAACTTCTTAGAGATATGAGCAACCATAAGGCTAGGCTTGCCAAACCTTGTTGGTGCACTTGGACCCCACCATTGTGATTATTGAGTTGGTTCACCTCTCATTATTTGTGCCCCGTATGCATCCTACCCATTGAGTTCAGGACTCATGGGAAGTACCTCTCATTTGGCCAATGAGGTGGGAAAAGCTAGATACTAGTAGAAAAGACTGATGGACACATTAGAGATTTCCATACTCTCTATCTAGGATAGCACGATCCAACCACTTGATCTAGGATCAAGTCTAGTGAGGTCTCGGACCTCCGCCTAACTTCGGGTCAGATGAACCAACTTCGGGTTGGTTGGAGACTCTTTGTGATTCCGATAGAGGTTTTGACCTCTGGGCTGAATTTGTCAGTCGGGTATGATGTCTTTATGACTAACCCACTTCTGTTTTGAAATAAAGAGGCCAGAAAAGCAAGTTACGGCAGGATGACGCACGATGTTTGGATTGCACTAGTGGACGAAGTTCTCCCTAGTTGAGAGGGAGTGTTAAAATTGGACAACTAGGTCCAAACTCCAGGTTGTGCTGCTCAAATGACGATTGCAATATTTTTATTGGATTCCTCTTTCGGAGAGGTGTAAGATTGATCTAAAGATCATCTCGATTGGATGAGCAGAACATGTACTTTGAATTTATTCCACTTATGTGCTAGGTCGGCTTGGAATAAAATATAGACTTAAATGTCTTAAAGGACGTGTCACACACCCCCAAATATTCCTATATATTGGAGAGACTTAGAGTTCATTTGACACACATTGGTGTGGAGGAATTCTCTCTCTCTGATAGCGTTGGAGCTGCGTAATATATGAACTATTCTTTGTTTGGGTTGCTCTGGGGTGATGTGTGACATGCTTGGCTGAATGACCTATTGGAGACTTTGCTGGTAGAAGCATCCTGCTGATCGCCGTAACACCACCATTTATCATCTCTATTTTGGCTTGTCTTCTATCGATCTATTAATTTGTTCTATCTTCTTCAGTATTATGCCCTAATATGAAATGACATAGAACATATGCATAAATTAACATGTTGTTTAGGATTTGTGAGTGAAGCATTTCCTGGAAGGACATTAGGCCAACACTTTTTATTTATGTCTAGAAGGTGGGGTGGAATTGGGTGGATGTGCACCGGGATCCCTGGGCTGATGGTCAGTAAGTCTGATGGTACCTATTGGGGCTGAAAGATTCAGTCCATCTTAGTCCCACTTGGGTAGATTTCCTTGGTCAGGAATCTAGTCCATGTCATTGCAGTGCCTAAAATATTGAGAGACCAATGATGGATATACCTGGTTAGGAATCTAGTCCATGGCATTGAGGTGCCTAAGAATTCTTCATAGTTCACATATTTGAGATCTTCCTTTTACTTGTATATTATGAATACCTCCCTAGTTAAGAGGGAGTGTTAAAGATTGTAACTAGGTTTGGTCTTCATAAATTTTATTTTAGTCACTATGTAATGTACTTGTCAAAAGAATAAAGAAAATAATTATTATTATTATTAAATGACTTATTAAAGCATGGGTTTCATGTTTGGGTCTTTATGTTTTAGGTCGTCCTGATTGTCGACTTATAGGATTTATTATGAGTTTATAGAGTCATTGTATATTTAAAGAGGCCCTTCTTAGGATTTTGAATCAAGTAAAAAGGTTTAGTATTGAGTCAAATATTAATTATGGAACCTCCACACCAAGTCGGCCTCAAGTCAAGTAATTCGAGCTCACCTCAAGCCTATATATAAAAGGATATCAAATTCACTTGGATCATCCTCTCTCACACACATAAATTTGATATCTAATGCTGCATAGGAAAGAAGTGCAAAGTCAAGGAAGAAGCCAAAAGGATTGTGAGTTTGGACAAGCTGAAGGAAAAAAGGAAAAACAAAATTTTGGTCTCCGTCTCTTTCTCTCACGTGCTCTAGATTGGAAGATCGAAGTCCCTCATTGTTTTACTGCTACCAAGATAAGAATAGGTAAAAGTTGCTATTGCTAGTTGTTGGTACCTTGAGAAGGTGTATTAGATCAAAATCTAAATCCCTAAGTCAAGATCGCAGTCTTTCCTCCAAGATCGAAGTCTCTAAAGCAAGTTCAAAGTTTCTGGGTAGAAGGAAGTGATGTAGAGTGTTGTTGTTGCTTCCAAGTCAAAGATAAATGAAAAGGAAGGATGATTTGGTGTGGAGGAAGTGTGATTCAAGGTCTAGAGTCTGAGGAAAAATATTGAAGGAATAATTACTGACTGGGTTTTCCCTGGCTATCCGCCTATATCTTGTGTCCTTGATCTATGTTCTATTTCTTTGATATTTTCTTGATGAGATAAAGAGAAAAGAAGATAATAATAAACTAATAAGAATACAAAAACATCACAAGTAAATTATCAAGAAGAATAAAATCTTTCTTCCTTTCTTATTTTATAACACATGGAAGAAGAAGACATACATGATGATCTAAATCAACAAGTGGACTAGGGGCATCCTAACTATATTGAAATATGGTTCCAGACAATCATTAAGTTGCAGCAACACACTCTTTTCAACAATCCTTGATCTCATCTCAGTCAAAGTAGTTGGTCTCTCACATTTAGGTACATGTCGAAGCATATATTTTGAGCCTACACATGAGTTTATCTGTAATCTTGATGTGCACATGGATCCATTGAAAGTATTCTTATACTTGAAAGAGATTTTATTTTTTTCAAGTAGAGTAGGATAGAAAAAAGAAATAAAAAAATGGAAAAAGAAAAAATAAGAGGAAGAGAATAAAATATCAGGTGAAAACCTACTTTGTGGTGCCTGAGAATGGCTCATTTATTGGAAACCTCCATGGGACGGTCAATGGGTTGGAAAAAAGAGAAAAAAAAAGAAAAAGAAAAGATCCTAGGGGAAAATCTCGTTTGAAGCGCTTAAGAAAACCTACTAGTTGAAAATCTCATTGAGGAATATAGTAGGCCTAAATAAAAAAAATGAAAAGGAATTTTTTTTTCTCTCTATGTATCTTTCTCTGATGAATGCAAGTTCTCTCCAACCTTTGCAAACAACAAGGAAAATTTAGCACCAAAAGAAAAAAATTGATAAAAAACCTAGTCAAAGGAAGTCAAGCTTGGGATTTATCCTCCTTTTCCCAGATGCTCCAACAGGACCAAGGCCATGTCAATACATCACCCTTGTCCATTTCCAACATCCACCCATAATTTCCAAACCTTTCCCATTCATTTGCCTCGTTGTCCTAAAATGCTACAGGAAGGTTCTGTTTTGCTACAGGAGGCCGAAATATAGAAGACATAAAATTGTTTTTACCATATCTCAAAAACCATGCATCCATTGGCCGAATTGTTTCATGGGGATATGCATATGGATGACGGTAGCATTCTTAAGAAATTTCAACAAATTCTAGTGCACATTTTTCGATAAATCGGCCTCCATCCCTTACAACCATTTTTATTTTTTCTCAAGATTTGTGCATCTATTGGCCAAGATGTTTTTATGCGTAGATGCATAGGATGATGAGAATATTCTCACAAAATTTTAGGTCAATCCAATCTACTATTTGAGAGATATGAATAAAAATATTATGCTACAGGAGTGTTCCAGAATTTCTACAAGAGTGACCATAATTGCTACAGGATTGTGATCAACATAGAGAGAGGTGTCAGATCCTATGTTTTTCTTGGGGGAATGAAGAAATAAGTATACCACACCTCCATCATCCATATTCCACACCATTTAGGTGCTTCTCCATCCAAAAAATCATCTCTGTCCATGAAAATTCCCCATTTTCACCCCAACCAAAGCTTCTAATACTTGTCCATGAGTTTAACATGAATTATTAGAGTTTTTGGATGCATTTTGTGAAGGTTATTGTGATCATAGGGAGGTCTATTTGACTGCTACAGGAAAGAATATAGTCATGTAGCAGTCTGCACAAGCCCTCCAAAACCACAATCAAAATCACTTGGAAGCACCTGAATAAAGAATTTACCATCATGAAGGAAGTAGAGATTCATTTGCTTGATTTTGAGCAACTAAAGGACCCTTTGTTATCCGCTACAAGATTTTTGATCACTTAGAAAATAACATCTAATCCAAGGAGCATATGCATGAAGGAAAAACCTGCATCATCAAACATGAGTCAACAAGAGAACATAAAAAAATACATATCTTTATCAAGAAATTGTAGAAGACATGCAAAAAAACCCTACCTCTGTTTAGAAATGACATATGACCAGCTATAACACTCACATCAGAGCATCTCAAGAGCAGAGCAACAACAACAACAAGAAGGAAACCTAGAGGACCTCCAACATATTATCACATGCAACTTCAATATCGTCAAAGGAAACCTCCACAACTACAACAACATCTTGCAAAAAAAAACCTCATGGTAAGGCATATGTATGCAACTCTCTAACCTCACCCTTCAAAACTATTCTAAATTGAGAAAACATTGAAATTATTAGAAGGAAAGGTCTTTTATAGCCAAATATAATAGAAGGAAGCCTCGATCTTATCTAACAAGTCACTTAACTTTTCTCCAAAGGACAACCACGCATGTGGGAGATAAATGAGAGAAATGTGAAAAAAGAATTAATAAATTGGGTTTTTATCATGGAGTTCAAAAATTAGTTGGGGGGTAACTTAGTTAACTCAAATCAATTTGCGTTTATTCTACATGCAATGAAAAAAAGAGAGAAAATTGAAAAAAATAAAAAAATAATGAAAAACAACAATACAAATAAAAGGTTGACCCACCACCACAACACTGAGACCCCAAAGGTTTGTTTTTAATGTATATTTGAAAGTGAATTACTAATTGGGGTTGTGTTTGTACATGTAAATCTCTTGAAGGTTTGATAAGCATGTTGCTTACAGATCGGTTTGATCAAGATATATTTGTTGTTTAGGATTTGTGAGTGAAGCATTGTCTGGAAGGACATCAAGCCGACACTTTTTATTGATGTATGGTAGGGAGGGTGGCATTGGTTGGATGTGCACCTGGATCCTTGGGTTGATGGTTAGCAAGCCTAATGGTACCTATAGAGGCTGAAATATTTAGTCCATCTTAGTCCCACTTGGATAGATTTACTTGGTCAGGAATCTAGTCCATGGCATTGCGATGCCTAAACTATTGAGAGACCAATGATAGATTTCTTTGGTTAGGAATCTAGTCCATGGCATTGAGGTGCCTAAGAATTATTCATAGTTCACATAGTTGAGATCTTCCTTGTACTTGTATATTATGAATACCTCCCTAGTTAAGAGGGAGTGTTGAAGATTGTAACATGGTTCGGTCTTCATAAATTGTATTTGAATCACTATGTAATGTACTTGTCAAAAAAATAAAGAAAATATTTTTTATTATTATTAAATGACTTATTAAAGCATGGGTTTCGTGCTTGGTGTTGTATCTCAAGAAAAAATCCCTTCACTGTGGTAAGGAATCAGTGCTTAAGACATTTTATAAATGTATGTCACGATCACAATATCAAATGGCCTCTATTTAACACCTTTGGAATTTAATTACTTAATACCCTCAATAATCTGATATAATGAAAGCCTTCACAATGCCATAAACTACTGATATTTGAATGAAATGAAAATAAGAGCTGTAAGGGAAACTCAAAATGATATGTTGAGAAACAAAATCTATCACTTTTAAGTTTCATAGGAAATCATGGAGAGAGAGGAAACTTGAAATAATATGCTGTAAACAAAAAATCTATTACTTTAAAGTTTCGTCAGGAGCTTGTGAAAAGAGAAGAGATGAAGTGAAGGAGCGCAAAATAAGGTTATTTAAATATTACTCACAAATGCAATTAAGAGACCAGCTGCTACATTACTTCACTTCATTCAAAGAGGAATAAACACAGAGTGAAATTGGAAATACATATCAACATCAACAGGTGTAGGAAACTTGATCTTCTTTCATTAATTTCTCAGAAAATTCAGTACCAAATTAACAGTCATCCAGAGTTCAAAAACTCGGAACCCATTTTATTTATTTCTATCTACTTAAATACATCAAAGTAGTTTGTAACTGTTGAAATTCTTGATACTACTCGACTACCTAAGCCATTAATATTACTTATGCAATAATATCGAGAAAACAAATTAAAACTGGAAATATTGTTTATTTTTTTGAATCTGATGTTGCTGATGCGTCCTCCCGAAGTGCTGAGGTGTCCTTAATGGTTATGATACAGCAGCTGCAGGGTTTTGTAATGATGTCTCAGTGTCTGACTTGACCCAACTGTTGTGCTTCCAACAATGCCACTATACGTTCTTCTGCCCAACTCTGCCTATTCCTCTATGCTTCAAACACTATCATCATGTCACCTGCTATCCGACTCTGCCTCTTCTGTGCGTGCCTGCTATGTTTAGTCATTTATTCTCCTTAGCTCTGCATTGGGTCACTTATCCGAGTCTCTTTGCCGTGTTTTTCCTTCAGCATACATACATGCGCAATTAACAATGATTTACTTTAAAACAAATCGCACATAACTCAAACCACCTACATACACACGAAACAGTGGTTGTAGGGTCCCACAATATGGTGACCAATCATGGTGCATCGCATATCAGCGAACTTAACATATCACTTAAATGGTAAAAAATACAAACGCTGATGCGAAGTTGCGATGTAATCTCCATCGCAGATCTTCACCAGATCTAATGGCTCTACTCTACCGTCTCACACTTCCATCTCCCGTCCTTGTCGCATCGCACCCAAAATACTTTAACTTGAGAAGTCTTAATGCTAAACTCTAAACCTGTCGATGTGCGATATGCGCTGAATCCCTGTGCCAACACATGGCTCCTCCCTTTATCGCATCACAATTTTTGATTCTTGCCACTTGCGAAGTCCTTAACACATAAACTAAATAATCACTGATGTGAAATTGTGCTATGCCGACACGTGGCTCTTCTCCTCGCCACATCGTAATTTTTTTTTTAACTTGCGATGTCCTCTTATCCGTCGGTCTCTTCCCCTTCAGATCTGCGATTCGATCCTCACCGTCCAATCGCCTCCTTTGGAAATCTTCTAAGTGTTTCTGTATTAATCGATTTCTCTGCTTTCTGCCGTTGCTTCTCTACAACTTTGCTATCCTTCCTGAGCTTTATTCAGTATTTAAAAGTGCTAATCTCTCTCGAGCTTGTGAATGAGCACGACTCAACCCTGTCTGGTGTGCAATGTTCTGAACGTGCCCATCGATTCGACCCTTGAACTGTTCTGCACATGAATGAGCTCGACTCAACCCACCTTCACATATCATCACGTAATGTTAATGTACCAACATATAAGTCAAAATTCTTCTACGACACACAAAATTTTACATTTTCTATCATATATGCTTTTTTGGTGTTTTGAAAAATATTTCAAATGTAAATGCAAATGAGCCACAACATTTGGCTCCACCTGGGGATAGTGATTTTTTCCACAGGAGCGCTAAAAACCACAGATTAGTGCCTTATCCATTGGGCATGGAGTCAAATATTGCTTGGTGACATATGAACAATGAGAAAACCAGTATTTACAGTGGTGGAATGTTGACCTTTAATTTTGGAAATAATGCTTCAGATACTGCCCGTTCACAGGCAGCTGTACTGACTCTCCATCTAGATCTTCCAAAATGAATGTGTTATTTGACCTTGCCTCAGAGATTCTGTATGGACCATAACAGAGATGGTCAAATTTACCATGCTTCTTTTTTTTTTCTCGTTTGGTGTCCCATCTCAGTACCAAATCTCTTGCTTGAAAGAGAAATTATTTTTATTTTATGTCAAATATAGACTTCATCTTTTCCTGATAAGTAATCAAGTTATCCCTGACTTTGTTTCTATTTTCACTTGATTGAATTATTTTGTTCAATATTCTTACCAGAGCATTAGGTTCTTCCCGAGCTTCTTGAAGGAAAGAAATCACTGGCTTGGCCAGCTGTGTAGGAAATAGTGCTTGAGTTCCATAAACTAGTTCATAGGGAGACTTCCTAGTAGATATCGTGGTAGTGACTCGAACTGTCCAGAGGGAAAAATTCAACTTCATATCCCAATCCTTTTGATTCTCGATGATTGTCTTCTTAAAGATTTTGACCAATGTCTTATTTGAGGACTATGCCAATCTATTCCCCTAGGGATGATATGTTATGGAATGTGATAAAATTACATTAAATGTTTGACAAAAATTAATGAAACGAGCACAGTTGAATACTTGAGCATTATCAGTCATAATTTTGACTGGGCATCCAAATTTGCTGAAAATGTTTTCCTCCAAAAACTTCATCACTACTTGGTCATTCACCTTCTTAGTGGGTATTACTTCAACCCATTTTGTAAAGTAATCAGTGGCAGTTAGAATCCACTTGAAATTTCCACTTGATGGTGGATTTATCTCTCCAATAAAATCCAATCCCCATTTCCTGAAAGGTTCTTCAATAAATACTGGGATGAGAGGTAATGGATCAAGTTTTTTATTTTCAGCAAACAACTGAAACTTCTGAAAAAATTATGAATAGCCTATAAACATCGGCAAACAAGGTTGGCCAATAGAATCTTGACTTGAGAATTTTATGAGCAGTGACCTTCCAGCTATAATGACCTCCACACAGAATTTCATGATATTATTTGGTGACTTCAATAGATTCTCCTTCGGTCAACATAACAACAGGATACCAACATGATATTTCCAATATAGCTTTTCTTCTACTATAACGCATGGCTGAGATTTGAGCTTGAGAGCTTTGTATTTTTCTCTACTTAGTGAAGCTGGACAAGAAAATAAACACAGGTAATGCATAATATCTTTGCACCAATCAGAGCACAAAAATTTGTATTGAATACCTGTTTTGGGCTTGCTTTGACCTTCTTCATTTACAGCTCCATCCACTGGTGCCAACAAATTAATTCCCAAGGCTTGAAAATTTGTCTCTGTCAACAACTTCACTAACCCCTGTCCCTTGACTAGCTTGGTGGGTTTTATTTCCAAATCATCCTCTTGTATTTTTGCTATCCACTTCCCCCTTTTTCCTTCAACATCACTTTGGACCAAAACGTCTTTCACAGCAGAATTAGGAACATAAGCAGTTATTTGGGACTATAACACATAAGTCCTGAAGGCTTTCAGTGCTTTGACCAAAGCATATACTTGTTTCTCCAGAATATTGTATTTGAGCTCAACATCTTTGAGAAATTTACTAAAAAATGCAACCATCTTCTCCTTACTATCTTCATTTTTCTGCAACAACACAACAACAATAGTCGTGGGGGATGCAAATGAGAATAACTGAAAGGATTTTTGGTAGTCTGGACTAATCAGAACTGGAGCTTCCTGCAGTGCTTCCTTTATTATAGCAAATGCATCTCTTTATTCCTTATCCCATTTCACTTATGCATTTTTCTTCAACATATCTATTATACTTCTCACGATCTCAACATAGTTGGGCACAAATATCCTTAGAAAGTTTATTTTTCCCAGGAATCTCTGGATATCTTTATTTCTTCTGGGTAAAGGAATCGTTTGAATGGCTTCCACCCTTGCTGGGTCAATATTTACTCCTTGTTTAGAAACTATGTGACCCAATAATTTACCTTCTTCTAAGGAAAATAAATATTTCTTGGGATTTATTGACAGACCAAACTTTCTGCACTTCTAATTTTTTTTTTGCAAATTCTCCAAGTGTTCATCATCTGACCCTGAGAAAACAGTTACATCATCCAGATATATAACTACAAACCTATCACCAATCATGACTATGTCCATGGCCCTCTGAAATGTTGCACCTACATTCATAAGGTAAAATGGCATCCTTGCATACATGAAGGTGCCCCAGGGTGTCGTGAAAGCAGTCTTTTTCTGATCTTCTTTCTCTAATGCTACCTGATTATACCGGGAAAATCCGTTAACCATAGACAACCTGTGAGCTCCTGTCACCTTCTGTAAGACATAATCCATTTTTAGCAAAGGATAATTATCTTTTAGATATGATCGGTTCAAGTTCCTGAAGTCTACACACAATATTATCTCTCCATTCTTCTTTCTTATAGGGACTAGATTAGAAACCCAGTCTGAATATCTGAGAGGGACTATAATTTTCGTCTGCAACAATTTCTTCACTTCCTTTTCGTTTGGAGCTAACAACAATGGATTGATCTGTCTGAGCTTCTATCTTTATGGTTTGTGTCCTTCCTTCAATGGAATATTATGTTGAATTATGATTTTGTCATATGTTTCCAGATCTTCATATGACCAGGCAAAAACATCCATATATTTCTTAAACATATCAATGTATCTTTCTTTGTAGTTTTTGGGAGCACCTTTGAAACAATTTCACTATTTTGGGTTCCTGTTGAGTTCCCAAAGTACAATCTTCCATCTCTTCTTCTTGATGTGTTTTCTTTGAATCGACAACAAAATCATTAGCATCAAATAATATTTCAAGGGGAACCAACCCTTTAGGGAGCACATTATCTTTCAATTAGATAATATTTTGTTCACCTATTGACTACTTAAGGTTTCTTACTTCTGCTTTCTGATCTGTTTGTTCTTCCTCTTGGTCTATTTCAACATCTTCAAAGTTTCCAATCATGGTCAGGAACTAATTTATCTATTCATCATCCTCAAACACCTGCTAATGTTTCACATGATCAGAGATAAAAGGTCTATGTCTAATTTCACTTTCATACCTTAGCTTGGATTTATTGGATGTTTGAAGGTGCTGGCTGCAACTGCTAAATAATTTGCCAATCTATTCTCCTCCCTTGGAATAAACTGAAGATTGAATGCTTCAAAATAATTTTCTATCAGATCCAAAACTTCATTCCTATATGATCTTAACCTCGGATGCTTGGTTTGATAACAATTTTTAATCTGTCTTATTATCAATTCAGAGTCACCAAAAATTTAAATACATTGAACTCCCATCTGTTTAGCAACTTGAAGGCTTGATATTAAGGACTCATACTCAGCCACATTGTTTGTTGAATCAAATTCCAGTTTAAAGGAGAAAGGAATGAGGTTACCTTCTGGTGATATCAACAAGAATCCAGCGCCCGCGCCTTCCTTGGAGTAGGCACCATAAAAGTAGCACTTCCAAATCTTCCTTGAGTGAAACTCATTATTTACAACTGCTAAAGAGAGATGCTTCCCTATGTCTTCAGCAAATTCTGCATCTTCATGTAGCATGAAACAAGAAATATCTTCTGTTTCTTGAATATAAATGGGGGAATTTCCTGCATCTTTCTTGGAGGTGGCATTCACAAACCTTGTTTCCCTGTACAATCTCCTTTCTTCCCCATTAAAAACTGGAATGATAGCATAAGTGAAATCTAATTTTATAACACCTCCCAACTTTTCTCCCCAAGATCTTGATAGGAGCATTCCAAACCTGGCTGGGATGTCAGCAACCACTACATCCATGACTATACTCTTTGCTGGGATTTGTGCCAATGAAACTGCCACGTATTTAACTAACCCAACGCATTGCACCCTTTTGGAATCAAATGAATACATATCCCTATAAGGTTTGGTAATCTGCAAGTTTAGTTCCTTCATAACAGATAATGGCATGAGGTTATGGGATGCTCCCGAGTCCAACATGCAGTTATGTAGAGTACAATCATGAAGCAACAGAGAAATATAGAAGGGTGGAACAGAAGGATCTAATTCTTCTACATGAGGACCAAAGGTGACCACTAGATTTTCTTCTTATAAGTTCACTATGTGAGTTATATCTTCCATCGGTGTGAGATTAATAAATTCTAAAATTTCTTTCTTGTAAGCTGGTATTTTAGCTAATTCTAGAAGAGGTACCTGAATTTTAACCTTCTCCAACTCTTTTGTCAAACAGAAAGCGTGAGTTTTCTTAACTTTCTTTTCAGGTTCTTCTTCACTCTTTCTAGAATTTGCCGCTTGTTCGGGTACAATAACAACTCTCTCCAAAATATTAGTGTCAACTGATGTGTTCTGGGAAGACTTGCCCTGCTGCACATTTGTTCTAATAAGTGAATTTGTAGGTTGTTTCCCATTACTGACCTGTTTCATAGGGTTATTTTTTTGTGGAGTTGCCATTAGAGGAGGAATGAAACCTTGTTGTTCACCTTCATTATCGTGCACTCTAGATCTCTTTCTAGACCTCAAATCATACTTTTTATGTAACTCAGCTTGCATGAAATATGTGAATTGTCTACAGTATTCATCCATTTCATCTTGATCAAATGATACTTCAACTTCTGCATATTCTCCCTCACAATATTCCTCTTCATCCTCTTTTATTGTATAAATAGTAGATACCTGATCCTCAGCCTCCCTTTGGTCATCTTCTGTTGGCTTTGCGGGTGCTGCTTCTATATACAACGATGCTTGAACCTGGTCTTGATCTCTTCTTTCCCTCTGCAAAATTTGCAGGGGATGTCTTCTAAATTGAGGGTTAAACCCCCCTCGGTTTTTTTGTACTTGTCTTTGGGAGTTTTTTTTTCCATTTCCATCTTAGCTAGCTTATTTTTCAAAATTTTCATCACCTTTTCCATATGTTCAATTCTTAGATCTTGTGATGATTCTTCTTTTTCTTTCCTCTTCTCTTGGACTGGCTATTTCCCTTTCGCCTTTCCAATTGCAGTCATATTAGCTTCGATATCTAAAGCATCTGTCTGTATCTACCCAAGAGTAGGGGATCTTCTCTCTCTCAATGTAAATCTAAAATCAGCTTCAAAAGCCCCAACAAAAACTACCTTTTCTCCTACAGGGGGGTTCATCGCTATAGGTAAAATCTTGTACAATTTGTTGAATCTTTTTAAAAACTTAGAAATGATTTCATTAGGCCTTCTTTTAATTGCATTAAACTCTATCAATGAGTAACCATAATCTCTTTTTTCTCTCCATATCTGAGTGAATTGAGTTTCTAACTCTTTCCAGTTATTTATTGAACCATTTGGTAAACCTTTGAACAATTTTCTAGCCTCTCCATCTAGAGACCGCACAGATAGTCTCATCACAACATCAAGATGTTCTATATTTAAATTATTAGCAAAAGTGAAAAACAAGGGTAAATTTTGTTCCATAGTTACTTCATCTTCTGTAGTGAAACGAGGAATTAATTTGAGGTATTCTTGAGGCATGGAATTCATTGGTTGCACAAGATTTATTGGAGCATATCTGTTCAACAAAAAGGCTGGTGCTGCCATATTTACACCTTGCTTAATTATTCCTTGGGTAGTTGAGGTGGATGAACCTACTGTGAAAGTGAATGAGGGTGGAGGAAAAACTGATATGGGAGTGGGTTGATGAACAATGGTAGAATAACCAACAATTATATTTGGTTGAGCTTGAGTGAAGGTAAAAGAAACAGACTCGAAAGAATGTTCTTCTAACTTAGGTTCTTGAAAATGAATGGGTGCGGAAGGAGAATATTGTTCCAAGAAAGAGAGTTCCTTGGAAATATCTTCAAACAAAGGGTTATGAGAACTACTATCAGGAGCAACAATGGGATCAGGTATTGAAGGAGTTTCAAGTTTCTGAGCCTTTTTAGAAACCAATCTTTTTGGGTTTGGAAAAGTAGGGACTATCTGCTGTGAGGTATCTGACATTGTGTGAGGCCATTTAAAAGCCAGAATTTTGAAAATAAAAAAACAAAACCCAATATTTACTCCACATTGAACAACTAGAGGAAATGATGTGAAAAACCCAGGGAAAAATAATCTTCGTTTCTTATCCCTGACAATGGCGCCAGAAAATGTTGTATCTCAAGAAACAATCCCTTGGTTGTGGTAAGGAATCAATGCTTAAGACATTTTATAAATGTATGTCACAATCACAATATCAAATGGCCTTTGTTTAACACCTTTGGAATTTAATTACTTAATAACCTCAATAATATGATATAATTAAAGCATTCACAATGGCATAAACTGCTGATATTTGAATGAAATTAGAAGGAGAACTGTAAGGAAAAATAAAAATGATATGTTGAGAAACAAAATCTATCACTTTTAATTTTCATAGGAAATCATGGAGAGAGAGGAAACTCAAAATAATATGCTGTAAACACAGAATCTTTTACTTTAAAGTTCCGTCAGGAATTTGTGAAAAGAGAAGAGATGAAGTGAAGGAGCACAAATTAAGGTTATTTAACTCTTACTCATAGATGTAATTAAGAGACCGACTGCTACATTACTTCACTTATTTCAAAGATGAATAAAAATAGAGCGAAATTGGAAAGACATATCAACATCAACAGGTGCAGGAAACTTGATCTTCTTTCATTAATTTCTCAGAAAATTCAGTACCAAATTAATAGTCATCCAGAGGTCCAAAACTCAGAACCCCTTTTATTTATTTCTATCTACTTAAATACATCAAAGTAGTTCATAACTACTGAACTTCTTGAAATTACTCGACTACCTAAACTGTTAAGATTACTTATGCAATCATACTGAGAAAACAAATTAAAACTGGAAATATTGTTCGTTTTGATGAATCTGAGGTTGCTGATGTGACCTCCCGAAGTGCTGAGGTGTCCTTTCTGGTTATGATGCAGCAGCTGCACAGTTCTATAAGGACACCTCAGTGCTCAACTTAATCTAGCTGTTGTGCTTCCAACAGTGCCACTATACGTTCTTTTGCGCGACTTTTCTTATGCCTCTATGCTTCAAACGTTGTCATCATGTCACCTGCTACCCGAATCTGAATCTTCTACACGTGCCTGCTATGTTTAGTCATTTCTTCTCCTTGGCTCTGCGTCAGGTCACTTACCCGAGTCTCTATGCCATGTTTTGCCTTCAACATACATACACGCACAATTAACAATGATTTAATTTAAAACAGATCGCACATAACTCAAGCCACTTACATATATGTGGAACAGTGGTTATAGGGTCCCACAATATGGTGACCAATCACGGTGCATTGCATATCGGAAAAATTAACATATAAATTAAATGGTAAACAATACAAACGCTAATGTGAAGTTGCGACGTAATCTCCATCGTAGATCTTCGCCAGATCTAATGGCCCCACTGTACCGTCTCACACTGCAATCTCCCATCCTTGTCACATCGCAACCAAAATAATTTACCTTGCGAAATCTTAATGCTAAACTCTTAACCTGATGATGTGCAATATGCGCTGAATCCCTGTGCCAACATGTGGCTCCTCCCTTTATCGCATCTCAAGTTTCGATTCTTACCACATCGCAAGTTATTTTGTTTAACTTGCGAAGTCCTTAACACATAAATTAAATAATCTTCGATGCGAAATTGCGCTATGCCAACACATGGCCATTCTCCTCGTCGCATCGCAAGTTTTTTTTTTAAACTTGCGATGTCATCTCATCTGTCGGTATCTTCCCCTTTAGATCTGCGATTCGATCCTCGTCGTTCGATCACCTCCTTTGGAAATATTCTAAGTGTTTATGTCTTTGTCGATTTATCTACTTTCTACCCTTGTCGTTCTGAAACTCCGCTATTCTTCCTAGGATTTATTCATTCTTTAAAAGCGTTGATCTCTCCTGAGCTTGCGAATGAGCCCGACTCGACCCTATCCGTTGTGCAATGTTCTGAACGTGCCCATCGTTCCGGCCCTTGAACTATCCTGTACGTGAATGAGCCTGACTCGACCCACCTTCACATCTCATCACGTAATGTTAATGTACCAACACATAAATCAAAATTCTTCTACGACACACAAAATTTTACATTTTCTATAATATATGTTTTTTTGGTGTTTTGAAAAATATTTCAAAGGTAAATGAAAATGAGCCACAGCACTTGGGTCATTATTTTTTAGGTCGAAGTCCCCATTGTGGACTTTTAGGATTTATTCTGAGTTTATAGAGTCATTTTATATTTAAAGAGACCCTTCAATAGGATTTTGAATCATGTAAAAAGGTTTAGTATTGAGTCAAATATGAATTATGGAACCTCCACACCAAGTCGGCCTCAAGTCAAGTAATTTGAGCTCACCTCAAGCCTATATATAAAAGGAGATCGAATTCATTTGGAGCATCCTCTCCCACACACATAAATTTGATATCTATTGTTGCATAGGAAGAAGTGTGAAGTCAAGGAAGAAGCCAAAAGGATTGTGAGTTTGGACAAGCTGAAGGAAAAAAGGAAAAATAAAATTTTGGTCTCTCTCTCTCTCTCTCACGTGCTCTAGATTGGAAGATCAAAGTCCCTGATTGTTTTGCTGCTGCTAGTTTCTACTACCAAGACAATAATATGTCGAAGTTTCTATTGGTAGTTGTTGGTACCTTGAGAAGGTGTATTAGGTCAAAATCAAAATCCCTAAGTGAAGATCAAATTATTTCCTCCAAGATCGAAGTCTCTAAAGCAAGGTCAAAGTTTCTGGGTTGAAGGAAGTGATGCACAATGCTATTGCTACTTCCAGGTAAAAAATAATTAAAGAGGAAGGCTGACTTGGTGTGGAGGAAGTGAGAGTCAAGGTCTAGAGTCTGAGGAAAAACACTGAAGGAATAATTACTGACTGGGTTTTCCCCTAGAGTGGGGTTTTTCCTTCAATGTCCTCCTATATCTTGGGTCCTTGAACTATGTTCTATTTCTTGGATATTTTCTTGATGAACTAAAGAGAAAAGAAGATAATAAGAAACTAATAAGAATACATAAAAATCAAAAGTAAATTATCAAGAAGAAGAAAATATTTCTTCCTTTCTGATTTTATAACACATGGAAGAAGAAGATACACAGGATTATATAAATCAACAAGTGGACCAGGGGTATCACAAATATATTGAAATGTGGTTCTAGACAATCATTAAGTTGCAGCAACACACTCTTCTTCAACAATTCTTGATCTCATCTCAGTCAAAGCAGTTGGTCTCTCACATTTAGGTACATGTCGAAGCATATATTTTGAGCCTACACATGAGTTTATATGTCATCTTGATGTGCACATGGCTCCATTGAAATTATTCTTATACTTGAAAGAGATTTTGTTTTTTTCAAGTAGAGTAGGATAGAAAAAAGAAATAAAAAAATGGAAAAAGAAAAAATAAGAGGAAGAGAATAAGATATCAGGTGAAAACCTCCTTTGAGTTACCTGATATTTTCTCATTGATTGGAAACCTCCATGGGATGGTCAACGGGTTCGAAAAAAGATTAAAAAAAGAAAAAAAGAGAAAAAGGAAAGATCCTAGGTGAAAATCTCGTTTGAAGCACCTAGGCAAACCTACTAGTTGAAAACCTCATTGAGGCATGTAGGCCTAAAAGAAAAAATGAGAATGATTTTTTTTTCTCTATGTATCTTTCTATGATGAATACAGGTTCTCTTCAACCTTTGCAAAAAACAAGAAAAATTTAGCACCAAAAGAAAAAATTGATAAAAAACCTAGTCAATCCATCACCAGGACCAACAGGACCAAGGCCATGTCAATCCATCACCCTCATACATTTCCAACATCCACCCATCATTTCCAAACCTTTCCCATTCATTTTCCTCGCTGTCCTGAAATGCTACAGGAAGGTTCTGTTTTGCTACAGGAGGCCAGAATGTGACGCAGGACTAGCCTGCAATAACCAGGATCTCCATCACTCATGCATATAACAACATGCGCTTCAAATAATTACTCAATTCAACTTCAATACACAGCAATTTTCACCCACTGGCAATCTCAACTAATGTGCAGAAACTTATCTTTCAATTCTTGGCAAAATCAAACAACTTAAATTCACGGAGGCTATCTTCAAGAAATGGTTCAAAACCCACAACCCAACCATCTTCTTTTCAAAGGTTTCAATAGCATTAAAATCCCCTTATACAGTCCTATAAAGACTTTTAACAACCGTCAGTTTCATTGTTTTAATTTTAAAACCCCCAATGCTTCTCATTTAATCATGTGCTCAATTCAACAACCTTCATGTCCTTTCCAAACTCAATACAAGCTGAACTTCTAACTTAATGCAGAAGTAAAATCAAACACTACTCAATCCAATTATTCCATTCACATATGGCTAGATTTTAATTCAAAAGCTTGGCATTTCACTCACTCTTGGCCATTATCTATATGTTTTCCATTTCCCATTAATTTGCACAAAGTTTTGTCTCAACCAAACTTCAATACAATATTCTAGTTTTCCATTTCCCTTTTAATTCTGGGTTTAAGCCCAAAATCTTCTTCTTGAATCATTTCCACAATCACTTATATATGAGTTTTAGTATCTGATTTCATATACTCAGAAGTCAATAAGACAATGCCCCATCATTAAATCTTAACATTATTTTAATTAAACCAATATCAAATATATAAGTGCGCCTTTCCCATTTCTCTTACCAGCTCTTAAAATTGAATGCCAGAATCTCATACCTTGACATTTACAGTTAACCTCATGCAACTACCTCAATACTGCTGTTGAGACTTTGCCAACTTTTAATCTTTTAGCGCTTTTGTTTAATAACTTTGCCAGACTTGTTGACTTGTGATCTTTTTCTGCAATTTCAAATGTTAAATTGCTGTCTAATGGCCCACAGGCAGAATTTGGATGGTGTTACCAACGCTGTCATGATTCTGGATTTAGAATAGTGTTAATAGCAAATGGAAATTGGAACATTAAAACTTCATTTACCAAATCGAATATTCTTCAGCGCTGTCCAATTGAATTTATTCGATTGCAGACCATCAAGTACTATTGAAGTTTTCAACCCAATTTAACGCCTCCTCCATCAATCCTTCAAACACTCTACTGCATTTCTTAACATTGTAATTCAATTTGCCAGTTAACTTCTGCAATTGCCGTGGATATTACATCCCAATTGTGCACTGTCTGTGATGTTCAGAACATCGGCATTATTTAAATAATATCAGAATTTGCCTAATTAACAACATCGATTTTCCCAAATTATGTGCAGAGTCATACAAATCGAATTCATTTCTGAACAAATTAGTGATTACGGCAATAGAACTGGTTCAACATACACTACAGCCACCATGCCATTTATATTCAATCCCATCCAACAACGTTCTCCATCAATCGAATGAGACTTCTTCTTTGCCGGATCTTCAACAGTAATGGCCTTACAACTGCCGGAGGTTCACAAGCTTTGGCTGTTCAGGCTTGTTTTCTCCTTTCTATTCTATCCTATCTGCCTAATTGCCTTTGAGGCTTTGCTGAATTTATACAATTTTTAAAATGATCTAATTAAATGCTTTATCCCTTCAATTCCTCAACAAACCCCTAAATCTCTCAACATCCCTAAAGGATAGATCTTTATCCCTAAAACTTAGAAACTAATTCCAACTTAGACTCCCTCATTAATTCTAAATAATCTAGAAACTAATTTCTCTCATATTTACAATTTCTCACAAATAATTAATTAATCACTCAAAATAATATTAATATTTACATGAAATTTAATATTTCTTCAAAATATGAAACCCCCTAGCTTAGATAAAATACAAGGTGTTTTTCGGAGCTGATGCTCTTGCATCAGAATGCAAAAGACAAAAAATTGTTTTTACCATATCTCAGAAACATGCATCCATTGGCCAAATAATTTCATGGGGATATGCATATGGATGATGGTAACATTCTTAAGAATTTTCAACAAATTCTAGTGCACATTTTTCGAGAAATCGACCTCCATCACCTACAACCATTTTTTTTCTCGAGATTCGTGCATCCATTGGCCAATTTTTTTTTATGTGTAGATGCATAAATATGATGATAAAATTATCTCAAAATTTTAGGCCAATCCAATCTACCATTTGCGAGATATGACTAAAACAATTCTGCTATAGGAGTGTTCCAGAATTGCTACAGGAGTGACCATATTTTTTTTTTTTTTGTAAATTTTGTAGTTCCTTACCATTTTATATTTATATAAAAAAAGAACAAGTTGCAACATATACACATTTGGTGGCCTCAACTTGGCCGGAAATGTTGGCCACCTTAAAGCATTAAACACCATCCAGTATTGAAATAATCTCTTTCTTCTACTAGTCGATATGTCCATTTTACTATTAAAAGCAAAGTCTATTTGACAACATGAAAAGTAAAAGCTAGTCACAAAAATCATGGAAAATTAGTGCATCTGTTAACCGTTGGAAGAGTCTATAGGCACCGGGTCTTTTGCAGTTGAGCCCGGCTTGTTGACTTCCTGCATCGATTGAAGCTACCTTTCGATTATGCCAATATGAGCTGTGGCATGATACTAAGCTACCCTTATATCTTGAATTTATTTTTTGATTTCCTGTAGAATTGAGACCACTGTGGGACTTCCTTCATTTTTCTGTAAACTTTGCAAGGATTTAGCCAGCACACTTTTCATAGTCCAATATGTGTGGATGGATTGGTGAAAGAGAGATGGTCTCCCTCTTGTGTTCTCTGGGTCTGAAACAAAATCCATGGTTTCCTCTTGAACCTCTATATCTTCTTCCTTGATGTTACTTTCCCTCTCCCAACGTTGGATTACATTACAAATATGTGGTGGATTTCTTGCAGAATAGACTTCTAAGAGATTCTCCATGACCTCTTTCTTCATCTTCTTGCCTTGCTTGCTTGGCCCTGCCGTGGTTTCTGAAAGCCTATGTTTCCTTTTTCTTTAGGTGGTCATTTTACAGACGAGCACTGACGAGCACTAATAGCAGCTGAACTAAACCTGTGAGAAATGTAAGCGGGCCTGTATAGGGTGAGGGAAAATCAGAAATAGAGTACATGGGAAATCTGATGGGACCCAAAGTTTCCATCGCAGTGGAGTTAACAATGAATATGTCAATGCATATCATAATACTGAGAAAGGTTGTTCAACCAGCATGTTTGAAGACCTTATAGATTGACAAAACCAACTGGACAGGATTACAATTGCAAATATAATTCTCCCTATCAAACATGCCACAGTTAAAATTCAACAACGTTGCGTGAAGAGATACTGAGGTGGGTAATTGACGGACTAGACTTCACAAATTACACAAAGAGGGGTTGGGGGTTTTGGTTCCCAAGGTAGTTAAATGATGGACCAGACTTCGAAAATTACACAGAGAGGGGGTTTTGGTTTCGTGCCTACTCCATTCATAGTGAGCAGAGGTAAGGTTAGTGGTGTCTGTCGGCTTATCATGGTGCACCATGTAGGCGGTCTTAGAGAATTGAGATACGTGATTAGGGTCCCAGTGGCACCCCACGAAAGCCTGAGATGGATGAGCCGAGAGACTCAGATTTTCCACAAATAATATCCAGCAAGGGGTTCTGAAGCACGACTCTATGGCCTTATTTGGGATATCCAGATTCTGTTGTTTTAACATTCTAAAGGAAAAGAAATTGCATAGGAGTGCATATGACTTCTTGAGATCATAAAGATAACAATGCCTACCCTTCCCACACCAATTATTATACAATCCCTCTAACCTACCCATGCACATACTGTCACCATTATAATTGCATTGAGTAGGAGGGAAATTAACTATGATAAGAACCAAAGCCATTACACGCGAAAGGAACTAGAGCCGTAACCGTTGCAGACCTATCGAAGCATTTCCTTCTGATCCTTCCTGAATTTTCCAGTCGGGAAGAATGGTCTGCCAAATATTCTCTTCATTCCTTAACCAACTCCTTTGCTGTTTCCAATGTCTTTTTGACATAATTGGTTGGCGTTCTTTTGCTTCCATAATTATCTGTCATGCGAAGGTACTATCCATATTCCAACTGTAGGGATTTAATGAGTGAGGGCGACGGGATCGTGCACGCCGTCACATGCCTCTAGCTGTCAAGCAGCGTTAGCCACTTGGCACCCCGATCGGGGGTTACAGGAGTGACCATAACTGCTGCAGGATTGTGATCAACATAGAAAAAGGTGTCATATCCTATGTTTTTCTTGGGGGAATGAAGAAATAAGTATACCACACCTCCATCATCCATCTTCCACATCATTTAGTCGCTTCTCCATCGAAAAATTCATCTTTGTCCATGAAAATTCCCCATTTTCACCCTTTCTCCCATAATTTTCACCACAACCAAAGCTTCTAATCCTTGTCCATGAGTTTAACATGAATTATTAGAGTTTTTGGATGCATTTTGTGAAGGTTATTGTGATCATATGGAGGTCTATTTGAATTCTACAGGAATTAATATATACATGTAGCAGTCTGCACAAGCCCTCCAGAACCATAATCAAAAGCCCTTGGAAGCACCTGAATAAAGAATTGACCATCATGAAGGAAATATATTTTAATTTACTTGATTTTGATCAGCTAAAGGACCCTTTTTTATCTGCTACAATATTGTTGATCACTTAGCAAATAACAACATATGATCCAATGGGCATATGCATGAAGGACAAACCTGCATCATCAAACATCAGTCAACAAGAGAACATAAAGAAATACATATCTTTATCAAGAAATTACAGAAGACATGCAAAACAACCATACCTCTATATATGGCCAGCTATAACACTCACATCAAGAGAATATCAAGAGCAGAGCAACAACAACAACAACAACAAGGAAACCTATAGGACCTCCAACATATTATCACATGCAACTTCAAGATCGTCAAAGGAAACCTCCACAACTACAACAACGTCTTGCAAAAAAAAACCCTCATGGCAAGGCATAGGTATGAAACTCTCTAACCTCACCCTTTGAACCTATTCTAGATTGAGAAAACATTAAAAGTATTATAAGGAAAGGTCTTTTATAGCCAAAATTAATAGAAGGAAGCCTCGGTCTTATCTAGAAACTCACTTAAAGTTTCTCCAAAGGACAACCACACATGTGGGAGATAAATGAGACAAGAGAGAAAAAAGACTTAATAAATTGGGTTGTTATCATGGAGTTAATAAAGTAGTTGGGGGCTAACATAGTTAACTCAAATCACTCTGAATTTATTCTACATGCAATGAAAAAAAGAGAAAAAAGTTGAAAAAAATAAAAAAATAACAAAAAAACAACAATAAAAATAAAAGGTAGACCCACCACCTCTTGGCATGCAAAGATCAGTGGCTATAGGATTCGGGTTGTGTGGTACAAGATCAGAACAACATTCTACAAGACAAGAAAAACTACTATAAGACCAAAACAAAACTGCTACATGAAGAATATAACTGCTACATGAAGAAAAAATATGCTACTAGAAGCTATCAAAGTGCTACAAGAAGACAAAATTTGTGTAGAACATCCACTCAAGCCTCGGGGAACAAGGAAATATTCAAATGAAATGGCAAGGGTGCAAACATAGAAGCTACAGGTGAAGAAATAATTGCTACATGATGAAGAAAAGTGCTACAGGAAGGAAGAACAACAACTCAAGAGGAGGGATAAGGTCAGTAAGGACTCCAAAACTTAGTGTTGGATCCTATTACAATTTTATTAGAAAAAGAGGAAAAAATCACTCGTGGATGAAAATCGCAAAATCCAATAAAGTAGAGGATGTGGGCCTCATGAAGGAAAAAGTGCAAGAAATGAAGGCTAAGGGAGTCTGTAATGAAAGAACAACTACACTTAGAAAACAATAAGCTAAGGGAGCAGTTATAGGAAAAAGAGGTACAACTTGCCACCATGGAAAGTTTGTACATGGAAGCCATCCAATGCAAGCAACCATCCAAATCATTTCCATTGAGTTAAGGAAGGGAATTGCATAAAAAGACATGTGAGGCATAAAACAAGAACAACAGGGCTGTTGAGAATTTAGAGGGTTGGTGATTAATTCAAATTCTCTTCTTGATAATTACTTGTGTGCTTACTTGAGTTATTTATGTCTTCTCTTCATTATCTTATTTAGTCTTTCATCAAGTCAATTTACCAAAATACAAAAGACACAAAGTTAGGCTCCTTGAGCCAGGGAAAAACCTCTCCCTCTTGGAGAGGAAAGCCCGTAAGGAATTCTTCTTATAGATCTTCAAATGACAAGTACCATGACCAAGAATTAGACCCTTAACCTATTAATGCATCCAAGACCTTGCCACTGCTTCTTTGTTAACCTTCAATGCTGACCCTTCTTTTCTACAGCAACCTGCACTGTGCTGCACCAATACTAGAGAACTTGGTCTCTAGGTGTATCTTCTAGGATTTATTTGTACCTTGCATAGCATTCTTCTTTCCACAAACTTGTTTATGATAGATCTTAGACAAGATCACTTTGAACTTTTCACTTTGGATGACACTGAAGCTTCTTCAATTGAGGAGTAGTACTTCCTTTTATGCACTATAGAACAGGAAGGTAAATCACAAATTTACATTCCTTTCTTTCTCGAACTAAAGTCTCTTCCTTGCTGTGATAACACGCTGTGATATATGAACCTTCTTTTGTCCTTAAACTCATACTGACTTCTACGCTAAAGTCCACACTAGATATTGTCCTTTTCCTACACTTTATCTCAGAGATATTTGCCTTTTAACCACTGTAAAATCTTCAGATGAGTCCACAATTTTTCCTGTCCTTTAACCCACACTTAGGCTAGACTTTATCATGCTAAATAGACTTAGAGTTATTCGGAATTTTTTATTCCTTAACCCGCACTTGAATCCTCTCTGAAATCCACATTATTCTTCATAGAAATCCGCAAATACTTGGTGTCAAATGAGCCGCAGGTTCAGGGTATATATATAGCACAGTTCCTGTCTTTAGGCAAACCATACAACCATATTTGGGTTTCAATCTTGTTTCCTCTATTTTACGTAGAGACCATAAATCATGGAATGGTGTTGCTTCTTTCTTCCCGTATAAACTTGAAGTGAATTTTCCCCATTCTTTTGGTAGATCATTCAACACCACTGTAGTCATCTAAGTGTCAGAAATTACTTCTCCCAGTTCCTGCAGTTGATCCCTTATCTCAAAAATCCTCATAAAGTATGAAGTGATTCCTTCTTCTCTTGACAATTTCATTTTTTTATAGTTCTTGTATCAGAGGGATTGTTTCTCCTGTAGTACTCACAGAGAATAGTTCCACCAATTTCTCATATAATTATTTTGCAGAATTTAGTTTTGATACATAGGGAATGAGTGAGTCCTTGATGGATTCGATGAGATTCATCTGGGCTTTGATTTCTCCCTTCATGTACTTGGCATGAGATGGAGTACCTTATTTTGGGGGTTAAATTGTAGATCCTTCGTTGTATTCCATAACTTCGTCTTCAATTAAATTCAAATAGGTCATCTTGATAGATTTAAGTAAGGTCATAGATACTCACTTGAGTAGATTGACGTGCAACTTCCTAGATGATGATGAAGATGAAGTCAAGAACTTCTTCTAAGATTGAAATCTTCAATGTAGATTTTCTTGGATCCTTGATGATAAAGGATATATTTAAAAGATGATGCTTCTTCCAACAATATTTTGAATATAAATATTTTATAGAAAATATTATTTTCTTGATGAGTTGATCCTTTGAATGAGATTGAAGACATTTCTTGAAAGAGTATTCCTTGAAAACTAATTTGAATTTGCACCCAAACTTGATCTTTGCTTCCTGGAGTGTCTTCTTGTCAAGTAGCCCTTTTGTTCAACACCTTAGCTCTAATACCATGTTGAGAATTTAGAGAGCTGGTGATTAATTAAAATTGTCTTCTTGATAATTACTTGTGTGCTTACTTGATTTACTAATATCTTTTCTTCGTTAGCTTATTTAGTCTTTCATCAAGTCAATTTACCAAAATACAAAAGACACAAAATTAGGCTCCTTGAGCCAGGGAAAAACCTCTCCCTCTTGGAGAGGAAAACCCGCAAGGAATTCTTCTTATAGATCTTCAAATGAAAAATACCATGACCAAGACTCACACCCTTAACCTAGTAATGCATCCAAGACCATGCCACTACTTTTTTGTTGACCTTCAATGCTAACCCTTATTTTCTGCACCAACCTGCAATGTGCTGCACCAATACTAGAGAACTCAGTCTCTAGGTATGTTTTCTGGGATGTATTTGTACTTTGGATAGAATTCTTCTTTCCATGTACTTCTTTATGATATCTCTTAGACAATATCACTTGGAACCTTTCACTTTGGATGACACTTAACCTTCTTCAATTGAGGAGTAGTGCTTCCTTTTATGAACTATAGAACAAGAAGGTAAATCATAGATTTACCTTCCTTTCTTTCTCGAACTAAAGTCTCTTCCTTGATGTGATAACATGTTGTGATATATGAACCTTCTTTTGTTCTTAAACCCGTACTGACTTCTGTCCTGAAGTCCTCACTAGATCTTGTCCTTTTTCTGGACTTTATCTCAGATATATTTTCATTTTAACCACTATAAAATCTTCAAATAAGTCCACACCTTTTCTCGTCCTTTAACCCACACTTAGGCCATACTTTATCACGCTGTATAGACTTAGAGTTATCTGCAATTTTATATCCCTTAACCCACACTTGAATACACTCTAAAATCTGCAGTCTTCTTCAGAGCAATCTGCAAATACTTGGTGTCAATTGAGCCACAGGTTCACGGTATATATATAGAAAATTTCTTGTCTTTAGGCCGACCATACAACCATCCAATAGGCCAAATTCATCACTATGCATTAGGCCTACTTGACGTGCAATAATTCCAACGGTGAATGTGGGTGGACATGAGAAGGTCTTGGAGCATTTTTTATGACTATACTCTTCATATTTATGACCCTTAATTACATTTATATCTAGATGACAAAACCTAATAGACATCAAGAAGAAGTCTATTGACCTATAATAAAACCTTGCTCATGAAACCCATGAAGAAAGCATAAAAAAAGTAAATTTTATTATCTTTTTCTTCTATTTTACATAAATACATAATTACATAGTCAATATGAAGACTGATTCTAGTTACACTTTTCAACAAGGGCAAGAAGTTGGATAGGTTGCTCAGAGGATGATCAACAATTTAAGTAGGGGTGTATGATGGGCCTCCAAATTAGACACAAATTAAGGCCAATTTAACCTTTCCTAGGCACATAAAAGCTATATTAAATCTTTCATTCTATACTTAATAATGTTTTCTAGCTTTAATATGTTCTTAGGAAGGTTTAGAGATAACTGCATATTATGTGCCAAATATTATTGATTTTTGTAGAATATTGTGAGAATATTGTGCAGATTATGAAGATTTTGAGACTGAGATAATTTAGGGGATTTCTCGTTGCTATAGGATGGATGGATATTGGATAATAAAGTAACAAAATATTATGAAATTATTGCAAAAATTATGTAGCTCCAGTGATTGAAAAAATCTAAGAATGTGTTCTGTGTCATTTAATGCAAATTCCTAATGTTGGGAACTAGATCCACTTTTTGAGGGATTTTGGAGGGGAAATATTTCTCCTTTCAAGGAGAATGCTTCCTCATCACTTTTTATAAGTACCAATTCGAATTTTCCTCTAGGGGCATGTATTTCTTAGTCTTCTTGTGGAGAAAATTTGTTATTTAGTAGCTCCACTTTCATTTCTAGTAGGGATGTACTTGGATTGATTCAAATAATGAAGTTTGGTGCCATTTTTAGCTTCTAAAGCTTGGTTTGAATCTGAATTTCCTTGGGCTTGGACATCCCAGGAGCCCTGAGAGCCCTCTTGTACAATTTTTAATTTCATTTGAATACCTTTTTCACTTGCATATCTTATTTTTTCATTTACTATTCATGCTTATTTTGTTGAAAGTCATATAATTTGGTTAAATTATTGAAGTGAGTTATTTTATAGGTTATTTATAGAGTTACAAGCATGCTGCATCCTTAGAACAACTTTGAAAAGTAATATTCATCATTGAGCTACTTGGATTGGTTTACTAGTTCACAAATCTAGAATTTCTGGAAGTCCCTTATAGCAAAATAGTAATTTTACGCTATTTTATAGAACATGTTAATGAGATTCATTTACATTTATTAAACTTGTATTGGGTCATAAAAATGTTCAAGTTAATAAAATAATTTACCCCATATCATTTGCAGTTGATTAGGTTAGGCAATTGGTAGGTTAACTAGCTCACTAGTTCTTGAATTTCTGGTTTTTAGTAAGTAATTTTATGCTAATTTTTAGCACGTATTAATAGGGGTATTTTGGAGTGAATCCACTTGGAATGGAGTCCTAGGAAATCCTACTTAATAAAAAAAATTTTCTCATCTCATTTTCATTTCATTTACTTGGGCATTCGACAAGTTATCTCGCTCCTGTAACAAAACATGGTCTCCTGTAGCACCTCCTGTAGAACTCTCGTAGCACGTGTAAACTTGACCAGATTTGCTCCAAAAGCTTGGATTTTGCTTATTAGGCTTGAATAATGACCCTTAGGCTCTGAAACCATGATTGAGTAAGACCAAAACCCTCTTAAGCCTTTGCCTCTTCTCCATTGCAATTCACCTCTGTAGGTATGGTTAATGGACAAATTCATGACTTGAAGAGCATAATGATGATTACTTTATAAAGAACCTTATGAACTTTGTTGACAAAATCTCTCTTGAATAAAGTGATTGAAGAATGATTTCAGTTTGTTTCATACATCTTAAGCTATGGTTTCCATTTCCAACATTTCTATTTATATTGCATAGACTAGGCTTCCTTTTGATGGAACACTTACACTCTGGAAATAGGTTAATGTTTACATTTCTACAAGTAAGATTAACATTTACATTAAAGCAAAGTAGAATAGCCTTTCCTTTCTACAAAATTAACTAGGATTTACTCTCTACAAAAGTAATTAAATTTCCTTTATGCAAGCATAGTAACATTTCCATTTATGTAATTAGTTTAGGCTTGGATTTCATGACATTCATTTCGTTGCATCAAATCAACGAAAGAAGAACACATTGCATGACACACATATAGTGCCTACACCTCTTAAGCTTTTATGAACCCTGAGTTTATAATTTAAGTTGGTAGCCTCAGGATCTGCAACATTCTTATTGCAATACCGGGGCTCATCAGTATGCTCTAGAAATTAGGCTCAAACAACTGGTTCCATTTTCAGAATTTGGTTAGCTATAATTTTTGAGTTATACCTTATGAAAGTTAGGGTTTGTGAATAATTATGAACTAAATTTTAAACATGTCAACTTGGTATTTTTTATATATATTTAGTAATTTTGAAATATATATAGAAGTACCTTAGGTACAAGTTTCATAATTATATTTCAATAATTGGGCATGTGGCATGCTATACAATTTTGTTTGTGGGAAGAGGCCAAAAAATCAACAAGTTTTGGGAAAGTTACTATAACTTTCAGTTGTCGCATCAAATTCAGTTCACACCTGTGGAATTGTAGAAACTACATATTAGAGTATTACAACATAAATTTTTAGATTCATAAGTCCTCAAATCTCAAATATATATCAATAAAGATTTAGCCATTATGAAATTCTCCAAATTAAGGTACTTAAATTAATATTGAACTAACTATTGGTTAGGAGGTCCTTTTTGGTTCTAATAAAGGTGAGTGCTATTATTATTTTCCAACATGCCTTCAAAGAAAGCTACTACAATTAAATCTATTGAAGGCTCATCCTTGAATCATGAAGAATGTGAAGACTTAGAATTTAGTTTAGAGAAGAAAATTAATGAAATGTATGGTAGTATGTTGAAAAAGGTGGATTTCTCAAGTTCTCAAGAAAAAATTAAAAGATAATTGGAAACGAATATTAATGAAAATAAGTAAGGAATAGAAAAGAAGATGCATACAAATAAGGGAGAAATACAAAAGTCCATGATTTCCATGGAAAGTATTCTCTTGGGAAGGCTTCCTGAAAGGGAAGTGGAGATCTAAGGAAATCATGAACATAAGGAGAAGCATATTGTTGAGAATAAATCTCATACGGGGTGTATTCTTTCACAACTGGAGAGAAATTTTTTTGAATCATAGAACCATAATCATGAATTTTCAATCCAAGATCCACATCATCATGGATTCAAGTCTGCACCAAGGAACTACTGCATTCCAAAGATTGATATGAAGAAATTTGATGGTAATGATCTTATAACATGTATATTTCAGATTGAGCAATACTTTAATCTACACCAAATGACTTCCTTAAAAAGGTAAATATTACATCCATGTTTTTAGAGCAAGAGAAATATGTATGGTATCAATGGATTTGCGAAAGAAAAATGATTACATTATCTCTTGAGCCTTTTTTACGGAGGAATTGACAGAACATTATGGGGATATTAAGAACAACAAATTCTTTAGTTAATTAGTTTATCTCTGAAAAAATTTAGTTACAGATCACATTCATCAATTTGAAATGTTGACTCTCAAAGTAAAGAATAATTCATAAGGTAAATTGCTAAAATTATTTATGGGAACTTTAAAAGAAATCATCCAAAATGAGGTGTGTCTCTTAGAACCTAAATCTCTAGAGCATGCTTTTAGTGTGGCAAGGAAAGTTGAAATTAAAATATGATCACTAGAAAATTTGTCACTAATAACTATAGATAAAATCATGTTCCCTTTCCTAAACCAAAATTGTTGTCTCCTTAGAAAATGGGCGAAAGAAGATAAAACATACTGTGCTTCAACTATGAAAAGTATAGTAAGGGGCATAAATGTAGTGAGAAGAAATTATTCTACATAGAATGTGAAGATGAAGAAGATCAAGAATCATAAACTATTGAAGAATGTAACTAATATAAATCTTCATAATTGTACTTTTCAAAATAAATTTTATTATTAAATAAAATGACTTATCAAAGCATGAGTTTCATGCTTGGGTCATTGTTTTCTAGGTCAAAACCTCCATTGAAGGTTTCTAGGTTTTTTCTTGAGTCATTATAGTCATTGTAATTTTTATTAGACCCTGATTGGGATTTTGTATAATATAAAAATAATTCTTTTTGAGTCAAAAAGGTTATTTTTCACCTCCACACCAAGTCGGCCCTATCCCCATGAATTCAGCCTAAATTAAGTAAATTCAACCTAGTAGAAGGGCTATATATAGAGAGGAGTTCAACCTATTTGGAGCACACACTCAACATGTTCGATCTTCAAGGAAGAGAAGCAAAAAAAGAGAGAAAAGTAGCTGGAGAAGGAAGAAAGAATCTGGGAAGACCTAATTCATTTTTTTGGGGATATCTATATCTCACACATGCGAAGTTTATAAGCAGTTTCTATGGCTGAAATTCTGAGTCCATAATAGGTTCGAAATTTTGAAGTTGGGGCCCGAAATTCTAGATTGAAGCTGCTACCAGGAAGATATTACTTGGATACTTCGACATGGATCTTCTATTGGAAGGAAGGGCATACTTGGTGGTTAGAGGAGGTATTTTTATAGGTCTAAGAGGTCTTGGATTGTCTCATCTTGATTTGAATCTACTAGTGGAAGAGTTGGACTGGGTTTTCCCCTTGAAGGGGTTTTTCCCTAGCTAAGTGCCTACATCTTGTGTCTCTTGTTCGTGTGGTATTCATATAAATATAATTTGGTAGTTTCTTGATGAAATATAGACTAATAAAGAAGTAAAAGAAGCCAACATAATTCACAATTAATTATCAAGAAAGAGGAATAAAACCCTAATTCCTACAAGCATTGATTTCTCAACATGGTGTCAGAGCTAAGGTGGAAGAAGGTTGAATATCACTTTGTTGGAAATCACTTGAAGAAGGGAAAATTAGTCTTGGAAGAAAAGGTTACACGCTCTATGGCAAGTTATTTTAAGATGGGTCTCAATATCATGAAAATTTCAGGAAGCTAGATTGGAAGAATCATCTACAATCTATCTAGGAGAGTCAAGAGTGAAGGATTTTTGGCTGCACTTATAGGTACTCTTGATGATGACAACACATAGATAATTGATCGTGGAGCATCAAGACATATTATGGGAGAAAGTGGAAAAATTCATACTCTATCAAGGGAACCATCATCTCATGCAGTGGAGCTAGGATACAACAAAAAATATGCAGTCAAGGGCCTTGGATCTACATCATTGAAGCTAGAAAGAAGATCAAAGCTACACCTAAACAACATACTCCATATCCTAGATTTTAAAAAGAATTTACTTTCAATTTCTTGTTTAGAAGATAAAAGAGATAGGGTTTCCTTTGTATATGGTAAATTTTTGGTTTGGGGAAAGGATTAAAGTATTAAAAAGGAAAATGTTATTGGAGTTCGTGAAGGAAGACTATATAGAGTTATAACACCATCTCCCGAGTCCTCAATCCCTAGTTCACATGAAGATAAACCCTATAAAAATTTGGCATAGAATATATGGGCATATTCATTACAAGATAATACTCTCTCTCAGTCAAATGGTAAAAAAACATCCCCAAAATCAAGGAAGATCATGAAGAAGTATGCAAGGGATGTGCTTTGGTAAAGAATAATAGGAAACCTTTTACAAGTAGTGATACAAGGTATAAGGAGATATTATACCACATTCATTCCAATGTGTGTGGGCTAATGTTTAATAAATATCTTGGAGGCCATTTTTACTATGTGAACTTCATTGATGTTCACTCTAGAAATACATGGCTCTATATTCTCAAGAAAAAGGACGAAGTATTTGAAAAGTTCAAGGAATTTAGATCCAAAGTTGATACCTTAACCAAAAGAAAGATAACGACTTTGAGATCCAACAATTTAGGGGAATACACTTAAAAAAATATTCCAATGCATATTATAAAGAAGCAAGTATTAATAGGGAGATCATTGTTCCCTACAACCTCGAGCAGAATGGAGTTGCCAAAAGGAAGAATAAAACTGTTGAAGAATGCATAAGGACTAGATTAGGAGGGACCCTCCATGATTTTACCAAAATAGAAGTATATTTTTCCTTGTTTCATATTATATGTTTGGTTTCCCTCTCATATGAAGATTTGTTTGTATTGTATGCTAATAACTGTTTTCTTTGTATTTTCCTTGGTAGGAAATATTGCAGAATACACAAAGGTTATGGAGGAGACTTTAAAGGAAATACTTGAATCATGGAAGAAGTTATGTTGCAAAGGAAGCCCTTCAAGGTTTTTTAAAGAACAATTCAAGGTATGTCTTAAACTACAGGTTTTGTTACAAGGTTCTCTTCATAGAAAAAGGTATGTTCATTCTCTTTTGAATTTTTCTTTACATTACTAACATCATTATTTCTAGGATTTTTAATATTAAATATTCTTGTTAAGGTGACTAATAATTAGATTGAATCTACCCTCATTATACTATCATTTGATCATTCTTGTGAAACCCTAACCTTTAGGGTTCAATATAAAACCCTAGCCTCTTTTTTCTAAGGGTGTGTCAATGCTAAATAATGAAACCCTAGACTACTTAGGGTTTGTTGATAAAGTATAGAAATCCTATTATTTTGGTGTTTAGAGTTTTGATATTGTTTTAGCAAAAAACCTAGTCTTTTAGGAATTTTCTATTTTTGTCCAAACTGAAACCATAGATCTTTAAGGTTTTGTTAAGTTAGGGTTTGTTGTTAATGTCTAAATGAAACCATAGATATTTAGGTTTTGATGGATTATGGTTTATGAACAAAACCCTTGTAATAATTATAGTAAGATCCTAGGAATGAAGCCCTAGGTGTATGTTCGTTTGTTTGATCGAAACCCTAGCCTGGTCAAAATTGTTCTATATCTAACTTTGATGTATTGATATTTTTTTCTTGGGTTTACCTATTAGATATTTATGTGAAATACATCATAGATATGTATATGTGAGTATGCTAACTTGAATGTTGATAGTCATATTTTAGTTTGTGAAATCTAAGGTGTATAAAAAAACCCTAGTAGAGATTGATATTCTAGGGCATGATGATATTTTTTTGGATTATTGATATGATTCAAATTTGATGATAAAAATCTATGGTTTGCAACAAACCCTAGTATAGTATAACATGTAATTCTAAAAGCATATTATTGAAACCTTATATGTATAATTGTTATTTGGTTGAATTGATGATATCTAAGGATTTGTGTCTTGAAGATGGAGTCTAGGGTTTATGACAAAACCCTAACAAGTTGTTGAAGTCTAGTATATAAAATATGTGCCCCTTGTTATTGATGAAGCTAACTAGGTTTAGGTATTTGATGAATATTTTGATGCTTCCTTTGTATGACATAATTTCAGTTTACTTCATGCTTCTGTATATTGTTATTGGTTGTACTTTCTATTAAAGTTTTGTAGGTACATGATTTTCAAGATGTTGAAGATGTTAGTAATTAAATATGATGAGCATGATGAAGGAAGCTGTAATAAAGACGATAATAAAAGTTGATATTGATGACATGAGAAAGAAATCAAAGGATGAAGTTTCTCAGATGTTATGAAGCTATTGATCTCCCTAAGTTAAGAGGGAGCCTGCATATAAAAAGGGGTACATCTCCCTAGTTGAAAGGGAGGGAATATTATGATAGTTATAGTAAATACCTTAAAGAAATAATGAATGAAAGTACTACAGATACATGTTCATGATTTATGATGTTACAAACAAATACTTGAGAAGTACTGAGGTTGTATTTAATGCTACTAAAGAAGTGAAAGAAGAAAGATTCTAACAAGATGTATTTGGATAACTTGATGATATAAGAAACATCCTAATGATTGAGGATCCTGAAGGTTTGTGTTTACTTGTATGTATTTTTGAAGGTTTATTACTGATTGGGTTGAGATTGTGTAGGATCTCTCCATAAAAGGTTGAACATTTGAAGCATACTTGATTGGTGGATATATCTGATTTAGTTTATTTGGAGAGATGAAGCATATTATGGAAATATGATTGGGATGAAATCTGGCTGACCTATGTATTGATGTCTAGATCCCGAAGTAGGGAGGGTGGCATTGGTCATGGAGCTCCAACCTTGGATACGTACCTAGATGCCTAGGTTGGTGATAGAGTTTAAAAGGCCGATGGTACCTAGAGTGGCTAAACCTTGAGTTCACCTTAGTCCCACCCGATTAGAGTACCCTGGTCAGGTATCTAATATGTAGCACTGAGTGTGCTAGAACTCTTCATAGTTCATTTCATTTTGAAATATTCCATGTACCTTCATATGTATGTAATTATAAATACCTCCCTAGTTAAGAGGGAGTGTTGAGGAATGTAACTAGTATCATTCTTCATAATTGTACCTGTCAAAATAAATTTTATTATTAAATAAATTGACTTATTAAATCATGGGTTTCATGCTTGGGTCATTGATTTTTAGGTCAAAGCCTCCATTGAAGGCTTCTAGGTTTTTTCTTGAGTCATTAGAGTCATTGCCATTTTTATTAGACCCTTCTTGGGATTTTGTATCATGTAAAAATAGTTATTTTTGAGTTGAAAAGGTCATTTGTCACCTCCACACCAAGTTGGAGCTATTTGGAACACACACTCAACAAGTTTGATATTCAAGGAAGAGAACCAGAAACAGAGAGCGATGTAGCTGGAGAAGGACGAATAAACTGGCAAGACCTAATTCAAGTTGTTGGGCTATCTATCTCTCACACGTGAAAATTTTCTGGGTAGTTGCTGGGGCCAAAATTCTAAGTCTACTACAGGTCCAAAATTCTGAAGATGGGGGCTGAAAACCTGAAGTTGGGGGCCAAAATTTTGGATTGAAGCTGCTACTGGGAATATGTTAATTGGATACTTTGAAAGTGATCATACATTGGAAGGAAGAGATGACTTGGTGGTCGTAGGAGGTATTTTTATAGGTATAAGAGGTCTTGGATTGTCTCATCTTGATTTGAATCTACTAGTGGAATAAGTTGGACTAGGTTTTCCCCTTGAAGGGGTTTTTCCCTAGTTAAGTGCCTACATCTTATGTCTCTTGTTCTTGTGTTATTCATATACATATAATTTGGCAATTTATTTATGAAAGATAAAATAATAAATAAGTAAAAGAAACCAACATAATTCACAAGTAATTATCAAGAAAGAGGAATCAAAACCTAATTCCTACAAGCAATGATTTCTTAACATAAACTTCACAAGATCTAAAGATTGAAGATACTACTTTAACAATCTCTTGTCATGCATTGGATGAAATAATTACTTCATAAACCATCATGATTGAAGAATATATCAAAAGGAAAAGGGTAACATTATTGATTGATTATGGTAGTACCCACATCTTCATCAATTACAAATTGGAAAAACTTCTTAATTGCCTTGTATATCAAACACCAAAATTACAAGTGGTGGTTGCAGATAAAGGTGGCATAATTTGTTTAGGTAAGTACCATAATATTAAGGGGAATATGGGGGATTATTTATTGGTTAGTCACATGATCACAATCCAAATTGGTGGTGATAATGTTGTATTAGGGGTCAAATAAATACAATCATTGGAAAATTGGGCCTTAATTTCCAAGATATTTTCACAATATTTTTCACAAAAGGAAAGGAAATTGAGCTAATAGGTATCCAAGGGAAATCCAGTAAAGAGATAACCTCTAATAGCATGACAAAATTGCTAAAAAATAAACACCAAGGTGTAGTTTCACAATTGTGTTCATTAGATGTTCAAACATCTATATCCTATGCTCCAGTGGATCTTCAGAAAGTTATCAACAATCATGATGAAATATTTGGGGAATTTCCTAAGGGTCTTCCACTTGTCTTAGATCATGACCATGCTATTCATTTGTGATATGGAAGTGTACCACCTAACATTATGCCTTACATATATCCACATGCATAAGAGAGTGATATTGAGCGTATGGTTCAAGAAATGTTAGAGGCAATATTCATTCAACCTAGCCAAATAAATTTCTCTTCACCAGTGTTGATGGTTATAAAAAATAATGGTTCATGACATATGTTTCTAGATTATAGACCACTCAAGAAAATGACAATGAAAGATAAGTTTCCTATTCCTGTCATTGATGAATTGTTAGATGAATTGCATGGAGAAATTTTCTTTAGTAAGTTGGATCTTCATTTTGGATATCACAAATAAAAATGAGGCAAGAAGAAATTCCCAAAAGAACCTTTAGAACACATGAAGGTTCACTAGTCACATAAACAAAGAGTTATTTCTCATGAGGGGGAAGAACCACCATCAACTAGGAAAAGGGTGTTGTCCATACTGGATGACACTAACCTATTAGACTTGAAATCACTCATTAGAATTAGAGGGGGGGTGATAATATATAGGTTGAGGTGGTAAATGAAATTACACCATAAAAAAATAACCCTCATTTAATAGATCCTTTTGACCCCATGCTTGTAAGGGTGAATAGATTATTTAGTGAAACTTTTTCCTTTTACAACCATATTCACATGATGTGGGTCATATAGTATTGGAGGACATATTTCCTTCCTTTGACCTCATCCTTGTCATTTGTTATAGAAATGAGTCCTTCCACTGCCATTCCTAGTACATTCATTTTTTCTGTCTAGGAAATGCCAAAAGTCATGTAATTTCCTTTCATAGGTTTACCTAGTGTTAGTTTGACCTACTTGTCTATTCCAATACCCACATCTGGACTCATTTTTGGTTGGGGGAAGTCCTTGGTATTAATGCTAGGAATGGATTCCCATATGCTTCTAGTATGCTCATAGGTGGCCTTGGAATACCTGATGCTATATGGTTGGAATAATTAAGGATTAGGTCCTACTTATGGAATTTAGGGAAGATTTTAAGGATGGAAATTTATCTTAAAGAATAGAAACTTTGGTGAATCTTAATAGTCCCTAATATGCGAACTATAAAAATTTTGGAAAATTTTTGTAAAAAAAGGTAAGTTTCTCATGATTTCATATAGTCTCTATAAGAATATGATGATTTTTAAGGTAGAATAATTTTATACTATAAAATTTGGGAAAATCATTTTTAGAAAAAATGGAAAATAGAAAATATTTTTTTTGGAAAAAACATGGGAAATTAGTTCATTTGAAAAAATTATCTCCTAAATTTTTTCCTATTCTAGTGTCTTCACTAGCAATGGGGATAGAAATTTTTCTAGAATTCCCATTGTCCTTAGGGGTAGTAAGGTATTTGAGGGTACTAATGTCCCTGGGGGAAGTAATGTTTTTAGTGGGATTGATGTCCTTGGGGTAAATAATGTCTTTTGGGGTCACTTGTATCCCTACGGACAATACCTTTGAAAGTTATCATGCTTTACAAGACTATATTATAGGGGGATCACAAGTTCCATATCGATCACAATATATGTCTTCTTTTGACCCAAATTCATTTTCCAACTTCAAGTTTCCTTTTTTGGAAACATCAAATTGTTCTGATTTATCATGGTTGATGAATGACCCCATTCAGCACTAACCTCAATGGCTAGAAATTCCCCCAAATTTTCCTTCAAATATCCTCAAATTTAATAGATAATTGAGAGAGGAATCCTCCATACATATCATGACATACCACATTTGGTGTTCTCCTAACTATTTAGTGGATTATAGAATACATTTGTATATTTTCTAGAAAAAAACTAAGAAGAAGTGCGACAAAATGGTACACTAAATTACTAGGCATTTCATAAAATGAATTTGCTTCCTTGGTTAGGGAATATTTATGCATTTATAGCTACATGTTAGGTATGCCACTAGAATTGAATTTTTTATGTCATTACATCAAAACAATAACATTCATATATCTAATCACAACCTTGAATGGAGAATGTGAAAATGAATCATTAGTGCAAAAATTTGAGATAGACTCTTGACATATTGGTTTAATAAGTCTTTGTTGCCACCTATTACTAAGGATGTTTCCATGTAGGGGTGGTTACTAAGAGGGAGGTGGTAATCCTAGATTCTCAACATCTAAATATTATCTATTTTTAGTTTGGCACATCATATGATATAATTCCTCACACTTTGAGGCTATCAACAGATCTAGTTAGACCCCACCCAAGACCCCATATCAATGGTGTGGTTGGTTTTGTATCTTGTGATTTAGTTGGTAAATTGAGTGGGAAATTTAGTAAAATTACCATTTCTATAAATCCACCTTATAATGCACCAACCACTCAAACTAACACACTCTCTACTCATACCTCCAAGGTGAATTTCATGTAGTCCACACAACCAAATAATCTTTAGCAACTTAGATAACAGAAGAAGAACAAAAAAAATCTTTCACTAAGAAAGGGATTGTGTAATCCCAAAATAATATTGTGCAACACACCAAGGAGAAAAATAAGAGTAAGTTTCCTTGCAATATTTGTGGTGGAGACCATATTAATCACCAATTCCCATAGATGGATGAGATTCATTGCTATTTCACCCAATAGGGATCCTTATAGAAACTCATTGTATTGATCAATACTTTCCCTCCCTAGTAGCAAAAAATGATTTCCACAAATATTGAACCTCTACAAGGGGGAACAAAAGGTCACCCTTAGCAAGGGGGTGCATCATCAAGTGCCAATGTTTACATGTGTTACTACATGGTCAATTTACAAACGTGAGTTCATAACTACAAGAATGCTAAGATCGATTCTTCATATAAAGGCCCTATGTGTACTTCACATCTCAGTGGTTGTATTTATATAGAGAAGCCATCACTTGACACATTTCTTCTCCCACATAAGAGTGTGCTTTATTGGTCTATGCATAGTATCAATGCATGAGATATCCATAATTTAAGTATTTTGGAAGACTTATCCTAGGCATCATGTGCCATGTCCATCCTTAATGTCATGAAAATCTACCAATATAGTTAAAATAATTATTGTATACAATAAGTGAGGTGGATCCTTCAAACACATGTTTTATTACATTTGACATTGATCAAAGTTAGCCTAGGCTCCCATACTATATTTATTTTCAAATTCAAGTAGCCTTGTGTGAGTTAAATATCTTTAAAATTATTGTAGATGTAGGAGCCTCCAATTCCATAATGTATTTTTTCATGTTGGGTATCTATAAGTTCCCTAGAGCTCACACAATCTAGTACCATGTTAAAGGAATTTATGGGCACACATGTTAATGGTGGAAAAATGGTCTTAGTTGAAGTTGAAGTCATCGATGCCTAACTAGATTAAAATATTTTGGTTGGATGTAGTTGGTTCTAAAGAATCAATACTATGATGTCCTTAGTATTTATGTCTCTCCACTTTCCCCACTAAGGTAAGGTGGTAACTATTGACAAGTTGGAATATTGCATGCCTGATTATAGGGCTAACAATGGTACACACATTCCATTCATAAATGTTTCCTCAAGTGCTTATGATATTTTTGGTGTGGGTATGTTCAAAGACTCATCACTTATGGATACATTTAACTTACCACCTCCATTCATCATGAAAAATGTAACTCCTATTTGTATGGTTTCTTCAAGTGCTTTCATATGTCAAGGGTCTCTCGATCCTTCAATGGTTCCTTCTCAAAACATTGGGTCATTAAGAGCTAATATGCCACTTACTATGGTTTATGCTTTTTACTAGGTGATCTAGTTGATGCATGTTGACCCTGATCAAGAACTCTAGTAGGATATGGAGTCTAACTAGTACCATTTTTCCACATGCGTTGTCATTCCAACTACTTCACATGACTTCCTAGAGATTGAGATTCCTTTAAATGAGGCTATATTGGAGGTTATTGGATTAAATTGATAAGAATTGGGAGGATATTCATCATCACATATTTTTTTTCTCAAGTTGGAAAGGGTGGAGCTTTGAATAACAAATCTTGATTAGGACAAGGAGCATTTATGGGTCATCTAGCAAAGTTCCGAACTTGGACCAAAATTAAGTATTGGGTTTATATTTTGGAACTTTCCATTGAATTTTCCACTTCAAACCATACCAAATATGAGTGTATCATACCTCTCCCATGTATTTATGGGAATCATCAGTAAGCTACAATATATTGCAAGGGTGCTCACCATGTTTTTCTTCATGTATTCCTTGACAAAAATTTCTAGTTTCTAACTGGAATCATGAGAATTTAGGAACATGGAAATTCAATTATATGTGGTGTGGCCCCAAATTAGTGTGCTATATGATGTTGATAATGGTCCATGAATTCATAAATGTTAATAGGAATCCTGGGTCTAAGCTTAATAATGGGCTCTACTCTAGATAAATTGTTTGAATGTGTAGTGCCTTGTACGTAGGTGTGTGATGTGAAAGTTTTTTTATTTTTTCATATGGGATGATTTGGTTCAATTATTATCATGTTTGGTGCTTAATTTTTATATGTCAATAGGATCCATGTAGCCCTTATCATAAGTACACCCAAGATGAGACTAGGAGATTGCATATGTTAGTTTACTAGCTATGTTGACATTTGTCACATTAATTAGGAATTAACAAAAACACACATGTGCATAAACACATGGGTTTATAATGTCATCACTTAAAGTCCAAAGTAAGATATGAACCATATGTATCTAAAATATATCACTAGTACTTCATGTAAAAAAACCAAGAAAATTATAAAATTCCAAAAAACCAGAAACACAATCTTCTTACTTGGTCCAAATGAAATGAATTTCATCAATGGAATCTACTGCAATTTACAATAGAAGTTTTGACAGGTAAAATACATTAAATACATCCAATTCATCCTTCATTATTAATTCTATGATTTTGTTAGAAAATCATAAATGCATAAATATTTTCTTATTCTTGATAATTACTTGTGATGTTTCTTGCTATTACAATTCTTTATATCTTCTTTCTTTTAGTTCACCAATAAATTACCAAAGAAACAACACATAAAACAATAGACACCAGATGTAGGAACTATACCAGGGAAAAAACCCCCTCGAGGAGAAAACCAAGTCAAGACAATTATTCCTTTCAATAGTATTTTTTGAGACTCTTCACCCTAGACATATACCAGACCTTCCCTCCACACCAAGTCATCCTCCCAGATTTTCGACCCCTTTCCAGAAACTTCGAACAGGCAACAAATTCTAGCAGCAAACAGCTTTCGGAAACAAAAAATCTCGGAAGACTTCGATCTCCCAATACAAGGCATGAAATAGAGAGAGAGAGGCACCAAAATTTCGTTTTTATTCTTATTCTTAGACTTCCCAAAACTCACACTTATTTCAAATTCCCAACAAGAGACTTTGAACTTTTCCCAGTTACAAGAGATATCAAACTTGTTGTGAGAGAGTGTGCTCCAAATGAATTCAATTTCCTTCCTTTTATAGGCTCCATGTGAGGTATAATAGGTGTCTCTTAGGCCAAAATTATCCCCTTTAGGCCGAATTGGTGTGGAGGTCACATAATTCATATTTGAATCAATATTAAACCTTTTTACATGATTCAAAAGCCCAAGAAGGGTTGCTTTAAATGTACAATGACTATTAAATCAAAATACATCCTAGAAGTCCTAAATGGGGACTTTGACCTAAAAAATGGTGACCCAAGCATGAAACACATGAATTAATAAGTCACAATAATAATAATAATAATTCTTTTCTTTATTCTTTTTTCAAGTACATTACAAGATGACTTAAGTACATTAAATGAAGACCGAACCTAGTTACATTTTCCAACACTCCCTCTTAAGTAGGGATGTATTCATCATATACAAATATAATGGAAGATCTCATACTATATGAACGACGAAGAACTTTAGGCATTACAATGCCATGGACTAGATTCCTGACCAGGGAAATCTATCCATTAATCTCTCCAATATTTTGGCACCGTAATTCCACAGAATAGATTCCTGACCAGGGAAATCTATCCATGTGGGACTAAGGTGGAATCAAGCTTTCAACCCCTTTAGGTACCATTAGGATTACTTGCTAACCATCAACCCAATGACCTAGGTGCATATCCATGGTTAGAGATCTATGACCCATGCCACCCTCCCTACTTTGGGACCTAGACATCAACACAAAGTGCTGACCATATGTTCTCCTAAGAAATGATTCACTCACAAAGCCTCTCCTTGATCCAATGGATCAAGGACAAAAAATATCTCCCGATAAAACGAATCGGTAACCAACATGCTATCAAAACCTTCGAGAGATTCAACTGTACAAACACAACCCCAATCAATAATACTTTCATATGTACATAATCAAATACAAACCTCCTGGGTCTTCCATACAACTTGATGTTGCTTTTCAACCTTTCATAGTAGGACTATGAGATGAACCTTTGACAAAGTATTACTTCATTATACACTTTCCTTCTCCTATTTTTCATGCAACACCATATCCTTCAATTAAAACCAAGCTATGGCATCCCTCTCAACGAGGGAGCATCTTTATCGAGACTCCCTCTTAATATTACGAATATATATTTTATTTAGGATTCCTAAGGGAGATCATCTTCTTCTTTTCGTCATCGGATAATATTTCATTGCTTCCAATTGTTTCATCAAAGTTATCAACATCCTCATCATGCTTATTACATAAACGACATCTTCACTATATTGAAGATTATGTACCTGCACAAATTAGGTAGCAAGTACAACCAAATCTATAGAAGCATGAAATTAGCCATATGATAATCACATGAGCTTTTCAACATTTATACATATCATATACCCAAACTTAATTACAAACAAGAGACATATTATCTTCAACATTTTGCTAGGGACTTTGTCATAAACCCTAGAATACATCATAAAACCTTTCATTCTATCTAAATGTTTCTTTCAAAGGTGTAACACACCCTAATGAAACATATAAAAAACCCTAGAAACAATTTTAAATATAGATCTACAAGATATCTAACAAATTTCAGAAATCATATGTTAGACTTTCCACTAGAGATTTATAGAGATCCTAGATTTCATAAAAGAGAATCAATCAAATTCAATCACAGTTTAGTCATTAATATGACCAACTTCCACTAGAGTTACTTGCAAACCCTAGATTTTCAATCAACCATCAAATCCAATCAAAACTCATATTTTCATCAATCTTACACAAATCTCAAATCATCATACTGCCATTATTTATCAGCGATTTTCAATTCTACTAAGGTTCAACATCAAAACCATAGAATTTCATTCTCACAACCTCAACAATCATTATATAAACATATCTCACATTTTTATATACTACAATGGTTTAGCTGCAAAACCCTATATTTGCAAATATCATCATCCTAGAATCTCAGACACAGACTTATATTGATCATCAATAACTAGGTCAACACATGTATCTAGGAATTCATCATCATGCAAAGTCATATCATATGTCTAACAACATTAATACATACACTGAACTATACCAAGATAGGGTTTCAACCGAAAAGGACATATCTTCACATACCAAGAGATTCATCATTAAGCAAAGGTAATTCATATCATAGACAAACCCAACTTCACAACATATCAATAACAAATTTTATTAGACTAGGGTTTGATCATACATACTCACACATACCAAGGAAATCATTTCTAAGAAATTATAAGGGTCTTTCTTACACCCATCAAACCCTAATGAGTTAGGATTTCAATATAGGAACATAGAAAACCCAATATTATCAACATTGCAAAGGTTCAAGATTTTAGATCTTATCATTCAACCCTAGCAAGTTAGGTTTTTCTGATTATACAAAATCCTAAACATGACATCAAAAATAAAAACTTCAAATAACATTTCTCAATATCCCTAAGCAGTTTTAGGGTTTTAAACATTCACATTAGCATACCCTTCGGTTAGGGTTTTCCAAAACTTATCTAGGGTTCTACAAAATCAGTTAAGAATATGAGTGGGGTGGTTAGATTTATCAAGTGATGAATCACCAAAAAAGAGAATCAATGTGATTCACTATAGCTAGACACACCAATGTTAGTAACGGATTGCCAAATTATCATTTATCATAAAGAAGCCATTGTTTTAAAGCATAAATTTATTCCTTGAAGAACCTTCTCTTGAGAGGTCCTCCTTAATAATCCTTGAGAATATCAAATTTTTTTTCCTAATCAAGATAGTAGAGGGAGAAAGGTGATTAGTATTAATATAATCAAAACTTAAATAAGTACATGAAACCAAAACTGAAGGAAATGAGATACTTATCTTTGGGAGTTGTTGAGGGTTCCCTCCAAAGCTTAAGGGATACCTATAAAATTATAAAAACAATAAAATGCTGTTTCCAAAATTTTTTTAAAAACCTATAAATTATAAAATATCAAAAATATAAAATAAGATGTATAAGGCTACAAGAAAAGGACTTAGTAGTGTAAGTCCCTAATGTTAGATTCTTCAGGTTTGAATTTCTTTGAGTCTCATTCTTCAACAATGTTGGCTTGATCTCTTTCTCTCTTCTTGTTTCTCGGATTTTCGGGACAATCACTCCTATAGTGACCCTTCTTATGGCATTGATAGCATTCTAGCTTAGACATGTCAAATTTCTTTCTTGGTCCTTTCAATTTCTTTCCTTTATGTTGAGAAATGTAGGCATTTGATACTCCTTTAGAATTGGAATCTAATGAGAACCTTAATTCTTACTGACTGCAGGCTGTCCATAGTTCTTCAAAGGTGGGGGCTTCCTTCCAAATATTAAGTGCTACAGAAAATGCACCCCAAGTAGGTGGAAATCCTAATAGGGAAGTGATCACGAGTTCTTTATGTGGAACAATTTCATCAATGGCAAAAATCTCATCCCCGATTCTTGCTATCTTCACAAAGAAGGAGGCCATTGTGTCTTGTTTATTCATATTTGTAGTCCTTATCTCATTCTTCAAAGTAGCTAATTAACCAATGTTCTTAATAGTGAGTAACTTCGACAAGGCTTCATACATTTCCTGAGCATGGTCGATGTTGGATATGAGTGGGACAATTTTGTCCTCTATTACTTCTACCTTTAGAGTCATGGCTACTAATTATAGTTCCTTGTATTTCACTTTGTCACCATCACTGGAATCCTCTGTAGGCTTCTTTAATTTTCCTTTGACTATGTCTAGTACCTTATTCTTTTCAAGGATGAGGTCAATTCTCTTCTTCCAAGACATGTAGTTTAAGGCTTCTTCAAGTTTTTTTTCTGCCTTGATTGTGTTAGACATGTTCCTAGAGTGTAGTAGATTCCTTCCCTGAGATGATCGTTTGAATGATTCCTTGATCAAGTGCTGAAGACTGCCTTTTTCTTCATTATTCAAAAAATCTCTGAAACCATGTTAGAAAATCATAAAGGCAGAAATATTTTCTTATTCTTGATAATTACTTGTGATGTTTATTGTTATTATGATTCTTTATATCTTATTTATTTTAGTTCATCAAGAAATTACCAAAGAAGAAACACATAAAAAATAGACACCAGATGTAGGCACTATGCCAGGGAAAAACCCCCCTTGAGGGGAAAACCCAGTCAAGATAATTCTTCATTTCAATAGTATTCTTTGAGTCTCTTCACCCTAGACATATAACCGACCTTCCCTCCATACCAAGTCAGCCTCCCAGATCTTTTACCCATTTCCAGAAACTTCAACTAGGTAACAAATTCCAGTGGCAAATGACTTCCAGAAACAAAAAAACTTGGAATACTTCTATCTCCCAATCTAGGGCATAAAATAGAGAGAGAGAAGCACCAAAATTTCGTTTTTCTTCTCCCCCTTATACTTCCCCAAACTCACACTCCTTTCAGCTTCCCAGAAGCAAAATTTTAACTTTTCCTAGCTATAAAGAGATATCAAACTTGCTGTGAGAAAGTGTGCTCCAAATTAATTCGATTTCATTCCTTTTATAGGCTCTAGGTGAGGTTGAATAGGTGTCTCTTAGGTTGACATGATCCCCTTTAAGACGACTTGGTGTGGATGTCACATAATTCATATTTGACTCAAAATTAAACCTTTTTACATGATTCAAAAGCCCAAGAAGGGTCTCTTTAAATGTACAATGACTATATTAACTCAAATAAATCCTAGAAGTACTCAATGGGGAATTTTACCTAAAACATGGTGACCCAATCATGAAACCCATGCTTTAATAAGTCACAACAATTAAAAAAAAATATTTTCTTTATTCTTTTATCAAGTACATTACAAGATGACTCAAGTACATTATATGAAGATTGAACGTAGTTACATTTTCCAATAGATATTTCACTATGTAGTGCAACCTAGGATCTAGAGTTTCTAGATGATTTTTTAGGATCTAGTGACATTATTTGGAATTTTTAAGGCAACATCCACTGAACCAAGAGGCACATTTTATCAATTGGAATATAGAAACAGTTTTTTCCGTACCAATTTTCATTATTAACCATCACTATTGCTGTTATTTTTCATTAGGTTTGATACTGTCAAGCTGGAACATTAGCCCTTCTAATTTTCATGTTGTAACTTGTGTGGTAGTGTCTACCCTTCAAGGGAACCATAATTAGCACTTGTCTTTATCATTCATTTCACATGCCATAATTATGTGTAGGCCCAAGAACCCACATTTCTCACTACCATGACTCAAATTTGAACTTCATTATGCTCTCTTAATATTTTCTTATGGCCATGTACTAAAGGGGTTCTCATAATTTTTATGTTACTTAATGGTGGCACAGGCATATTGTGTAAAAAAATTATGATCTACACCCTTAACCCAGTTTACACGTTTGTATGTGTTTGCTTATGCCCAAATCACATGTTTTGTCATGCTGATATAAATTTCAATATGCATTCATTGTAAACACTAAAAGATTACTTCTTTTATTTTTCACTTTCCTATTAGCTCAAAATTAATGCAAAATTTAGGAAAGCATTTAAAACATAAGAGACACTATTTTTTTGTCAAACTAACACCAGAAAAATGCCACAGTCGCTTAGGGAAAACCGATATTCAAAGGAGGATTTTATTGCTTGAGAAATTATAAAATAAGTACAAAAAATCACTGTACCTATCTCCCTTTTTCTGATGTAGCATTAATTGCAAGTTTTGGAAATTTGTGCCCACTGAAATCTTAAATTTTTCACAAATTTACATGCCCAAAATATCTTCAATTTTCTCAGCTCAACTCCTCTAAATTCGTGCTTAGGTGCCTCGAAATTTTTTCTTCTAACCTCGATTTCTATGCTAATAGTTGCCTCAAAATTTGTGCTTCTCATTCCTTGAAATTCATGCTGCTGTATGCCCTCATTCTCCTAGAAATTCGTGTCTCCTTCCTTTATAAAATTTCTCCTTAGTAATCTCTCCTTCTCTCCTTGAATTTTTCTCTCCTCTCTTCTCCTCATTCTCCCTCAAGTGTGAAGTGAAGAATGAGCCACCCTTTTCCTCTTTTGTCTCCTTGGAAAGGATTGAATCCCTAAACCTAGGATCCAATGGCTGAGATTTAATCTCCAAATCTCAAGATGTGTGGTTGATATAATTTCTCCCAAATGACTCCCCTCATACATTGGCACCATCACTTAAAAGTTTCCTAGTACCTTTTTCAAGTGTGTTCCGTTTTCTATTTTTCCCATAAAGTGAATTTTCAACTCACTTTAATATTAGAAAAGTACACTATGTAATTTACACATAAAGTCACTTTATAAAGTACAAGTGAATTTAATATTAGAAAAAGTACATGGTACAACATTTCTAAGTACCTTTTCCACCCATTTAACTCATAAATGTCATTGAGACAAAAGTCCATTAATGTGCTCACTAGGCTAAAGTGGATAAATGCCTAGTAACACTTCTCCCAGGTACTTTTTCAACATATTGTTTCTAATGTCCTAGTTCATACTACTACAATGTTGTTTTCGTGGATCTTGCTCATTACCAATGTATTCACTCTTGAACTCTTATAATTTGCAATACAATGTTTCCATTTTGAAACTTGTATTGATGGATAAAATTTCTTTTATGATCATACATAATTTTCATAATACCTTTTCTACATTTCATAGGTTTGTTGGATGCACTTGTAACATAGATGCATGCCACTAAGGCACTCATTTTCTACAACAATATTAATTTTAACTCTTTTGTATGTTCAACATATCGTGAAAAAGAAACTATTCAACATACTTTTATCTCTCTTTTGTTCTCATTAAAATATGAAGGAGACACCTAAAAATAAAAAATGAGTAAGTGGAATATCTTTAATTTGTTTCCAAGAAATTGGAAATAGTTAGTCATTGTTACCCTTAAACATGGCACATATATGCATCTTTTCCTTATAGTTGGGTTATAGCTTGCCTAGGAGCCATATCGTGATTATCAGTCATATAATCTCTAGTACGGTTACTCTTTCAATCACTATGGAGAGTCCTTCAATGCTTCATGTGTTGTTGGACTATATCATTGGTGCTCTTGAGTCAATGTTTCCAAGTCATTAGTACGTTGTACTATATGTTTAAGGGGAGATTTAGCCATTTTATATTTTCGTTAACTTTTCATGTTGACCATTATTTGTTAGTTTCACTTGGTGATTTTATGGCTTCACATAATCTCTCAATGTATCATTTTTTTCCAATTAATGGGGGACACCTTAAGGCTCTCCTCCAATGAACCCCTTCCTATTAATACTAGCACATTATCTAGGAAAGGATTATGGATACTATCTAGTACCTTCGAAATTATAGTTATTAGTTGCAATATTATTGATGAATAATATTTGGTTTACCTCATTAACTTCTAACCAATTGATTCTACTAGTTTTTTACATTAGATTCTCTATTCACACTTGTGATAGAAAATCAGAAAGATTGAAATATTTTCTTATGTTGATAATTACTTGTGATATTATTATGTTATTATTCACTTCTTTATGTTCTTCTTTTATCTTCTTCTAATCAAGAAATCATAAAATAAAAAACATGAATATCATTGACACCAGAAGTAGGTACTCATCTAAGGCTAAAACCCCTTTAAAGGGGAAAACCCAGTCAAAACTCTTCCTTTAGTAGATTCAAATTGAAATAGACAAGACCCTAAGCCCAAAGTCCTTCCTCCTCCATCCAGTCAACTATAAAACTGTTCTTCCAACCTTAAAATATTGACTGCAACAATGCTGCATCAACATTGCTTCAATAATAATCAATACTGCATAAAGGACAAATTGTCAACCCTATTGCATCACAATTTCGGCCTAGATTAAAGATTGCAACTTTAACCCTCCTGCAACATCAATTCCTTCACACATGTGAGACAAGACAGAGAATTTTTTACTTCCTTAGCTAAATAACAACCTGCTTCTTCTTCGCTAGCCATTTCTTTCTTCCTTCCTGAATTTTTCACTCTTTACTGCTTCCAGCTACTGCAATTTTAACTTGTGAGAGATGTGCTCCAAATGAGTTGAGTTTCTCCAATATAGTGAATCTGTGAGCTCGAATTCCTTTGTTGAATCTGAATTGTCCTTCCTTGAGGCCGAGTTGGTGGAGGAGGCCTAATTGACCTATTTTACATTAAAATAAATTTCTTTCTTGAAAAATAAAGCCCAAGAAGGGTATGTTACAATATGACATGGATAAGGGCACTTGACATAAGCCCTAGAAGCCTACAATGGAGGATTTTACCTATAAAATATTGAACCAAGCATCGAAACCATTCTTTAATAAGTTATATTCTTTAATAATAAAATTTCATTTTATTTCTTTTTTCAAATACATTACATGATGAATCAAATACAATTATGAAGGTCGACACTAGTTACATTCTTAAAAACTACCTCTTAACTAGGGATGTATTCATAATTATATATATATAGAGGTACACAGAAGATCTAAAAATGAACTATAAAGAGTTCTGGCACACTCAATGTTTCATACTAGATACCTGCCCAGGGTATTCTATCCGAGTGGGACTAAAGGGACTCAAGCTTTAGCAAACTCTAGGTACCATCAGACATTTAAGCTCTACCACTAACCCAATCATCTAGGTGCATATACAAGGTATAAGCTCCATGACCAATTTCACCCTCCCTCTTCGAGATCTAGACATCAACACATAGGCTGACCAAATGTCCTCCCAAGCATCTTACCATTAGATTCTTCATCTCTCCCTAATAAATCAGATATATCCATTTGTCCTAGCATGCTTCTAGAGTGTTCAAAATTTTTATGGAGAGATTTATCTATACAAATAAAAACCCCAATCAACAATAAAATTTCAAATATAAGTAAATACAAACCTTCAACGTCCTTAATCATTTTGATGCTACTTTCATCATCAAGTTATCCATGTACAATTTGTCAGAAGCTTTCTCCTTCTTTCATTTTCGCAGCAACACCAAATACATCTTCAGATCTTCTCAAGTCATTTTTTTGCAACTTAATGAACATTTATCGATAATACTTTTTCTTACTTCAAAGTATTTATTGTCATAATATTCTCTCCCTCTTAACTAGGTAGATATACCCTTTCTTATATCTAGGCTCCTTCTCAATTTAGGGAAATCAACCACTTCCTTCTTTTATAACATTGAAGAGATTTCAAGACTTCATTTCATTCTTATGGCATCAAGTTAATCTTATAGATTCCTTCCTCATGCTCATAATTATCACCTTCAACTTATGAATATCTTGAAGATTATGTAGCTACAAATATTTAACAACAAGTACAATCTAATACAAATATAGAGAAGCATGAAGACACTATAATATGGAAGCATCAAAATATTCAAACTTTAGACTAGATTTTAAATTATTGATAGGGTTTTGTCATAGACCCTAGACTACATCCTCAAGACTTAAAGAAACTCAATCAAAATATTAGTCTCATTATATCTAGGGCCTCAATTTTACTTTATAATATGATTTATTTGAAACCCTAGATTCCATCTTCGAAACACAAATCCTTAGATATCTATTCAATCAAATAAAAATTATACTATGCATATAATGGTTTTTAGAATTTACATGTTAGATTCTACTGTGGTTTGTTTCAAACCCTAGATTTTATCAAAACTAAATTATATCGGAAAAAATATCAACATATCCTAGAATATCAATCTCTACTAGGGTTTTACACACCCTATATTATATATATATATCTAGGATTTTATGCACTAGAATTTCTCGTCAATCAATAGTTAGATATACAACAATTTTCACCAGGCTAGGGTTTCGATCAAACATACAAATACACACCTGGGGCTTTATTCCTGGGATAATACTATATATATTACAAGGGTATGATAAACCCTAATTTACCAAACCCTGAAAATATAAGGTTTCGATACATAACTTAGACATTAACACAAAAACATAAAGGGCTAGGGTTTCTATCATAGTAATATCAAAAAAATAAAAAAAATAGGAATTATAGATTTCATCAATAACCCTAAGTAGACTAGGGTTCATAATCAATATTTACATACCCTTAGCAACAAGGCTAGGTATTTACAGTGAACCCTAAAGGTTAGAATTACACATTAATTATCAAAGGATACTATCATGAGGGTAGATTCAATCTAATGAATAATCACCCTAACAAGAATATTTGTGATTTAAAACCCTAGACACAACAATGTTAGTAATGTAAATCAAAATTCAAAAGAAGAATGATCACACCTTTTATATGAAGAGAACTTTATAAAAAATATTATATTTTTTATATACCTTGAGTTGTTTCTTAAAAAACCTTGCAGGACATCAATTATTGAAGGGCTTCCTTTGCAACAAAACTTCTTGCATGTTTTAAGTCTATCCTTTGAAGTCTTCTCCATAAATTTTGTGTATTCTGTCATATTTTCCTACCAAGAGAAAATATAAAGAAAATTTTATTAGCATACAATACAAAAAAGTCTTGATGTGAGGTGGAAGCCAAACATGAAAACATGAAACAAAGAATAATATACTTATCTTTAGTAAAATGGTGAAGGATACCTCTTAATCCAATATGGAAGGATACTTACAACTTATAAAAATAACTCAAGAATGTTATAACAAGACATGTTAGGTCTACAAACTCTAGAAATGAAAACATAAAGGAAAACATTGAAAAATATAAAGTACAAGGATATGCAATGGATAATATCCCTAAGAGTCTTTAGAAAATAAGTCTTTGACTTCAGATTATTATATATTGTTCTTCTTTGGTGGAGCTTCATCAACAACATTCACATGTTCTCTTTCTCTCTTCCTATTCCTTGGATTATAAGGACATTGACTTTTATAATGACCCAACTTATGACAATTGTAGCATTCAATCTTTGATAGGTCAAATTTCTTCTTTGGCCCTTTGAACTTCTTGAAGGTTCCATTTTTCTTGTGATGAGAAGAATAAGCATTAGATATATTTTCTTCTTCATCCTCCTTCTTTTTGTTTACTAACAATATTATGGCTTCTTCTTGACTGCATGCATTCCAAATTTGTTTAAATGTTGGAATATCCTTCCAACTGTTGATTCCTAATGTAAAATCACTCCAATATTTTGGTAGTCCTAGAAGAGAAATAATTATGAGATCCTTTTCTAGTACAATTTCATCTATTTCTTGGAGTTCATCTCTTATTATGGAGATTATTACAAAATATGATGAAACAATATCATATTTTGTCATCTTAACAGTTCTTAACTCATTCTTGAGAATTGCTATTTTACCAATGTTTTTGATTGTGAATAATTTGGAGAGAGCCTCATACATTTCATGAGAGGAATATATGTTGGAAATGCATATAATTAAGTTTCTCTTTACTCCACCCACTATTAGGTTCATGGATACAATTTCATATTCTCTAAAATTCTCTTTCCCTGCTTCCTCTATTGGTTTCTTGAATTTTTGTTGAACAAGATTCAATACTTTGTGCTTTTCGGGATAAGATCTATCCTCTTTTTCCATGCCCTATAGTTGGAGGCTCCTTCTAGTTTGTTTTTTTCCTTCATTGATTTCGTCATATTGATATCTTCTACTCGTTGAAACTCTTTATTATATTTTAATATATCTTCAAGCTTCCTTTTTATTTCTTCTTTCACCTTAGCTCTGATACCATGTTAGAAAATCAGAAAGGAAAAAATATTTTCTTATGTTGATAATTACTCGTGATATTATTATGTTCTTATTAATTTATTTATGTTCTTCCTTTATCTTCTTCTCATCAAGAAATCATCAAAGCAAAACATGAATATCAATGATACCAAAAGTAGGTACTCAGCCAGGGATTAAACCCCTTTATAGGGGACAACCCAGTCATAAGTCTTCCTTTAGTAGATTCAAATTGAAATAGACCAAGAACCTAGACCCAAAGACATTCCTCCTCCACAAATTCAACTCTCAAAATTTTCTTCCAACCTTCAAATATTGACTGCAACAATACTGCATCAAGGAGAAAATTTTGACCCTACTGCATTAGAATTTCAGCTCATCTTTAAGACTGCAACTTCAACCCTTTTGCAACTTTAGTTACTTCACATGTGTGAGACAAGACAAATAAAATTTCAACTTCCTTATCTAAATAACAACCTCCTTCATATTCGATATCCATTTCCTTATTCCTTCTTGAATTTTTCACTCTTTAACGCTTCCAGGTACTGCAATTCAAAATTGTGAGATATGTGCTCCAAATGAGTTGAGTTTATCTAATATATAGTGAGTCTGTGAGGTCGAATTCTCTTGTTGAGACAAAATTGTGCTTCCTTAAGCCCTACTTGGTGGAGGAGGCATAATTGACCTATTTTACATTAAAATAATTTATTTCTTGACAAATAAAGCCCAAGAAGGGTTTGTTACAATATGACATGGATAAGGACACTTGAAATAAACCCTAGAATCCTACAATGGAGGATTTTACCTATAAAAAATTGACCAAAGCATGAAACCCATTATTTATTAAGTCCATTTCTTTAATAATAAAATTTATTTTTATTTCTTTTGAGAAATACATTACATCATGACTCAAATATAATTATGAAGAATGACACTAGTTACATTATTCAATAAATTGCTAGATTATATTAGGTACCTTACGCTCCATTTTCATTATTAGTGAGTCCCCTCATATTTATTAATTGTATTAATCAATGATCAATAATAAAATAGTTTATTCCATGCTGAACATCAACTCATCCATTTGCATGATGTAGAATCATACATGATATATTAAGATTAAATGATTTGGGTGTAGGGGACATCACTCCTATATGCTACCTCTCCCAAGTTGTGATGGTGTATATCGATACTTCTTGAGTAATTTGAATAATACATTATATCTCCCACTAGTGTTAGGCATCTTCTTGTTGTATACTATAATATAGGTCCACATTATATTTTCTCATGGATATGATTTCTTATATGACATGGATACATCTTGTATTTTTTCATGGCCATGTTCTTGTATCTCATTTCATGGATCTGTAGTGTATTATGTTCACAACCATTCTTTATCTTACATTTGAGCATGGATTTTCCTACCTTGAGGATGATTTATATATGTGATTGGTTGATGACTACTTTTGGGTACTTCTAGTTCCTTGGTATAATATCTCCATCATTAGCCACTATACTCACATGTAATTTGGTAAAATATTTTGGCCATCTATTCCTATTCGGACCTCATGCATTAGGGGACAATTGTTATAATTGTATTTTACACGATAGGGATTGGAAGAATGCTATTATGTGTTATGAGTCTGAAATTACATAACTGAGTAAAAATATTATAACTATTTCTGAAGGAAATAAATATTTTGTCACAATTTCATAATTAGGAAAAAAATCATATTTAAAAAAAAAATCATGGAGAGTTGGAAAAAGCTCATAATTGAGAATGGAACTTGAGTAAAAATTTCAAAATAGAGAAAAAAAATCCTAATAGGTTAGAAATAACTCATAATTGAGAATGTGACTTCTGCATGACTTGGAATTTCTTTGTTCACATGCCATCAATCCTATCTATGAATTGAAGTTTCTTAGCTCATATTCCATTAAGCCTATCTATGAATTGTATCAACCTAATTCACACTCCATGAAGCCCATATCCAACATTTTATAAATTACTATAAGAAAGGGGTCAAATTGGAGGATAAGGAGTATTGAGAATTTGAGAGTCATCATGGTGGTGAAATAGAGAGAGGGAAAAGAAGGAACTCTAAGAGCTTGAAACCAAAAACTATCACATGGTAAAAATATAACACATTGTTGTGTAGGTAAATCCCCTCTGCGGAAAGAGGCGATCTCTCTAGCCCTAGGGTGGGTCTAGCAGCAAGAGGACATGCTAATGCGTCAATTCCTAGTTAAAAAATGAAATTGAGTCGGGATAGATTGTCCTACCTTTGATCCAACGCAGTTGTCATAGTTGTGGCAGCAGTCTCCTGATTTTCATCCTAACACATCGCGGTCCTTTAGCTGTGGTACTCAGGTGCCCACACAAATATGAGAGAACAAAAGTAGCATATGAAACATTGTTTGCATTCATAACTATATAATTGGTCAAGGAGAATTAAATTTATTGCGTAAGATCAATCACATCAACACAAGATGGGAACCAAAACATCAGTCATGTATATATTAAGAGAAAGAAAGAGATTACAACCAAATGAGCCTTGACGTCGTAGCCTCCTTCAGTGGGTCCAGTCAAAATGCATCTCGAGCATTTGTCGGGGAATTTGGATGTGGTGAGGCAATAAGCCTAAGCTCTCTGTCAAAAATGGTCTCTCTCTTGGCTCTATCTCATTCGAGCTATATCAGACTGTTTCAACTATTCTCTAAAATGTTCAGCTATCCAAACCATTTAGCTAGTTGCATCTCTGTCAGAGAGATGTATTTATAGAAGGAGAGGAGGAGGTTGGGATCCATCAAATGGTGGAAGGGAGGTCTTATCCTTTGGGAGGTTTGCTCAAAATTAGGGAACAAGAAGCCAAAGGAGGGTGCTCGACATTATTCAGTCGAACCACCCATGCTGACTCGCTCATGAAGTGGTTGGAAATGGAGACTTCGCTTCTATATTTAAAAAACCTTCCAAAAGAAGCTTGGTGCGGGTAGTCCACTGAGACAGAAAGCCAATGGGAACGGGTCCCAGTGCTAATTTCCCTTATCAGCACGAGGCCATAACAGCCTACCAGCACCAAACCAAAATCATGTGTTTTGGATGGTCTGTTCTAGGAAAAGTCAACAAAGGAAATGTTCTTCTCATGGAAAGGGATGCAATGATGCTTTTTTCAAGGCATGAAATGTCATATAAGTCACATAAATGGTCCTCTAATGTGCAGGATGGGGATTGTAGGGATAGTGAAAAAATGTTGTGTAACAGATACCCCCTAAAGCATGAGGTCCGAGGGAGAGGGAGGAGTGAATGCTTTACGAGAACACGTTCGAACTAAACACCACTGTCATAAGACCTACAAGTACAAATACGACTAATATCTGTGATACATGAACATGTGGCATGGGTGCAAGCATCCATAATAGAGTACATATAAACTAAGATTCGAGGGATGGACGCATCCATCCAGTAGTAAGGATCAAAAAATAGACTCAGGTATGGTCACAACCATCCAATCAAAAGAGTCATGCATATAGTCATGATAAACCACAATATCCCATAGCCTGGATCTTATCAGACAAAACCCAGGATCTTGCGCTCCATCTTGACCCAAACAAGTAAAAAATAATGCATGCGAATATGTGAGCTGAAGTTGAACATGCAAGAAAGTCACCTGATTAGCAGCTAATGATGAAAGCTGTTAACATACATGAGAGAAACCACAAATAATGAAAATGGCTCTCAAGGTACAACTAGTACAATCCACAGAATGTGAACAATGATATGGTGTCGAACACCCGCAAAATCACTCGATCGAAGGCTAATGATGTGGACCTGTTGTCGAATGCGAAGAACTTGCCATTGAGGCAGGCAAGCTCCAAGGTACCGGAAGGGAGTATCTAGATCAACTTCTTAGATAATGAGTTGAAGTCGACAATAAGTGACCTGGTCGAAGGAGGGCCATAATTTTTCCCACATCATTGACACGGGAAAAAGGAACATGATGATAGTGAATCAGGACCAAAAAAGATAATCAGAGGGAGGTTGAAAAAATGAAAATGGAAACTTCTCTTGAACATATCAGCAACACGACTATGGTTTTGGTAGTATTTGACATCAAGGGATCTAAGGTCATGATGACATGGCAGAGAGTAGATGAGAGGTCAAAACAGATTACCCAAACCCATGGAGACAGAAATGACGAAATGAGATGTCCCCAACTCGACACGATGTAGATGAGTGTCATTTTCAAGAGCAACATACTGCTGACACGACTGAGAACTGGTTTTGTTTTCCCCCACCATTGCTGGAAATTACCCCAATTATTTTTGGAAAACAAGTTTGAAGGGGATAGCATATGCTTGGCATGTAAGTTTGTCCTTTGGAAAAATCCATCCTAGTACATTTTACGAACGCTAGGAAGGAGGAAATCGGTAATGTCATTGTGACAGTGTCCGATGTCATTTAGGTTTTAACGAGTCTGAAAAAGGAAGAAATCAACATCTTTTCATGTTTAGAGAGTTTTAAAAGAAGCGGAAAAGAAAACTCCAGCAGTCCCTTTTCGTAGGTAGTCTCACAAATCCTAAAAGGTAGAAAACTGTGTTTGAGAGAACCTCTTAGTTGTGATCGGCTAAGGTATTCATTTTTCATAAATAATCTATCCTAGCCCGAAAAAGGGGTAAACGTATATTGGGTAGATATTGTTTCGCAACCATTTAACGAGTTCAAAACGACAAGAGTCTCGACAATATTTTCAATTTTTGAGAGTCAGAAAAGAGCTTGAAAGTTGACTCCTCCTGGAGGAACAAGTGGCATTAAGGGTAGAAAATGGTTCCGGTGATGGTGAAACTACTCAAAACAAGTAAAGGTCAAGAGGCTGGCTAACAAGACCACTCATTTTAGTTTTTCCTCAAGAATGGGTAAAACAACCAAGTGAAGGCGTATGATCGGCCAAGCAGATGGTGATGATGTAATGAGAAAACCAAGGTTCATCTTGCAAAACAAGCTGATAAAATGGAAATCAAGAGAGCTAAAATAATAATGGTTTCATTTTTACACAAGCTTGAAATCAGGAAACTTTGCTTGAATTTGGTTTCATTTTTACACAAGCTTGAAACAAATATAAACTATGCTTGAAATAGGTTTCATTTTTACAAAAGCTTGAAACTGAAGCAAACTATGCTTGAAACTGGTTTCATTTTTACACAAGCTTGAAATGGAAAACTATGCTTAAAATGTTTTCATGCCCCCAACATGATGACTCAATTCGAGGTACATGCCCCCCAGCTCCATGGCATTCACTTAAGTATAATACTGGTTACCAATAGGTGGATGGAATGAAGGTGCAATTACAAGATCAGATGAAAGACTCGACTTGGATTTCACACGACCTAATCAAAGACTCAAATTGAAAAGGGAACCCATTTCATTTTTTAATGAGGTTGACACAGTAAAAAAATATCCTCATGACCTAATTCATTTTTTAATTAGGTTGACATAGAAAATGAACTATCCTCAGAAGAGCTTGTTTCATTTTTTAAGGAGCTTGACACAAGAAAATGAACTATGCTCTGAAAAGCTTGTTTCATTTTTTAAAGAGCTTGACACAAGAAAATGAACTATGCTCTGAAGAGCTTGTTTCATTTTTTAAAGAGCTTGACACAAGAAAATGAACTATGCTCCAAATGACAACTCATCATGTCAAATAAGAAGTCATGGCTGCCAAGAGGTTCTAATCTAATGGGAGAACAACATCTTGGAAATCGCGATCGAATGCCCCCAGTAGATGGTACTCGATAACACTATCATTGAATGAGGGCAGTGAATATGTGGCCATATAATTAACCTGTGGCGGGGAAGATACAACCGACAGATAAAGATCCAAAAGAGACGATGGTGAACCAGTTGTCACATTAGGACCAAAGAAAGAAAGCTGATCAATGGTCACGAATTCGACCTTTATGGTGAAAACATAGCACACGAAAGAGGGAAGCGATAAGTGCGCCCATGGCATAAGCATAATCGTGCCCTAGGATTAAATTAAAATCCAAGGGGCCTTGGAAAACCATCATGTATATATATATGGTTTTCCCTCCCAAATAAATAGGCAACTTTAGAAGGGTCCCTAGTGGTTAAATTGTTCCTCTGTTAAAAGCCAATAGATTCTGAGTAACAGGCACAAGATGTGGAGAACCCAAAGCTTTCCCTGTAGTTGAGGACAAAATACTAACCAAGGCACCTTTATCCATGATTGTGCCCGATATGACTATATTTCATGCTTGTACAGTGATCTCAAAGGGCAGGTAAGAAGGAAGACAATATCTCGTAAATCGAATTCAATCAAGGGAAGCAACCAAACTACATGGAGGGGGTGCCATAGGAATAAGAGGATTATCCCCCTGCATTACGAGAGTGGAAAAACCATCCTTCTGGGCTTCGGGAATGAGAGAAGGAGGATCACTTTTCGGAACAGTGGTGACAGGAGTCGGAGGATCACCCTCCTGGATCATGCAAACAGGAGGATCGCCCTCCAATCCCGAGGAATCAGAGGAAAAAAAAAGAACCTGACTGGGATGAGACCCACTCTCGACAAAAAATACCTGATGAACTGTAGATGGAATTGGGTTGACCTTATTCTCAACCAATGATTGGTCGAAAATGGACTCAGGAGACTGACTCTCAGAGAGAGTGGAAACGACTGGAGATGAATCCTGATCAATGCGTTGATCAACTATTAGAGGACTTGAAGAAAAATTCCGGTAACCGATGGGAAGAAAGGACTCAGAAGTCGAAAGGGTATTCAATATCTTAGAAGCTTCACCCATATAAGGACAGAGGTGAATGGGATGTTTCCGTTCACACAACCTACAGGGAAATTTGATTTTACCCTGTTTCTTATGAGTCTCATTATCTTTAGCTGAAGGCTCATCATTAGCATGATGCCTAGAGGCTGATGATGAAGGACGAATCGGGCCAACAGACCACACATTTAGCACCTTGGGAATACCAGGGAAATCACGAAGAAGATGTTCACCCTCACATAGCTTGTAAGTGAATTTCACTCTGCAAGACAGAGTGGGGGGTTTCTCGATATTAGCTGCATGGGTAGCAATAGTTGCTGATTTCCACCTAGCTTATTTCCCTTCTTCTTCTTCAACTTCTTATTCTTATTCTTCTTAGCCACCCAGTTACTAGAATCCAGACTTTCACCAAGCGAAGAGGAAGAATGAGGTGAAGAAATAAGCGAAGAAGGTGAGGTGTCAACATGAGGATCAACATGGGGTTGATATGGTTTAGGCAGAGGAGAGCTTGGTTGAGAAATGGTTTGGATGTTCGAAACCACAGGGGTTGCAAAAAATCAAACTGGAAGACCAATGGTTAATCCCAGGAGGGACAACATTGCCATATATGGGAAATCGACATTCTCGAACAAAGGAAAAGGACCAGGATTCCCATTTGAGGGGATTCCTTGGTTGATGAACTCCGGAAATGTTTCCATTGGAAACAAACCTAAAGAAACACTAAGGAATATAAATTTAACCAGGAATATCTCGTGGGCAGTCATTTTTAGGACACTGAAAAAAAACTCTGCCTTTTCATATTTTAAGTAAAGAAATGAGAAAAAGGTGACTCTAGTTGCTTTCAGTTTGAACAAGTGTGAAAGGACAAGTGATCGATGATATTTTCACTTTTATAGAGTCACAAAAAGACCAAAATGACTACTCAAGTAATCTAAGCAAGAAAGTGTACCAAGTTTATGTGAACTGCAATATACACCTTGATGATCAAATGAAAGAGAAATGACCAAGGAATTAACGTACGTGCAGGAAGTCTCCCCGAATGCTGTGTTCAGTGTATCACGGTTACAGAGTGGCAGACTCGACTTCCTATAGATAAAGGTTTGAAACCTATGAGGGTCTCCATTTATATATGCGACAGTATGGGGAGCACAAGTCCATACTAGTGCTGTCTAATGCTAGATGGTGAATGACAACTACTAGGTTTAACGACACCGGAACACGTCACTAGCCTAGACCTCTAAAATATGTGCATTAGGTTTGAATACTTCCTTAGGTTGATTGAATTCATTTTAAGGTTGATCTTTGAATTAATGTTTCGATTTCAAGGCCTTATCGAATGTGATCTCAAATTCCTAAATGCATACTACATGCAAAAGAACATCATTTCCATTCAATGAATGCTAGCTAAGAGAAGGATATGAATCTATGACAAAGTAGCAATCAATGAAAACATAAGAAGAATTTCGCTAATGCATCTAATACAACCAAACACTAAAATGAAAACTCTTTCCTAGTTCGCTAAGAGCTAGTTATGCAAAAGAACTTTTCCATTTTCAAATTAAGCGAAAGAATGCAATTTTTGTTTTTTTAGATGAATGAAGCACACAATGCACTGTTACACTAAAATCAAAACAAGTACTAGTTTTGAGCACTACGAATGTAAAGATCTAAAACGAATAAATCAAATGCAATACAAATATAAAACACACTCAAAACAAGGATGCACTCTTCCAAGAAAAAGAAGGGCTTTCAAAACAATCCAACAAGCATTGTAATCTATGCTCAAAGTGACAAAATGGAGAGTCAAACGAAAACAAAAGTGATCATCCAATGAACCAAAGACATGAAGAATCGAGAGAAAGACAAATACAATCAGCTAGCGAATTGAAATGACAAAAATCAAAGTGACTAGAACTTAACTTAGAAGGCTCAGTGAGGAGAGGGCCGAACAAACAACAAAAGACACCTAGAAACCCTAGGGCTACAAACTCCAATAATAAGATAATGGACAAACAACTAAAAAGATAGAGACTACAAGGTCAAAAAAATCCCAATAGACCAATTGCAAGGTAAAAAATCAATCCAGAGCCAAGAACTACTGATAAAAAATCATCAAAAAGGTCAAATCAAACCCTATAGGATCTGGCGCGACTGTTAGGCTATAATCTGAGCCTAACAAGGGTTGGCGCACTTGTGACAAAAGAAATGTGTGCCAATCGCCAAGACTATTCGAGGGAAAACCGTGCCAAGCTAGAAAACCATGGGAAAAAATAAAATGACTGAGCAGAGGTCAGACTTGATACTCTAGAACTAAACAAGATGGTTTAAAATAGTCAGGCAAGTTAAGCAAAACAGAAAAATTATTAAACGACCAAAGTCAACTCGACAAGCCAAACGCTCAACAAAAAACGAGATGAAAAACACAAACTGTTCCCCAGTGGAGTCACCAACTTTTTGTGTAGGTAAATCCCCTCTGCGGATAGAGGTGATCCCTTTAGCCCTAGAGTGGGTCTAGCAACAAGAGGAAATACTAATGCATCGATTCCTAGTTAATGAATGAAACTAAGTCAGGATATATTTCCCTACCTTTGATCCAACACAGTTGTCGTAGCTGTGGCAGAAGTATCCTGATCTTCATCCCGACATGTCATGATCCTTCAGATATGGTATTCAGGTGCCTGAACAAAGATTAGAGAATGAAAGAACAATACGAAACAATGGTTGCATTCATAACTATCTAATTGTTCAAGGAGAATTAAACATATTGCGTAATATCAATCACATCAACACAAGACGAGAATCAAAACATTAGTCATGTATATATTAAGAGGAAGAAAGAGATTAAAACCAAATGATCCTTGACATCGTAGCCTCCTTCAGTGGGTCCAGTCAAAAGGCATCTCGAGCATTCGTCGGGGAATTTGGATGTGGTGAGGCAATAAGCCTAAGCTCTCTCTCGAAAAGGGTCTCTCTCTCTCCTCTATCTCACACCAGTTATATCAGACTGTTTCAGCTATTCTCCAAAATGTTCAACTATCCAAACCATTTAGCTAGCTGCATCTATGTGAGAGAGATGTATTTATAGAAGGAGAGGAGGAGGTTGGGATCCCTCAAATGGTTGAAGGGAGGCCTTATCCTTTGGGAGGTTTGCTCAAAAGTAGGGAACAAGAAGCCAAAGGAGGGTGCTCGATGTTATTAAGTTGAACCACCCATGCTAGCTCACTCACGAAGTTGTTGGCAATGGAAAATTCACTTTTGTATTTAAAAAAATTCCAAAAATAGCTCAACGCGGGGAGTCCACTGAGACAGAGCGCCAATGGGCGTGGGTTCCAGTGCTAATTTCCCTTATCGGCGTGAGGCCATAACTGCCTACCAGCGCCAACCCAAAATCATGTGCTTTTGATGGTCTGTTCCAGGAAAATTCAACGGAGGAAATTTTATTCTCGTGGCAAGGGATGCAATGACACTTCATATAAGTCACAGAAATGGTCCTCTAATGTGCGGGATGGGGATTGCAGGGATAGTTGAAAAATGTTGTGTAACACACATGCAATATTTTTTTACAGGGAAAATTAAGGTAGTTCCACCCGAAGGGAACACACCCCCTAACCAAAATAATCTGAGCCTAACCTCGAAGGCATCGAGGAGAATTGAACATGTGACCTCCCAATGGCAAGGTGCTTTAGAAATGGAACCTCGACCAATTGATCTAACCATAAGGGCTATAACACATGCAATTTTGTGCTTTCATACTTTTAATATATACATCTTTGGTGTTTTTCGATACTATTTGTGTGATCTATGTTCTTTCCTACTATGTATTGGTAGATATTATTTCATCTCGAGAGAATTAGATTTAATCTACTCATAAACTAGATTTCTTTCATGCTAAGAAATGTTGAGAAGGGTACATGTTGTTTTTTATGTGTGAATATATCTAATTGTAGAGTTTATATATGAAACTAAAATTTGCATCTTCCTTGATACATTAGGAAAATTTCTATGTGTAGGTACTATTATTCTCCTCACTTATTAATATTGAGAAAACTTATGAACTAGAATTAGTGGAATAAACCATAGTGGTTTATCACCTATCCATATCTAATCTTCATTAGATTAGTGAGATGAATCTCTTGTCTATAGGATAAATTATCTCAACACTTGGACCCAACTTCCATTTTATGTCGAATAATAAAGTTTCAAACAGACAAAGGAAGTGATCATAGAAGTAGAAAACTTAGAAACCTTTCATTTGAAAGAGGAAATATTTTGGATGAATGACTCACTAAACATCATAAATCAACATTGAAAGTCTTATAAATACAAATTTCCATACAAAAATGAGGTATGGTTGGAATAATTTAATAGGAGGCATCTTTCCCATGGTGATGTACTCACTCTAATGGGGGGTGTCTCTAGAAAATAAGTTCAAGTTAGACAAGAAGTTCATAGAAAAATACAAGATAGAAAAGGAAGTTGGAGATAAGGTATCAATATAAAAGGAAGGACTAGAGAAATAGGTTGAGGAACTAAGGCTTTAGTAGGCACAAGCTTAAGAGAAAATAAACAAGTGGCTTAAGTATTGAGGCTTTAGCAAGAAGAAGCAAGAAAAAGAGAAATTAAATAAAATTGGAGAAGTAGAGAGACAAAGAACAAAAGAATAAGAGAACATGAAACAAGAAGGGAAAATAATAGAAGATTAGGAATATAAGAAGAAAGAACGGAAGGAACAAGATATACACTTCATGGAAACTATCCCATTAGAAACTTCCATTGGAATTCTAGGAACCACCCTTATATCAAGAAATTTCACACTTGGAGAAGTTGGATTGGGTCAATCCACCCATTCCAAATCAAATATAGTGGCCATCTTGAATGCATTTTACTTTATTAGGTCTCTATATTACCAGTGTAATCCCTTATTGTTGTTAGTGTAGCCCCCTTATTGTTATTTTTGTACCCATGTAGCCCCCATATTGTTATTATTGTGCCCCATAAAAAGCCACTATTGTTATTGTTGTGCCGTTACATTATTATTGTTAGGTTGGCTAGGATTATATTGTGACCCCATGGAATCCTATATACAGAAAGGAGGTTTTGTCATTTGTATCATCCAATAATTGTTCGTTTATGTAATGTAAAGGAGGTTTCCCCCTCGAAGTGGCTGATTTCTAAGGCGTTGATCTCTCTTTTCTTCTATTTTTGGAGTTGGTTTCATAACATTTGGTATCAGAGCTTTGGATTCTAGGGTTTCGCTGCTTCAAACAGGACGTCATGGAACTTTCACTATAAATTTGTTTCTACGAAGGTTCAGAAGCTGGAAAAATACCCATTTGTGAAGAAAGCCTGAGGAAATTTGTGTAAAAATTTCAGATCTTTGTTCACAATATTTTCACACATATGATCTCTAGAAGTTAGGGTTTTTTTTAGGATCCCGAATTTCATCTCAAAGAGGTGACCTTGGGAAAACTGTCATAACTCTCTCTCTGAGCATCAGATTGGAATTATGTAAAAAGTGGCCGTAATCACACATACTATAGTTTCTTGTGTATCACTTTCAGAGTTGAATGATGAAATAATGACATGTGTCATGCCATACAATTTCACTCTGTTGGACATAAGGATATTTGTAAGGATTGATGTTTGGAGGAACACTTCCTAGAATCAAATGAATAGCATGATCATGATCACGAATAGGTGGGAGTCCTTTGGGATTTTCAAACACCTTGGAATGATTGTCCAAGGCTTTTTTGAGATCTGGAGAAATAGATTATTTTGATGTTGGAACTTCTAGTAAGAATAATTGTGTAATTACGCCTCATTGTTCATTCCTCAGAGGCTTTGAAGAAACTTCAAAAGAAGAGGATATACACTAGGAACCAACCCTAGAGAAAGAAGAAATGAGTCCGACCATATCTTGTAATGCATTGGGAGGAATTACCACTCCTCAAATTCTCGATATAGCAGGACATATCAAGAATAAAAAGGTGTGTATTTTTCTTCAAATTGCACAAGTCTTGTTTGAAAAATCAATTTTAAGTGATTCCAAGGGCATATTGAAGCATATATATTAGTATTGGGTTCTAAAATGCCCCCTAAAAATAATTCAACACCCATTTAGCCCTTAGAAGGCTCTACTATGACTCATGAAGAGGAGTAAGTGCAACAACGTTTGTTCTCGCAAAGAGCAAAAAAAAATGAAATGGAAGTTTTGAAGAATGACATGGAAGACATGGAAGAAAAAATGAAAGACAACATGGAAGACATGAAGAATGATCTAAAAGAAGACATGGAAGGTTTGAAGGAAGGCTGGAAAAATTTGATACAAGAAATGATTCCTAATGGAAAAAATATAGTAGTGGAAACTCATGATGAGAAAAAAATAAATGTTAATCATGATTTCATAAACTATAATGTTGGATTGAAGACCCACCATATTCCCAAGATCGATATGAGGAAGTTTGATGGCAAGGATATCGTAACATGGATACTACAGATGGAGAAATATTTTGATCTCAATAATGTGAAAAACACACAAAATGTACGCAACAACTTTATATTTAGAAGAAAATATATTTGTATGGTATCGATGAATTTTCTCCTGTAAGAAAATTGTCACTTTGTCAATTTTTACGGAGGAAATGATAGCACATTATGAGGATACTGAGAGAAAAATTGAATGTATGATTAAAGAAATGCTAGAGGCTAGTATAATTCAACCTAGTCAAAGTTATTTCTCTGCTCCAGTAGTATTGGTTCACAAGAAGGATGGATCATGGTGCATGTGTCAGGATTATAGGGAGCTCAATAAGATCACTATTAAAGATAAATTTCCCATTAATGTGATTCATGAATTATTGGATGAATTACATGGAGAAGTTTATTTTACCAAGTTGGATCTTCGTTCAGGATATCATCAAATTAGAATGAAGACTGAAGATATTCCGAAAACAACATTTTGAACTCACGAGGGTCATTATGAATTCTTGGTCATGCCTTTTTGCCTTACCAATGCACCTTATACATTTCAAGGGTTGATGAATTCCATTTTCAAACCCTTCCTTAGAAAAATTGTGTTAGTATTGTTTGATGATATACTAATCTACAATAGGTCTTGAAGGATCATGTTCAACATGTTGACATGGTGGTCAAACTATTGGAGGAGAAACAATTATAGGCAAAAACATCCAAATGTTTCTTTGGAGTATAATATGTGGAATATCTGGGTCATATTGTATCTCAGGAGGGTGTTAAGGTAGACCCTAACAAAATTAAAGCCATTAAGGAATGGAAATTCCCCACAACCATAAAGAAGTTGCGAGGATTTCTCGGGTTAACAGGGTATTTTCGCAAGTTTTTTAATAATTATGGGATAATAACAACACCTCTAACAAAATTATTGAAGAAATATGAATTTTCATGGACTCTTGAAGCAACTAAGGCCTTTGAACATATTAAAGAGGCAATGTGCCTAGCACTGGTCTTAGCTACGACATACTTCACAAAATCCTTTATTGTGGAATGTGATGCCTCAAGAAATGGAATTGGTCCTATTTTAATGCAAGAAGGAAGACCCATTGCTTTTGAAAGGTGTCCAATCAAAGGAAAGTATTTACAGAAAGTTATTTATGAGAAGGAAATGTTGGAAATAATACATGCACTAAAGAAATGATGACCTTACCTAATGAGAAGACACTTCAAGGTAAAAACTGATCATGATAGTCTTAAATAATTTTTGGAACAAAGACTATCTTCAGAAGAGAAGAAAAAAAGGGTCACAAAGATGTTGGGTTATGACTTTGAAATCATCTACAAAAAAGGGAAGCTAAATGTTGTTGCAGATGAACTCTCAAGAAAGGATGAAGAGGTGGAAGAATTTATTTGTGCCATTTCTATTATCCAACCAGATTGGATAACCGAAGCAAGGGATGAATGGAAGAATGATGAAGAAGTGTGGAGACTCATTCAAAAGTTGCAGCAAGATAATATTACATCTGATACATTTAGTTGAAAAATGATTCCTTATGGGACAAAGATTGCTTATATCTTTGTAAGAATTCCCAACTAAAACAAAATATTCTTTTGGAATTACACAACCCTCCCTTAGGAGGACAATCCTGATTTTTAAAAACTTACCACAGGGTGAAGAAAGATTTTTTTTGGGATGGCCTTAAATATGATATTCAAAAGATTGTGGCAGAATGTTTTGTTTTCTAGAAAAATAAAGTTGAGACAATTAAGACCCTAGGTCTTCTACAACCTTTATCCATTCCAAGTCAACATTGGGAGGAGGTTTCAATGGATTTTATCATGGGTTTACCTAAGTCCAAAGGAAAGAGTTTCATCATGGTGGTAGTTTATAGACTTACCAAGTATGCACACTTTTGTGCATTTTCTCATCCATTTAAAGAAAGTACTATTTCTACTGCATTTATGGTAACAATTAAAAAACTACATGGAAACTCAAATATTATTATAAGCGACAGAGATCCCATTTTTACTGGAATTTTTTGGATGGAATTATTTTCTTGTTTGGGTACTCAACTAGCTCATAGATCATCTTATCATCCTCAATCTGATGGGAAAAGTGAGATAGTGAGCAAAGGTTTGGAAGGATATCTTCGTTGTTTTGTATATTATAAACTAGGAGACTGGGTATTTTTACGACTACAAACATACAAAAAAATGTCCCTCAAGCAAGCTAATAATGATAATAAATTATCACCAAATTATTATGGTCCTTACAATGTGTTGCAAAATATTGGTACTATGGCATACAAATTGGAGCTTCCTGCTTCATCTCGAGTGCACCCAGTTTTCCATGTTTCACACTTAAAGAAGGTTATAGGTGACAAAATTTGAATTCAAACAATATTGCCAAAGTTTGATGAGGAAGGAAAACTCATATTGGAACCTGAAGAAGTCATGGAAACAAGAACTCGACAGCTCCGAAATCGATCAATTTAAGAGTATCTCATCAAGTGGAAGAACTTACCCTCTGAAGATTCCACATGGGAGGATGAGAATTTTATATAGAAGCATCCAGAGCTACTCAAGCATTGAGGGCAACACTTTTTTGAAGGAGAGGGGCATGCTAGGTCCTTATATTACTAGTGTAGTCCCTTATTGTTGTTAGTGTAGCCCCCTTATTGTTATTTTTGTACTCGTGTATCCCCCATATTGTTATTATTGTGCCCCATAAAAAGCCACTATTGTTATTATTGTGCCCTTACATTATTATTGTTAGGGCGGCTAGGAGTATATTGTGACCCCATGGACTCCTATATATAGAAAGGAGGTTTTGTCATTTTGTCATCCAAGAAGTGTTCATTTTTGTAATGTAAAGGAGGTTTCCCCCTTGAAGTGGCTGATTTCTAAGGCACCCATCTCTCTTTTCTTCTATTTTTGGAGCTGGTTTCATAGCAGACCTTGATAAGGAAAGGAGGGAAATCATCAGATATTCCCAATTAACGTTGAGATTATGAAGAGTGCCAATACTTATGGTAACTATAGAGACCCCACTTGTAATGGAGATTAGAAGTCATCCTATAGCCATGGACATAGTTGGAGTGGCATTCTCAACAGCTTCAGAGAAAATATCTGAAAAAAGGTACATGAAATTTGTAATATCCCAATGTGATTTTTTTTCCTTAGGGTTATTATTTGCAACTATTATTTTAGAATATTACAACAAAAATACACATTTTAAAATGCATGTAGCAATAAATATCATTGAAAAATATAACATATTTCCCATAATAATATGTTTTTTCAACTAAACACAATAACACCAAAATCCATTCGTATGATTTTGCATACAAGGTAGAAATTCAGTAGGGAATCATGCTGATTGTAAATAACACTATGTAATTCTATGACTACTAGAATAGAGGTATAACTACTGCTTATTTTCACTTATTTCCAACTGTTGATTACGTAATATCCTTTATTGATTGGTATGGTTCTAGGGATGAACCCAAATTATGCAATATGTTGTTCTCAATAGTCTTAGATTTGGCTCTATGACCCTCAACCTTGCGGCCCTGCAACTATTGGTATCTTGGCCTTCGGTCCAGATCACTTTTCTGTACCTTAAAACATTGATGTCAACCTCACACTGAGATTTTGAACCTCCATCAAACAAATTTCTTGAACTAGGTTAGGCTATGTTGGACTCAGAAGGGACTTTCCGCTTGACCAACACTCTGACAACCACAAAATGTCACCTAGGTAGCCTTTTCTACTTGGGAAGAGAGAAACAAAATGGCCATAATGAAAAAATATCCCTTTATACCTTGAATAAACTCATTTAATAGTGAATACACTTAACCTTATTCTTTCCTACCAGAAAAAAATTTGAGCTACTTTAAGAGAATATGCTTTTATAGAACAAGAAAAAGGTGTCTAGGTAGGGTGGGATCAACTCCATTGAAACTAGATGGGGGGATTATATAGGGTGGGATCACCTCCACCAAAAATAATTAAGAAGAAGGGGTCTTAAAACCCTCAAATCCTCAGGCTCAAGAAAATAAAATATATTCCAATCCAAATTGATGATAAAAAATGATTCTAACTCTCCCTTGTTTATAGGTTTCCTCATGGGGTTTCTCAAATCTAGGGGTTGCAAGTGCAACCCCCAATTTTGGATTTTTGCACTAGCTACCACAAAATTTACCTAATATTTCCTCAAACATTAGATAACTAGGTTTTCCCCTTTATCAGTAAATATACTATATGAGGTTGGATATGATACTGCATCCTTCCATGGGAAATTAATCAATAGGGGACAGTATAGTCCCCCCTTCTCGACATTTTCCTAAAGCAATTGCAAGTCCAATGTTATTGCATGTTTGTTTATTCAAATTTTAAGAATAAAATACTTCCTTTAGTCCTTATTGCTACCATATCAACAACCCCTTTTTCTTCCTGAAACCCAATAATAATATTTATAGTTAATGATTTCATCATGCAATAATTGTTTCTTATACCTTCCAAATCATAGGTGAGTTATGGGTGAAAATTATAGTTGTGTGTTACTACTGAAGTAAGTAAGTTCCATTTCAGTCGAAGTTTCTACTCTCAACATAGTATTAGTCTTTAATAAATTTAGAAAATGGTTGTAGGAAGTTGATATCCCTTTTGGTGGTAATAAAATTACAATAACCTCCACAAGTTTTTCATATTTTCCAATGTATTCACTTCATTAAGAGGGGAACCCTTTCCATCTTTTAAAGTGTTGTCTTCTATGCATGGTTAGTCATTTAATAACCTCTTCCTTGTGCAAGTGAAAGGCCCATTAACCTAAGAGGGATCGATGACAATACAACTCCATGAAACTTTGCAAACACTTGACCATTGTAAGAATGATTTGGTAGCCTTTAATGTAGTCATGGCATCTTTCCCACTTTGAACTAAAATGAAAAACACTTCTAGCTCTCCTTTTTGTAACTTATGTTAGCCTAATATATTTTTTAAGCACACAAGACTATAGAAACATTGTAGTTGTTGAGTGTAGCAAAAAATTTATACAAAATTTGGTACTTAGCTCAACTGCATGAGGACCTATTGGAAAATTAGGAGGGTTAGCTTCATAATCCTATAAAAAACTTTTTCTACCAAAATTTTCAAGCCATGATGTTATAAAACCAGCTCCAAAAATAGAAGAAAGAGAGATCAACGCCTTAGAAATAAGCCACTTCGAGGGGGAAACCTCCTTTACATTACATAAATGAATAATTCTTGGATGATACAAATGAAAAAACCTCCTTTCTATATATAGGAGTCCATGGGGTCACAATATAATCCTAGCCGACCTAACAGTAATAATGTAAGGGCACAATATTTACAATATGGGGGTTACAGGGCTACAATAATAACAATAAGGGGGCTACACTAACAACAATAAGGGACTACACTAGTAATATAGGGACCTAACATGCCCCTCTCCGTAAAAAAAGTGTTGTGCTCAATGCTTGAGTATCTCTGGATGCTTCTATATAAAATTCTCATCCTCCCATGTAGAATCTTCAGTGGGTAAGTTCTTCCACTTGATGAGATACTCTGAAATTGATCGATTTCGTAGCTGTTGAGTTCTTGTTTTCTTTACTTCTTCAGGTTCCAATATGATTTTTCCTTATACATAAAATTCTAGCAATATTGTTTGAATTGGAAGTTTGTCACTTATAACCTTCTTTAAGCATGAAACATGGAAAACTGGATGCACTCGAGATGAAGCAGGAAGCACCAATTTTTATGCCATAGTACTAATCTGTTGCAACACCTTGTAAGGACCATAGTACTTTGGTGATAATTTATTATCTGTCTTAACTTGCTTGAGGGACATTTGTTTATATGGTTGTAGCCGTAAAAATACCCAGTATCTTACATCAAAACTTCTCTCGCTGCAATCTTGATCTGCCTGTTGTTTCATTCGATTTTGTGCCAAATTTAGGTTATCCTTTAAGAGTTGGAGAACTTTTTGTTGATTCTTGATGTGATCTTCTTCTACTTGAACCTTAGAATTTTCTCTTAAAGATGATGTGATGGAAAGTGGATGATGTCCGTAAAGTTCCATAAATGGGGTCATTTTTGCTGCAGTATGGAAGGAAGTGTTATACCACCATTAAGCCAAAGGTAACCACTTGACCCATTATGTTTGTTTATTAGATGCAAAACAACGAAGATATCCTTCCAATTTTTTTTTCACTATCTTAGTTTTCTCATCGGATTGAGGATGATAAGATGAGCTATGAGCTAGTTGAGTACCCAAACAAAAAAATAATTCCATCCAGAAATTTACATTAAAAATGGGATCTTTGTATCTTACAATAATCTTTAGGTTTCCATGTAGCTTTTGAATTATTTCCATAAATGCAATAGCAACTATACTTGCTTTAAATGGATGAGAAAATGCACAAAAGTGTACATGCTTGGTAAGTCTATGAACTGCCACCATGATGACACCCTTTCCTTTGGACTTAGGTAAACCTGTGATAAAATCAATTGAAATATCCTCCCAACGTTGATTTAGAATGGATAAAGGTTTTAGAAGACCCGAGGTCTTAATTGTATCAAATTTATTTTGCTGGAAAACCAAACATTCCGCCACAAACTTTTGAATATCAGATTTAAGGACATCCCAAAAAAATTCTTTCTTCACCCTGTGGTAAGTTTTTAAAAATCCTAAGTGTCCTCCTAAGGGAGAAGTGTGCAATTCCAAAAGAATATTTTGTTTCATAAGATATAAGCGATCTTTGTACCATAAGGAATCATTTTTCCAACTAAATGTATCATATGTACTAGGATCTTGCTGCAACATTTGAATGAGTGTCCACACTTCTTCGTCCTTTTTCCATTCATCCATTGCTTCGGTTATCCAATTTGGTTGGATAATAGAAATGGCACAAACCAATGCTTCCACTTCTTCATCCTTTCTTGAGAGTGCATCTGCAACAACATTTAGTTTCCATTTTTTGTAGATGATTGCAAAGTCATAACCCAACATATTTGTGACCCATTTTTGCTGCTCTTCTGAAGATAGTCTTTGTTCCAAAAAGTATTTAAGACTATCATGATTAGTGTTTACCTTAAAGTGTCTTCCCACTAGTTAAGGTCGCCATTTATTTAGTTCATGTAGTATTTCCAAGATTTCCTTCTCATAAATAGCTTTCTGTAAATACTTTCCGTTGATTGGACAACTTTCAAAAGCAATGGGTCTTCCTTCTTGCATTAAAACAACATCAATTCCATTTCTTGAGGCATCACATTCCACAATAAAGGTTTTTGTGAAGTATGGTGTAGCTAAGATCAATGCTAGGCACATTGCCTCTTTAAGATGTTCAAAGACCTTAGTTGCTTCAAGAGTCCATGAAAATGCATCTTTCTTCAATAATGTTGTTAGAGGTGTTGCTATTCTCCCATAATTCTTAACAAACTTGCGATAATACCTTGTTAACCCGAGAAATACTCGCAACTTCTTTATGGTTGTGGGGACTTTCCATTCCTTAATGGATTTAATTTTGTTAGGGTCTACCTTGACACCCTTGTGAGATACAATATGACCCAGATATTCCACCTCTTGTACCCCAAAGAAAAAATTGGAGGTTTTTTCATATAATTGTTTCTCCTCCAATATTTTGAGCACCCTGTCAACATGTTGATCATGATCCTTCCAAGACCTATTGTAGATTAATATATCATCAAAAAATACTAACACAAATTTTCTAAGGAAGGGTTTGAAAATGGAATTCATCAACCCTTGAAATGTAGAAGGTGCATTGGTAGGGCAAAAAGGCATGAGAAACAATTCATAATGACGCTCATGAGTTCGAAATGTTGCTTTCAGAATATCTTTAGTCTTCATTCTAATTTGATGATATCCTGAATGAAGATCCAACTTGGTATAATAAATTGCTCCATGTAATTCATCCAATAATTCATCAATCACAGGAATGTGAAATTTATCTTTAATAGTGAGCTTATTGAGCTCCCTATAATCTGGACACATGTGCCATGATCCATCCTTCTTGTGCACCAGTACTACGGGAGTAGAGAAATAACTTTGACTTGGTTGAATTATACCAACCTCTAAAATTTCCGCAATCATACATTCAATTTCGCTATTTTGGACATAAGGATATCTGTAAGGCCTGATGTTTGGAGGAAAAAATCCTGGAATAAAATGAATAGCATGATCATGATCATGAATAGGTGGGAGTCCTTTGGGAGTTTCAAACACCTTGGAATTATTGTCCAACACTTTTTGGAGATATGGAGCAATATATGATTTTGATGTTGGGACTTCTAGTGAGCATAATTGTGCAATTACGCCTCGTTGTTCTTTCTTCAGAAGTTTTTTCATGACATTAGAGCTTATTTTCTTTCCCGGATTCTCTGTGATACCCATAATTCAACTTCCTTTCCTTCCAAAAAAATATTCAAGAAAAGTTCTTGAAAATTAAAAGCTACCATTCCCAAATATTGTAACCATTGTAGTCCAATGCTTTCCATTCCAATGGGAAGTGTTGATGTTTTACTAGGAGTAAAACATCAACACTTCCCATTGGAATGAAAAGAATTGGAATAGTCTATAAATATTCCCCCATGGTTAGCTTGATATTGTGGCATTTTCCAGAGAAAGTTATAGTTCCTCCATTTGCAACCATCACCTGAAATTCTGGTGCTGGGTATAGGAAGCAATTGAATTCCTTGGCTACCTTACAATGAATAAAATTATGGGTACTACCTGAGTCAATCCACATTGTTACCTTTTTATTCTTGATATTTCCTTTTATATTGAGAGTTTGAGGAGTGGTAATTCCTTCCAATGCATTACAGGATATGGTCGAACTCATTTCTTCTTTCTCTAGGGTTGGTTCCTAGTGTATATACTCTTCTTTTAAAGTTTCTTATTCATTTTCTTCCTCCTCTTCACAATATATGTAAATTAATTTCTTCTCATCACTCTTATGAACATTAGTGTATTTTCTATCACAACTGTAGCAAATCCCTTTTTCTCTTTTTTCTTGCAATTTTTGTGGTGTCAACCTTGTAGGTTGTGTAAGTCTAGGAGTAGCAACACTTCCATCTTTATATATGTGAGTGGTAGGCTTCCTTGTCGCCATAATTTTACATTCATTTTTTATTGCCAACTTGAATGCCTTCTCCAATGAATCAAGTTTCGAAAGGCGAACCTCATGTTGGATGTTATCCTTTAAAGTATCTATGAAGAAATCAATCATGTGTTCCTTTGGAATATCAACTACCCTTATGTTCAATTTTTGGAAGTCCTCAATGTGCTCCAAAACTGAACCCTTTTGTTTGAGATTTATCAACTGGATAAAGAAGGAATTTCTCTTTGTATCTTCATAATGTGCTATCATTTCCTTCTTAAAAATTGACCAAGTGATAATTTTTTTACGGGAGAAAAGCCATCGAGACCATACAAATGTATTTTGTTCTAAATATAAAGTTGCAAGGCGTACCTTTTGTGTGTTTTGCACATTATTGAGATCAAAATATTGCTCCATCTGTAGTATCCATGTTTCGAGATCTTTGCCATCAAACTTCCTCATATCGATGTTTGGAATATGGCAGGTCTTTAATCCAAAATAGAGTTTATGAAATCACGATTAACATTTATTTTGTTCTTATCATGAGTTTCTTCTACTATATTTTCGACATTAGGAATAATTTCTTGTATCAACTTTGTCAAACCTTCCTTTAAACCTTAAATGTATAATTTTTATATCATTCTTCATGTCTTCCATTTTTTCTTCCACGTCTTACATGACATTCTTCAAACCATCCATCATAGCTTCCACATCTTTCTTCAAAACTTCCAATTAATTTTTTGTTGCTCTTTGCGAGAGCGAAATTTGGTGCACTTGCTCTTGTAATTTTGATATATCATGTTGCACTTCTTCCTCTTCATGAGTCATAGTAGAGTATTATGAGGGCTTAATGGGTGTTGAATTATTTTTATGGGGAATTTTAGAACCCAATACTGATATCTATGCTTCAATATGCCCTTGGAATCACTTCAAACGGATTTTCAAACAAGACTTATGCAATTTGAAAAAAATAGACACTTTTTTCTTGCTTTTGAGGAGCTTGATATTGAAAGTGAATTATCTATGTGATTTCAGATCTTCAATATCTGAAATTCGGTCCTGCAATATCCCTATGAATCTTATTTCGAATGCCACAAGTCTGAAATAATTTGGATTCTTCAAGACAAAGTTATGCCCAATCTCCCACAATGACCTAATTATCGACTAGTTTAGTAGAGTGAACTTGTACGACGTGCCACATGTCAATGTTTCCTCATTCGACTATGAAATTGATATACATGAAACTTAAGTCTATGTGATTTCAGCCAATTTTTATATAATTTCAATCTGATGCATAGAGAGAGAGTTATGACGATTTTCCCAAGGTCACCTCTTTTAGATGAAATTCGGGAGCCTACAAAAAACATAACTTCCACAAATCATATCTCCGAAAATATTGTGAACGAAGATCTGAAATTTTTACATGATATTCCTTAGGACTTACTCGAAATGGTTTTTTTTTTTAGTGTCTGAACCCTTGTAGAAAAAAGGTTATAGCAAAAATTCCACGATGACCTGTTTGAAGTAGCGAAACCCTAGAATCCAAAGCTCTAATACCAAATGTTATGAAACCAACTCAAAAAATAGAAGAAAATAGAGATCAACACCTTAGAAATAAGCCACTTCGAGGGGGAAACCTCATTTACATTACATAAATGAAAAATTCTTGGATGATACAAATGAAAAAACCTCCTTTCTATATATAGGAGTCCATGGGGTCACAATATAATCCTAGCTGACCTAACAATAATAATGTAAGGGCACAAAAATAACAAGTTGGGAGTTACAAGGGTACACCAATAACAATAAGGGGGCTACACTAACAATAATAAGGGAATACACTAGTAATATAGGGACCTAACATGTGACTTAAGATAGAAAATTTGTGTAGATAAAACTTCACATTTATGCCAATTTTTGTTGCCACATACCTCTTTCCATGATTTTTATGGTGCTTATTAGAACCAATATGTATTTTTCTCCCATATTATAATTCTATTATGAACTTTAGGATAATTTTTTGTTGCAATCAGATTTTATTTTTCAAATATCTATTCCATATTTGTGAAATCCCTATCTTGTGGGTAAGATTCCATTGTGACTTCATTTTGTTTGCTAGGTGTGGTCCTAAAGAGGTTTTCCCTGAGTGTAGATATGGAAACAAAATATAACCGATCCTCATAGAAGATGATCTCATCTTCTACCTTTTACCTATCTTCATGGATGAGTGCATCCAACAATTCATAGGAAAATTGATTTTTTGAGTACTCGACTAAAATGTGGGTTCTCTAATTTCTCAAGAATGTGCTTATTTCATGCTCAACATCCTCTTTTCATTTTGGATCATAAGGTTGAAAAATGTTGCTTAAATATTTTTTCAAATATTTTGCATCTGTTTTAATGTTTCCTTCTTTATGTGAGCTCTCTTGGATAACTTCTACAAATCATATATCTTGAAACACATCATTCCTATATATTTTAGGTTCAACATTTCCGATATCTGTGGGATCCTCTTCTATACACTTACTCTTTCTTGGAAGTGATGTGGGAATCCTTTTATCCTAAAAACTAGAATCTCTTATACCATAGTAACTATAGTTGACATATTATGCTTCTAGTTTCCCTACTATACCTTCATCCCAAAAACAAGAATATTTGTCTATATGTATTTTCCAACTTCATATTGAGAGTCATCAGCATCACAATTATAATCAACATCACTAGTAATTGAAAAAAATTCATCCATTGAATCCCATGTTCCTTTAGACTTCCTAATGATAGATGAAATAACATTCAACTTGCAGATACTATGATAAAAAATGACAGAGGACTCAATATTGCAGTCCCTTTTATTAACAATTATAGGGGCACCCACCTTAGAGACACTTTCTTGAATTGCTTGAGTATAAAGAACCTTACCATAAATTTAAATATATAACGCATGGAAAACACCCTTGAAAACATTAAAATCAAACCTAATAAGATTTCCAACTGTAGGAATACTGTTATCAAATTCCATGGGTTCTCTACCCATGTCCACACTTTCATCCTTTGGTCCTAGCTCATCATCATTGCAGAAATTATTGACAGTCATAGTCACACCAACATTGTGAAACCCTATTAGATTATAATCCAACATTCATATACCATCATCAAATGCAAAGGTAGGAGAAAAAACCTTGTAGTAATTTTCATCAAATGGGAAAGTGGAATGAATCAGTTTAGTATTAGCCATTTCAAGAGAAGGAGAAGACACCTCAACATGTGGTCCATTGTCAATAGTGTTAGGTTGTAGTTGCTACATCCCTCCCTCCAAAATTTTTGCTTGTGACTTGATTTTGGATCCTACCTCCTATCCAAAAGGACCAACATTTCACTGTTGTCAAGTATTACGCTTGATTCTGAAGACTTATCTTTGCATGCAATGATTGTGATGACTTGATTTGACCTTAACTGAGCATTCTAAACACAAGCCGTCTCCTGTCCTAATCTTGCATCTACTACCAATATTCCCTCTTGGAACTGTGAAATCCACTATGTCTGGAAAATGTGCTAGGAATTGAGGATCAAAACAGAGCAATCCTTGAAGACAAACAACCCTCGAGCATATAAATTGTGCCGAGCCTCTTCCTCCAGTCAGAAATTGCACAATTCACTTAGGGAATAAACTGCACAATCCCTTGTTGCTGGGAATTACATAGTCCCTTCTGCCAGTGTGAATGGGAAGTTTCCTAGTAAAAGCTAAGTTTTCATCCCTATAAAATAGGGACTGCATGATTAATGTTCGACAAGTGGCACTAAGTTGCTAATTTTGGTCTTAAGACAAGTGCCACTTTTTCCTTGATTTTAGGCATGCACATCATAAACTTTAACCCATATATATATATATATATATATATATATATATATATATATATATATATATATATATATATATATATATATATATATATATATATATATATATATATGTATATATATATATATATATATATACATACATATATATATATATATATATATGTATGTATATATATGTATATATATATTATATATATAGATAGATACATACATACATAGATATATATATATATATATATATATATATTATTAGATATATATATATATATATATATATATATATATATATATATATATATATATATATATATATATATATATATATATATATATATATATATATATATATATATGCCTCTAGAGATCATTTTCACATTCAATCTTGGAGCTCTATCCTTCCCAACAAGATCAAGGAGATTTTGATTGAGTTTGTAGTGCTTTTCCGGGTAAGTTTTGCATTTGTCTCTTTTTGTCACTTTTTATGTTGCTTTTGTCACTTTTGTTTCGATGAGTGCTATTTTGGCTATTTATTTTCATGGTAGATGACGATTTAAATATTATTAGCTTATAAAATTTTTGGTTTGGTCCATTGTTCACATTTTCTAACCGTCACATCAACTTCTTTCTCTTTTTGTAATATTCCTAATTAGCTGATAGCTAATTAATAATATTAAATTTTTCCAATTTTGTTTTCTTAAGTTTAGTAGGTGAATAAAAGGGTAAAGGGACCCATAAACCCAACAGTTTGAATAAAACCTCTTTTCCAGAGCTAGTGTGAACAACACAACATCTTGTGGGGCCAAGAGGCCAAGAATATAATGAAACATGTGTGAATGCCAAGGGGCCAAGTGATAACACAGTTAATGAGTGGACCCAATGTTGTTGGGGTTTCACAAGAATAAGAAGAGGGTGAGCACAACCATGGAAATAATTCTTGATTATTATGATTTTTTTGTCTTTACGACTTCAACATGCTTGAGCTGTTTAGTTGAGTGTGCAATGTTGTTTAACACATAGGTGTCTCTAAGCGGAGATCCCAACCTCATCCTCGGGGGACTTCGAGTGCCCACTCAGGAGAGGAGTTTTTGAAGGGACTTCATTAAGGATTTTCACGAAGCTTCAGAAGAGGATTCCCACTATCCGTTGTGAGCTGATTTTATTATCCATCATCAGGCCACTTGCAGCTCCTCTATAGCAGCGCAGTCACTCAGTGACTTACACAGTCCACCAACAGAGAGATCCTGAAGAGGGTGAAATTCCATAGCATTACCGCTTGGAATCTAGTGAATGGATCAGCCCTTCAATAGTTGAGCTTTGGGGAGTAGTTCGAGACATTTTATCTTTTATTTCAACCCATAGCTGTGCATACCCAACATAATTCAAATTAGAAGAGGGCCAAGCATATAGGAAAATTTTTGAAGATTGGAGTTTGGGGGAATTTTTTTTGGGTTTTTCTGAGTAGAGTCCGTGGTTAAAATCCCTGAATTTTCTGAGCAGCAGATCAACCCATTTATGCAGTCCCTACTCAGCCAGCAACTATAGGAGCTAGGCAAAAAAGGGTATATTTGAAATTTGGAATTATAGAAAACCATTTCTGGGTTTTTCTGGGTTTTAGGCAAGCATCACCTTCCCAAATTCCTAGAATTTTATGAGAAGTGGAAGTAGCCCAACCATCAATCCGAAGTTGGCCAGCTGCAACATTTCCAGCAGGGCAGCGTAGAGGAAGAGTCCAACTGCAACAACAGTAGAGTAGTGTTTTAGTGTGTAAACCTGAGGGCCAGTTCAATGATATTTAGCCAGTTAGAGTGATATCTATTTTTGACACTGTTGTATTTGTTTTTCACCTCCAGATTTAATAAAATGGCTCAATAGGTTTTGGCTCTTTACTGGCGTTTTTAATTTGTTTTCCATATTGCTGTAATTTTAGTCTATTATTGCTTGTATTACTGTCATTTTTATATTTGGGATATTACAGTTGTATCAGATCATAATCTTGGCCCTGCTTGTGGGAAACCATTCATTCTATGACAAGACAAGAATAAAGGGAAGGCACCAATGGAAATAGAGAATGGAAAGAAGGAGTTTGGTAGCCTCCTCCTCAAATTAGTATAGGAGCTCTCTAGGGAAATAAAGGAGATGAGAGTAGATAGATAGAGGAAAATCCTGCAGGAGTTTCAGAATGGAGAAGGATCAGGTACTTCTCACCATTTGTCTGAGCAATCAATGGTGCCACAAACCTCACAAAATTTCACCATGCCCACTTTGTTAGCAGTTGGGATAGGAGGACCTCAGGAGCAGGAGGATCTCGGTGATTATTTTGTGGAGTACCAATCTCATACGTAGTCTTTCAGAGATCATCTAACTTTCTGGGAATTTTTCCAACTGAAGGATAACTGTAGATCCTGCAGCCAGAACCGAGGAAGGGGGTATAACACACATCACTCATAGTTACAACGTATCATTGGGAGGATACCTTTTTCCAAGTATGATGGGTCCACCGAGTGCATGAATCGGGATCAGGTGGAAAGGTTGGATACCTCTTTCCACCTTAACTGAGTAATAGAGGGGGCAGTCATCAGAATGGCTGACTCGCACTTGGAGTTTGAGGGCACACAGTATAATGGGGAGCATGTGGATATATCTAGTGTGATGTGGGAGTCACCCTTGTTGGAGATCCATTTGGTAGCTCCTGTTGATGCCTTAGTGGAGAGAATATAGAATAAACTCATAGTGCCATCTATTGATGAGGTGCCACCCATGGATGAGGTGTCGCCCATTATTCAGGGATCCATTGATGAGGTGTTCAGGGCCATGTCAGAGTTTCCAGGTGATAGTAGCACACAAGAGGTTGATGAAGTGTCGGGTGACATATCCACCATTGATGAGGACTCGATAGGTACAAAGGCATCTAGATCTATGATAGAGTTTCCAGATGATAGCTACCTATCGTTGATTGTTGATGATGCTATGCATAATGAGTTATATTTGGAGGTATAGTTAGTGGTTCATGTTGAGCCCATGGTGGAGGGTGATGAGCAGCCATACTTAGAGTTGGCCATCGATGAGGAGCAATTAGATGCATCAATAGTCAATAAATATGTCATACTTTTAGATGGAAGTCCCCTTCAGGAATACGTTGATGGGGCTTGCGGCATTATTGGGTCACCTCTGCATGCTAGAGAGAGAGAGGTTGTGTTACCTAGGAAGATTACATGGATTGGCCAGACTAGCGAGATGGGGCGACACAAGTTGCATAGGGAACAACACTCGCGGGATGGAGGACCTGTTTTGCATATCGTTTTTCGTGCATTCGATCCCTCTCTCGAGGTTGGATGGAAAGATATTATGAGTTGGTACCCGGTGGAGTGGGCTAGGTTGATGGAGTCGGTTATATGCCAGAGTGAGAGTTAGCAGGCATGCTCAGGCATCGAGGATACTGGGGCCCTAGGCTGGCATTGGGATCTAGGTGAGAATACCTACCATTTGACATATACACAATTTCACTATGGCATTGGTGGTATTGTTGACCCAACAATCAAGTGCACACATTTCCTAGGGAGGTTTCAGTTAACATAAGTGGCTATTCAGTTTGCAAGGGAACTCCATGGGTCATCGGGTTATGTTGTATATGCATGGGGTCACGAGATAATCATCACACTTTGGCAGGATATTATTGGAGGAGGTGGCATTTTTCGGCCACTAGATAGTGCATTGTATGGGGTCCATGATTCTCCACAACTATGTGGGGCAGAGAGGACATGGAGGAGCATAGAAATAGTGGCATCGCTACTGGTACATAGGTACATTGGCTTCTTGGGTCCCTCTAGAAGGATTTGAAGGGGAGATCCATTCATCGGAGGGTATGATGATGCGAAGGTAGAGGTGACGATGACATTCGGGTGTAGACTAACGCATATTGTCTCAGCTTTTGGCCATCACATCCAGGGATGGGTAGGAGCATACAGTAATGAGTAGGGGCATATAGAGGAGTACATAGATGCATGGTTTTTTGTTGTAGCATGTTGGGGTGAATTTTGGAGTAGGAGGAGAGAATCCCATCATACTGAGTACACGCAGGGAGTGCCAATTACAGTGACACAGGTAGGATACAAGATGATACAGGATCATCAAGCAGTGGTACGTGGTATCCCATGGTGTATAGGGATAGGCCGCATGGCACATTGGCATGTCATTGAGTATAGGGAAACTTAGTTGTATGCAGTGGCACATGGTAGCATTATTCCTGATTGCATGTGAGGAGTTGGGCCACTTAGGTGTACCTAGGAAGATGAGGATGTGTAGATCACATCGTGGTGGATGCACTAGCAAAGAGGTGGATGCACACGCACATATGGGATGCCCTATGGTACATGGTGGCATTGGCATCCAATGGTGCATGGAGTTGTTCCATGGAGTTCAGTGCTATGCAGAGGAGTGTAGGGGAACATATTTGAGTGCAACAGAGGATGATGATGCACCAAAGGTGGTTGCAGTGTTTTTGGTAGAGAGTTCCCTGGACGAGGAGATCAGGCACACTATTGGGTTTGGAACACTCATATTTGGAGAGCGAGTTGACCACAAAACTAATTATGAGCTTCTATTTATCACTTTCCAGCATTGCACACTGACACGAGGGAATTGGATATCATCTCTTGATGCTCACATCACGAGAAAAAAGACCCAGGAGGATGGTATGCGATAGTTGGTTGATGGGACACTTTGTATTGTGATGAGAAGGATCAGGACAAAGAGTGACTCATATCACTCTTGGTTTGACATATGGAGGATCACTGAGGCTTACGTCACATGGAATGGCCAATTTTCCTTGTTACTACTCCAGACCAATGTTGACAGTCGATGGACAGACATTTATATCACGGAGATGTTAGGGAAATATGACCTTGGGCTTCATATATTTTTCTCCATTAGGTTCAAGGAGAGGAGGATACAGTCTTTTGATGATGGGAAATATGTCATAGTTAGAGTGGTGCAGCGTCATCATGGTGGCACCCTTCTGAGACTGGCATGGGATTCGAGCATCATTGTATTTCACGGTTCAACTAACCTTAGGGGTTATTTGGTTCCTATAGGGGAATATCATTTAGTTCTTGCAGTGGGTTTTAGTGATTCTTTGTTGGCATGGGGGACTTCACCGACATGGAGTGATGATCAGCAAGGGGAGTTCAATGGAAGCTCGTGCAGGGAAGGATTTATTTCTGCAGGAATCAGATTTTATCTTCAGGTTCCCACCCTTGGAGTCAATGAGATGGATGACTTTGTCGAGAAGTTGCACGTGGAGACATATAGTACTTTATATGATTATGATTCTCTATTTACTAGTGGTATGCAGAAGGCTTCTGGTATATGTATCTAGTTGGATAGCAAGTGGATTAAGGTGTGCTTCACATTTATTAGGATGCCTTGGGATCCTAGTATTGAGAGATCTCTTCCTATCAGGGCGATGCAAAGACCAGGGATGATACAATGGCGCATCTGGGACCCTAGAAAATTTTGCAGTGACCATGGGGGAATGTCAGCCAGGGAGAATGCTTATTCAGGAATTGCTTGAGGATAAGAAATTTTTGGTAGGGAGGACTGTAATATTCCTAATTAGCTGATAGCTAATTAAGAATATTAAATTTTTCCAATTTTTTTTTCTTAGGTTTAGTAGGTGAATAAAAGGGTGAAGGGACCCATAAACCCAGTAGTTTGAATAAAACCTCTTTTCCAGAGCTAGTGTGAAAAACACAACATAATGTGGGGCCAAGAGGCTAAGAAAACAACGCAGCATGTGTGAATGCCAAGGGCCAAGTGATAGCACAATTAATAAGTGGACCCAAGGTTGTTGGGGTTTCACAGGAATAAGAAGGGGGTGAGGACAGCCATGGAAATCATTCTTGATTATTATGATTTTCTGGTCTTTATGGATTCAACACAATTGAGCTATTTAGCTGAGTTTGCAGTGTTGTTTAGCACACGAGTGTCTCTGAGCGGAGATCCCAACCTCATCCTCGGGGGACTTCGAGTCCCCCCTCAAGAGAGGATTTTTTGAGGAGACTTCATTCAGGAGTTTCACGAAGCTTCAGGAGAGGATTCCTACTATCCACCGTGAGTTGATTTTATTATCATTCATTGGGCCACTTGCAACCCCTCTATAGTAGCGTAGTCACTCAGTGACTTACGTAGTCCAGCATTAGAGAGAGCCAGGAGAGGGTGAAATTCCATAGCATTCCCACTTGGAATCTAGTGAAGGGGTTAGCCCTTCAATAGTTAAGATTTTGGGAGTAGTTGCAGACAATTTCTCTTTCATTTCAACCCATATCTCTGCATACCTAGCAAAATTCGAACTTAGAACAGGGCCAAGCATAGAAAGGCCAAATTTTGAAGATTGGAGTTTGGGGGAAAGATTTCTGGGTTTTTCTGGGCTTTTTTGAGTAGAGTTTGTGGATAAAATCCCATAATTTTATGAGCAGCATATCATCCCATTTACGCAGTCCCTACTCAACCAAAAAATATAGGAGCTAGGAAAAAGAGGGAAGATCTTGAAATTTGGAATTAGAGAAAACCATTTCTGGGTTTTGGGCAAGGATCACCTTCCCAAATTCCTAGAATTTTATGAGTAGTGGAATTAGCCCAACCAGTAGTCCAAATTTGGTCAACTACAGTATTTCCAGCAGGGCAGTGCAGAGGAAGAGTCCAACTACAAGACCAATAGAGCAATGTTTTATTGTGCAAACCTAAGGGTCAATTTTGCTAGCTTTAGCCGGTTGGAGTGCTATCTATTTTTGGCATTGTTGTATTTGTTTTTCACCTCCAGATTTAATAAATTGGCTGAATAGTTTTTGGCTCTTTTTTGGCATTTTTAATATGTTTTCCATATTTCTATATTTTATTCTATTATTTATTGTATTAATTTCATTTTTCCATTTGGGATATTACATTATTCCTACCAGTAGTTGCCACTACTGGGTCAGTTTGTGCATGTTTTTTTTTCCTTTTGCATGATTTTTTATGTCATTAATTTTCATCGATATAACTTCCCCTCAGCCCAATCTACATTCATTCTTGCCCCAACAATCATATATGATACTTCTCTCTCCTTCCTGGGTAGATACCCCTCACAACTGCATAATTCGCATCCTAAAGGCACAACATTCATGCTTGGCATCTGAGACTACGCAATTTACAGTCACTGGCTTTCCCAACTATGAATTGTGTAGTTCCAAGCCTCAAGCCTCAAGCCTAGCCAATGAGACTGCACAATGTGCAGTCTCTTCCCTCGGCCTACCTAGCTGAGATTGCACATTGCACAATCTCAAGCCTCTAGCTCACTCCTTTCTTGTTGAGACTGTGCAATGTACAATTCATGAGCCTAGTATATCTCCTTCAGCTTATAAACTACACAATCCCTCTCTCTAGTTATTGAGTTGTTGATTTGATCTTGATGAATGAACTGATTTTCTTGAGCTGATTTGTATTCTCCATGAGTGCATCTTGTGATACAAGTACTGCAACTTTTTGAACCTGTCTCTTTCTTATCAGTTGTTTTCATCATGGCACCAAATAGATCAGCCTCAAAAGACATCATAGAGAGAACAACAGTGAAGTAGTTGGGATTACCCTTGTCACCATGCCAGTTCTATTAGACACTCAAATATTCATTGAGAAAGATTCAGATGTCACATGGCATATAGTAAAAAATGCATTCTCAACAAATAATTACAAAGAATATATCAATGAAATATAGTTTATATAAATGTTCAGAAGTCAGGGTTGCATAAGATTGCATGCAGGTTTTCGATCTTCCCTTGCGTAGACATTATCAAGTGGATCCTGCCACACTTAGATGTAAAGAGCATGATCCTCAACAGTGTTAGTGGACAAAGGCTTGCCTCATTCATGGCACATGATTTTCAACTTATGTATCATCTGCCCTTCCTAGAAGCTTACATGGATTCTCACTTTTATGAAGCCACCAACTTCTTAACTAAATATGTCATCAAAGGTTGGGTGAAAGAGCCATCCAAATTCCGCCAGACACCTAAAAACACTTATAAGAAAAATATATCATAAAAGCATTCCAGTGCTTGATAATTCTATGCTGCCAAATCTATGGGAAAAAGAGTACTAAGACCTTTCTCGAAGGTTGAGTATATTTGCTACATCAAATTGTAAATGAAGGGAAATATTTCAACTGGTCGGATTTGTTGGCCCAATAGTTAAATATCCATGTGACTAATTCCAAGAACCATCCCAAGGGTAAGAAAGATAGATTCTATATTTTTTCATACTTTCTGGATGAGATATGTGCTCATAATTGTTTTCCTGGCATGAGCTAGAAATGGACACCAAAGGAGCCTACTGTACATGTTTACTATAAGTAGCTTTCAAAAAGAAGTTGTAGAGGAGTCTTAGAGACATTGAACGATAAATTCCTCATATTTATGTACAATATGAACTTTGAGGAAGAGCCACCTTGCAAGTATCGCGAGGCTATGAAAGTGATAGCAGAATTGCTTATTGGTTTGCCTCACTGGATGAAAATTACCTTAGGGTGCTATGTGGTCAGAAATATTCTTATTTGTTGCGAGGTATTCCATCGACAAATTGGTCATGTAAGAAGTAGCTTACCATATTTCCATAGGTTTATTAGGAGTATTGCAAAGAAATAATAAAGCACCTTAACCCACCCTTCCTTTGTAGATTATATTGTATGAAATTAAGAATCTGAAAGATGCAGAGATTGAGGGAAAAGATTTAGAGAATTTCAGGTTTGGTCTTATGGAATGCCACCCTTATGATCCCAGAAGTGTTTGCAAGAAACACTATGCAAAGATACATTTCAGTTGGCCCAACGAGACTTATTCTAGACCAGAGGAGGAAAAGATCAAATTTTTTTATAATGCCTCTAAGCCCCATGCACCAATCAGCTTTGTAGGTGCATCGCTAGTCACTCCTCAGCAAGAAACCACCCTGGAAGAAAAACCATTATAGAGGTGAAATATAGTGTGTTGGGGTTCCCATGTTTTGGCAAGGTTGGAAATACCAAAAGACGAGACAACATCAAACCACTTTTAGACCTCAGGATCTAGCCCTCCTGGGTCCAGAGAGGGATCTCTCTATGATATGTCAAAGGTATATGACTTTGAAGCTCAGTGTTAATATGTTAGGCTAGTTATAACGCTCAGGGTTTTTTTGTTTGATTTGTTTTGATTTGGTTGCTGGTCATCAGGAAAGAAGGGTTCAATGTAAGACAAGGATGAGCAAAGAGGGATAAGGTAGAGGTGAAGTGTTCCAGGAAATATTCAAAACCATTGGGAAATGGAGTCAGGAAAGGATTTTCTTGCTAATCAATAGGCAGGCTTTCAATTGGGCTAGTCATCTAAAACATAGGATCTTGAAGATGATTGTGTGATATGGAAAGGTAGGAGAGGAGGAGATAACACATATTCAGGGCACAAATTTAAAGACTAGCTGGTCGCACAAGGATCCTAGTGGACAGGGCTAACTCTAATCCCCAGTGTTCCAAAATATTCCAACTAAATCCATAACAAGAAACATCTAAGAACAGATACATCTAATTCATACATAAGAGAGCAGGCAATAACATCCACTACACTGGTTAAATTAACTGAAATCAATTCTTAGATAACACATTTAGAGGAAAAACATCGAAGGCAAGGAGAGTAGAAACATAGGGTACCTAAGAAGGGTAAATCCTATGCCAATATTATGATGCAAGCCAGTAGAAATGAAATGAAATGAATATAAACACAGAGATAGGAAAACATCACCATTGCTTTAGATCAGGATCCAAAGAAATGTGCTTGTCATATTAAATAGCAATACCATTCAAGTACAACATTACCAATAGCTGAATGCTCAGTCTGAAATCATATCCCTCAGCCTATCTAACACTTTACACAGAGACTGTGTCTCAAAAGAAACTACTTGCAATTATCTGATAACTGATCAACAACATTTACAATGAGTTTCTTCATGAATTTATAGCTCCAATGGAGCAGAGAAGGTAGGTGAAAAACTAAATGCAACATTAACACTCAGGAAAGGTAGAAGGCCGAAGCCCACCCTGTATAAATTCTGTGCATTTATGTTTGGCATTCTTTTGGGTGAACGAATGATCTTCTTCAGGTTTCCATTAACTTCAGGTATGTCTCTGATGTACTTTGGCTGCAGTGCTCTGTAGTACTTCTGGTGATCTGAACAAAAATAAATCAATGATTCAAGTCTACCATGTTGTGTAGCTAATGCTACTGATATTGTAGGACCGTTGTCAGGGTGGGAAATCCTTTAGGAACACGATATAGAATAAAGGCTATATGGGAATTCTGTCCTTTACGGGGAAAACATTCTGTTGGTGTACAAACCCTGATATACATGAATTTATGTATGTTGTACACTCCGTGTCATTCATGACATCGCTGATCTGGTGCTTTGCCTTTAAATCCCTGTATTAAGGCTCAAAGCTCTTCGTTGAACTGGTTTATCACTAGCTGGTATTTCTCTGCCACTTCATAAATGTCTTGATCTATGAAATATGGGATTTAATGGCGTCGGATAGGTTTCTTGCGGAGATTGAACTGTCCTGGGATAATATTTATGCCACCGCTACCTTTCCAAGTATTTCCATTGTAGTACCAGCTTCCAAATTCAACCTTCCCTGCACAACATGCCATTACGATAGTACAATTGAACCATGGCAGTTTTCCGCCTCTTTGGAACCCTGAAAAACACAAAAACAGGTTAAGAAAACAATGGGGGTGGTGGACGCAGTGCGGATGATGAAAATGATTGTGTAGATGGTGAAATGGCGGAACAATGCAGAGGAATGATGGAGGGAAACCTTGGTGAAGGTTAGGGGAGTGCAGAGGAAATTTAAACGAAAAAACCTTAACAAACTTGGCTTTGAACAAAAATATGCAATGGGATGGGAAAATGTACGGTGGATACACGTGGGGGTGACGTGGCGGGACCGAGCGATGGCGGAAAAGTCAACAACGGGGAAAAAAAATCTAGACCGTCAGATCTCAAAGGAGATCGACGGTTGAAAATGGAGCGGAGGGCGACAAACGGTGGGCCAGGGGTACGGTGACCTTGGATTAAACCTCGCACAACTCTGTTGAGCGATGATTGTTGGATGGGCGATGACAGATCTGATGGCTCACAATGATATTGCTACGCATCTGCGGACGAACGATAACGTGCGATGAGGTAGCGGTTTTGGAACAGTGTCGGAGCCACGTGTCGAATGCTGAGTGGAATCGCTGGGAAATGGGAAAATACCGCCTACCGCCCAAAGGTGGTGTGATAGATACCACCGGGTTTGCGAACAGTGTTTGCGGCGGGGACCACTGGGATGGATGTACTGAGGACCGTCGGATCTGCGGGTAAATAGACGACGATGGTGCGATCGGAGAGGTGAATGTGAAGAACGACGGGCGCTTGCGGAGTTAACGGGGACCGTTTGATCTGCGAAGATCAACGGTCGATGTTTCCCCCGATATCATATGCGATAAGCGCCTTCCGCCCGGGCCCCTGGTCATGGCGCTTGGTCACGTAGAGGGAAACGGTAAGGGGGCTGGCCTGAAGGGGGCTAAGACCCAATGTGTAGAGTATGGGTTTTCAGCCCTTTTTAGTGAAATTTGAGGCCGAAAATGGGAAACGATAGAGGGAAGAAGGGGGAAATTGGCTAACCAAAGGGTGTAGGGATGTTTTAGAGGGGATTTTTGGGATGAAAAAGGGGGATTTTAACAGAGGTAAAAAGGGTTGAAAAGGGACACTTTGCAGGGATACAGGGGATAAATATAGACCTTTTAGAGCACAATTTCTGCAAACAATGAGACCTTATAAAGGGAGTCAGCAGAGAGAAATTTATCAAAGGAAAAGGCACATGAGACTTCAAGGATGATGTGTTTTCAGGGGAGATGCATTCCTTGAAAGCTCAAAAACCATTTAGGCCCCTACTTTGCTTGTCAAAAATTTACAGGGGGGCTAACAGTGGCTCCACATGGGGATGGCTTCTTCTTGAAGGAGTCAAGAATTCAGAGGATGAATCTTTGGTGTAGGCCAGATGCCTGCTGCTTGGCACATCCCTTTCTTTCTTTAGATCAGCTGCCAAAATATGAAGACATTACATCAGCAGAAACACTTTCCCAACAAACTACCTACCCTTCCTACAATCCTAGCATTTTTTCTTCTTCTAGGGTGCATTTGAGCTAGAAGACCCTTTACATCATTTTATTTTTACAAACATAAAATAAACCTATTCTAACTCTACCCTTATTGCTCCATGAGACTAGATTAGACTGTTGGTCTCATATGTTTCTCTACCTAGTCTAATTATCTGCTGGGATTAAACTATCCAGCAGATTTCTTCTCTATATTCTACGACAGAAATTGAAAAACAGTCAAGCCAGGATTAGACTGTCTGACTTGCTGTGGGTCCAAGGCATAAAGACAGTTGCACATGGACATAAAATTGCAGAAAACTGAAAACAAAACTGTGAAGGCTTGAAATCTGAAACTTGAAGTATCCTTCTTCTCTTTGTGACTCAAGTTTTGAGCATGTTAGAGTCACCTATTTTCTTCATTTCAACTCTGGTTTTGGGCACGTTAGAGTTGATTCTTCTTTCTTCTTTGCTGGTCCAGATTTTGGGCATGTTAGGACCAACTGTTTTACTTTCTTTGGCTCAGGATTTGATCATATTAGAGCCAATCCTTTGTACTTCAGAGGTTCATGTTTTAAGCATGTCTGAACCTCTCTTTTTCCTCTGTTTTTTGAAACATTTTCTCTTTTTTTTTTCTTGAAAATAAAAAAACCGCAATGGTATGCACAGTGGAAATGGAAACTGGAAATTTGAAATTAGTAGAAGTAGTGTTTGAGCATCCTGCCATTGACAGGACCCCCAAACATCTCTGTACCATCTAATTCCTGTAGGAAGAAGGCATTTGGACCCACAGTGGCCTGGATGATGTATGGACCTTGCCACAGACTGTCAAAATTGTTGTGCTTTCCTTTATCCTCCCTTCTTGAGTCCCACTTCAGAACTTTATCCCCAATTTTGAAATCAGCAGCTTTGGTTCTTTTGTCAAACAATTTATTTATATTTTCCCGAACCTTCACTGCTTTGCTGTAAACCTCTTCCCTTGTTTGCTGGAGATGAATTGTCTGGTTTATCCTTCTCACCATACTGTCTTCTTCTGTTTGACTCTCTTGGACCAACTTAATCACTGGTACCCCAAGGCTGGTAGGAAGCACTGCTTCCGTTCCATAGACAAGCTGATAAGGTGACATGCCAATAGATTTCTTTGTTGTAGGCCTGTCAGCCCACAAAGAATGTACTAGCTTGTTATGCCATGAATTTTTGTTCTCTTCCAACAGCTTTTTGATAATGATCACCAGGCTCTTGTTTGATGATTCAGCTAATCCATTACCTTGAGGGTAATAGGCAGTTGAATGACCAAGCGCTATTTGATACCTGTGACAAAAATCAACCATTTTCTTGGATCCGAAAGAAACAGCATTATCAGTAATTATTTTCCTTTGGTAGCCAAACCGAGAGAGGATATGACCTTCTAGGAAACTAATGATGACTGAATCTGTGGCATTCCTAGTAGGTATGGCCTCAATCCTCTTAGTGAAGTAGTCTGTGGCTGTTAGGATCCATTTGTGTTGGGTAGAAGAAGTAGGGTGAATCTCCCCTATGAAATCTAGGCCCCATTGCAGAAAGGGACCTTCAATAGTGATGGGTTGTAGAGGTAAGGGGAGGAGTTTTCTTTTGCCTTCAAAAATTTGGCATTTGTGGTAGGCAACGATCATTTTATGGACATATTTGAAGAGTGTAGGCCAATATTAGCCAGCTCTAAGTATTTTTTTTGCAGTGGCTTTCCAACTCAGGTGGCCTCCAAATTCTCCAGCATGGAATTCTTGTTTAATCCTCTCAGCTTCAGCTTCAGGAAAACATTTAAGAAATATGCCATTTGGATTTTTCTAGTATAAGAAGTTATTCAATATGTAGTAGCTTCTGGCATTTAGTTTTAGGAATCTAGCCTTGGTCTTTGATAGTTCAGGGGGAGCATTGAGGTGTGTAAGCACATACAGAATGTCAGAATACCAAGGAGAGCTCTGAAACTTTTCCTCGATAGTGGGATCAGAAAATTCTTGTTGCTCATCCAAGGTGTTTACCATGCTAATGTCTAGGGCTTGTAGATTTGATTCAGCCATTAATTGAGCTAGGCCCTGACCTTTAATCAGTTTGGTGGGTTTTATCTCAAGGTCGTATTCTAAGATCACAACAATCCATTTGCCCCTTTTCTCATCTGGGTCTTGGGACAAAATGTCTTTAACCACTATATTTGGCACATAGGCTATGGTGTGGGAATGCAGTATGTACACCCTAAAATCTTTCAAGGCCTTAATCAGAGCATAGGCCTATTTCTCCATTATGTTGTATTTCAAGGGTGCATCTCTGAGTGATTTTCTGAAGAAAGAAATGGGCTGTTCTATCCCTCTGGATTTTTCTGCAGTAGAGCTGCAACTATTGTATGCTTGGAGGCAAATGAAAAAATCAGGAAATCCTTTGAGAAATCTGGGCTGATTAGAACAGGAGCCTGGGTGAGTGAAAATTTTACTGATTCAAAAGATTTCTTAGCTTCAACAGTCCATTTAACTCCTACACCTTTCTTTAGCATGTTAGTCATGTTCCTAAGGTGCTCAGCTAGATTGGGAATAAACCTCCTAAGGAAGTTAATCTTCCTAATGAAGGACTGTAATTCCTTGATGTTTCTTGGGTGTGTGATTTGTATTATTCCCTCAACTCTTTGTGGGTCTATCCTAATTCCTTTTTCAGATATAATGTGGCCAAGAAGTTTTCCTTCTTGTAGCCCAAAGACAGTCTTTTTAGGATTCAATGACAAACCATACCTTCTGCATTTTTCCAACACTCTTCTCAGGTGTTCTAGGTGTTCTTCCTCAGTCTTAGAATAGACTATTATGTCATCCAGATAGATGAAGATGAAGTGTCCTATTTCATCTGAAAAAGCTATGTCCATCGCTCTTTGGAAAGTTGCACCAGCGTTCATCAATCCAAAAGGCATCTTCACATACATAAAGGTACCCCATGGAGTGGTAGAGGCTGTCTTGAGTTGATCTTCTGTGATTACTAAGACTTGGTTGTAACCTGAGAAACCATCTAGCAGGGAGATCCTTTTAGAGCTTACTACCCTCTGAAGAATATGTTCCATTTTAGGCAAAGGGTAATTGTCTTTGAGTGAGGCTCTATTAAGATTCCTCAAATCGACGCATAATCTGATCTCACCTATTTTCTTTCTCACAGCCACTAGGTTTGATACCCAATCAGGGAACCTCACAGGCACGATTATACCTGCCTCATACATCTTCTTAATCTCTTTTTCTAATGCAGGCAATTGTTTTGGGTTTATTCTGTGAAGTTTTTGTCTAAAGGGCTTATGCTTTTCTTTCAAGGGTATCTTATGTTGTATGATATTTGTGTCATAGGCCCTTAAGTCCTCATAAATCCAAGCAAACACATCACTGAATTCCTTGAATAGGTCAATGTATTTCTTTTTCATGTTTGTAGGCAGAGACTTAGCCAGTTTGATCATTTTGTGTTTGTCTTCAGTGCCTATGTTGCATTCCTCAACATCAGAGTCTGCATGTTCTATAGTGGGCTTCTTTGCTACATCATCAAAGTGAAAAAGGTCTTCTAAAGGGGCCAGACCTCGAGGTATGTTCTTATCTTTGGTCTGCAGCACCTCTACTTCTTCACTATCTGCGTTTTCACATTTTCCGTCTGGATTTCCAATCTATTCATTTAAAGAGTTTATTTCTATGTTACAGGGCGTTTCTTCCTCATCTGAGGACTCTTCACTTAGGTAGCTACAGTCAGATTTGGAGTCTGAATCAGAAAATTCAAACTCGTTTCTTCCTACCAGGAAATCTTCAATCTATTTATCTCCTTCAAAAACCTGCTAATATTTTTCATTGTCCGGCACTACAGGTCTAAATTTGGTCTGAATGATGATCTGTTGGTCACTGGGAGTCTTAGGGTAGGAACTAGCTAAGAAAGCTAACCCATTTGCAATGAAATTTTGACTCCTAGGAACAAACACTAATTCGTATTCAACAAACGTTTTCACTAAATCCATAGTGTCGTTCCTATAGGCTCGCAGTCTAGGATGTTTCGCTGTATATTCACCATTCACCTGTTTAATAATCAGCTCAGAGTCTCCACGCACGGTTATCCTATGAGCTCCTAATTTTTTCAACAGGGTTAAGCCTAGGATCAGAGCCTCATATTCTGCAATATTGTTCGTACACTTGAAGTGCAGGTTGCAGGCATGGCTCTCTGCATAGTCGCTCTCTGTGTTATGTATCCACACTCCTGCCCCAACAGTTCTCCTGGTGCATGACCCGTCGAAATTCATTTCCCACAAGGGTTCATTTTCCGTTTCATCTTCACTTCCTTCCCTACAGCTGGGTTCGCCATCATGTAGCATTATAGGAGCTGCGCTAGGCTGTGGGTCATTTTGTTTTTCGTTATGGGTGGGGAACGCAGAGAGGTGACTAGTTGGCTGATTTTGTTCTGTTTCTGGTTCACTTTGCGTTGTTGTTTCAGTGCACTGTTCAAAGTTTTCTACGTCTTCCTCCTCTGAGTCTAGGGTAGCCATTATGTTAAAGTCCATTGGCTATGTTTCATCATGTGTACCTTTGCTTGTATCTACGTTTTCATATTCTGGTCCCCCCAAAGATTCATCATTGCAGAAGATAAAGGAATCTAGGTCTGTATGTACAGAGTATAGAGGAGAATTTCCAGGCTTTTCAGGGCTACTAACCAGGAATTTCATTTGTGCTTCCCTGTACAGTCTTCTAAGTTGGCCAAAGATTGGGATTGTGGCATAAGCCCCATCCATCTACATTGTTCCTTACAGCTTGGCTCCCCATGATCTTGATAATAACATGCCATATTTGGGTGGCACATCTGCCACAACAACATCCATGACCATACATTTTGCTGGAATCTGGGCAAGGCTCACACATAAATCTTTGATCAGGCCAAGACACTTTACTCTACTAGAGTAAAATGAATATAGGTCTTTATAGGGACGGGTTATCTCTAGGCCTAACCTTTCCATTACTAATTTATGCATTAGGTTGTGTAATGCCCCAGAATCAGGCATTGCATTGTGGAGAATCTTATCATGGATATTAAGACTGATATAAAAAGGGGGCACTACCCCTTCCTGAAACTTTCCTTCTATCTTTGGACCAAACAGAAGGGAAGGTTGATCATCACTCAGATTTATAGTGTCACTATTCTCACCTAAATTTAATGCTTTCAAAATTTGGCCTTTATATACATCCTGAGTGGCTAGCTCAGAGAGTGGGACAGAGATCTTAACTTTTGCAATATCACTCTCCAAATTGAAAGTGGACTGACTCTTTGGAACATTCAACTCCATTTTGTTAGTCACCACCTTAGTGGCTGAATCAGTGTGCTGATCCTCACTATGTACAGTGTTTGTGACAGTTTTATCAGGAGCATTAACTGTGGTGCCAGTGCTGCTAGTTGTTTTACCTTGTGTGTCAGTGTTTTGGTTGTCCTTTTCTTGTTCTTTCCAGAACTCTCAGCTGCTGATTTGTTACTTTCAGCAGTTTCTTTAGAAGTTTTTTCAGGTATTTTCTTGATGGTGACCTCAGAAGCTTTTGGTTTGGCAGTTTCCTGGCTCTTTTTACTTCTAAGTTCATACTGCTCTCTGACCTGCATCATGGCATTTTCAAATCCCAACCTGTAATCCTCAGTTTCTAACCATTCCTCATCCCGACCAGAGGGTGAAGGCTGATCTTCTTCCGTGTAACAGTTATGGATTGAATATTCTATTACAAACATGTTTATTGTGTTTCCCTCAGATTCTCCTATGATTCCCTCATCTTTATCAAGAAATTTCTCTTGGAATGGGGGAATAACTTGTTGATCCGACTCTCTTTGTCTGTTGGGAGTGGCATTGTTTCTTCTAAAGTTCTGGTTCTGGTTTTGATTTCTATTTTGGTTACTAACTGTGACAACCATTTTTTCCATCATTTGGTATAGCTTCTCCAATTTTTTAGATATATGGTCATGATTTGGATCAGATGTGGAAGCTACATTGTCGTCTCTATATGTTACCCTCTTCTCAACTCTTAAAATCACTCTTTTCTCAATCAGATTTGCCTCTATATTCACTGCTCCTTTCTGCATGTCTTCCAATGTGTTGTATTCTTTATCCCTAAGCTGATAGGCCATGTTAGCATCAAAGCCTTCAGGGTATTTCGCTAGGGCCATACCTTGGGGAGGTTTCATATGTGGAGGGAGAGCATTGTAAATGCTGTTAAATCTCGTTGTGTAATCATGGACACTCTCTCCTACGTTTATTTTAAGGCTCATATATTCTACTAGGAGTTTTCGAGGGTTGGCCTTAACTTCCCATTTGTTTATGAAGGTTTGATATAGAGTTGGGAGGTCATTAATGCTACCCGGGGGTAGGCCTTTAAACCATTTCTTCACATCACCCCCTAAGCTATGGGAAAAGATTCTCATTTTGATTGTATCATCATCTATTTCCATGTAGTCAAAGGAATCTTCCATCCTATCAACATGATATTGTGCTGTGGTAGACTCTTTTGTAGTGAAGTGTGGGATATTTGATTGATAATCATTGGGTAAGGGAACCAGGGGCTGAGGTAAAACCATAGGTGCATACCAGGCTGCCATGATGATGTTTTGATGAGGTAAAGGGTTGACTTGGGCAGATGGTATGTGGATGATAGGGATATTATGACCAGCAGAAGACTGATGAGCAGATCTAGGGTGACTGAGCCCCAAGTTTTGTATGAAATGTATATCAGGAGGTGTAGAGGGAGGGGTCTGTCTATTCCCAAGGTGTCCACCACTTTGGGGTGGTGAACCAGGAAGCTCAAGGTCAGGCTGGTATAGGGCACTGAATGACCTAGTTCTTGGCAAACTATTTTGAGTGCCTAGGTCAAAAAGTGGGTCTGATAGAGCTGTAACGTTTTCTGGTGTAGAGTTAGCTCTATGGATGTGGCTGGAAATAGTTGGTCCTTTAGGTGTGGGAGATCTCTTGAGGATGCTCTCAGGGTTATCAACTATTTTAGGCGGGTCTGGGTCAGGGTAAGCTCTTGTATGAATGGTTCTTGAAGCCAGAATGTTGTTTTCTAACCAATCAGCTGAACCCTACTTGTTACTTCTACTGTGGTTGATGTTGCTAAGGAGGTTGGTCTCCCAGTGGAGTCTAATGTGAACCAAGATAATTAGCAGGCCTACTGATCACCAGTGGAGTCTTTAAATCGTTTAGGAATTGATGGAGTCGCCAGGTGGAAGGTTTAGGATGTTTCCTGGAGGATACACTGTCCACCACAGTGCCTATGAGATGTCCCCTGTCAGGGATATCTTCCAAACACGACAAACTCTAACTAGAGATTGACTGGGAGGGCATTTACCAGATATGTCACCTCTGAAAGAGTGTGAGATCTGGAGGCTACCTGGCCCTTTCCAGACTCTGTCCAAGAGTATGGGGAAAACAAAACCAATGGTATAGAGGTTGATGTGTGAATAGGAATGTCTAACTGCCAACCTAACCAGAGATTCTGGGTTTCTGAGGTTCTTATGATGTAATAAGATGGATGGTACTCAGAGTCCCCAGTGGAGTCACCATTATGTTTGGGTTCCCATGTTTTGGCAAGGTTGGAAATACCAAAAGATGAGAAAACATCAAACCACTTTCAGACCTCAGGATCTAGCCCTCCTGGGTCCAGAGAGGGATCTCTCTATGATATGTCAAAGGTATATGACCTTGAAGCTCAGTGTTAAGATGTTAGGCTAGTTATAAGGCTCAGGGTTTGTTTGTTTGATTTTTTTTTATTTGGTTGCTGGTCATCAGGAAATAAAGGTTCAATGTAAGACAGGGATGAGCAAAGACGGATAAGGCAGAGGTGAAGTGTTCCAGGAAATATTCAAAACCATTGGGAAATGGAGTCAGGAAAGGATTTGCTTGCTAATCAATAGGCAGGCTTTCAATTGGGCTAGTCATCTAAACCATAGGATCTTGAAGATGATTGTGTGATATGGAAAGGTAGGAGAGGAGGAGATAACATAGATTTAGGGAACAAAGTTAAAGACCAGCTGGTCGCACATGGATCCTAGTGGAAAAGGTTAACTCTAATCCCTAGTGTTCCCAAATCTTCCAACTAAATCCATAACAAGAAACATCTAAGAATAGATACATCTAATTCATACATCAGAGGGTAGGAAATAACATCCACTACACTGGTTAAATTAACTGAAATTGATTCTTAGATAACACATTTAGAAGAAAAACATCGAAGGCAAGGAGAGCAGAAACATAGGGTACCTAACAAGGGTAAATCCTATGCCAATATTCTGATGCAAGCCAGTAGAAACGAAATGAAATGAATATAAAAATTATGTTGGGGTTCCCATGTTTTGGCAAGGTTGGAAATACCAAAAGATGAGACAACATCAAACCACTTTCAGACCTCAGGATCTAGCCCTCCTGGGTCCAGAGAGGGATCTCTCTATGATATGTAAAAGGTATGTGACTTTGAAGCTCAACGTTAAGATGTTAGGCTAGTTATAAGGCTCAGGGTTTGTTTGTTTGATTTGTTTTGGTTTGGTTGCCGGTCATCAGGAAAGAAGGGTTCAATGTAAGACAAGGATGGGCAAAGAGGGATAAGGCAGAGGTGAAGTGTTCCAGGAAATATTCAAAACCATTGGGCAATGGAGTCAGGAAAGGATTTTCTTTCTAATCAATAGGCAGGCTTTCAATTGGGCTAGTCATCTAAAACATAAGGTCTTGAAGATGATTGTGTGATATGGAAAGGTAGGAGAGGAGGAGATAACACAGATTCAGGGCACAAAGTTAAAGACCAGCTGGTCGCACAAGGATCCTAGTGGACAGGGCTAACTCTAATCCCCATTGTTCCCAAATCTTCCAGCTAAATCCATAACAAGAAATATCTAAGAACATATACACTTAATTCATACATCAGAGAGTAGGAAATAACATCCAATACACTGGTTAAATTAACTGAAATTGATTCTTAAATAGCACATTTAGAAGAAAAACATCAATGGAAAGGAGAGCAGAAACATAAGGTACCTAACAAGGGTAAATCCTATGCCAATATTCTGATGCAAGCCAGTAGAAACGAAGTGAAATGAATATAAACACAGAGATAGGAAAACATCACCGCTGCTCTAGATCAGGATCCAAATAAATGTGCTTGTCATATTAAATAGAAATACTAGTGAAGCACAACATTTTCAATAGCTGAATACTCAGACTGAAATCATATCCCTCAGCCTATATAACACTTTACATAGAGACTATATCTCAAAAGAAACTACTTGCAATTCTCTGATAACTGATCAACAACATTACAATGATTTCCTTCATGAATTTATAGCTCCAGTGGAGCAGAGAAGGTAGGTGAAAAACTAAATGCAGCATTAACACTCAGGAAAGGCAGAAGGCCGAAGCCCACTCTGTATAAATTCTGTGCATCTATCTCTGGCACTCTTTTGGGTGAACGAATGATCTTCTTCAGGTTTCCATTAACTTCAGGTATGTCTCTGATGTACTTTGGCTGCAGTGCTCTGTAGTACTTCTGGTGATCTGAACAAAAATAAATCAATGATTCAAGTCTGCCATGCTGTGTAGCTAATGCCATTGAAATCGTAGGACCGTTGTCAAGGTGGGAAATCCTTTAGGAACACGATATAGAATAAAGGCTGTATGCACATTCTATCCTTTACGGGGAAAACATTCTGCTGGTATACAAACCCTGATATACATGAATTTCTGTATGATGTACACTTCGTGTGATTCATGGCATTGCTGATCTGGTGCTTTGCATTTAAATCCTTGTATTAAGGCTCAAAGCTCTTCGTTGAACTGGTTTATCACTAGCTGGTATTTCTTTGCCGCTTCATAAATGTCTTGTTCTGCGAAATCTGGGCTTTAATGGTGCCGGATAGGTTTCTTGCAGAGATTGAACTGTCCTGGGATAATATTTATGCCGCCGCTACCTTTCTGAGTATTTCCATTGTAGTACCAGCTTCCAAATTCAACCTTCCCTGTGCAACACGCCATTACGATAGTACAATTGAACCATGGTGGTTTTCCGCCTCTTTGGAACCCTGCAAAACACGAAAACAGGTTAAGAAAAAAATGGGGTGGTGGACGCAGTGTGGATGATGAAAATTATCGTGTAGCTGTTGAAATGGAGGAACAATGCAGAGGAATGATGGAGGGAAACCTTGGTGAAGGTTGGTGGAGCACAGAGGAAATTTAAATGAAAAAACCTTAACAAACTCGAATTTGAACAAAAATATGCAATGGGATGGGCGGATGTGCGGTGGATACACATGGGGGTGACGTGGCGGGACCGGGCGATGGCGGAAAAGTCAACAGCGGAGAAAACAAATCTGGACCGTCAGATCTCAAAGGAGACCGACGGTTGAAAATGCAGCGGAGGGCGACAAACGGTGGGCCAGGGGTACGGTGACCTTGGATTAAACCCTGCGCAACTCTGTTGAGCGATGACCGTTGGATGGGCGATGAAAAATCTGACGTCTCACAACGATATCGCTACGCATCCGCGGACGAACGATAACATGCGATGAGGTAGCGGTTTTGGAACAGTGTCGGAGCCACGTGTCGAATGTTGAGTGGAATCGCTGGGCAATGGGAAAATACTGCCTACCGCCCAAAGGCGGTGCGATAGATACCACCGGGTTTGCGAACAGTGTTTGCAGCGGGGACCACTGGGACAGATGTACTAAGGACCATCGGATCTGCGGGTAAATAGACGTCGATGGTGCAATCAGAGAGGTGAACGTGAAGAACGACGGGCGCTTGCGGAGTTAACGGGGACCGTCCGATCTGCGAAGATCAACGGTCGATGTTGCCCCTGATATCATATGTGATAAGCGCCTTCTGCCCAGGCCCCTGGTCATGGCGCTTGGTCACATAGAGGGAAATGGTAAGGGGGCTGGCCTGAAGGGGGCTAAGACCCAATGTGTAGAGTATGGGTTTTCGGCCCTTTTTATTGAAATTTGAGGCCGAAAATGGGAAACGATAGAGGGAAGAAGGGGGAAATTGGCTAACCAAAGGATGTAGGGATGTTTTAGAGGGGATTTTTGGGATGAAAAAGGGGGACTTTAACAGAGGGAAAAAGGGTTGAAAAGAGACACTTTGCAGGGATACAGGGGATAAATATAGACCTTTTGGAGCACAATTTCTGCAAACAATGAGACCTTATAAAGGGAGTCAGCAGAGGGAAATTTATCAAAGGCAAAGGCACAGGAGACTTCAAGGATGATGTGTCTTCAGGAGAGATGCATTCCTTGAAGGCTCAAAAACCATTTAGCCCCCTACTTTGCCTGTCAAAAACTTACAGGGGGGCTAACATAGTGCGCACAAAGTCTAAGAGAAATATTGTGTGACAGTATAACATAAGAGAAAAGATGAAAATACAAAGAATATCCAATCATCTTGAAAGTAGTTATGGGAACAGAAAAAAGGAGGAAGAAAAAGAGGTAGGATGAAGAAATAAGGCAGAAGGAAGAACAAGAGTAGAATGAATAAGGATAGAGGAAAATACAATAATAAGAAATAAGAATAAAATAAGGGGAAGAAACAACAATGAAGCAAGCTAAAGAAGAAGAACATAATCAACTACTTGAATAAGAAAGCAATCAACTGCAAGGTAAAGAACTTGACCAGAAATTGAATACTTGATAGTGATTCAAGACATGGGGGTAGAGCCAGAGCAACAAAATCAGGATTTCGATCTCATGCCTTGCATGCAATAGATTAGCACTTAGTTTTCCCATCCTCCTAGAGAAGGGCAAGCTCCAGGTGAGAAAGAGGATATTTCTCCTATTGATGAAGGTTTGGTGATGGACATCTACAATTTAAGTTTTGATGAGCCGCAAAAGAAGATTGTACAAGAAAGATATAAACAATTTTTGGACGATCACACACATCTTTCTTGTATCAAGGAAAATGTGACCGTGATGGATAATAGGAAGAATCCAAAATCAGGGATAATTCAATACTTTTCAAATATGAAGTTTGATGGCAGGGGTGGAACAACCATTCTTGAGCACACCACTTGATTTCTTGAATTCTGCACTTATTATGAAATTCATTGTGAGGATAATTCTTGTAGGTTGTTCATCATTACATTCGAAGTGCATGTTAAAGAATGGTGCTACACATTGCCAACCGATTCCATTCACTCTTTAGAACATATTTTCAAGGAGATTCATCACACCTTTGATATGTATGACTATGAATCTATTTATAAGAAAATCATTCGTCTTAGAAAAGCCACTGATGAATCTCTTGAATATTTTCATGATAATTTTATTAATTTATGTTACGAATTTTCTGAGCATGATATTGATTGGAATTTTATGAAAAAGAAGTTCGAGTACCTTGTTCACATTTCAATGAATCCATTAGAAAAAAAACTTTCTAAAGTATCCCAAAATATGCCGATTATGGAGCTCTTAAATCTACAACAGAAGAAGTTGTTGTTCTGAGTGACTCTTCATCTTCCCCTTATCTAATAACTCCATGTACACAGGTTGATGCTGGAAATTTTGAAATTCCATCTGTTGATCTAACACTGCATTCTCCCACCCCACATGTTCAAATTTTGAAATTCAAGTTTCGATTGTGAATCTTAGTTGATCCGTGATATTATTTTTTCTCATCCTCCATCTATTGTTTCCTTTGATCCACCCAATTTTGAGTTGTCACATCCACCTGTTATAAATTCTTCTTATGATTCTCATGAGGATCAAGTTCAGGATGGAGTCAATGTTAACCAAGAAACTTCCGATATCATTCATAATGACTGTATGTGAGATTCTGATTCCAAATCAATATTTGCGATGAAAGATGTTTTTTCTTCTCTCTCACCTCTCTATAGAAAACCCACATAGCTTCAACTAATATTGTAATATGATAAAACAAAATATTGAATCTATTTCTGCAAATTTTTGGAAACCAAATATGATCGCACAATCACATGGAAAAGAAAAGAAATAATTTCAATCATACAACACAAATATGTATCTGGGGAAAGCCTCAACTAAAAACCCTGATATCTGTATATTGAATAAAGTCAAGAATATGAAACAATACAATGCTTCGCTCAAGCTTGAGAGTTTTTTGCACTATCTCTAATTGTCTCACTCTGATCCTAGAAATTTTGGTCCAATAATTAGCCAACAACTTGCACTTGGCTGACCAACCTGAATTATGCATTCTTGATGGAATTGAGCCCCTATTAAATAGGAAATTCCCACTAATTGATTTCACAATACATCCAAGGCATCTCGATGACTTCATGCATGACCTATACAATTTTCCAATAGTACAACTGATAGTCTTCTTCCCTTTAACTCCAATCTCAACCAACCCTTCCTTAGAAATGACATGAAACAAATATTTATAGAGAATTATCAGTTATCTGATTGATCACTGCATGTGAATTAAATCAGATTTCATTAACTGGACCTCTCACTAGCTCATCTCTCAGTTAGAACTAGTTAAACTGATTTTAACTTAAATAATTTAGTTAACTAATTACAACTCAAAATAAATTGTAACTAGACCCTTAATAAATAGAGTGAACTCTACATGCCTCCAGTTTGAATCCCAAAGTGAATTTACTGAGGCAACTAAGTCTTCCTGACTCAATTAACTCACACAATATGTCATGTGATGTGGAATTACAATGTACTTCTAATTTAATTAAGGGGAGATTAAACTAGAATCCCTTTTGATTCCATTTTCAATATTTATTATTTCCAATTTCAACACTCCCTCTCAACAAGAAAGGAATTCAACTCTATCCCCATCCGATACCTTTGGAATGCTCTGCATGTAACACTTCTCTCTAGTGTTGTTTCTACTACAACTTCTGAAACTCAAAAGCATCCAAACTAAAACAATATGATGCATATATTACCAGAGACTCTAACTGCTACTAGCTACTACATTGTCAACTAAAAACTCTGTGTTTTTGTTGAATTTTCATCTGTGCCATCTGCACTCCTTCCAACTTTGCTTTGCGCTCCATTATTTGACTAATGATAGTCTCTACATTTGTCACTATGACATATTACTGCATCAACCACCAATGATCCATCTCGCTACTGTGTATTGTGGGCATCAGTAGCCAGGTAATGATCCATGAGATAAGACATATCAATGGACCCTGCCCAAATTTATGCACTCCTAGGACTATGACTTCACATTGCCCCACCTCTCACTTGGAGGTATGGCTACATGTGCTCCCTCTGCCCACTTGGCTCGAACTTCCTCCCTAATGGAGGTATATGTTTGAGTGGATGCCCCCACTCGATCTCCTCTCTACCTCTATAATTGTGGTTGCTCCACAACTTTCTAAGGCTTATTTTGAGGCTGCATAATGAGAGATAATTCATGTTCCCTCTTAACCACTAAGTCTCTAACCTTCTCCTTTCTCCTCAAGGCTTTGCATGAATCTTTTACCTCGAGGGCATACAAGTTATTGACTCGCACACCAATCTATTTCACCTGTCCCATGGTGATGTGTATAAGGAAAACATTTACTTTACTAAATATCACATCATCTGGGAACTTTGGAAACTCAGATCGGTGCTGTAATTGTCTTGTCATCACAAAATTTTCTGAAAAAAATAGCCAATTTTAAATCGGTGATATCTCCCTCATTTGAACTCCAATTCAATTGATTTTTCTTTTGAATTTGGTATTTTTTCACAAGGAATCCATATCTACTATTTTTTTTTAAATTTTTCTTAAAACATTTCATATTTGCTTTAGAAACCTGTCGCCCAAAAAATTCCTACTCTGATACCATGCAGAAAATCCACATAGATTCAATTGATCTTGTAATATGATAAAACAAAACAATGAACCTATTTCTACAAATTTGTGGAAACCAAATACAATTGCACAATCACATAACACAAATGTGTATCTAGGGAAAACCTTAGTTAAAAACCCTGCTATCTGTATATTGCAAAAAGTCAAGAATATGAAACAATAAAATGCTTCTATTAGGCTTGTGAGTTCTTTGCACTATCTCTGACTGTCTCACTCTGATCATGGAAAGTTTGGTCCAATAATTAGCCAAAAGCATTCACTTGACTGACTAGTCTGGTTTATGCATTCCTGAGGGAATTGAGCCCCTATTAAATAGGAAATTCCCACTAATTGATTGCACAATACATCCAAGGAATTTTGATGACCTCATGCATGACCTGTCCAATTTTCTAATAGTACAACTGATAATCTTATTCCCTTTAAATCCAATCTCAAATGGGCCTTCCTTAGAACTGACATGCAAAAAATATTTATATAGAATTATCAGTTATCTGATTGATCACTGCATGTGAATTAAATCAGATTTAATTCACTCAACTTCTCACTATCTCATCTCTTAGTTAGAACTACTAAAAATAATTTTAACTCAAATAGTTGAGTTAACTAATTACAACTCAAAATAAACTGTAACTAGACACCTTAAAACTTAGAGTGAAATCTACATGCCTCCCATTTGACACCCAACTCGAATTGACTGAGCTAACTAAGTATTCCCAACTCAGTTAACTCATACAAGCTCTCATGTGATGTGGAATTATAGTTTAATTCTAATTTAATTAAGGGAAAATTAAACTAGAAATCCCCTTTGATGCCATTTTCAATTTTTATTGTTTCCAATTTCAACACTCTCCCTCATAGTCATGACATTTTCCATGAGCTGGTTTCAATTGTCACATATTTTGATGAGTCAGTATTTGAGAATGTTAATTCTGATCACAGTCAGGAATGGTGGAATGTCAGTTTTACATCAGAATATGGTGAGGAAAAATCTTCTCTTTGTGATCTCTCTCATCCGTCATTTGGTTATTTTGAAAAAAATGGAGAGTGAAATTTCCGGTTTTCAATCAACCCCTCTGTATGATTCATCAGATCATGAGGATTCCTTACTTTCATACGAAGAAAATTCTGGTCATGGTTGACCAGATATATTAATGTATTCATATACTAATTAATTTGTATCATCCACTGTCGATTTATCTAAGCCACCAATATTCAATGACCTAACTTCTTATGTCTTGGAGCTATCTCAAGTTGTCAAGGCACTTCAGCCTATGCTAGTGGTTATTTCAGGTTCACACAACCTTGATGCTAGTCCCAAGCATGACCAGTTTGATACTCTTTCTCTGAATAATTCTCATCAGTTGATCGCAAAAGTTGAAAATCAATCTATCTCGCAATCTTCAGAGCCTTCACTTGTTTTTCATGATCCTATCGCTGAATCGTTGGAGGAATCATACCTAGCAAGCCCATTTGTGAAACACAAGTTTTTCACTTTCTTTATGTTTTCCAAGTTTGAAAGTTCAGAAGAATATTGTAACATGACTATTTGTTGCGATGGATAAAAACACCATAATTCATTAGAAGAATATTTGACTTATTATTTCTTGTTATATTTTTCTTCTTGTGATTTAGATCTCTGAATTTTGGAGAATTTCACATTTCATATTTCTTAACAACTATTATTCTTGATGATCATTCTTGTTGTTGATTCTCTCGCCTGTATAGGTGAGTAAATGCTGCGATAATTTCATTGGAAGTCTCATTTTACATAAGCCTAGCCTATCCCTTGTTAGTTTAGGAGTAGGGTAGTTTATTTAGTTTGTTTTTCTTTTGCTTTATCTTTGTCCTGCCCTTTCTTTCCTTTATATTGTAATAAATTTTCACATGAGACCGTGTTTTTCATCCAACATGAGCATGGAAAAGTTAAAGAGGACAGTGTATGAATGTCAATGCTTGGATTTCTGTTTATTCCTTCTCTTTGCATGGGCCTTGTATATTTTAGTTGATAATACCCGAATGGAAAATAAATTCTTTCTTGGAGATAACCCTAGTAGAATTGCGATGCTTGAATATATAACTAGTACCAGTCTTCTCATATCAATTTAATATATTTTTTCTATTCCATCTTGTTAAATAAGTCGAGTAGAGTAAGGAGGGGAGGAAACTTAAAGAAGTGGACTCTATATTAGAGGTATATAAATATCCTTCTCTAAAGGGACAACCTCTTCTGGTCTCAATAATTTAGGTACCCTCTTCCACCCCACAAAATAAATATGTTTTGAATCACAATTATACAAATAAAATATAACAAATGAATAAAGGGTGAAATAAGAGAAAGGGTTCCTGCATAGGGAGGTGAAGCAAGCAACTCTGCTGGGGTAATTTCTAGGCTCACTGACAATGAAGAAATGTTTGTGTTCCTGAAGAGACTCCATTGGGGCACTATACAATACCAAAGATGAAAACCAAGACCCTGATAATCCTTTCCCACTCACATAACTATATACTCCTCATGCCCAATCAAAACAACTAAGTTTGAATTTCCTTTGTTAGTTTTTTGCTGATGAAGAGAATGACGGGGATTATATATTTAACTAAAGCAAAGAAAATAAGCTATGTCATTTGATGAAATGAAAAATACTTCCTAAAGAGTTAGACCTAGTTTATAGAATTAAGACCCATTTAGAGAGTCAGAGTTCTACCAGTGTATCGCCAAGTGTTGTAGCTACTACAACCCCACTCCAATTTTTTTTCCCGTGCCTTGATTTTGGAGCCTACATTCTATCCACAAGGACCCATACTTCATTATCATAAAGTATTCTACCCGATTTTGAATAATTTTATTTGCATGAAGTGCTTGCGATAACTTGATTTGACCTTAACTGAGAATTTTCTAAAACAAGTCATCTCCTTCCTTGATCTTGCACCTATTTCTGATATTCCCTCTTGGAACTACATAATCCAATGTCTCTGGAAGCTATGTTATGCCTTGAGGATGAGATCCACACAATATTTGAAGACATGTATCCCTTGAGCACAAAAACTGTGCTGAGCCTCTTCCTTTAGTAAAAAAATGTGCAATTCACTTTAGCAGTGAACTACTCAATCCCTTGTTGCTAGGAATTACACAATCCCTTATGCCACTATGAATAGATAGTTTCCTAGAAAAATCTAAGTTTTCATCACTATAAAATAGGGACTGCGTAATTAATTTTCGACAAGTGGCACTAAGTTGCTAATTTTGATCTTAAGATAAGTGTCACTTTTTCCTTGATTTTAGTCATGTGTGTCATAAACCCTAAAATAAATAGATATATACAATATATTCCTCTATAGATCATTTACACATTCGATCATGGATCTATATCCTTCCCAACGAGATCGAGAATATTTTGACTGAAATTGTAGTGCTTTTTCTGGGTAAGTTTTGCATGTGTCGCTTTTTGTCGCTTTTTATTCTATGAGGGCTATTTTTGTTGTTTCATTTCATGGTAGTTGGTGTTTTAAATATTATTAGCTTATACAAGTGTTGGTTCGGTCCATCGTTCACATTTTATAAGTTTCGCATCAACTTCTTTCTTTTTTCCTACCAGTAATCAATGTTGTGGGGTCACTTTGTGCATGTTTGTTTTTCCTTTTGCATGCTTTTTTATGACACTTAATTTTCACTGATATAACTTCCACTCAACTTGATCTATGTTCCTTCTTTCCCTAACACTTAGATTTGATACTTATCTCTCGTTCCTGGGCATATCTTCGCAATCATGGCCAACAATTTCCCCTCACAACTGCGCAATTTGCATCCTCAAGGCATAAGATTCATACCTGGCCTATGATACTTTGCAATGAAAAATTACTGTATTTCACAACTATGCATTACGCAATTCCAGGCCTCAATAATCAACCCTGGCCATTGATACTTCATAATGCGCAGTCTCTTCCCTTATTATTCCCAACTGAGAGTGCGCATTGCATAGTCTCAAGCCTCTAGCTAACTCCTTGCCTACTAAGACTTCACAATGTGCATTTCATGAGCCTCAAAATTTCTTCTTCAGCTTAAAAACTATGCAATCCATCTCTCCAGTTATTGAGTTGCTGCTTTGAACTTGATGAATGGATAGATTTTATTGAGCCAATTTGTATTCGCCATGAGTGAATCTTGTGATACCGGTATTGTAGCTTTTTGAGCATGTCTCTTTCTTATTAGTTTCTCTCATCATGCCACCAAAGATATCAGACTCAAAAGACACCACAAACAACAGCACCAGTGAAGTAGTTGAGAGTATCCCTGTCACCATGATAGTTCTATCATACACTAAAATATTCAATGAGAAAGATTCAGATGTCACACGACACACACTAAAATATGCATTCTCAACAACCAGTTACAAAGCAAATCTAAAAGATAGAAATTTTTATATAAATGTCTACAAGTTAGGATTACATAATATTGCATGTATGTTTTTGGTCTTCACTTGTGTAGACATTATCAAGTGGATCCTGCCACATTTATATGCAAATAGAATGATCCCCAAAAATACTAAGTGGACAAAGGCTTGCCTCATTCATGGCACATGATTTTGAGCTTATGTATCATCTTCCCTTCCCAGAAGCTTACATGGATTATCACTTTATGCAGTCATCAAATACTTGAGCACTATATATGTCATAAACGTTTGGGGGAAAGAGACATCCAAATTCCACCAGACACCCAACATCACTTATAATACCAAATCTCTCAGAAAAGCATTCCAGTACTTTATAGTTCTATGATTTTGGATCTATGTTCAAAAGAGTACCGAGACCTTTGTGAAAATTCCATTAAATCTGGAATCCTATTGCAGCACCTGGAATATATTCACCTAATTTTTATTTTTAACTAAAAAATTTATTTGTAGTTTCCTACGACAAACACTGAATATATCACACTACAACCTTCATAAATAAACTATGGAAAAAAATACAAGTGCGGAAACAAAACTGAACAACTATATATCACACACACATCTGACACAGTTATTTTAGGAACAATGTCCCCGGAAAAACCAAATGTGGGAAAACTGGTGCAGTAGGTGAGGGTTTATATTATTATGTAGTAATTATTTATGAGTAAAAGTCTATGATTGACATATCTATCAAATCATGTAGAGAAATTGACAAGAAAGATCTTGTGAGACAAACCTCACTCCTCCATGAGAACCAAGCACTTATCAACACCCAAAACTGGCTTCCCTGCACTGCCTCTGCGCAGTGACTGTGTCACAGCTACATCTGCTCTCTATCTTTGTGCTATTCTCTTTTCTGGCTGGAAACTGAGGCCTTCTGGCCTCTGGAAAATATCTTCGGGATCTAGAACTTGTTGAAAAGTGTAACTAGGTCGGTATTGATATTGATTATGTAATTATGAATTTATGTAAAGTAGAAGACAAAGATAATAAAATGTATTTTGTACTTGCCTCATGTGTTTCACGAGCAAGATTTTATTATAGGTTAGTAGAATTCTTCTTGATGTATATCTAGGTTTTTGTCTGATCCAGGTGGATATCGGTGGCCACCCACCTATTCCATTTGGACCAGCACCATCAATTCTTGCAGCTTTTCACATTCAGCACAACTTACTATTTTTAGCAGGTTTTCGGGTCCTCCACTCTCTGAGCCGTTTTGGGGGCTTAATGATCCAGGTGGATATTGGTGGCCACCCACCTATTCCATTTGAACCCCCATCTTCAGTTCTTTCAATTTTCAAGTTGCAACAAAACTTACTATTTTTAGCAGTTTTTCGGGTCCCGAACTTCCGGAGCCGTTTTGAGGCCCTAAACGACATTTTTTGGGAAAACGGAGAGCAACATGGGTCCATGGACCGATGTTGCTCGTTCAAAAATTGAAGTCCTCAGATAGATCTTTCTAACGAGCTATTGAGCGCATCAAACGGAGATCGGGTGCCAAAGTTATGCCCCCGGGAAGTTGAACCACCAATTTACCCAAACGGGCGCCCACAGTTTTGGCGCCTCATCTCCTACGGTTAGGTTTTTGGACGTTTCAGATTCCACATTGTTTCTCAACAATAAATAGGCCCTCGAGCCTCATTGTAACACAGTTCAGAGGTCTGTAGCCATCACATCTCTTCTCAGAGATTCGCTACCAGCACCCTAGCTTTTTATTTCCATTATGCCTATAAATATATCGTTTATTTGGATAATTTTAATGAAATGAAGCATTATTTCCGTCGTGACTCTATGTTCATGGTTATTTCAAGTATTTTGTTGCGTTCGCATAAACCTAGATCAAGGGTATCGTAGGCATTCATTTCTTGTTTTTCTTTGCATGTCCCCAACGCGGTCAGGGTATAAGGAGTTAGGGCTCGATCTGGTTGAACCCTTGCAAGATCAGCCTCGCAAACCCCGACGACCTCCCATGGCGGAAGAAAAGAAAGACGAGGGAGCAGGAGATCCTATCAAAATACTGCTCGAGGAGGCTCTCGTGAAACAAAGGAACGTGATGATGGACAACTTTGCTCAAATCCTTCAACGACTGCCCACATATGGCGCATCTGCATCCAACAGCCACTCTGGAGGCGCCACTCCCTTCAAGGTACAGGTAAACTTTGACATTCCTATATTTGAAGGAAAAATAGATGCAGACGCTGTAGACAGATGGTTAAATTTATTGGAAGGGTATTTCTCGGTCCATGACTTCTCTGACTGAGAAAAGATTATTTTTGCACTCCTCAAAGCCGCCCCCCATGTCAAAGACTGGTGGGAAACCTACCGTGAGCAAGAGGGCGAAGGGGAACCCTCTCTGTTCTCGGCCACACCCACTTGGAATTCGTTCCGAGATGGAATCAAGGAACAATATTACCTCGTGGGGAGCTATGAGGACAAATACATCCAATGGACCATGCTGCGGCAACAAAAGGATCAAGATGTGCACGAACTGACGAATCTGTTCCATACCCTGCGCACAAAGTTGGGTATTAAAGATTCGGAGAGACATTTGGTGCTCAAGTACCGCGGCTGTCTGCACAAACACATTCAGGAGGAAATGGAGTTCCTCGACATTACATCGCTTGGCACGGCATATCGCTATGCCGCCAAGATCGAGCAGAAATTTAAGCAAAAGAAGCGAGAATTTGGATCTGCGAATCCGAAAGGTGCCCATGAACCGAAGAACAAGGGGCAAGGCCAAAGCAATGCGACTCAGAACAACACCACAAATTCAAAGAAGGACACAGGGAAGTGGTGTGAATTTCATAACAGCCCCACTCACAGCACAAACGAGTGTCGGGCCAAACAGTCTTTGGTGGCTGAACTAAAGGCACCCTAATCAGATGCATTTTCTGATCCTGAGTTAGAACCAGACAAAGGCAATGACAAAGGGAAGAAAATCATTGATGCGGATCCCAGTGCCATTGTTGCCACCACCAAGATCCAGAAGGAGGGTCCAGAGGATCCAGAGGAGGGGGAGCACCTCTTCCAGTCGCAGATGTGGGTGAAGGGTTCTCCGCTGCAGTTTCTCGTCGATAGCGGAAGCCAAAAGAACCTCATTTCAGCAGACATCGTGAAGCGGCTCAGCCTACCAACCATAGCAAACCCACAGCCATATACCATCGGGTGGCTCCACCCAGGGAGAGATCTCCGCATCCGCCAGCAGTGTCGACTTCCATACAGTATCAAGCCATTCACGGATGAGGTATTGTGTGATGTTGCCCCTCTTGATGTAGCTGATGTATTATTGGGCCAACCATACTTGTGGAGGCGACATGCTGTGTATGAGTCTAGGCCTCGTGCTGTTATTATTACTTTGGGAAATAACTTGTACAGGATACCGGAGGTAGTACCGCCTCCTGCCATCTCTTTGACTACTGCAAAACAATGCAGTAAGATTGTTTCCCAGACTAGGAAATTCATTTTCCTTACGACTCACTCACAGGGAAAGAAGAATATTGTGGCCACAACCTCGAAACAGGGCTCCCTTTCACGGCTGCAGCAGATGGACAAAGTCATGGAGGAATACGATGACAATTTCTCCTCACTCATAGAGGTTCCTCTACACTGTCAGGACAAGCACTCCATTGATCCGACTCCCAATGCACCACCACCTGATGTTTCCATACATCCTGCAACTACACATACAGAATCCAAACATGTATTGTATGAGGCTGATAAAGAAACCAAATTTACTAAACGCATCCAGCATGTCCACCCGCAGATCCATGACATCTTCAACACATCTAATACTCAGTTCAACAGAATTTGCCTCATCTCATGGAGGATCTCAACGCAATGGGGACCATTGCTTCCTAAGGAGGGAGGAATGATTCAGGTGGATATCGGTGGCCACCCACCTATTCCATTTGGACCAGCACCATCAATTCTTGCAGCTTTTCACATTCAGCACAACTTACTATTTTTAGCAGGTTTTCGGGTCCTCCACTCTCGGAGCCGTTTTTGGGGCTTAATGATCCAGGTGGATATTGGTGGCCACCCACCTATTCCATTTGAACCCCCATCTTCAGTTCTTTCAATTTTCAAGTTGCAACAAAACTTACTATTTTTAGCAGTTTTTTGGGTCCCGAACTTCCGGAGCCGTTTTGAGGCCCTAAACGACGTTTTGGAAAATTAAGCTAAGACATGTGGGTCCATAGACCACCTTTCTGCCCAAAAAATTGAAGTCCTTGACAGATCTTCTTAACGAGCTATTGAGCTGGCCAAACTGAGAGATCGGTGCCAAAGTTATGCCCCCTGAAGTTGAACCACCAATTTATCTAAACGGCGCCAATCAGTTTTGGCGCCTCATCTCCTACGGTTAGGTTTTTGGACGTTTCCAGATTCTACATTGTTTCTCAACAATAAATAGGCCTCGAGCCTCATTGTAACATAGTTCAGAGGTCTGTAGCTATCACATCTCTTCTCAGAGATTCGCTACCAGCACCCTAGCTATTTTATTTCCATTATGCCTATAAGCATATTTCTGTTATTTGATATTAATGAAATGAAGCATTATTTCCGCTGCATCTCTATGTTCATTGTTATTTCTATATTTTGTTGCGTTCCTGCATAAATCCGGATCATTGTCTTCTAGATATAAATTTAATATGTGTCATATATATATGAAGCATCTAGTCTAAAAAATGCTCCAATACCTAGCCAAAGAAAACGTGAATCAATGGCTTAATTCATCTCTACATCAACATTGAAAATTAAGCTACTATGATGTATTACAATTCTACCTTCAAACAAATGATAAGTCGACCTAGATGCCAAAGTGTTGGTCGGCCTGAAAGATAGTAAGTCTATATATATATACCTGGTCTGTGGCTCATTTGATAAGCAAGAATTTGGTCATATTTGAAAAAATTTGTGGATTCCTGTGGAAACGTTCAGTGCAGATTTATTGATGGTATTTCAGTGCAAATTTTGAAGTGTTTGAGAACTGATTAAATTACATACAACAGTCCTGTAGTGTGGATCATAAGGTGTTGTTATTCGGATCATCCTAAAGCTACAACGCATTCCTGAGGTGTGGATCTGTCTATATACATGAAAATGAGCATCCTGAAGTGCAGATCTTTCTAAGGGTATAAGCATGATCATGTGATCATCCTGATGTGCATACCTTTCCAAGTATAAGAGAAGTATTCAAGTGAGGATCTTTTCAAAGATAGCTTGTAGACTATTCTAAATTTAAGTTGTTGATAACGTGTGATATTGGCATCCAACTCAAGTTCTTGTATGATTGAGATAGAGGTCTACAAAGGGAAGAAGCTATTGGAAAGTATAAGAAAGAAGGAAAGTAAAAGAAGGAAGGAAAGTAAATCTGTGATTTACTTTCCTCATTACAACTTATATATATCTCAAGCAACTGAAGATTCAACTGAAGGTTCAAAGGAAGTACTAGTGCATAATAGTGAAACTTGGGGAAGAGAAGAAGGACCAGCATTGAAGGACATAAAATAAGTAAGGACAAGGTCTTGGAGGCATTTAAAGGTAAAGGGTCTAAGTCTGGGTCATGATACTTGTCATTTGAATATCTATAAGAAGAATTTCTCATGGGCTTTCCTCTCTAAGAGGGAGAGGTTTTTCCCTGGCTCTAGGAGCCTAATTTTTGTGTCTTTTGTATTTTTATAATTGACTTGATGAAAGATTAAATAAGCTAAATAAGAAAAGACACAGGTAACCCAAGTAAGTTCACAAGTAATTATCAATAAGATAATTTGAATTAATCTCCAGCCCTCCAAATTCTCAACATGGTATCAGAGCTAAGGTGCTGAACTCAAGGGCTGCTTCATAAAGAGACACTCCAGGAAGAAAAAATCAAAGTTTGGGTGAAAATTCAAATCACTCTGCAAGGAAGACTCTAAATCTATTTTCAAGAAAGATATTCATCTCATTCAAAGGATCAAAATTTTCAAGATAATAATCTTTTCCATCAAATATGTTCATTCAAGATATTGATTGAAGAAGACATCTTCTTTTGAAGATATTCTTTTCCATCAAGGATTCAAGAACACTTAGATTGAATATTTCTATCTTAGAAGTAACTCCTAACTCCTTCGTCATCATCAAGGAAGTTTCAAGCCACTCTACTCAAGTAAGTATCTATGACCTTACTTAAATCTGTCAAGATGACTTATTGAAAAGAAAGAAACAAGCTGGTTGGGTCATCAAACTTTAGTGCATGGAAGAAGAGGACATATTTGAATTTGATTGAAGACGAAGTTATGGACTAAACTGATGGATCGACAATTCAACCACCAAAATAATATGCTCCAACTCATACCAAATACATGAAGGGAGAAATCTGAGCCTAGAGGATTCTCATAGAATCCATCAAGGACTCACTCATTCCGTGGAGCTATTCTCTATGAGTATTGCAGGAGAAGAAACATCTCTGAAGCAAGAACGATATAAAATGAAATTTTCAAGGGAAGAAGGAATCAAACCATAATTTATGAGGATTTTTGAAATAAGAGATCAACTGCAGGAACTGGGAGAAGTAATTTCTGACATTGAGATGACTATAGTGGTGCTGAATGCTCTACCAGAGGAATGGGGAAAATTCACTTCAAGTTTATGCGGGAAGAAAGAAGCCACTCCATTCCATGATTTATTGTCTCTATGTAAAATAGAGGAAACAAGACTAAAAGCCAAAGCTGATACAGGACCAAGTGAAGGGAATCAAGACTTTGTAACCACATACAGGAAAAAAGGAAGATTAAGAAAAATTGGCCCTCAGAATAAAAGAAGGAACATGGAAAACGTACGATTATTTGGATGTAATGAACTTGGGAATTATAAAAGAGATTATCCTAAATATTACAAGGAAAAGAGGTAAAGGGAAGAAGCCCATATCTCATATGTGAGGTAAGAACCTGAAGCAAATAAATCTAAGAAAGAAGAAGCAAGGGATCTCTACTATGATTGAGATCATATTATCCTTTAAGTGATTTCTGCTGGTTGTAAAATAATACGATAGGAAACAATGTATATTATAGCATCATGACAAAAATAATGTTAGGAGCTCTTGGTGAATCAACTCAATCTCTCTGATAGCATTAATAATGGAAAGCAGTCATCAAGATCAAGGGTCATCATGGAAACAAAATCCTGGGATGTGATGACATATTGATAGAGTAGGCCAAGGGAATGAAGCTCTTCATTCTAGAGAAATTGCTACAGGATGACTCAAGGGAAAAAGGTACGAGGTATGTATATATTTATATGCTGACACTGGATGCTATGAAGTCATGTCATATGGTTGCAAGTAATAGACTTCCATATTTAGAAGTATGATCTATGAAAAAGGATCTCTCAGTGCACTGACAGATGAAATCAACATAATATGTCCTGATGGAATATGAGGTCATTGTATATGAACGAGAAATTGAAAACTTTGTAAGTTTGTGGGAATGAATAAAGTGTAGAAAGGAAGAGATCATGAAATTCAACCATGTCAAGAGGAACTTATCATCTGGAAGCCAAGAAGATGTGACTAGGAAATCTCCTAGGAGGATATGTAGACTCTGACAGAAGTCTGGTAAATAAGAATACCCTTGACAAACATATCATTAGGAGATGTGTCAATATGAATAGAGGATGTCGATGCCTACAAGAAGATCTCATGGTGAAAGATCATCAATGACGTAATTTTTTTTTTAAAGTTCATATGTATATGTTTATCTGGATGAATTTATGCAAGGCTGCTAATCATGAGAAATGATGTATGATCATTGGAGATGATTTGAAGGAAACTAGCATGGAATAACGATGGACCAGATGAGGAAGACTGATGAATCACTTTCTGATAGTGGACATGACATGTGACTGAAAGTGATGAATGATCTGTGCCCTATGAAGCAAAAAGTTGAAGATTCCTCAATATCGAAATCCATGACATCGAGGGGAGGAATTCTTCATGAGTAGCTGGACTGCTACTGTAGGACCTTGGTTGAGAGGGAGCTTGGTGGTAAGTTTCATACTTGGAAGAAACTTGAAGTATGTCCTTCCTGTGTTGAGAGGGAGTGACATATGTGATTCTCTAATACATGTGTCATGCACTAGACCAAGACTAACATCCGTAAGTTTTAGTGAAGGCCATGTGGAGAGAATGGATAGACACCTCATTCTGGTCTTCACCTGGAAGACAAAATGGAGGATTGGGTAATCATATGGCATTCGATACTATTTGAGAATGAGATAGGGAATTCAAGATAAGAGTAGTCGAGGACTAATATTCTTTGAGGACTGGCTACCCAAGAGAAGAATAGTCCAATAAGGTCATACTTTTGGAACACATGGGTGGAGTATGTACCTTGGAGAGACAATGACTATGGTGTCTATTAGTCATGTGTCTTTCCAACATTGTAGCCCATTGTCTCGTTGAGAGATGGGGCTGTTATTCAAGGCCTTGCACTAGGGAAATGTTGGTTGATATGATTCTATACAGACGCGATTACCAATCTGATTCTTCTTATGAGATTCTTCAGTTTGAAAGTGACCATGTACCTACATTAATACCTCCCTAGTTAAGAGGGATTGTTGAAAAGTGTAACTAGGTCGGTCTTCATATTGAATATGTAATTATGAATTTATGCAAAGTAGAAGACAAAGATAATAAAATGTATTTTGTACTTGCCTCATGGGTTTCACGAGCAAGATTTTATTATAGGTTATTAGACTTCTTCTTGATTTATATCTAGGTGTTTGTCTTCTAGATATAAATGTAATATGTGTCATATATATATGAAGCATCTAGTCTAAGAAATGCTCCAAGACCTAGTCAAAGAAAAAATGAATCAATGGCTTAATTTAGCTCTACATCAACGTTGAAAATTAAGCTATTATGATGTGTTACAAGTCAGACTTCAAAAAAATGATAATTCAACCTACATGCCAAAGTGTTGGTCGGACTAAAAGACAGTAAGTCTGTTTATATATATATACCTGGTCTATGACTCATTTGATAAGCGATAATTCGGTCATCTCTGAAACAGTTTGCGGATTCCTATGGTAAGGTTCAATGAATATTTATTGATGGGATTTCAGTGAGAATTTTGAAGTGTTTGAGAACTGATTACATTACATACAACAATGCTGCAGTGATCATAAGGTGCTACTATTCGAATCATCCTGAAGCTACAAAACCTTCTTGAGGTGCAGATCTGTCTATATACATGAACATGAGCATCCTAAAGTGCATATATGTCTAAGGGTATAAGAATGATCATGTGATCATCCTAATGTGCGGACCTACCCAAGTATAAGAGAAGTATTCAAGTGTGGATTTGTTCAAATATAGCTCGCGGACTATTATAGTGTGAAGTTGTTGATAAAGTGTGATATTGGCATCCAACTCAAGTTCATGTATGATTGAGACAATGGTATACAAAGAGAAGAAGCTATTGGAAAGTAGAAGAAATAAGGAAAGTAAATCTGTGATTTACTTTCCTCATTACAACTTATATATATCTCAACCAACTGAAGGTTCAAAGGAAGTACTAGTGCAGAATAGTGCAACTTGGTGACGAGAAGAAGTACCAGCATTGAAGGACATCAAAGAAGTAAGGACAAGGTCTTGGAGGCATTCATAGGTCAAGGGTCTAAGTTTGGGTCATGGTACTTTTCATTTGAAGATCTATAACAATAATTTATCATGGGCTTTCCTCTCCAAGAGGGAGAGGTTTTGCCCTGGCTCTAGGTGCATAATTTGTATGTCTTGTGTATTTTGACAACTGACTTGATGAAAGATTAAATAAGATAAAGAAGAAAAGACATAAGTAACCCATGTAAGCTCACAAGTAATTGTCAAGAAGAGAATTTTAATTAATCTCCAACCCTCTAAATTCTCAATAGAACTGGCGAAACGTTGTCTCCTTAGAAAAAATACGACTTCCCTTGAGGTTCTGCACAGTGAATGTGTAAGCTCCGCGTCACTTGCTCTACGCTGCTACTACGGCTCTCATTGCCTCCTTTGCTATGAAATCTCTGGATCAGGAATGCCTCCAAACATAATTAGCTCCCCTCTCTTCAAAATATCTCTTGATCAAATTTTCTCTCTGAGCACTTCTTACTAAAGAAATTGATCTCTTGATCCTCACTCCGCCAAACGTGTTTTCCAAATTACCCTTCAAGCCATTCTTATAGTCTTCTCGTTCAAACTTCAATGACCCAAATTAGATCTCTAGTCAATGTATAATATTAAATTTTGACTTGATCCACATTTTCTAGAACATTCACACCCATATTATATTAATTCACTTTAATTATTTTATTTTCATAAGTTTAGACTTAGGGTCCCTTTAAAAATATTTAATTATTTTAATAAAATAAAATCCAAGTGGAATTTCCCCAAACGATTTCGAGTTATCTGGAATACATGTGTCTAAGCCTCTCTGCAATTTTTGAGACTTAGAGCACATCCGATGCTACCCCAAATCAAAATTCCCTCTTAGCGAGGAATGTACTCTAGCAATGCACCCTCTGAGTACTGCTCTAACTCTGTAACATCTCTCTGCGATGTTGATGTTTGACTTTGCTTCCCAATCAAATTTGTGCAAATACTACAACTGTACTGTTGCTGACACTGCCACTGTCAACACGGAATCTATACTGCAAATCCCTCTCAATTTTGCATCTGTGTTGCTGCTGACTCTGCCACTACCAAATGATACTACATTACATCATAGTTCGTTACTAAAAGTAGAAAACATCCAAAATTGGGAAATTATGATGAATCTCGGTGATGAATATCTGACTGCTCCTAGCCTATGCGCTATCCCTAAGAAGCTTTTGTGTTGTTACTATCTTTGAAACTGTGCCTTCCTGCACTACTGGCAACTATGCTCTGCACTACTCAAGACTCTGTCACTGCTAACTACTGCACTTTCACTTCTGCACTCCTCTGCACCAACTGGCACCTATACATCATGTTGCTTTTGATTTGGGATCCTGTATCAAGGTGATGATATGAGAGGTGGAATCCTCAAGGATCCTGCCCAACTTGTATATCTTTGGGTCTAAAACTCCAAATCACCCCACCTCCCTCCTAGAGGTATATGGGAAATCATCGCAAATTCCTCCTCCTCTATCTTCGCTGCTCTGGCCTGAGGATCATCCTTCTCATCCTTTTCCTTCTTCCTCAGAGGACAATGTATGGTGTAATGACCCATATCGCCTCACCATAAGTATTTGATCTTGGAAATATCCTTATTCCTCTTGCATTGCTTTTGCTGCCCCTTTGATGCGAGGGATGCATTCTCCTCCTCCTCCTTCTTGACCTTCGAACCACTGCTGTCGTTTCTCTCAAGTTGACACTTGAGTAAGTCCCTCCTCATCTCTTCTTGTTGAAGAGCTACCCATATCACTTCCTAGTCTGGTAACTTCTCTCTACCCAGGATGCTCTAGACAGAGACCTGATAGTCTTCAGACACAAAATTTAAGGCATGTTTGACCATATTTTTGGCCTAAGGAGTTGATTCCATAACTGTCAGCTGATCTCAGTTCTCCTAAAGTCTATACAGGAACGAATCAATCCAGTCCCCTTTCTACATCCTGGTGGTTTTCATTTTATCCTCCAGAAACATCTTCCTCTGCTTGGAATACCCCTGATATAGCGTTCCCAACACATCCCACATATCCTTGGCTGTCCCTTTTCTAGAGATGTGTGAAACACTATGATCCTTCACTCTGTCAAGGATCAACCACTTTTTATTTAGCCATATTCTTCTTAAAGGCCCTTAAGGGTGCTGCATCCACTGGTTCAGCCTGAGCATTTTCGATAAATTTATTGAGGTCATATTCATCTAGAAGGAAGGAAATTTGTGCCTTCCAGATTACGTAGTTGGAGGCACCCTCCAACCAGTCCTGGTCACATAATCCACTGGTGGCCATATTACCCAAATACTGTCGATATGCTACCTCTAACCCTCTACACAACTAGATTTATTCACCTTGCTGGAGCAAGCCACAAACTCTGCTGCCTATGCATGGGAAATCTCATTTTCTTGGGCAAGAAACTCTCTAAGGTCAGAAATCCCCAAAAAGTCTCTTCAACTACTCTTCCTGATGCTTCTGCACCAACAATCAGTGCTGCACAGAAAAATATATCCCTCTAGCTGCTGATCTGCATATATCTATTGCACTGATCCCTTCATCTTGGACAAAGAACAATATGGAAAAATCCTACCTCTTTGTCGTCTCACTTAGAGAGAGATTTTCCTTGTTGATCTAGCCCTCATGGCTTGGACTATGCACTTCAATGGGAAATCGATTTGCTGGTTACACATCTCTTTTATCCCCAACTTCAGCTTCCACGCTGGATCTGTTGGATCTTTCTTTTATCCTGCTGAGCTCAACAAAAACAAGCTTTGATACCATGTGAAAATTCCGTTAAATTTAGAATCCTATTGCAGAAACTATAAGATATTCACCTAATTGTTAATTTTAAATTAAAAATTTATTTGTAGTTTCTACGACAAACAATAAATACATCACACTGCAACCTTCACAAATAAAATGCGGAAAAAAATACAAAGGAGGAAACAAAACTGAACAATTAAAGATCACACACACATCTGCCACAGTTATTTTTGGACCAATGTCATGGGAAAAACCCAATGCAGGAAAAACGGTGCAACAACTAAGAGTTTATATTATTATGTAGTAATTATTTTTGAGTACAAGTATATGATTGTTATATCTGTCAAATCATGTAGGTAAACTGACATGAAATATCTTGTGAGACAAACCTCAGTCCTCCATGGGAACCCAACACTAATCAACACCCAAAAATGGTTTCCATGCGCAGTGACCATGCCACTCTACTCAATATTTGCATCACAACTACGATTGATCTTTGTCTCTGTGTTGGTCTCTCTGCTGGATGGAAACTAAGGCCTTCTGGCCTCCAGAAAATCTCTCTAAGATCTGGCATTGGCCAAACATTGTCTCCTCAACAAAAATATGACTTCCCTTCAGGATCTACACAACGATTGCGTAAGATCTGCATCACTGGATCTGCCTTGCTTCTATGGCTCTGACTACCTCCTCTGTTATGCACTCTCCAGATCAGGAATGCCTCCAACTAGAATTACTGCCCTTCTTTACAAAATATCTCTTGATCAAAGTTTCTCTATGAGCGCTGCCCACTAAAGAAATTGATCTCTTGATCCTCACTCCGCTAAATGTGTTTTCCAAATGACCCTTCAAGCCATTCTTATAGTCTTCTCATTAAAAATTCAACGAACCAGATTAGATATCTAATTAATGGCTAAGATTAAATTTTGAATTGATCTGCCTTTTTTATAACATTCACACCCATATTATATTAATTCACTTTAATTATTTTGTTTCCCTAAGTTTAGACTTAGGGTACCTTTAAAAATAATTAATTATTTAAATAAAATACAATCCAGGTGGAATTTCTCCAAAGGATTTATGGTTTATCTGGAATACATGTGTCTAAGCCTCTCTGCAAATTTTGAGACTTAGAGCACATCCGATGCTACCCCAAATCAACAAAATTTCTCGAAGGCTAGGAATATTTGCTGCATTAGATTGTAAATGAAGGGAAAGCTTTCAACTGGTCAGCTATGTTGGCCGAATAGTTAAATATCCATGTGAATAATCAAAAGAACCCTCCCAAGAGTAAGCAATCTAGATTCTATATGTTAAAAATACTCGTTGGATGCGATATGTGCTCATAATTATCTTCCTGGCATGAGATGGAGATGGACACCAAAGGAACTTGATGTACATGTTTACTGAATGTTGGTTTGCCACACTAGATGGAACTTACCTCAGGGTGTTCGGTAGTCAGAAATATTCTCATTTGATGGCGAGGTATACCATCGATAAATTGGGCATGCAAGAAGTAGCGTACCACCTTTCCATATGTTTACCAGGAATATTGCAAAGCAAGAATAAAGCACCTTGTCCCATTCTTCCTTTTCAAACTAGATCGCATGAGATTAAGAATCTAAAAGTTGTGGAGACCGAGGGAAAAGAGTTAGATAATTTCAGGCTCGGTCTTATGGAATACAACCTGGTGAGCTCTGGTATTGCACCAAGAGTGTTGCAACTCCCAGAGTCTACTCAAATTTACTTTATCAACCCATGTTTCGTACAAACATAGAGGTGATAGTGCTATATGCACAACATATAAGCTCTACTCATGCCATCCTCATCTTAGTTCTACCACGAGGTACTAGTAACTGGGGCTACTCTGAAAGTGGAAATATGTCACACTTCTAACTGCAACCTAAAACTGAAAGCAAATCATAACCACTGCTCTGTTGGCAAGAAAATAAGCTACACTATATTGCACTCATTTATCTATTTAATGTATACTTTTGTAATAGAAAATATTGGAACTTATTCTAATTACAAGAGAGGAAATTATACTAGATTGCGTTCAACTTCTAGACTAACTAATTGACTTGCAAAAATGGAATTAATCTATCTTTTCACACACACTGAATCAATGGCTAATTGAATTCTATCTATTGCATGCTAGCTACTGTGCTAATGATGGACTAATCACACTCAAATTACTCTATTTTGCAGCAAGATAAGAGGGAGTTTGGGTTTCCTAAGGGTGTCCCTAAACAAAGGATTGAGATATGGGCATCCACTAATGTCTTTGCTGTGATCAAATGAGGTGGAGGAGTGATTTTTAAGTGAAGTAGAGGGCTCCCAACGCTGCTACATGATTCATGTTCTGCTACAAGAAGTCCCGTAATGATACAGGAAACATTCTAAGAGAGTTTGGAGGCTAGAAATGGTGGAAAGGAGGTTAGGGAGAGTGAGAGAAAGGTGGATATAAGGGAATGGAAGGTGGCCAACCCACTTGGCCAAGCTCAGAACCCTCAACAAGTTTGTCTTACACCAAAAAATTCTGCTCTTGGTGGGTGCGATGATGGTATCCAAAATAGGACTATGGGTGACATAATGGAAGATGACTAAAGTAGGGTTGAAACCCAAAGTGATAGTGCTGAAGGGGGTACTTATCTACTGCTATATAAAAACCTGCAACTAGTACATACACTCATGCATTTATCATCAACAAACTTATCATGTAAATAGTGGAAAATATGAGTTGAATTTCATTGAATCTACTCATACACTTGAAACATAAATCTAAATTTTAACCTACAACATATTCATGAAAAAAAATTAAAATATATACGAACTTTTCCAAGAAATCATAAACTAAAAATGTTTGGTATGTGGTGGAAGTACTTCCTCCTCAAGATCCATTGGAAGAGGTGAGAGAGGGAGACTGTAAACACAATTTTGATGTTTCAGATGCTACCAAAATGAAATAACATTAACCAAGTTCTGAAGCATAAAGGAAAAACAAAAATGTACACAAGAGATACTGCAACCTATGGATTGGGCCCTAACCCACAAGCTTCAACCCACTGAAATAAACTCAGTAATAAATGGACCAAATGATCGTTCTTATTTCATAACTAGTCTCTTACATTAACAATGATAGTACAAAATATCTAACACAGATCCAAGAGTCCTCTAGCTACATATAAAATATGAATCTTAATGAGATCTTTCTCTTGTCTATTTATACAAAAGGGTAGCTACCAATAACTCCCTAAAAAGTAGGTGTTTGTCCCTTTGATCTTAGAGAGAAGTGGAGCTTGGCTGCCTCTTATCATTCACTTGCTCAACTGCCTTTGAATTCGAACGATTGGACGAAAATCTAAGGAGATATTGGCTGATTCTAGGAGTTAGAACGGTGGTCAACCTTCCTATGATTTCTCCTTGCTATCTATTCCGAGCCAAGGAAAATTTTAAGGATGGGAAATTATTTTGAAGTTTAAAACATTAGCGAATCTCACTAGTCCCTAATATGCAAACTATAAAATTTTTATTTATATATTTATAAAACTATTCAAATTTATAATGATTTTCTATATACTCTCTATATGATATTGGTGATTTTTAAGTTAAAATATTTTTATATTATAAAATTTGGGCCAATCATTTTTATAAAAAATGGAAATTGGTGAATCTTTTTTTTTGGAAAAAACATGGAAAATTAGCTCACCTGCGAATATTAGCCCCTAAAATTTTCCATGCTCCGAGCCCTGATACAGAATTTCACTAAAAATTAGAATTATTTCTGTCATTTACTGCAATTAAACCCTGTTAGGCTTCAAGTAATGAAAATCATTTTACACCATTCTCACTAAGAAAAATATGACAAAGCATAATCAAATTCGAGAGGGTGAGGTAGTAAATAAGCTAAAATGGTGCCACTATAACCCCTTAAAATATACCTAATGATGGCCCTCATCATCACCCCCTTACTGAAATTTTTTCTCATCCTTCGAGAAACTCAGTGCTCTCTCCTGATTTCCTTCAAATCTCTGGTAGCTTCTCTGACATCCCAAGGTAGCATGGAAGGGGTTCCTTCTAGTGGGTAAAACCATACATTCTTTTCTACTTCTTCCTATTCCTTTTGATCCTTAGTTTTCTCTCTTCCTTCATGTAACCTCAACAATAAAGGTGGGTTTAACTTTAATCTGATCCACTAAATTTTCATTCTCTGCATTGTGCTTTTGTAGTAGGGTTCTCTTTCCAAGGCAACTCTCAATCTATATGGACCATGGTACTTGAGTTTCTGTAAGCTAAGTTGTAGACCGTTCCATATTATTTTGACATGCCATTACAATCTCTTCTCCTAGTAATCTGGATATGCCATAAAAATGTGCAATTTATTGTGCTTGGGTGTCAAGGTATTTATCTTCAAGGTTAGCATCATTACAGATTTTATGGTGATTGTTTATGACACCTCTAGGGCTGATTAGTTTTGCCATGATTTGGAGGGGTTATCTTTCTTCTCTCTTCATCACCCTCTTGAATTCCTCTTCCCTCGTTTCTTCATTTTCAACCCAATATTCTAAGGAAATTAGTTGCATGTCACCCAACCTAGAATTTTGGTCCCAGATGTTCATGTTAGTCAGAATGAGGTTGTGCATGTAGAATTATGCCAACCTGGATCTCTCTTCGATACTGTTTTCTCTGCAAAAATCAATGAATTGATGATAGTTTTGAAAGCGAAATGAACCATATTTTGCTAAGTTTTTGATATGAAATTGTAACCATTTCCCTTTCAAATAGATGGCATAAGAATTTGAAGGGTATCTGTATTGTATTTCCTCCATAAAAAGATTCGCCATAGTGGCAATTTGTTTTTCCTTTTGTTGCAATTGTACCATTAATCACATTCTATCTTCTTGTGCCTCCTACAACTGTCCTTTCAATACTAACTCTCTGAGCCTGACGTCAATTAAGTCCCTCCCCATCTCTTTGAGTTTCTCCTCCATTAGTCCCACATCTTCAACATTTCTAGATTTTTCAAATTTCATCCACTTGTGGGTGCGCCCCCTTTCTCTTTCTAGCTCATAAAAGAGGGGAATGGAGAAATTCTCAGGGATCAGCCTCCCTCCTTCAATGAAATTATAATAAGATCTTAAACTGGGCTGTGGGGTAGGTTTTTGGAGCTCTATGATATGTCTTTTTGGAAAGATTGTGGAGAGGTTTCTTCTACTTCTAGATGTGATCCTAGAATTTGTGCCTCCCCTTGTACCTCTTATTTTTCAATTTGGGCACTCCACCCTTCTATTTGTGCCTTTTTTTCTTAAATTTTGACACTTTTCCCTTATATTTGTTCCATTGGTTCTTCAATCTGGGCACTCTTCCCTTCTATTTGTGCCTTTGGTTCTTCAGTTTTGGCACTCTGCCCTTCTATTTGAGCCTTTCGTTCTTCAATTTGGGCACTCTTCCCTTCTATTTAAGCCTTTGGATCTTCCCCTTGTGCATTCTGCTCTTCTTGTAGCACTTTTAGCCTTTCTTGTAGCAGTATCTGTCTTTCCTGTAACACACACTATCTTTCCTATATCACACCTTGTCTTTCCTGTAGCATCTCTTTTTCTCCCTCTTGGAGGTCCATGGGTAGTTCTTATTGTTTCAACGATGCTAATATAGAGGAGTTCCTCCTTGAATATGTCATGAGTTTCTTGGATGTTATCTTGGGGGAAGTGAATTATTGAATATTTCCTTATTCTGGGCCTATTTCTTCCCTCTTGCTAGGTGACTCCTCAATGGTGATGGGGCTTCCTATTGGAGTTTTTAGCCTTCCCTATTTCACTTAGTGTGCTTTTCCTAGTTTTGAAATACACGAGAGTCTATCTTTGCCTTTTTATTTTGGGTTTCACAGGAGTGATTAAAGTGGCTAAAGTGGCAACCACTTCCTTCTCATTGTTCCTTGGTGAAGGATTGGTTTGTTGAGGGGATATATCATTGGTTTTTTTGGGCCTAAGAGCCTCCTCCTCTTCTACCTTCTCTTCTTCCTTCTCTTCACTTTTTCTCTCTTCCTGTACATCCTCTGTGTTTCCTTCCTATATTTCCATCTCTTCTTCTTCTTATGTCCTCTCAGTCTCTTCCTCACTTGTTTTAGTGTCCCCATCTCCAAGGCTAGAGGTAGGGGTATCTCCAGAGGTGATGTACTGTGTCCCTATTATATTTTCTCTATACATGTCAATGAAATTAGACAACAAAACATGAATTATGAGCTTATTTAAGGCATCCTCCACTATGAGTTTAATTATATCATGATGGGCTAGGTTCTTATGTTTTCCTTCCATAACCTTGTGGCTCATATCTCTAATGGAGTGGAGGAGGAATTAGGGTATGTTTAACCTTTGATCCAAAGGAAGATCCTCCTTGAATCTTAGCTCATGCAACAACTTGAAATTGTAGCCATAAACTACACTTAGTTTGCCCTTCAAAGGAGATGTACTTCATGATGTGGTAGGCCACCTCATCCCATGGGTAAGACAAACTCTCCCTTATTACCCCATTCTTTTCTTCTATGTGTTGCTCATTAGGTAGAAAGAATATTTTCTAGTCCTCTCACCATAGTAGTGGAACTAACATCTGCTTGAGAGTGAAAATCCATTGCAAACTCTTGAGCTACCTCATCATCATATACTTTTAAGAGCTCGAAGAACCCCAACCACAGATGCCTTCTGAAAATGTCTACTACAGGAGGGTGCAATCTAATTCTCTTTGTATCTATGGGTTCAATTTTATTGACACCTCCCCCCATTTATTTTTGGCTATGTTTGATTGTTATTAAATAGGTAATCTTCTGTGGCTTGATGTCAAATTTTATTGGTGATAAGGGACCTTGAGACTATCCAACCTTTAAAATGTGTGTTTTTATCCCCTACCTCCTCATAGAGCTCTTCAATTTCCTTAATTACGTCCCTACTATATGCAAACTACTATGAATAATTCTTTTGAACTTGATGGGGGTGATGGCCACTTACCTATGTAAATTGAATTTCCTGACTGAAAGGTGGTTTATTTGTGCTAATTGACACTTGTGATGGATTGCATGCCTCTTCTCAACATTCTGTGGCACTCCTTGAAGCTTCCTGTAGTAGTTGTAGGGTTTTATGTAGCACTCCCTACATGCACAATGGACGAGTGATTGAAATGTGAAATTCCAAGTTACTAGATCTAAGAATCCCTACTGCTACAACTGCACTACTTCTTCTACTTGTAAATTTAGATTTAACTAGTTATTAACAGATTAATTCTAGAAATAGTGAAGAAGTTACTAAAGAAACCTTCACTCATTAAAATAAATTTGTGGAAAGGAAGCTGAGCAAGAAATAATAATGAAAACATAGGACAACGTTATTTTTGGAGAAGCGTCCCCGGAAAAACCGAATGTGGGAAAAACAATGCAATAGATCTGAGGGTTTATAAATTATGTAGTAAATTTTTGAATACAAATATAGGATGCCTTTTTGGAAATCCATGTAGAGAATATAATTGACAAAAAGTTAGTGAGAGAAATCTCACACTGATCTGGAAGCTTGGCTGACCAACAACCCCAGATCTGCAAGCCCTCCACTACATTGCATAGTATCTGCGTCACTCTGTGTGGGGAATGCATGGATTTTGCGTCACTGGTATTCTACTGGCTAGATCTACCCTTTAGGCCTCTTCCGATCTCATACCCCAGGTCTCCGACACTGGATCTAGCTGATTCTCAGCTGAATCTCGAATTCCTTTGAGGCTGTAGTGCTGCCTCGATGCCGGATCTGCATAGCTACTACGCTGCTTCTGTTGATCTGCTCCCTGTGTTCTATGCATTGTACTCTATAGCTCAGGAAAATCTCCAATCGGAATTACTTCCCCTCACTGCAATCAAGAATCACTTAGATATGATTTTCTTCTTAGCACTTCTCTATCAGAAAAATTCAATCTCTAGATCCTTTCAGTGTACTTTACAAATGACCCTCAAGCCTTCCTTTATAGTCTTCTCATTAACAAATCAACGACCGAGATTAGATCTCCAATCAACGACTACGATTAAACTATACTTGATCTTCTTTTTCTAGAAGTTTTATTCATAGTTTGTATTAAAAATAATTAATTATTTTAATTTCCTTAGTTAGACTTAGGGTCCTAATTAAAATAATTAATTTTTCTTATAAATTGTTTCGGGAAGGAATTTACCAAAACAATTTCTGGGTTATTTTTAATGCATGTTTATAATCCTCTCCACAAAATTTTCGGCTTTGAGAACATACGATGCTACCAAAAATCAGCACTCCCTCTTAGCGAGGAATATGCTATAATAAATATGCCCTGTTGCAAACTGCTCTGACTCTGAAGCATCTCTCTCTGCATTGATGATGTTTGACATGCTGACCATCTATAACTACATTGTTGCTGCACTATACTGTTGCTGACCCTACCACGGTAAACACTACATCCGTACTGCAAATCCATCTCAAATGCTACATCTGCTGCTAGCACTACCACTGCTAAATCTGCACTACAACTCAACTACTGAGAGAAGAAATTGAAAAACATCCAAAAATATGAACAAGTGTTCAAGATGCATCTCAGTGCTTAAAACACTGACTGCTGATAGCTACTACATTCTCCCTCTAATGTATTGCGTTGCTACTTCTCTATACTGCACTGTTGCTGCTCTGCACTATGCTGCTGCTACTATGCATTGCACTATTATTGCTCTGCAGTATGCTGCGTTGTTTTAGCTCCGATATGTGATTCTCAGAAGTTGGCGTTGCTATCCATTGCAACCGTCATCTCTTCACTTCTCTTCATTGACTGAAAACTCCTCTAGCCTGCTACTTTAGAATATGGGCACTCGTAGAAAGCTTGTGATCCGAGAGGTGGATTCCTCTAGGATCTTGCCCAACTATAATTCTGCTAAACTACAACTCAATCTCGCCCCATATCCCTTCTAGAGATGCGTGAACACTCATGGCGTACTCATCTTCATCGATATTTGTGGTTGCATCCTTTGGATCATGATTCTTGTCCTTGTCCTTATGATTCAAATGACACTAGGAAGTGTAGTGACCAAGTTCACCACACTTAAATCATTTGATCTTTGAGACGTATTTCTTACGTCTCCGCTACTCCTGCTGCCCTTTGGATGCAAGGGTTGCATCTTCCTCTTCCTTCTTGACCTTCGATCCGCTTCCATTGCTGCTATCAAGTTTTCACTTAACCAAGTCTCTCCTTAGCTCTTCTTGTTGAAGAGTAGCCCACATCTCCACCCAGCCTAGCAAGGTTTCTCTACCCAGGATGCTCTGGAAAAATACTTTCCAATCATCAGTGACTGCATTCAATGCCAATCTCACCATCGTTGTAGGAAAAGGTGTAGACCCACTTGCTACAAGTTGGTCATGAATCTCCTAAAGTCTCGACAAGAACATATCAATGCGTTCCCCTTTCCATATTTGCGCCATCCTCAGTTGCTGCTGAAGGTACATCTTCCGCTTCTCGGAATATCCCTCATATAGCATGGCCAAGGCTTCCCACAACTGTTTGGAAATATCGTTTCTAGCTATATGGGACACACTGTGATCCTTGGCTCCATCAAGGATTATCCTTTTCGCCTTCACCATATTATCCTTGTACTGCTTCAACGAAGCTGGATCTGCATGGACAACTACCATGTTCTCCACAAAGAGCTTGAGATCGTATTCATATAGAAGACAAGTAATACTTTCCTTCCAGATTATGTAGTTGGAGGCTCCCTCCATCGGTCCTGATCTCTAATCCTGTGAGCTACCATGGCCATCAAATCTGTCGAATCTGCTCCTCTTCTTCCCCCTTTGCATAGCATTGGACAAGCTTACACACTCCTTGTGGAGCTCATATATTTGCTACGCATATCTGCTGCTCATATCTTGAAGAACTGAAATTCCCCGACTAGGAATCTTCTGAGAGAGAAAATTCCCTCAATGTGTTGCTTCTTCTTCTTCTGACACTTTCTTCCCAACAAAAATAAAAAATCTACCTGCAGAATTGCATCCCACCAGATCTGCACTGAGGCTCTATGCTGCTCCCTCTAGCTCAAAAAAATTCTAATATGGATATCTTACCTCTCTGTTGACACTCAGAGAGAGATATAATTAGAAACTTCAGCCCTCTATGACTAGACTGCACAATCCCTTTGAGGATTCTATTTGCTACTTTTTGTAGCTTCAACCTCTGTCACACACTAGATCTGCTCTTCCTGTTTCATAATGCAAGCTTTGATACCATGTGAAAATTCCAAGATCCCAAATCTAAGAATCCCTACTGCTACAACTAAACTACTTCTCCTACTTGTAAATTTATATTTAAAAAGTTATTAACAAATTAGTTTTGGAAATACTGAAACACTTATTGAAGCAACCTTAACTCATTAAAATAAAATTTTCAAAAGGAAAGTGAGAAAGAAATAATAATGAAAACTTAGGGCACCATTATTTTTGGAGAAACTCCCTCGGAAAAACCCAACGTGGGAAAACCAGTGCCGCAGATCTGAGGGTTTATATATTATGCAGTAAATTTCTGAATATAAATATATGATGCCTTTCTGGAAATACCTGCAGAGAATATGACTGACAAAAATTTCATGAGATAAATCTCACACTGATTTGGAAGTCCGACTGACCAACAACCTTGGATCTGCAAGCCCTCCACCATGCTGCGTAGTCTCTGCATCACTGTACGTGGGGACTATGAGGCTTCTACGCCACTAGTCTTCTGCTAGCTGGATCTAGCCTTTTGGCCTCTTCTGGTCTCACACCCCAGCTCTCTGGCACTGGATCTGGCTGACCCTCAGCTGAATCTCGAATTCCCTTAAGGTTGCAACACTGCCTCTGCGTGGGACTGCACTGGATCTACGTAACTGCTACGCTGCTTCTGCTGATCTTCTCTCTGCCTTCTCTGATTTTTATTCTCTTGCTCAGGAAAATATCCAACCGGAATTACTGCCCCACTGTAATCAAGAATCACTTATATATTATTTTATTTCAAGCACTGCTTCGTCAGAAAAATTTGATCTCTAGATCCTCTCGGTGTACTTTATAAATAACCCTCAAGCCTTCCTGTATAGTATTCTCATTAACAAATCAATGATCGAGATTATATCTCCAATCAACGAACAAGATTAAATTAGACTTGATCTAATTTTTATGGAAGTTTCATCCATAGTTTACATTAATACTGATTAATTATTTTAATTTCCTAAGTTAGACTTAGGGTCCTCATTAAAAATAATTAATTTTTCTTATAAAAATATTTCTTAAAGGAATTTCCCAAGACTATTTCTGGGTTATTTATAATGCATGTGTCTAAGCCTCTCCAAAAAATTTGGGGCTTAGAAAACATCCGATGCTACCAAAAATCAAGACGAAACTCTTCGGTGGTCTCCTACCTTCATCCTTTGTCTAACTATTTTTGAAATGAGCATAAGTGTGAGGGGAATTGAGCCAATGTAATTTTTATTCTATTTCTAGTGGGCTTGGAGCATAGTGCTGATGTGTCCCTCGCATGAGGTTTTCCTTATTTGGACCGTTGGCCCCATTCGAGCTAATCATCCCCTCCCGCCTCGTAATCAATTCCCATTTTCTGTTATATTCTCTTTACTGATGTAATAACCATACATGGCATGCTGCTACACCAACCTTTTTAGTTCCACTGTCGAGGGTAGCCAAGTTAATTGACAAATTTTTTTCTTATTAAACCCTCTCTTCTCGACAATAATTCATTTAGTCAATTTATGCATAGAGAGAGGGTGAGGGAGTCATATCCGAGCCTTACCTGGTTGCCAATTAGTTGCAATATCCTTCCTACAGAGAGTTAGAGCACTGGAATAATCACATATGATGCATTTATTTTTCTGTGTTTTTATTTGCTGAGTGAGGGGCTTACCGTGTTTATTTGCTGTAACTTTTACAGGTACCTCATGGAGGCCTCAAGTAGCTGCTGCTGCTACTATAGCTTCCTCTTTGGAGTCCTATGGTGATCTTCAAGATCAAATCTTCAACATGTTTATGTTTCTCTCGATGTGCTAAGTTGTGGTCAAATGGTTTAGGTGTATGCACATGTGTGCCACAGGAAGAGATCATATTCTTGTAGCAGTCCCTTATTTACATATATGGAGCTCAAAATTCGATGAGGAGGTGAGAAAAGGATGTGGCAATGCTAGGGGTGGTGTTAGGATGTTGATGTAGTGGTGTGGTTTAGGAAAAACCTGAAATAAGAGGTCCTGTGTTTATGTTAAACAAGTTGTATTACAATGGAAGAATATAGGGTTAGACAAGGGGATTTCCGTGCATGGGATGAAATGATGGTTAGGCTTGGTAGACATAGGTGGGATGATAATTTTCATGCCTTGTTCTAGGATCATATAGCCTTGGGTGAGTGCATATAATCTTGATCTTTCTTCCTGTAGATTCTCAAGACTTCATGTAGCACTACAAGATTTACTGTAGCTTACTAAGACATCCTGTAGCAGTACAGAGATAGGAAGAATTTGAATTTATTGCTCACATGGTGGTAGAATTTGATGGAGGAATGAGTGCTGGAGTTGGATGTGGAGTGAGTAGGTAGAGGAGAGAGAGATATAGATGGAATAACATTGCACCCTTTTCCATATTATCCATGTTTAACACCCTGTAAAACAGAAACATGTTAGTTCCTTGGTGCCATTTCATTTTTTTTTTTGTATTTTATTTTGAAGGCAGGTGGGTTGCCTCAGGAGAGGTTTTCACCCCATAGCCCTGCCTTGGGTTCCTCCAAGTGGTTTTCACCCAAGGATATTTTATTTCTCTGTTTTTTCTTTTTTCTCTTTTCCTTTTTTTCCTTTTTTTCTTTTGCCCTGGGACTCCCTCATGGATTTTTTCAACCCTAGAGTTAGTTTTGGATTCCTCTGAAAGGTTTTCACCTAGGCCTCTTTATTTATTTTTCTTCTTCCTAGGAGAGTGAGGGAATGGAAGCCATGAGGCTCCCAATTACATTCACTACTCTGTTAATTGTGTTGATGAATTCTGCCTTTGACAAGGGCCTCTTGTACATTTTCAGCCTATAACCATTGACAAGCAGAGGGATTCCCTCCTCATCTATGGTTATAATTTGAACAACTCCATTGTCATGGAACTTCTATATCTGATAGGGTCCTAGCCATCTAGTAATTAATTTCCCTTTGAATTCCTTAAATATGGAGTCATAGAGAAAAGCCCTATCCCCTTCCTGAAATGCCTTCTCTTTGATGTGCTTATCATGCCAAACTTTCCTTTGTAGTTGGATTAATTCTATGTGAAGGAGGGTTTTCATCCTAAATTCATCCAAACCATTTAGCTGAAGGGTGTTTCCTTTTGTGCCTTTTTGATGTCAAAATCCAATTGAGTTTCCATTGTAAGGGTGTTATACTAAAATTCAATGGAAAACAACGCATTCTTCCCATAAACTAGATCATATAGAGTAAACCCTGTAGTTATCTTCCAAGTAGCGTTGTAAGCCCAAGTGGCCTCCACCAATCTCTGCCTAATATTTTCTGCTGCTGCTTACAAATTTGGTAAGGATGTTCTCTAAGGCTCTATTTTCCACTTCCAGCCACCCATTTTCTTGAGCATGATAGGAATTATAAGTCTTGTGCTTGATATTGTGCTGCCTCATGATATTTTCAATGAGATGAGATGTGAATTGAGCCCCTTGATTGGTGACTATCTCCCTGGGATATCAAAACTTGTAGAACACATTTTCTCTCAAAAATTCAACCACATTTTCTTCTGTTTTTGCCTTGACAACCCTTGTATCGACCCACTTGGTCAAGTAATTAGTGCATTCTATAATGTATCTCTTATGCCTGGATGGTGGATCAACGTGTCCAATGAAGTCCATGCCCCACCTTTCAAATGGCTACAGGGCCACCTGAGGTTATAGAGGCATTTCATCCCTTGGTGTAGGTTTTCCCATCCTCTGAAGCTGATTACATCTACTGGTGTATCTCCTGGAATAGTGATGGAGAGTAGGCCAATAGTAGCTAGCTTGAAAGGCTTTGAAGGTTGTCCTCTTAGAAAAAAAAATGGCCCCCACAAGGCCCATCAAGACATGGTCATAGGATTTCAAATACCTCCTCTTCCCTGACACATCTCCTGAGGATTTGATCCGGTCCCAACTTAAAAACATTGCCACCAATCCAAGTGAAAGGGGCGCTCTTTCTAACATTTCTTCTCTTTTCTTTGGATGAAAGGTTTGGAGGAAACTTCTCAGAAAATAGGTAGTTGGATATGTTAGAAAACCAAGGAGAAAGAGTTGAGATAAAAAATAAGTGTTCATACGGAAGTTGATCATCAACCATCCCTTCCTCAGTTGCAGGCAAAGTGAGTCTAGACAAGAAATATGCAACAACATTTTATTTTCCTAGCTTATCAACAATGGTCAAATCAAACTACTGCAACAATAATAGCCATCTAATAATTCTAGCAATGACATCAGGTTTGTTCAGTAAATATTTAATTATTTCATGGTGAGTATGCATAAAATTTTGATACCCAAAAATATAATGCCTGAATTTATTTAAGGAATGGACAACAAATAAAATATATTTTTCGGTGTTATTATAGTTTAGTTTGGCCTTAGACAGATATTTTCTGATGAAATAAATGACACAGGGTAATTTATCATCTAGTTGTCCCAAGGCTCCCCCCACAACTTTATCTGATGCATCAGTATGGATATGAAAGGGCAGATCCCAATTGGGACCTTGAAGTATAGGGAAGTGGTTAGTTTTTCCTTGATGATATCAAAATACTCTTGAAAAAGACTTGACCAACAGAACTCATAATCCTTGGCCATCACTCCAAACAATGGGGAAGCCACTTTGCTAAACCTCCTATAGTAGCCAACCAAACATAAGAAACTCCTGACATCCCTCTGCTCCTGAGGAATATGCATCATTTTTATAATGGTGACTTTTTTTGGGTTTCCATGTATTCCTACTTGAAATATGGAGTGGCCTAGGACAATCCCTGCCTTTTTCAAGAATTCACATTTCTCAGGGCTCAGAGAGAGATGCATTTCAATTCATTTCCTTAACACCTTACCCATATTGGAGAGAGCCTCCTGGATATCGTACTGATAGGGCGTGAAATGATCCAGGTATATTTCCACAGAATCATGGACAATTTCGACAAAAATTATCAAAAATGCTCTCTGGAAAGAGGTAGGGGCATTACATAGGCCAAAGGGAAGGAATTTATAAAGGAAGGTTCCCAAAGGACATGTGAAGGTGGTATTGTCTTGGCCTTCAGGGGTGATATGAATTTTATTATACCCACTGAATCCATCCAGGAAAGAGAAGAAATTATTTTCTGCAATACCATCCAAGACTTGGTCAATGAAAGGAAAAGCGAAATGGTCTTTCTTAGTGGATTTGTACAATTCTCAGTAGTCAACACAGATTCACTATTTCCCATTCTTCTTTGGGACTAAAACAAGAGGAGACACCCATTCACTATCTGAAATGGGATAGATGAACCTTGCATCCAAAAAATTTTGCAATTCATCATTTACTATGTCCTTTAAGGCTGGCGCACAAGCTTGCATCCCTCTTTGATGTAAATATGATGTGTGAACACTGAGGGATGCACCCCTTTCATGTCCTTGTAATCCCAAGAAAAAATATCTAAGTTCTCCCTCAACAGTTGGAAAAAATGATCTTCTTTGGCTGAGAGTGAGGGGTTGATCTTTAAAGATATAGACGAGACAAGTTCTACAACCTTGGCAGGTTCAAAGATTGAGTCAACTGAGAAAAAATCGGTCCTAGGGTTTCTTTTATATTCTCTCACCAGGTCATCGAGTGGAATGGTAGTGGGGGGTTGGCTTTGAAGGATATGGTCAATGAGGTCATCTTCATTAGGTTGTCCCCCTCTAAGAATAATAACTAAGGTGTAAATAGGGCAGGGTGTGGTATGGTACACTTCATCTTCTTCTTCATCCTGCAACCATAAAGGTAGATCATGGTTAATGGAAGGTTGGGAAGGAGAACATAATACCATTTTCTTGGATAAGGGCACATTTTTTATAGTCATGTTTCCAACCTTAAAACTGATATAAACATCATCATTGGCCAACCAAGGTCTTCCTAAAATTAGAGCATAGTCATTAAACTTGGTTTTGGAATGAAGTACCAAGAAGTCAATGGGATACTCCTAGGAATAAATTGAGACCATAACATCCTCAAAAACTCCTTCTGAAGCTACTGTGGATCTATCTGCAAGTTGCACAACTGTGGTGGTCTTTCTCAAAGCTCCATGGAGGTTGAGCTTCATCATAGTTTCCTTGGTCATCACATTGATGGCAACCCCAAGATCAATCAAGGTATGGGCGACAATTATGCCACCGATGTAAACATCTACTACCGGACTCCTAAGGTCCAGGTATTTTGGAAAGATCACTCTTCCCAGCATCAAATCGGATAGCTGACCTACAACATTTATCGTGGGGGTGTCTCTCTTCTTTCTCCCAAGATTTTTGAATCATTTTTCTTTATTGAGATTATTGTAGATGGGAACATCCTTAATATCCTGAAAAATGGGTATCTTTACACATAGGTTATTCAGTTCACTACAAGGAAAAGACCCTCTAGCGGAGGTTATAATAGAGGTTTTTAGTGTTATAAAATTGGCCAAAATTGTCAAAAACCATTTTCTACAACATCCATTTTCGATAACGAAGGTTTTGGCAGAGCTTCTTACAAAATTTCAACACAACTAAAAAAAATTAGGCGGCCGAAGGTTGTTAAGAATGTTTTTCTCATCAATGAGCTAATTAGGTGTTAACGCATCAGCATGTTTTATAATGAACACACTGGTACTGTAACCCTACCAAGAACCAGGATGGAAAAAAAATTTAGGACACCCGGGGCATTTAGCAACGTCCCAATGCGTGTCAACCAAACAATCACCCCGGGGCAGTCAAAGGCACATGCACCAGGCCGTTAAGTTCTAAAACCGCACTGGGCACACTATAGGTGATACAATGCACTAGGTCGTTCTAATTGGTATTGGTATTTGTGCGGTGCCCATAGGTCGTATCAACACACCAATGCATAATATTATACCAATGCACCAATGCACAATATCACACAAATGCACCGAGCGTTCTAATTGGTATTGGTATTTGTGTAGTGTCCGTAGGTCGTAGAAACGCATTGGTGAGCAATCTCACAGAAACACACCAGTGCATAGTATCAGACAAATGCACCGAGTGTTCTAATTGGTATTGGTATTTGTGCAATGCCCATTGGTTGAAATGCACCGATGCATCGTAGCATACAAACGCACCGATGCATAGTAACTAACACGCACCGGTGTTCATTTTGTATATTTTAGAAACATCAACCCATGATAGTGCAATAATTGTGATTTTTTAAAATTCATTATTAATCAAAAGATGACACATATCTTATAACAATATTCATATAAATTAAATTTTTATTAGTGCATTTGAATGTGATGTTTGGATTAATTTTTTATATCATATCATAATTATTGTGATTTTTTTAAAATTCATTTTTCATCAAAAGTAGAAACATATCCTATAACAGTATTCATATCAATTAAATTTTTATTAGTGCATTTGAATGTGATGTTTGGATTAATTTGTTATATCATATCATCAGATTTCACATCTCTTCATTATAATATTTAATCAGTGTGTTACATTTCATAGAGATAATGGAGAACACAATAGAATATGTTAAAACATATATATATATATATAAGATACTCTTTGTCATACAAAATGGGATAGTTATTGGTATCCCTCTATCTTTCAATTGGGACACTATTACATTAAACAAAATGTATGATTTCACAGACAAATATTTCAAAAAATACAACACCTTTATTTGATATCCAAACATAATGATCATCATTCTTCTCTTGAACTAATGTCACTGCTCGAACTACTTCCATGACTTGGGTTATTTTGAGGAATTTTTTATTCATGGTGTTGATTATTTTCTTCTTCCTCACCTTCCATCTACAAACATAAAAATAAACTATAATGAGTGTATATACATTGGTGAGAATAATGAAAATTTAAATATTAAACAATATACATCAATGTAAATTGAAAAGAAATGATGTACCATAGCAATAATTGACTCATGAACTATACACATTCTTTGAAAACCAAATTTCATGCCATCTTTCAGCATTTCATTTTTTGGTGCAGTTTCATAATTTGTTTCCTGCAAGTTTTATACCCCATAACAAATCATATATTTAATATAATTTTTTTTTTGTTCTATTAATTATAGACGGAGCTAAGTAAAAAAAAGATTGACAAATCCTTACAAATTCCACAATTAATTTGTGATATGCCAACATATACTGACAACCCATATTTAACCCAATGTCAATCAATTCTTCTGATGGTTCTTCTTTGTATGTTAGCACCTGTTTGAAGAAATTCAATGATGATTATTGTAAAACAACTTAAAATATACAAAAATGAAATCTAGTTAAGTTGTTATAAGGAAGTGACAATTACTCACAAACTTAGATATCAACCCTTTTATTCCTTATCGTCATGTTTTATGTGATGAACAGGTTCCATTTTTAATTTTAATTTTTTGCAAGAAAATACTTGAAAATTAATATTTAATGCTAAATTGTTTATTTATTGTACTTAATCGAAAAATTCAATGATTAAATATTACATTTGAAGCATGTTGTTGTTGATATGGCTCCTCGTACAATGCAATTATGTCCATTTATTTGACCATCTCCTTGTACACCTTTTTGGACATTCCTACTGGCATATTTCTGATATTAGCTCGTTCATCCTTTGAGATTTTCATAATCTTCCTGAAAATGTAACATGAAAATAAACTAATTAATTTTTATATTGATATATGAAAAGTAAATATAACAAAAGTGATATTTATAAATGATTGTTTTCTAGTAATATATACATATAATTCTAGAAAAACATTTAAAGGAATATTACTTTTTCATTCCTTCTTTTTTGTTTTTGTACATTTTTGCTATTAAAAGTCTCACATGTCTCATTGACCAATTTTCTGGAAACTCATCCTGTAGTTTATATAAAATTTGGTTCTTGGAATCATTGGATTGATTTTTGTATTGTAAGTGGAAAGAAAATCTATACATTTGTTCCACTAGATCCCTCAAAGTTTTGTAAAAATTTTCCCCCTTTCGTTAACCTCCAGCACCACTCCAGATGAGCTAAGGAGCAATTCATTTTCATTTGCATGTTCTATTTTTTTTTCTTTTATTAGAACAACATTCATTTTTTGAGTTGCTGGTCTCTATAGAAAATTCAACATATGTGAATTAATAGATTGTTTGAAACATTTTATCTAGTATTTTTAAGTATATTATTAATGAAAATTGAAAAAAGAAACTCATATTGGATCGATAGTATCTTTTCATTCACCTGATTCATCCTTCTGCATTTCTTCTATCAAGATTTTATGCTCTTCTAGTTCTAAATCAGAAATAATCTTATCGAGCTTCATCATTTTGTGGCTTTGCATGATACAAAGTAAACAATACATATTAGTTAAAGTTACATATAGTTCAAAAATGATAATTTTTGTAAAGAATTTACAAAGAACTTTCATTTTTTTCTTTTCTTGATGTGGTATCAGTATTTTTGTTACTTGATCCCTTTTCAGTCATTTCTTTATCAATATGAAACCTGTACCATACCATTCATTAATATATTTTATAAATAAATCATAAGTTTTTCATGTAAAAAAAAATTCAAGAAAATGACGCGCCTTTAATGATTTACACACTAACATTGGTGCGATGTGTTCTTATAAACACACCGCCAAAACAGTAAAAACAATGTACGGTGCTCTCTGTCAATAAGGAGAACCAGTGCATTATATGTTAACCAGCGTACCGATTAACACAGACAAATTAATAAAAATCCTCTAGTGTTAGTTTTTATAGCATATGATGTCATGGAGGGGGGCGGTGCAACATCTTCTGATAAACACACCGTGAAAATAGGCGACCACTGTATGGTTCTCTCTGTCAACAAGGAGACCTGGTGTGTTATATGTTAAACAGTGCATCGATTAACATAGACATAAAATAAAAAAAATGTTTTTGTCAAACAGTACGTGCGCGGTGCGCTATTTTACATATGGCGCACGGATTAAAAAAAAATGTTTGTAATTTTTTTTTATCAAACAGTACGTGCGTGTTGCACCGTGACAAAATAGCGCACCTGTACGCAATTTTACACAGGGTGCACCGATTAAATTTTTTTTTTTTTTAATTCACGCAAAGACCAACATGGATTATGATCCGACTCTACAAGTCGTCCCATGGGTTAGATGTCATAGGCCTATATATATATATAAACCATATATATAAAATGAAAAGCCCTAGTTATAAAGTCACAGAAACAGGAAGAAGCAAGAGAAAAAACAAAAAGAATCAAGGGTTTAGCCTAAATTTTTTTTTTCTTCTGAAAATGATAGTAAAATTTAATTTTTTTACTTACCATGTATTAAATCAAACAAAAAATGTAAAAAAACGATTATTACACTAAAATTTAATCACCGGATGGTTTGAAATACAATGCTACAGGGTTTGAATCACCAAAGCTTTGGAATTCTAATTGTTTGAATAGTTTTTTTCGAAATTATTTTGCTACTCCACTGTGCTCTCATGCTCTCTTGCTCTAGGTATGTCTCTCGTGCAAATATCTCCCTAATTTTTTTTGCAAAAATAATGAAATAATGAAAAAAATTTACTATTTAAAGAATTGTTTTATGAAATTAGATTTTTGAAAATAATTTTCCGCCCATTTTTCAATTTACCATTTTTTTTCACTTAAAAAAATAAAGTTGTGCTTTTTTTATTTGCAACTATTCGACACCGGTGCATCAATTAATATCACAACACTAGTGCGCGGTAACTAAAACGCACTAGTGTGGTTAACTGTACATTAGCACCGATAACAATAAGTCCATTTTTAAGGCACCAAAATTAATTTTAGGTGTGTACACCAAAATTTATCGCTGGTTTTGCTCAAATGCAGGGAGAAAATATCATAATTATATCGAATAAAGAATTCTTCAAAATCTAGCTCGTTCCATAATATTTCTCAAATTCCATCACGGAGTTCTCCCTATCCATCTCAAGACGTAATATTTACTTCATATTTTATTTATACTTTCATTATCTAATTGAATTTATGTTTTTTATCCATGTCAATCAGCTTAATAACATTTATAATTTATACAAATTTTCAAGTTCATGCAAATTCAGAATCAAGTTTAGATGCACAAAATATTCAAACAACTCCAAAATGTCGAAAGCTCTTATCAGAGGCAACATACTGCAAGGCGCATTTGGTAGATGAAAATGGACAACCACTTCACCCTGCCAATTGTAACAATATTGCATCTTCTAGCCACAATCCTAAGACAATGATGGTAATAATAATTGTTTGGTCTATTAATGTAACTATTTCAATGTAAAATCAATTAATCATGCATTGTCGACCTGCTTACTAGTTGATATCATAGATTTTGTACTAATCATGTTCAAATATATTTTTTGAAACTATTAGGATTCTAGTGATCATGAGTGCCCTACCTAGCATCTTCCGTTGCACCCCATGAAAATTTCAAATCGAGAGAAGGCTAAATTAAGAGATAAATCGGAGAAGAACGATACCAAGAATGGTTGAATCAACCACCTATTCAATTCCCACTACGTCTAGATTCACCAATTAGGAATTACTACATCAATAGTAGTTCTTCACAAACTAGCAATGGAGGCAATCAAATAGAGGTTGGTATGGATGATTACTTAAGGGATACTACTAGTCCATGGAGACAATGTTGTTAAATGCATTCCAAAACTATGATCAACTAGGGGATGATGCTCATATTAGTGACACCTTTTTCGAAAGACTTAAATTTACTTCCACCACCCCTTTCTTTGGACTCGACGGTCAGTCAAAGTCTACCTAGTTGGGGAAAACGATGTTAGTGTACCACTTGAAAGCAAAGTTTGGCTTGTCGAATGCATGTTTCTCGGAAAATTTGAGGTAAGTTACCATAAATTCCTCCCTTATATTTTGAGAAATATAATCACAAAATGAACATTACAAATGGTCAATTTTATGAACGTTAATAGTTATATCGGAATTAATGTATATTTAATATTTTCAATGATCACCAACTACAGGTTATTCAAAGATAAGGTTCTTTCGAGTGGTAATGTCTTGCCCAGTATCTGCGAAGAGGAAAAGAAATTGTTGAAAATGTTGGGTGTTGAGTACATATCATATCATGCATGTAAAAATGATTGTATTCTATATAGATGAGAATATGTAGACAAAGAGATATGTTCGAAATGTGGGCACGACAGGTATGATAAATAAAAGAAGAAGGATAAAGCACGTGGTCCTCCTTTTAAGATATTGAGGCACATGCCTATAATCCCAAGGATTCAAAGGATCTTTCATTGCAAATAATTAGCTATGTTGCAGGGATGGAATGCCTCATACAGAAGTGAGTTGGGAGTTATGCGAATCCCAACAGATTCAATAGCCATGAAGCATATAGAAGATACATGGCCCGAAAAATTCAAGGATGAAGTATGAAGTCTATGACTCAGCATAGCCATGGATGGTGTCAACCCATATTCCCTCCAAAACACCAAATATTCTGTTTGGCTTGTAGTAGTGATCAATCACAATATCCCCCCATGGTTGACTATGAAGAATGAAAATCTTATGTTGGCTCTCATAGTCCCTGGTAGAAGATAAGTGAAGAATATGGATGTCTACTTACAACCACTGGTAGATTAATTGAAGGAATTATGGGATGGGATAAATGTATATGATGTATCAAGACCCATCACAACAGAGAGGATTTTTATTTTGTATGGCATATGTGCTTACAGGACACATGATTATCTAGGCTTAGGAGTTTGCTTTGGTAAATTACATGTTTATTCATTTTTTTATATACGTAACAATATTCTTTCACATATTCATTATTTAATTCGTTGTAATTGTTCTGATATTCATGATATTCTTTAACGTGCCATGCATATATATTGTATACAATAATCTTGTAGGTCTTGTAAAAAAAGGGTATTTTGGATGTAAATGTTTTGGACTTTCTCTGAAAGCTAGATGGTCCAACGACCTAATAAAGCCAATGTATGACTTCTCCAGGGTATTCCAAGCCAATGTATGACTTCTCCAGGGTATTCCTCCCAGAAGAACACCCTTACAGAAGAGAAACATCTGCTTTCAATGGTAAACGAGAGAGAACCCAAAGGCATCCAATAATGACACTGGCTGAATGGCTTAGAGCATATGAGAGAGAGAATGAGAAGGAGTTCATAGAAATGTTCGATTCAAATGGGGAGCCTATGTTCAATGATCCATAATTCTTCGAAACCTATGTTGAGAAATCTCCCATTGGGATGAAAAGGAAATCTATCTTTTATAACCTTCCATATTGGGAGCACCTTAAGATTACCCACTTATTAGATCCCATGCATATATTTAAAATTGTTTCATCTTCTTTATGGAGGCACATATCATCGAAAAAAAGTGACACATTGGCTGTTAGGAAATATCTTATTACTCCAAAAACTAAAAAGAAACTTTGGCCAAGACAATTAGAAAGTACAGGGTCAGAGGTAGGCACTGGTCCCTCTAATTCATGGTATTTCAAAGAAGGTGACGTCCCATGGATTTTAAAAAAACATGATCTTTCTTTGGTAAAGGAAGTTATAATGGGTGTGAAGGTGCCATATTCATACGAGTCTTCATTATGGAGCTACTTAACCATGGCTGACCATTTGTTGGGGTTGAAATCGCATGACCATTAGAATGTTCTAAGAGTATGTATAATGTAAAAAGCATGATTTTATTATTTGTTATATTAATAAATTTTATCCCATGCAGGGATCATAAAACATGACTAATTTTTTATATTATTGCACATTTTAACTTTGCAGTGTCATTATCCTTTGTCAGTGCATGGGTATGTAAAACATGAATTCCCCCAAGATCTGGGATGTGCCATTCCTAAATTATCTACATTTGTACGATGGATCACGTCAAAGGAGATTCATGTGGCTAGCATTCCACAGTGGCATCAAGATATAGTTGAGATTGTTTGTATGTTTAAGAAGGAATGACTGACGAGTTTCATGGACTTGCAGGTTCATCTTCTAATCCACCTAGTATACGAGGTTGAATTAGCTGGGGTGGTTTATTGTTGTTGGATGTTCTTCTTAGAGAGGTACATGAAGAAATTGAAAGGTTTTGTTTGACAAAGGGAAAAACCCGAGGGGTCTATGGCAGAGGGGTACATATCGTATGAGTCTTTATATTATGCCAATGAGTACATCAAGCAGATCGACAACAGACCAGGTGTGGTGATTTGGGACGATGAAAGGGATGAAGACAAAAGAGAAGGGGAGCTGCTCCAAACGAATAGAAAAAGGCGCTTGATAAAGAGTAAGCAACTTATAATTTTTCAAATTTACACAAAGTAAATATTAATATTGAACTTCGATTTAATGTATATTTTGATCTCATATGTACTATATGTCGGTTTGATTTCATCAGTAAATACATAACTTGAAGCAATCAATAAATTTTTTCTTTACAATTCCAAAGCGACACAACCGTGGGTCGTATTGTATGAACAAAAGAGGATGAAATGGGATAGTGACAGGAAAGAATTCAGATGGTTGAATGGTAGAAGTGTGCCTTATCCCAATCATTTAAAGGAAAATATGCCAAAAATATGCCACAATAGTTGGGTTTCTGATCAAGTCAGAGAGAAATACGGTGCAACCGGTCGTTACTCGCGTGCTAAAGAGGATGTGCTAAACGTAGGGATTGAGTGCACCCACTTAGTAATAATCTATTTATATACATTTTAAACTTAATAATGCACCTTTTAAATGTAATTACATATATATTTCATATTTTAACTATTGGGTTATTATAAGACACATGACAAAATGATTTTTTAACTTTATTATAGGTGCATTTGTTCCCATCTATGTGGGCATATGGACACCATTTTTGCACAGAAAATGCCGATGATGGACACATGACACAATACTGTGGAGTGGAAGTTGTGTTCGATCAATATTGTCGATCTAGCCACTGTGATCAAAACCTAGTATGAGGGATGTTAGGTTACTTCAGAAAGATACAAGAGATCATTGAACTGGATTTATCTTCTTTCCAATGTGTTAGTTTTAGGTGCAAGTGGTGGGACACACTTGATCGGAATAATTTAAAGGAAGATCGTGATAGTAGGCTGATACGTATCAACTCTAGAAAGATGTGGGATGAAGCTAAGGAGCCGTATGTTTTCCCCAAACACTACAACCAAGTGTTTTTTTACCCAGATTTTTTGGATAGGGATTTGTGGTTCGTATTGAGACATGACCCTAGATCAAAACATATTTTTGAGAACAATAGTGTTATCATGCCAATCGAGCAGGAAGATAATGAGGGTGATCATGAGAACCGAGAGTGATATGGTACATGTGTTATTTCATCATTTATACTTTTTAAGATGGGTTTTTATAAATAAGAGGACTTAATTACCTTATAAATAAGACTCTTTTTTTCGAAACATTATAATATGTATTTTGAATTAATTGGTAATTTGCATTGTGTTAATATCAAAATCATTTCACTTGATAATTGGCAATTATGTTGATCTCGAAAACAATGACATACTGTATAAAGTTATTTTTTTTTGGTATGTAAGATCATAATAAAATAATGATAATTCTAAAGTACATGAATTTATCTGCATTATTTTCTAAACTTTATTATATTATTATAAAAATTCATATTATTCAAGATTTATTATTTTACAATTATTTATATTTAGACAATTTTACAATTTTACAATTATGGTATTTTAACAATATTTACAGTATACATTTTACTTACGGTAGTTATGGTTCAAAATTGATAATTACTTTACAATTTTACAATTTTACAAATTTAATTTTTTTTATAAAATTGAATGATCACAATACATACAATTACAATTACAATTTTACAATTTCACATACAAGTACAATTAAAATTAAAATTACAATTACAATTTTAGAATTTTACATACAATTACAATTTTACAATTTTACATATATACAATTAAATTAAAATTACAATTACAATCATTTCACATTAATACAATTAAAATTTTACAAATATTTTACATACAATTACAATTAAAATTACAATTACAAATTTACAATTTCACATACAATTACAATTACAATTTTAGAATTTATGGTATACATTTTACTTACGGTAGTTATGGTTCAAAGTTGGCAATTAATTTACAAATTTACAAATTTACAAATTAAAATTTTTAATAAAATTGAATGATGACAATACATACAATTACAATTGCAATTAAAATTTTAGAATTTTACATACAATTACAATTAAAATTACAATTACAATCATTCCACATTAATACAATTAAAACTTTACAAATATTTTACATACAATTACAATTACAATTTTACAATTTCACATACAATTACAATTTTACAATTGTACATATATACAATTACAATTACAATCATTTCACATTAATACAATTAAAATTTTACAAATATTTTACATACAATTAGAATTAGAATTAGAATTAGAATTTCACAATTTCACATACAATTAAAATTAAAATTAAAATTAAAATTACAATTTTACAATTATACAATTACAATTAAAATTAAAATTACAATCATTTCACATTAATACAATTAAAATTTTACAAATATTTTACATACAATTACAATTAAAATTACAATTTTACAATTTCACATTCAATTACAATTAAAGTTACAATTAGAATTTTAGAATTTTACATATATACAATCACAATTAAAATTACAATTACAAACATTTCACAATAAATTAAATATTACAATTACAATTAAAATTTTACAAATACTTTACATACAATTACAATTTTACAATTTTACATACAATTAAAATTAAAATTTCAATTACAATCATGACATAATATTTAATAAATATCATGATTTAATATTAAAAACAAACATCACAATCATGATAACCATTGTACAGACATCATATTCGACTAAAAAACACATTCAAATTCGCTAACATCATCTAATCATCGTGATCATGATCATCTAACAAAACACAAGCATTGTATAACATCATCACAACACAAACATCAAATATACATCTCATGTCAAATAACTGCTATCAGATACACATATGTCTACAAGCCACACATTAAATGAACATATCTAACATGACCTAACAATATACACATCATCATGAACACCAACATGTAAATTAAGTACAACTGCAACATGAACATAAAATACATGGACCATATATATATATATATATATATTGTAAAAAATATACAACTGTAATATAACTGCATATAAATGTCAAATGTTAGATGGTGATACATCAATAGTAGTACTAGTTGAGCCCTACTTAGTTGATGGTGCAGCCTCGACATGCTCAAATAGATGCGGATCATCACGTGCCTGCTGATATGGAGGTGCCTCATGCTGATTAGGATCAACTGCCTGCTCATGATGACTCGACGTAGATGGTCCAGCCTGATGATCTATGGATGGTGTGGCAACTTGCTCAGTTGATGGACCTGCCTCCTTAGATGGACCTGCGCCCTCCTCAAGATCAGGTGCCTTCTCATGGTCATGACTGTTGGATGCTACAGGCTGCTCATCTCCGATGCGAGGTGGAGAAGGAGGTGGAGTACTAGCTAAACGATGATCACTCCCTTGATCATGATGATCAGATGATGCGTTGCTTGACTGTCGATGTACTGCATCTCCACCACGCTTACGTCGACCGACCCTCCTCACCCGTGGCAGTAATCTGGTAGCTCTAACAACATGTCGCATCAGGGTCAATGTTGTGAAACCAACTCCAAAAATAGAAGAAAGAGAGATCAACGCCTTAGAAATCAGCCACTTTGAGGGGGAAACCTCCAATACATTACATAAATGAACAATTCTTGGATGATACAAATTACAAAACCTCCTTTCTATATATAGGAGTCCATGGGACCACAATGTAATCCTAGCTAACCTAACAATAATAATTTAAGGGCACAATAATAACAATATGGGGGTTATATTGGTACAATAATAACAATAAGGGGGTTACACTAATAACAATAAGGGACTATAATAGTAATATAGGTACCTAACATGCCCCTCTCCTTCAAAAAAGTGTTGTCCTCAACGCTTGAGTAGCTTTGGGTGCTTCTTTATAAAATTCTCATCCTCCCATGTAGAATCTTCAGTGGGCAAGTTCTTCCACTTAATGAGATACTCTGAAATTGATCGATTTTGTAGCTGTCAAGTTCTTGTTTCCGTGACCGCTTCAGGTTCCAATATGATTTTTCCTTCCTCATCAAGTTCTGGCAATATTGTTTGAACTGGAAGATTTTCACCCATAACCTTCTTTAAGCATGAAACATGGAAATCTGGATGCACTCGCGAAGAATCAGGAAGCTCCAATTTGTATGCCATTGTACCAATATTTTGCAACACCTTGTAAGGACCATAGTACTTTGGCAATAATTTATTATCCTTCTTAGCTTGCTTGAGGGACATTTGTTTGTATGGTTGTAGCCGTAAAATACCCAATCTCCTACATCAAAACTTCTCTCGCTGCGATGTTGATCTGCCTGTTGTTTCATTCGATTTTGTGCCAAATTCAGGTTATCCTTTAAGAGTTGGAGAACTTCTTGCTGATGCTCGATGTGATCTTCCACTGTTTGAACCTTCGAATTTTCCCTTAAATATGATGTGATGGATGGTGGATGATATCCATAAAGTGCCATAAATGGGGTCATTTTTGCTGCAGTATGGAAGGAAGTGTTATACCACCATTCAGCGAGGGGTAACCACTTGACCCATTGTGTTTGTTTATCAGATACAAAACAACGAAGATATCCTTCCAAACATTTATTTACTATCTCAGTTTGACCATCAGATTGAGGATGATAAGATGAGCTATGAGCTAATTGAATACCCAAACAAGAAAATAACTCCATCCAAAATTTTCCAGTAAAAATGGGATCTCTGTCGCTCACAATAACCCTTGGGTTTCCATATAGGTTTTGAATTGTGTCCATAAATGTAGTAACAATTGTACTTGCTTTAAATGGCTGAGATAATGCACAAAAGTGTGCATACTTGGTAAGTCTATCAACTACCACCATGATGACACTCTTTCCTTCAGAATTCGGTAAACCTGTGATAAAATCCATTGAAATCTCATCCCAACGTTGACTTGGAATGGATAAAGGTTGTAGAAGACCTGGGGTCTTAATTGTCTCAACTTTATTCTTCTGGCAAACCAAACATTATGCCACAAAATTTTGAATATCAGTTTAAGGCCATCCCAAAAAAATTCTTTCTTCACCCCATGGTAAGTTTTTAAAAATCCTGAGTGTCCTCCTAAAGGAGAAGTGTGCAATTCCAAAAGAATCTTTTGTTTTAGTTGGGAATTATTAAAAAGATATAAGCGATATTTGTACCATAAGGAATCATTTTTCCAACTAAATGTATCAGATGTACTAGGATCTTGCTGCATCTTTTGAATGAGTGTCCACACTTCTTCGTCTTTCTTCCATTCATCTCTTGCTTCAATTATCCAATCTGGTTGGATAATAGAAATGGCACAAAGCAATGCTTCCACCTCTTCATTCTTTCTTGAGAGTGCATCTGCAACAACATTTAGCTTCCCTTTTTTGTAGATTATTTCAAAGTCATAACCCAACATCTTTGTGACCCATTTTTGCTGCTCTTCTGAAGATAGTCTTTGTTCCAAAATGTGTTTAAGACTATCATGATCAGTTTTTACCTTGAAGTGTCTTCCCATTAGGTAAGTTCGCCATTTCTTTAGTGCATGCAGTATTGCTAACATTTCCTTCTCATAAATAGGTTTCTGTAAATACTTTCCTTTGATTGGACGACTTTCAAAAGCAATGGGTCTTCCTTCTTGAATTAAAAAAACATCAATTCCATTTCCTGAGGCATAACATTCCACAATAAAAATTTTTGTGAGGTCTGGTGTAGCTAAGACCGCTGCTAGGCACATTGCCTCTTTAAGATGTTGAAAGGCCTTAGTTTCTTTAAGAGTCCATGAAAATGCATCTTTCTTCAATAATGTTGTTAGAGGTGCTGCTATTCTCCCATAATTCTTAACAAACTTGCAATAACACCCTGTTAACCTGAGAAATCCTTGCAACTTATTTATGGTTGTGGGGAATTTCCATTCCTTAATGGATTTAATTTTTTTAGGGTCTACCTTAACACCCTCGTGAGATACAATATGACCTAGATATCCCACCTCTTGTACTCAAAAGAAACATTTGGATGTTTTTTCATATAATTGTTTCTCCTGCAATAGTTTGAGCACCCTGTCAACATGTTGAACATGATCCTTCCAAGACCTGCTGTAGATTAGTATATCATCAAAAAATACTAGCACAATTTTTCTAAAGAAGGGTTTGAAAATGGAATTCATCAACCCTTGAAATGTAGAAGGTGCATTGGTAAGGCCAAAAGGCATGACCAAAAATTCATAACGACCCTCATGAGTTCGAAATGCTGTTTTTGGAATATCTTCAGTCTTCATTCTAATTTGATGATATCCTGAACGAAGATCCAACTTGGTAAATAAATTGCTCCATGTAATTCATCCAATAATTCATCAATCACAGGAATGGGAAATTTGTCTTTAATGGTGAGCTTATTGAGCTCCCTATAATCCGGACACATTCGCCATGATCCATCCTTCTTGTGCACCAATACTACAGGAGCAGAGAAAGAACTTTGACTGGGTTGAATTATACCCGCCTCTAACATTTCTGCAATCATACGTTCAATTTCGCTCTTTTGGAAGTAAGGATATCTATAAGGCCTGATGTTTGGAGAAACACTTCCTGGAATCAAATGAATAGCATGATCATGATCACGAATAGGTGGGAGTCCTTTGGGAGTTTCAAACACCTTGGAATGATTGTCCAAGTATTTTTTGTAGATCTGCAGAAATAGATGATTTTGATGTTGGAACTTCTAGTGAGAATAATTGTGCAATTATGCCTCGCTGTTCTTTCTTTAGAAGCTTTGTCAGGACATTAGAGCTTATTATCTTTCCCAGCTTCCCTGCAATACCCCGTAATTCGACTTCCTTTCCTTCTAAAAAAATTTCAAGTAAATTTCTTGAAAATTAAAAGCTACTGTCCCCAAATATTGTAACCATTGTACTCCTAGTACAACATCAACACCTCCCATAGGAATGGAAAGCATTGGACTATTAAATACATATTCCCCCATGGTTAGCTTGATATTATGGCATTTTCCAGAGCAATTTATAGTTCCTCTATTTGCAACAATCACTTGACATTCTAGTGCTGGGTATAGGAAACAATTCAATTCCTTGGCTACCTTACAATGAATCAAATTATGGGTACTACCTGAATCAATCAACACCATTACCTTTTTCTTCTTGATATGTCCTTCTATCTTAAGAGTTTGAGGAGTGGTAATTCCTACCACTGCATTACACGATATGGTCGGACTCGTTTATTCCTCTTCTAGGGTTGGTTCCTGGAGTATATACTCTTCTTTTGAAGATTCTTGTTCATTTTCTTCTTCCTCTTCACAATTCATGTAAAATAATTTCTTCTCAGCACACTTATGACCTTTAGTGTATTTTCTATCACAACTATAGCAAAGCCCTTTTGCTCTTTTTTCTTCCAATTGCTGTGGTGTCAACCTTGTAGGTTGTGGAAATCTAGGAGTAGCAACACTTCCATATTTATAGAAGTGAGTGGTAGGCTTCCTTGTCGCCATAATTTTACATTCAATTTTTCTTGCAAAAATGAATGCCTTCTCCAATTAATCAGGTTCCAAAATGTGAAATTCATATTGGAAGTTATCCTTTAAAGTGTTAGAAAATTAAATATTATGGAGCAATGCAACACATAAAATATGCGGAAAATACAAGCACACAAAACACATAAAACCAGAGAGACATAGATATACGTGGTTCACCCAGTTTGGGCTACGTCCACCCCAAACAACCAGTCCTTCTTTTCTATTATCAAGCAAAAAATGAAGAGACAAAACCTACAGCAGATCCACTATAATATCCTCTGTTCTCTCTCACAGTCTCCCTCTCTACTTCTCGCTCTGAGAATACACATACAATTCACAGCTGCAATACAATGCCCTCATAAAAACGAGGGGTTGCCTTTTAGGGAAAAAAACCCTAATCTAAACATAACTTCTACCGTCAGATAATTTGCCTAATGAATGGCTCGGATTGACTAGAAATTACTATACTTTTACAAGGCAATTTTACATCTGTTTTTAGCTTCGGGGGCGCTTCCCCCGAAAGCCCCCGCCAGGGGGGGGCTCCGAAAAGCGCTACCACCCCCCCTGGACCCCCCACGGCAATGATTAATTACGGGCATCGTTGCTGCCCCTTTTAAGGTACAGGGGTCCAATGCTGTGATACAAAGTAAACAAGATAATCAGGATCCACACCCAACAATCTCCCACTTGGAGACTAATTGTAGCAACTCCACCGCTGCTTCATTTGCTGGAAAATGACTCCTCTTTGGACCTGGCTATTCCTCATCTTCATCATCATCCTTGAAGACCAATTGAAACTGAGCACATTCTAGGTTTCTCTCTGGTTACAACTTTTGTTACAATATCTGCAGGATTCTGGCTAGTGTGTATCTTTTCCAGCTTCAACTCTCCATCTTCCAATACTGACCGTATGAAATGGTACTTGAGATGTATGTGTTTAGTCCTGGAATGAAATGATAAGTTCTTTGCAAGATGAATAGCACTTTGGCTATCACTATATAGTGTGCCCATATCATGCTTCTTACCCAATTCATCCATAAACCTTTGTAACCAAATCATTTCTTTACTAGCTTCTGTAGCAACAACATACTCGGCTTTTGTTGTTGAAAGTGCAACAACACTTTGGATTTTTGAAACCCAACTGACAACTGTTCCACCTATAGTAAATACATATCCTATAGTGCTCCTCCTTTTATCTCTATCACCTGCCATATCTGCATCAACATATCCCTGTAGAGAAATGTTTGAACCACCAAAGCATAATGCTTGATTTGTGGTACCTCTCAAATATCCGAGAATCCATTTCACTGCCATCCAATGTTCTTTTCCTGGATTGTTCATGTACCTGCTTACAACTCCCACTGCATGTGCAATATCAGGCCTTGTGCAAACCATTGCATACATTAAGCTTCCAACTGATGATGCATATGGAACTTTATGTAGAAATTTGAATAATAAATGAATTATTCACCGAGATTATCCTGATTACACACTATTTGAGCTTCATGCATAATACATAACCTCTTCTACCATTGATCATCAATTTGCGGAATTAGAAGCAGTCGCATGCGCACATTAAAACATAATCAAGCACACATATAACACAATATGTAATGGGGAAAGGTTACAGCTGAAAACCCCCAACTATCTGTATATTATAATGATAGAGAACATGTAACAATACATAGCACAAAGCTCCTCATAGCTCTCAGCACTATCTCACATGCTACACACAAACTAGCTCAGATATGAACAAGTCACAAGTTCAAATCTCCTCCACAAGTCTGCCTGCCTCTACTGCGCAATCCAAGATGAGAATGAATGAGATCCAAGTTCGAATCCCACCAACTTGTACTGCGCAATCCTCATTGGCAATCTCAATCAATGTGTGTGCCAATCTCATGCACAGCTATAGTCACAACTGATAGTAGACTCACCCTTTCACCCACCTCTAACACTGGTCTCCACTGAACTGTCCATGCATTGCATTTAAATGATGTATTATTTAGTTGATTTATGAGTTAATAATTAGTGAATTAATTAATAATTAATTCACACCACTCATCACTAGTGTATCTATCAGTTAGACTAAATACAACTAGTTCAACTAAGTTAAACCGAACACAACTCCACCAACTGTCTCATCAACTCCACCAAACTCTGCCACATGAGTTCTAACTGAAGTCAACCATGAAATAGCTCAAATAACCCCTAGAAAAAGTGTATTTCCTTCTGTCAGCTACATGTGCCACATCCAAGCATCAAACTGAAGTGCTCTAAGAGGATAAGATAATGTTTATAGTCCAAATATTATTAAGAGCTAATAATATTTGACTGATCTATTTTTAGACTGGCAGTCTAAAAATAGACTCCGCCCAATATGTATAAAAATAGAAATCCATCTATTTTTTCCAACTTGACCAACCATCCAAAAATAGCATCCCGCAACTCATAGAACATGATCTATATGTCTAAAAATAGACATAGTCTAAAAATAGACTTTGCGACAAAAATCACTTGTGTGGCCCCCACCTAGTTTAGGTGATCACTTTCCAACTAAGATCAGGAAAGATGTTTTAGGATGCATCCTTCACTGTTTCTTGTTGCCATATTAAACACTCCCTCTCAACAAGAAAGGACTGTCTTTGCATGTGACATGCAACTCCATGCATTCGCCCTGCAACCTTCACAAGTGCCATGCAACTCCATGCATCTGTTCTGCAACTCCTCTGAAACTGAATAGGCTCCAAAAAACTCAATCAGTCTGATGCATCTACCATCAAAGTCTTCGACTTCTTCTGGGCCCAATTGCACATGTCATCAGGAACCACTGCGCTGTTGAACTCTTGCACCCATGCACTCTGCACTTGCTGTCAACTCTGATCCGCGCTCCAGTATCCGACACTATCACTTTCATCTGCCTGCATCAATCCAAATGATCATGCTACTGCTGCATTGTGGGCACATCATAGCCAGTTTCAATTCATGAGATCCACACCATCTCATGAATTCTGCCCAGAAATCTCCTCTTGGGATTACTCATGCATGTCGCCCCACCTCTCACCTGGTGGTATAGCTGCATACACTCCCTCTGCCCATCTGGCACGAAATTTCTCTGCATGAGTGGTTTCTTCCACTCCATGATACTCATCTTGTGGCTGCTTCACATCCCGAGGTTCACTATTACCTGCATGCAAAACTTTCTCCCCCTCAAGCATCAATTGCATGTCTTTCTTGCACTTCCCAACAGTAGGAAGCTCCGTAGACATCCCATCTACTTCAAGTCTGTAGAGATTCTTTGCTCGAATCCCAACCTTCTTGACTTGTCCTGTTGCCTTGTGCCGAAGGAAAAATTTTCCTTCACTGAAGACAAATTCATACCCTTTATCCTCTAACATTGCGACTGAGATCAAATTCTTCTTTAAACCTGGAACATGCACTACATCTTGTAAAAGAATGAGTTTACTTGAATCCCTCTGAAAGGTTATGGTACCAATGCCGGTCGCATTGTATCATCCATTGTCGCCCAACTCAACATGCAACTGGAGATCTTTCTCCACCAAGTCACTGAAAAGATTCACATCTCCCGTCATGTGAAAGGAAGCGCCACTATCAAAATACCACCCCGATCCCGATGCACTAGACACCATGCATGTGATCAATGAGAAGTCCAGCTCAAATTGCGAGGCAAGAGCCTCACCAACTACAGCTCCAGTAGCCTACTTTTTCTTCTTCTTCTGTGGACAATTTGTGGCGTAATGTCCATGCTCGTGACAGTGAAAACACTTCACTTTGGAAATGTCACGCTCTTTACCATCCACACCGGATTGAGAAGAATTCTTCTTTCCCTTCCCCTTCCTTGCTTCAGCATCCAAAGTGCAATCCTCTTCATCAGATGCCTTTGATGAAGCTGGTACTCCGCCTTATCTCCTCTTGCACAAGATCCGACCAAAGTCGCTCCCATCCTGGAAATTTTTCCTGACCATTGACAGAGTCCTGATAGGAATGCCAACTCTTCGGAAGCCCAAGGAGAGCCAAGCTCACCAGTTCCTCATCATCCACACTAACTCCAACACTCCCAATCTCATCCCTGCAGTGGACAAACTTTGTCAAGTATACCAGAATAGTGTCATTCTTCGCCATCTTTATTTTCCTGAGTTTATCCTTGAGCGCCAACTTCATTTGGTCGCTCTTGCTTTGGAATAAATCTGTCAATGCTTTCCACATCAAGTATGGAGAAGCTTTACCATGCAGGCTGGATACAATGTGATCCTTCACGCCCTCCAATAGAATCCTTCGACATTTTGCTATCTTCTTTTGCTAAGCCTCAACTTGAGCAGCATCAGTAGGCTTTGGGACTTCAGCATCTATGAACTCCTTCAACCCGTTGTCATCTAACACTGCCTCCATCCTATCCTTCCATGCAATATAATTCGAGCTGCCCTCAAGGGCATACTCCAATCGCAATCCGTTGAAAGACATTTTGACTTCGACACCAAGAAAACACTGCTGCAAATTCGAATTCCACCAGCTCAAAACTCAACCGCTTCTGATTTGTGAGAACAAAGTATTTCTAGCACAGAGATCGACTGTAGGGGAATTTACTGGATATATCACCTTTCAAAGAAAGGATGGATCCAGAGGCTACCTGGCCCGCTTACAGACTCTGTCTATCGAAATAAATTGTAATCACTGTAATAGATCCGATGATCAATTTCGCTCTGATACCATGTAGAAATTTGAATAATAGCTGAATTATTCACCGAGATTATCCTGATTACACACTATTTAAGCTTCATGCATAATGCATAACCTCTTCTACAATTGATCATCAATTTGCGGAAATAGAAGCAGTCGCATGCGCACATTAAAACATAATCAAGCACACATATAACACAGTATGTAATGGGGAAAGCTTACAACTGAAAACCCCCAACTATCTGTATATTATAATGATAGATAACATGTAACAATACATAGCACAAAGCTCCTCACAGCTCTCAGCACTATCTCACATGCTACACACAAACTAGCTCAGATATGAACAAGTCACAAGTTCAAATCTCCTCCACAAGTCTGCCTGCCTCTACTGCGCAATCCAAGATGAGAATGAACGAGATCCAAGTTCGAATCCCACCAACTTGTACTACGCAATCCTCATTGGAAATCTCAATCAATGTGTGTGCAAATCTCATGCACAGCTATAGTCACAACTGATAGTAGACTCACCCTTTCACCCACCTCTAACACTGGTCTCCACTGAACTGTCCATGCACTGAGTTAACTGATGTATTCTTTAGTTGATTTATGGGTTAATAATTAGTGAATTAATTAATAATTAATTCACACCACTCATCACTAGTGCATTTATCAGTTAGACTAAATACAACTAGTTCAACTAAGTTAAACCGAACACAACTCCACCAACTGTCTCATCAACTCCACCAAACTCTGCCACATGAGTTTTAACTGAAGTCAACCATGCAATAGCTCAACTAACCCCTAGGAAAAGCGTATTTCCTTTTTTCAGCTGCATGTGCCACATCCAAGCATCAAACTGAAGTGCTCGAAGAGGATAAGATGATGTTTATAGTCCAAATATTATTAAGAGTTAATAATATTTAACTGATCTATTTTTAGACTGGCAGTCTAAAAATAGACTCCGCCCAATATGTCTAAAAATAGAAATCCATCTATTTTTTCCAACTTGACCAACCATCCACAAATAACATCCCGCAACTCATAGAACATGATCCATATGTCTAAAAATAGACATAGTCTAAAAATAGACTTTGCGACAAAAATCACTTGTGTGGCCCCCACCTAATTTAGGTGATCACTTTCCAACTAAGATCAGGAAAGATGTTTCAGGATGCCTCCTTCACTGTTTCTTGTTGCCATCTTCAACACTTTAGACATATAATCCATGTCTTCTTGGGTCTTTGGGCACATATCCTTACTGAGTTTGAAATGGCTAGCAAAAGGTGTACTAAATGGTTTTGCAATGTGCATATTAAATCTTTTCAACACCTTTTCTATGTACTCATTCTGAGACAGTGTTAATTTGCGATTTTTCCTGTCTCTATTTATCCTCATACCAAGGATTTGTTTTGCAGCTCCCAAATCCTTCATTGCAAATGAATTTGCCAATTTTCTTTTGAGCACATTTATTTCCTGCATGTTAGATCCTGCAACAAGCATGTCATCTACATACAATAACAATATAATATAGCTACCATCATTTTTCCTTTTTAGATAAACACAATGATCAGAGTGACATCTAGTATAACCTTGTTCGGACATAAACTTGTCAAATTTTAGATATCACTGCCTTGGAGCCTATTTTAAGCCATACAAGCTCTTCTTTAACCTGCACACCAATTTTTCTTTCCCTTTTACCTCATATCCTTCTGGTTGCTGCATGTATATCTCTTCCTCCAAATCTCCATGGAGAAATTCTGTCTTTACATCTAACTGTTCAAGATTTAAATCTTTCGCTACTACAAGACTTAAGATAGTTCTGATTGAATTCATCTTAACAATAAGAGAAAATATTTCATCAAAATCAATACCTTTCTTTTGTGCAAACCCCTTCACCACAAGTCTAGCTTTGTACCTCTGTTTTCCTCCATCTTCTTCCTTCAGCCTGTAAACCCATTTATTCTGCAATGTAGTTTTACCTGCAGGCAACTTGACTAAGTCCCAAATCTGGTTATGCATTAAGGAGTCCATCTCTTCTTCCATGGCTAGCTCCCACTTCTTCCTACTTTCAACCTGCATTGCTTCTTCATAACATTCAGGTTCACCAGAATCAGTCGGCAATAAATAATATAATGAAGGAGAGTATCGTTCAGGGGGTCTACTTATCCTGGTAGATCTTCTAACACCACTTTCAGGTGTTTGAGGTGCCTGTTGCTGTTGTGGTGGTTGTTGCTGATGTGGTTGTTGATTATTATTATTTTCAGGCACCTTTACTTTTTCAGATATCTCATCAAGAACCGCGTATTCCTTGCTTTCTTTTTCATGTTTCTTTTCCTGCAACTGATTCTTATACAAGACCTTTTCATTGAATATTACATCTCTGCTCCTAATGATTTTGTGATTTTCATAATCATATTAGCGATAACCAAAATCATTAGCACCATATCCAATAAAGGTACATTTCTTTGATTTTGCCTCAAGCTTTGTTCTGTTTTCTTTATTAATATGGACAAAGGCCTCACAACCAAAAGACTTTAAAAAAGAGTAGTTTACCTTTTTACCTGTCCATGCTTCCTCTGGAATACCACCATCCAAGGAACTTGAAGGCCCTCTGTTTATTAGATAAACAACAGTATCTACAGCATTTGCCCAAAATTGTAAAGGCAATCCTGCATGCAATCTCATGCACCTTGCACGCTCCATGATTGTTATGTTCATCCTTTCTGACACACCATTTTCTTGTGGTGTTCTTGGAACTGTCTTCTCTCTGCGAATTCCATGCTCTGAATAGTACCTATAAAACTCTTTGCTGCAATATTCACCTCCATTGTCTGATCTGAGACACTTCAACTTCTTTCCTGTCTCAATCTCAACCAAAGCTTTCCATTTCTTGAAAGTATCAAATACATCAGATTTATTCTGAATACAATAAATCCATGTTTTTCTAGTTGCATCATCAATAAAAGTAATATAATAATGAGAGCCACCGAGGGATGATACCTGAGCAGGTCCCCATACATTTGTATGCACAAGCTCCAATTTTTCGCTCTTCTTTTCTTTCCCAACTCTGAGAAATCTGACTCTCTTTTGTTTTCCATAAATGCAATTTTCACAAAAATCCAAATCAACATTCTTCAAACCTAGCAACAAATTTCTTGAGTGAAGAATCTTCATTCCCTTCTCACTCATGTGTCCGAGCCTATGATGCCATAATGATGCATCTGCTCCTTTGGAAGTTAAATAATTAACAGAGTTAGAAATACCATTGCATAAATACAATGTACCAACCTTTTCACCTTTTGTTATTACCGGCGCTCCTTTGGTGACCTTCCAAGTTTTATCTGTGAAAGTTGTCACACAACCTTCACTGCCTAACTGCCCTGTTGAAATCAGATTTTTCTTCAGATCTGGAACATGCCTTACCTCCTTTAGTAGCCATTGGTTTCCATTATGTTGTTTTACAATAACTTTACCCATTCCAACAATTTTACAGGGTTTATCATCACCCAAACGAACTTGTCAAAAATATCCTTGAACATAGTCATGAAAATATTTCTTATCAGGTGTGGCATGGAATGAAGCCCCTGAATCTACAACCCAAGAATCAGTAACATTTTTGAAAGAAAGAATCAAAGCATCTTGTAACACATCACTTGTCACATTTGCTTCATGATTGTTTTCTTGCTATGTGTCTCCTTCTTTTCCCTTCCGAGATCTACAGTCTTTCTTTAGGTGTCCTTTCTTTCCGCAATTCCAGCACACTATCCCCGATCTGGACTTGGATCTGCCTTTCCTTGATTTAATGCGATATCCCGAGCTCTTTCCTCTTTCCATTCTTCTTCCCCTAGACTCTGCACTCAAAGCATTACCTGATGTCTCACCGGAGCTTTTCCGTCGCATTTCCTCGCTAAGGATAGCACCAACAACATCATCAAACTTTAAAGTACTAGATCCAGAGACAGAGTTACTAATGGCCATTACTAAACCATTTCAACTCTCTGGCAATGAGCACAAGAATAAAGGAGCTCTAACTTCATCATCAAATTTTACCCCTACAGAACTTAACTGACTGGTAACTGTATTAAATTCATTTAAATGGTTTGCAACAGATCCACCTTCCGACATCTTCATATTAAATAATCGTTTCATAAGAAATACCTTGTTTGAGGCTGAGGGTTTTTCATATAGTTTTGCCAACGTCTACATAAAACCCTCTGTTTGTTGTTTCCTTTGAAATATTGAAGGCGACTGACGCTGCAAGGCACAACCGTACTGTTCTGAGTGCCTTTCTATCAATAATGTTCCATTGCGCGTCTGTCATGGCCACCGACTTCTTTGTTTTTCCGCTCAATGGTAGGTACAGATCTTTCTGATACAGATAATATTCCATCTACATCTTCCACAGTGGAAATTTTTGGCCGTTAAATTTCTTGACCCTAAACTTACCATCGTCCGCCATTGCTCCCACTCGAACTAGGAACCCTTCTTTCCTGCGATTTTATTAGCCAAATATACCTTCGGCTCTGATACCAGTTGTTAGAAAATTAAATATTATGGAGCAATGCAACACATAAAATTTGCGGAAAATACAAGCACACAAAACACATAAAACCAGAGAGACACAGATATATGTGGTTCACCCAGTTTGGGCTACGTCCACCCCGAACAGCCATTCCTTCTTTTCTATTATCCAGCAAAAAATGAAGAGACAAAACCTACAACAGATCTGCTGTAATATCCTTTGTTCTCTCTCACAGTCTCCCTCTATGTTTCTCGCTCCGAGAATACACATACAATGCACAACCGCAATACAATGCCCTCATAAAAACGAGGGGTTGCCTTCTATGGAAAAAAACCCTAATCTAAACATAACTTCTACCATCATATCATTTGCCTAATGAACGGCCTAGATTGACTAGAAATTACTATACTTTTACAAGGCAATTTTACATCTGTTTTTAGCTTCGGGGGTGCTGCCCCCGAAAGCCCCCGCCAGGGGGGGTGCTCCAAAAAGCACTACCGCCCCCCCTTGGACCCCCCACGACAGCAATTAATTACGGGCGGCGTTGCCGCCCCTTTTAAGGTACAGGGGTCCAATGCTGTGATAAAAAGTAAACAAGATAATCAGGCTCCACACCCAACATAAAGTACCTATGAAGAGATCAATCCTGTGTTCCTCTGGAATATCAGTTACCCTTATATTCAATTTTTGGAAGTTCTCAATGTGCTCCCCCACTGAACACTTTTGTTTGAGATTTATCAATTGGCTAAAGAAAGTGTTTCTCTTTGTATCCTCATAATGTGCTATCATTTCCTCTGTAAAAATTGACCAAGTGACAATTTTTTTACGTGAGCAAAGCCATCGATACCATACAAATTTATTTTGTTCTAAATGTAATGTTGCAATGCGTACCTTTTGTGTGTTTTGCACATTATTGAGATCAAAATATTGCTCCATTTGTAGTATCCATGTTACAAGATCCTGTCCATCAAAATTACTCATATTCATTTTTTGAATATGGTGGTTCTTCCCTCCAACATAAGAGTTTATTGAATCACGATTAACATTTATTTTGTTCTCATCATGAGTTTCCTCTACTATCTTTTCACCATTAGGAAACATTTCTTGTATCAACTTTCTCAAACCTTACATGTATGCTTTTAGATCATTCTTCATGTTTTCCATCTTAGCTTCCATGTCATCCATCTTTGATTCCATGCCAGCTTCCATGCCATCCATCTTAGCTTCCATGCCATTCTTCAAACCAACCATCTTAGATTCCACGCCTTTCTTCAAAACTTCCACGTCATTTTTTGTTGCTCTTTGCGAGAGCGAAATTTGTTGCACTTGCTCTTGAAATTTCGATATGTCATGTTGCCATTCTTCGTCTTCATGAGTCATAGTAGAGCCTTCTAAAGGCTTAATGGGTGTTGAATTCCTTTTAGGGGTCATTTTAGAATCCAATACTGATATCTATTCTACAATATTCCCTTGGAATCAATTCAACTTGATTCTTCAAACAAGACTTATGCAATTTGAAGAAAAAAAATACACACCTTTTACTTGCTTTTGAGGAGCTCGATATTGAAATTGAATTATCTCTATACTTGTAGATCCTCAATCTCTGAAATTCAGCCCTGTAGTAGTCCTCTAAAGCTTCTTTCAAATTTCACAGGTCTAACTTGATTTGGATTCTTCAAGACAAAGTTATGTCCAATCTCCCACAATGACCTAATTATTGACTAGTTCAGTAGAGAAAACTTATACGACTTGCCATGTGTCACTGTTTGCTCCTTTTGATCTAAAATTTATAGACAGGAGACTACAATCCATTTTCTTTCAGTCACTTTTTACATAATTCCAATCCGATGCTCAGAGAGATAGTTATGAATATTTTCCCACGATCACCTCTTTGAGATGAAATTAGGGAGCCTGAAAAAGACCTAATTTGCACAGATCATATCTCCGAAAATATTGCGGACCAAGCTCTGAAATTTTGCGACGATGTTTCTTAGAATTTCAGCTTCACGCTCTAAAACTTTCATCTTCTGAACCTTCATAGAAATAAATTTATAGTGAAAATTCCGCGATGACCTTTTTAAGTGAAATTTAGGAACCCACAAAAGCCCTAACTTCCACAGATCATATCTCTGAAAATGTTGTGAACCAAGCTCTAAAATTTTGTGATGATGTTCCTCAAGATTTCTGCTTCGCACTCTGTTTCAGCTTCTGAATCTTCGTAGAAAAAAGTTATATCGAAAATGCCACAATGACCTGTTTGGAGCAGCGAAACCCTAGAATCCAAAGCTCTGATACCAAATGTTGTGAAACCAGCTCCAAAAATAGAAGAAAAGAGAGATCAACGCCTTAGAAATCAGCCACTTCAAGGGGGAAACCTCCAATACATTAAATAAATGAACAATTCTTGGATGATACAAATTACAAAACCTCCTTTCTATATATAGGAGTCCATGGGGCCACAATGTAATCCTAGCCGAACTAACAATAATAATTTAAGGGCACAATAATAACAATATGGGGGTTACAGGGGTACAATAATAACAATAAGAGGGTTACACTAAAAACAATAAGGAACTATACTAGTAATATAGGGACCTAACAATCAACATATCATGTGACATGCCTCTCCATATCATTTTCAGCCTATCATTAACCTGTATCTCTCTGACAGTGACTGGCCTGACTCCCTCCTCCTCTAGGAGTCAATAGATTTGGTCACCCAACTCCATCCTAAACTTGCGCATGATCATGAGGACCGGGTCTGTCACCGACATGAGGACCAGGTCTGTCACCGGCTTAATCCTCCGCATCTGTCATCTCCTGATCGTCAGCAGGATCTTCACCTGTATCATTTGGTGGCGGTGGCATCTCATCACCAACAAATGACCCAATATCTACAAAATATATATAAGAACACAAAAATCATTAGATAATTTAATTAAACAATTTAATAAAAACAATTTAAAGAAAATGTTAGAATAAATTTAAAGAAAACACTAATATTACCTCTCTCATCCGGTGGCTCATCAACTGTGAAGAGGATGTTGGCACACCCTCGCCAATCCAAACCAACATATGGACATGGCACCAGAACAAAGGCGTGATCATCAACACTGGATAACAACTCCAGTGCATCATGTGATATCCTCATGGAAAAGTCAGACTCGCCAATCTTGGGCATCATCTGGCCCCAGATCTCCATATGTACGTGTAACATCGGCCAACGAGGTTGCCGAAAAAAAGTAGGCCTCGTCTCTGGAAACCTCTCAAAAAATAAAATAAATAAGTCTGAAGCAAAAGGGAGGTTCACACTCCCTTGTTCCTGAGAACAACATCTATCTAAAGTTGTACAGAACTGTTGCAAAAAAATTGCAAACCACCTCACAATTTGTGGCGTCTGTAATAAGGAATCAACATAAAATAAAAGCAGGAAAATAATGTGTTTCTCGTCATTGTTATGGTGTGAAATGGTCGAAAACAGTAGTGAGAGGCACCTCACCTCCTTTACACCAAACGAAGCAATACGTAACTAACCACCGGAGACCGAAAAATCTGCAGGAGACAGTATATCGGCACTAATGTATCTTTCGGAGTACACCAACTGGCTCCGTGTTGCATAGCTAGCAGGGACCTATGGGAATGAGGGAAAATCCTTCCCTCTCCTAGATAGGCCAGTAATAAAATACATGTCCTCCTTAGTGGGCATGTACCACTGGTTAGGACCAACCCGGAAAGCTTGTCGGTGGGAATTCCACCTGAAGGTGAGCTTTCACAATAACCCATTATGGCCCTTTAGGGATGTAGCCTCCTCATAGAACTTGAGGAGGCCTTCCTCCCTTAGGAGAAACTAAGTGGCTGTCATAATATGGTGAGGGTACATAAGTCTCTCCCTCTCTCGTGCCTCCCATAAGTGAACCACGCTATACTGGTCCGCCATATGTTCCTGTTGTTCCCTCCTCTCCTTTGACATCGGTGAATGATTCACATATTAAATACAATTTTTATATTAAATGAGACATGTATTTACAAATATATATATATATATATATATATATATATGTGTTTTTGAAAAAAAAAACAGTGGATGCACCAAAAATAACAGTCATGCACCAGTATCGGTGCGTTTGTTTTTTATCGCGCACCATCCACGGTGCGCCTGGAAATTTTTAGTGCACTGCAAAACATGAAATGTACTTTCTCTTGCGGTGCATTGATGAAAATATTTATCCCAGGGTGGATAATTACGTCAATGCAACACCAAACATTACTTAATGGTCAATGATGCAGTCATTTAATTGACCACACTACTCACCTCGAGGCGGATAGTTTCTTTAGCACACCACCCTCTTGGCATTATTACACAGTCAACGGTGAGGTGGTTTAACCGACCTCAATTCATGAATATGTACCAGTATCGGGAGGGCGGTGCGCTTACTAAAATATGCACCTCGGGGCGTATAGTTTCATCAGTGCACCTCCCTCCTGACATCAGTACATGGTCAACGGTGTGGTCGTTTAAATGACTACACCATTGACTATGTAATGGTGTTCGGAGGGCAGTACACTGACTAAACTATCTGCTCTCGGGCGCATAGGTTGGTCAGCCCATCGCCCTCTCAAACTTGGACATAGTCAACGGTGCAGGTGGTTAACCAACTGCACTAAAACTGGTACAGTTTCTGTTAGCACTGGTCACAGTGTAGCCTGTAAATTTATAGGCAGCACCGCGAACTAGTGCGATCCGAACAACTCGAGCGCATCGCACGAGAATTTTTCTTAATTTTTTTTAAAGGGTAAATTTTAAGTTTTTTTAGAAATCTAATCTGCTAAAAAAAGTTTAATTATGGAGAAACAAGTAAAATACCTATACATTTGGGCATCGAGGAGGCATATTTGCTGAAAAATTTGCAAAACTAAATTTTCCCACTGTTTGCCAAAATTCGAAATTGAGATCTTAGGCAATGGACGACAACAGTGCGTGTAATGGGAGCACCAACGACAGGGTGCCTTACACAAGGGAAATTCAAACTGGTGCTTGAGAGCTTTGAAGCACTGAAGAAGTGAAAATGCAGATTTTTTGGCTGTAATTTTTTTTATTTAACCCTGTTCCGATGCGCGGATTTTTGAGACGCACCGGGTGGTTTCTTCCAAGAGCACAAGTCCTGTTTTAGTTTAGTGCGGGTTTTTATGACGCACCGGGCCTGAATGTGTGTAATGCACTAGTGCACTACAATAATGAGACACATTGAGAGGGTTTGTACAGAGAGCACGGTGTCTCGGTGTGCCAATTTGTAGTACGCACCAGTGCTTTTCTAGTTGAACGCACCAGTGCGGTGTAGGATGAGAAACACACCGGACGAAAAACATCCACAAAAACCTCCACCTACCAACCTCCTTTAGAAATATATCCTACAAATGGATATCTGGGCTATTTTTATAGGGGGTTCCTCAAAAAAATCCACTAGAGGGTCTTTTCCTTGTTTTGGTTCTCCTAGAATTTCAGTCTCTTCTAGGGTGTGCTGGCTAGGGTGGATCAATTGCTTAGGAAAAGGAGGTTTATTGGTTTGAGAGGTGCTTTCTTCCTTTTCCTCTTCAACCTCTAAAGGTGGAGATGGAGGATGATTGTCTAGGAGCGTTTTTTCAGACGTAAGGTTAATTTCATGTATCTCCACAACATAGACTGGATAGGATGTCTCTCCACTGTAGACCTATTGTGCCTGCTTATTATTCAAGTTTAGATTGAGCTGCTCAGGCATATGAGGAAAATTAGGGGGATGAAGATGAGTGAGTTTAGGTTGAGGTTGGGGTGGAGGCAATATAGAAGGAGGTTGGTTGAGTTGGAGCCTCCACCCTTGTGATGAGTTGCTCCACTGAGGTGGTTGAGGAACATTCTACTGAAAAGGTTGATTTACAGGTTGAGGATTATATGGAGGGGCATAAGGCCAAAAAGGAGGTGTAGGCCATGATGGAGGAGTGGAAGAAAAACAAGGATGCATGGATACATTATGATTTGCATGATAGTAAGAATAAGGTGCACCTTGCATGCCATGTTGGTATGGCTGAGGCCCTTGAGGCCTCCTTCGATTTATGAAGTAGAGTTTCTCAGGTCCTCCTTCCACACCTTGATATAAAACTTTGAGGTCAGGCAAGGAGGGAAATTTTTATATTGCATGGTTGTAATATCCCAAATTGGGAAAAAACAATAATACAAATCGAACAAAGAATAAATCTACAACAAACAAGAAAATACATCAAAACACCATGAAATAGAGCCAAACTGCTAAGCCATTTTATTAATATTTTATGAATGGGGAAAGTTGCAAATGATCCTATAAAGATGACACCTTGGTCTGCACAAGGCAGGCTAAAATACTCCTCAATCGCTACTCAGAAACTCCGGTTTTTGGCTGTTTTGTCTAGATCCTCCTCTACACTACCTAGTATGGAAGAAACTGCTGCTGGATAGAAATGGAATGCGTAATGGAGTTGTGCCCCTACTTAGAAAATTTTGGGAATTGGTCACCGAACTCTCCACAACAAACCCAGAAAAACCTGTGAAGGGTTTTCCAAAATGCTGACCCTGGAAAATCCCACTTGAGCTGGGTACACAATTTTGCTGGGTAGACTAGGCTCTTACTGATCTGCTAGAAATAGCTACTGCAAACTGCCAAACAAATATTCTATGGAAGGGCTGATCCCCTCACAAAACTCTCAGCTAAAATCCCTTGGCCTTTCTCCCTTGCGAGAGTTGCTCCACTACTAGACTGTGTGTTTCTGGCTCAATGCGCTTCCCTAGAAGAGGTTGCATAACTCTGGACTGATGTTGTGTTTCTCTCCTCCAAAAATTAGCTAAATTCCTCTCCTGAGAAGGAACTCAAATTCCCCCTAGGATGAGGTTGAGATTGCCGCTTGGAAATAGCTGTGCTAAACAACACTTGCAAACTAGGCTAAATAACTCAAGCACACTTCTAGTTTACCTGATAGAAAATGAGATGAATGATTGAATGAATGAGGAATGAGCTCCTCTCACTCCTTATTACCTAGCTGAGCCCCCAACGTTCCCCTTGGGCCTCACTAGATTGTGATGCCACCTCTGCCTGCCAATCCCTATGTTTCCATTGTGTAGCTGTTGTCCCCACGCTGCCTCTGCTACCCCCTCTCATGTGATGCCACTAGGCTACTCCCTACTGCGTGATGCTGGCTCCCCTTAGGTCCCACCTCATATTTAATTTATGCCTTATTGAATTTAGGAAATTATTTTTATCTTTGATTTATTTGTGGGTCACCTCTACCCACTTTATTTTCCAAATAACTATAGGAAAAGGAAAATTTTTCAAAGATTTATATTCCAATTAGCATCACTGCTAATTGGGAATATTACAGTCCTCCCCACCAAAACGTTTCTTATCCTCAAGCAACTACAAATATGTATGCTTCAATATTTTCTTCCCCTCCCAAGTGGCATCCTCATCTGGAAGGTTCCTCCATCAAATCAGATATTCCTTCACGGTCCTGATCCTCAACTGTCTCTCCTAGGTATCCAAAATGGCCTCCGGCTGTAGCACCAAATGTCCCTCATCATCAGTGGGCAGAAGCTCCATAGTGACTATCACTTGTTGTCCCAAGGCATTTTTCAGGCATGAGACATGAAAAATATTATGGATCCTGATCTCGACTGGCAACTCTAGCTCATATGTTACCTACCCAAAAAGCCTGATCACCCTGTATGGTCTATAGAAGCGGGGCTTGAGTTTCTCGACTCCCTTATGATTCAACATGGAATGCTTGTATGACTATAGATGGAGGTAAACCAGATCATCTACCTCAAACTATCTCTCCACATAGCCTCTGTCTACATAAAGTTTCTGTTGATTATGTGATATAGCTATGTTTTCCTTGAGAGCCCAGAGTATGTCTTGGCTCTCTTGAATCTAGTATTTGGCCCTTGGGGCCTTGCTAGCTTCAAACATCACATCAAAAAAATTTATAGCATTATAACCATACAAAGTGTAAAATGGAGACATACCAATCGACATGTGGAATGTCGTGTTGTAGCAGTACCCCCCCCCAGGTGAAGCCAGCTCAGCCAAGCCTTTTGCTACCCTGTGACATAGTTTCTCAAGTAGCCTTCTAGCCACTTGTTCACCATCTCAGTATATTCGTTCGTTTGTGGGTGACAGCTAGTTCTAAGTGTCAACTGTGTACCCACCAAACGAAATAATTCATGCCAAAATACGCCCATGAACCAGTTGTCTCTGTCACTGACTATAGTCTTTGGAAGACCATGGAGTCTAAAAACATCCCAGAAAAATAACTTAGCCACCTATGAAGTTGTGTATTTGGCTGAGATGGTGAAGAAATGTGCATACTTTTTAAGTCGATTAACAACTACAAAGATTCAATCCTTTCCTTGCACCGCAGGCAAGTCGGTGATGAAATCCATGGAGATGCTTTCCCATTTCCCCTCCAGAATGGGTACCGAATGTAGTAAACCTGCAGGATGGTCCTACTCCCCCTTATTCCTCTGGAAAACCACACAATCCATGACATGCTGGAGTACGTCTCCTTGAGGCCCTTCCATGAGAACCTCTCCCTAATGACCCTATATGTTTGAGTGAACCCCTGATGACCTTAAAGTGGTGAATCATGAGCTGCATGAAAAATATTCTCCTAGAGTTGGGAGTTTCCTATCAAGAAGATCTTATCCTGGTAATAGATGACCTCATCTATCACCCGATACTGGTCATCTGTCACCTGCCCATCTAACACCTCACATGAAAAGTGATCCTTGGAGTATTCTACCAAAAGGTGGGCTTTCCAATCTGCTTCAAGACTCCTCAAGGAAAACGTTGTTGGTATCCATGATAAAGCATCAATCACCACATTGTTCATCCCCTTGACATAATCAATGTCAAAATCATAAGCCTGGATCTTGCAAACCCATTTCTGTTGTCCTTCCTGCAACTGTTTCTGCTCAAGGAAGAACTAGAGACTATTGTGGTCAGTCCTCACCCGAAATCTATTACTCACTAGGTACTGCCAAAACTTGGCCAACACATGCATGATGGCCAATATATCCTTGTCATATATGGGGTACAATCTCTCATGCGGAAATGGCTTCTGACTCTTGAAATCTATAGGATGACCCCTCCGTATCAATACTATGCCAACTCCCTCTCCTAAAGTATCACACTCCAGCACAAAGGGTTGCGTGAAGTCAGACAATGCCAACATCGGGAAAATTCTCATCACCTCCTTGAGCCTATCAAAGGCCCTCTGCACAACATATTTCCAATTGAAAGCCCCCTTCTTGGTGAGATTTGTGAAGGGTGTTGCAAGTTGTGAGAATCCTTTGATGAAATTCCTATAGTAGGTGCAGATGCCTACAACGCTTGAAGTTCAGTCACGTTCTTCGGCTCTGGCCAATCCCGGATGGCCCCGGCCGTCTCCTCATAGACTCTCACTCCATCCACTTCGATAATATGCCCCAAATAGAGCATCTATATAAGCCCAAATTCACACTTGGACAACTTGGGATAAAAGTGTTGCTCCTCCAAGATACACAATATAGCCTCAATGTGCTGCAAATGTTATTATCATGTGCGACTGTAGATGAGAATGTCATCAAATAACACCATCACAGACTTCCTTAATTTACCACAGAAGATGTGGTTCATGAAAGACTGAAAAGTGGTCGGAGCATTGGTCAGCCTAAAGGGCATAACCAGAAACTTGAAATGGCCGTAATGGCGGTAAAACACAGTCTTAGGGACATCTTGGTTCCTCACCTCGATCTAATGGTACTTCAACCTTAGATCAATATTGAAGAAGAACTTGACAAACCTCAGCTCATCCACCAACTCATCGATCTTGGGAATGGGGTGGCAGTTCTTCATGTTATTTTTTTTCAATGACCTGTAATATATGAACATCTGCAGTGTGTCATCCTTCTTCTTCACTAGAACCATGGAAGAAGCAATGGGGCTAGTGATGGGCCTGATATGTCCCAAAGCCAAGAGCTCATGTATGGATCTCTCAATCTCATCCCTATAGGCCTTGGGGTGCCTCTAGGGAGTGGTGATCATCGCCTGGATGCCCTACTCCAGATCAATGGTGTGCTCAAACCCCCGATCTGGTGGCTGCCTCAGTGGTATGTCCCTGAAAACTATGGAGTAACAGTCCAAGATAGTCTGCACATCAGGATGCACCAATTTTCCTGAGATTCCTACCTCTAAAATACGCAGCTCCACTGCCCACTCTATATCTCCCTTCTAGAAACCTGCCTCCCTTCGGTGTGCAAAGACTGTCTGGGGAGGATATGTGTGCATGCCTCTAATCATCACATGCTTCCTGCTCTTATTATCCATCCACTCCATCTCCAGAGTATCCCAAGTGTGATAAGCCATTGTACACCCAAAACCACATTGGTATCTAGAATATCGACCACAAAAAAATCATCTATCACTGTGTATGTCCCCATGATCACTACTAATGCCGAAACATACCGCATGCACTGCATGGTCCTAACACTTGGAACCAACATGGATAACCCATCAAAGCTCTCTCTCTATATGTCCCTCATCTGCACTAGTTGGTAATCGATGAAGTTGTGTGTGGCCCCGCAGTCCACCAGTACTGAGACACGTGTCCCCTGAACTGTGCCTCGAACTCTCAGCGTTAGTTACTTGGGAACTCCCCACAAAGATGCAGGGACTCCTTCGGTAGGTGCAAAATATTCTCCTCCTGCTACTAGGGGAGGTGGTGGTGGATGATCTCCTCCTAGTTCATTGGTGCTGGAATCTCCCTCCAACTCCTCATATGCCTCTCCTTCTCCCTCACTGTCAGAGAAGACCTCAATGTAATGTGTCTTCCCTCCTGAGTAATGGATAACCTGGCACCCATGGCACCTGGAAAGTGAAGAAAAGCTTCCTTTGCCTCAAGTCTCTCAAAGAATCATCATCCAAAGGCCCCCAACCCTAGTTTCCTCTCGGGGGTGGAGCTCTCACGTATTTCCCCCTCTGCTAGAATGTTGGTTTGTGGGGAAAAGGAGCTATTGTCCTCAGCATGGCATCCTACAAGTCCCTAGTCCTCCCTATTGCATCCTACAAATTAGTAGGCCTAGTGGATCTGACTAGCCCACACAAAGGTTCCTCTAGTCCATCAATAAACATATACACTCTCCTAGGTACAGACAGATCTGGAACCATCACTGAGAGCTTCAAGAACTCGGAAATGTAAGTTTCCAAGTTCCTTGTTTGTTTGAGCTTGGCCAACTCAACAAAATGTTCCTCCGAGTCCTTCTGATAAAATCTCTCAACCAAACTCTAGGTGAATTCTGAATACGATATCACCTGGGAAACTTTTAAGGATGGAAAATTATCTTGAAGTTTAAAACATTGGCGAAACCCACTAGTCCCTAATATGCAAACTATAAAATGTTTATTATTGTATTTGTAAAAATATTCAAATTTATAATGATTTTATATATAATATTTATATAATGTCGGCGATTTTTAAGGTAAACTAATTTAATATTGTAAAATTTGGGTGAATCATTTTTATTAAAATATGGAAATTGGCAAATATATTTTTTGGAAAAATCATAAAAAATTAGCCCACCTGCGAATATTAGCCCCTACAATTTTCCATGGCTATCACTCTTGCGTGACCCAGAATAGACATCCCATGGAACCACGAGTCATGGGCTTCTCCCTTAAGGTGCAGTGCTGGCACCTTGATTGCCTCTACCTCCGCCATTTAGTTCAGCTGGAAGTAAATGTCTAGCTTCTCCACCCAAGCGTTTGTTGAACACTTAGATGATCCATCATAGGTAGGCAAGAAAAATCTTCCCACGATACATTGCAGGTCACTACCCTACGTGTACCCTCCTCCTATATTCTCATTGCGTGGTCTACTATTGTTTTTCTGCTGGCAGAATTCATTGAAGGTGAGGGCATCTCTGAACTCTCGCCCATATGACTGATATTCTGCAAAATACTCCCCGTAGTGAGCCAACTCTGACTCCTGAGGTCCTCCCATTCCCGCTGCTGAAGTCAATAATGTGGGAATGGTGGAACGTGGTGGAGTGCGTGGAACTACTTGCCGCACAGTGTTATACTCCAGTATATGGTGAGAAGTACTAGACCCTTCTCCATTGTGAATTTCCCTTTGAATTTCGCGTTGTCTGTTCTCTTTGGCAATATTTTGTCCCATCTCTTCTATTTTCTTGGAGAGTTGCTACATTTACTTTAGGAGGAGGTTACCAAACTCCTTCCCCTCATCTCTTTCTTTTGCCATTTTTTCCTTCCTCCACTGGAATGCTATCTTCTTGATCAGGTGTTATTTCGAGCCTCCGCTCTCTGCTCCTATACCGCTGCTTCCAGTATGTAATGTATTCTCTATCTTCAGGTGTCATAGAAAAATTTCTCCATAGGATGAGCCAATTCTATGAGCTCTGATACCACTGTAATATCCCAAATTGGGAACAAAAAATAATACAAAGCAAACAAATACTAAATCTACAACAAATAGGAAAATACATTAAAACACCATGAAATAGAGGCAAATTGCTGAGCCATTTTATTAATATTTTTAGAATGGGGAAAGGTAAAAATGGTGCTAGGAAGATGGCACCTTCACCTGTAAAAGGTAGACTAAAATACTCCTTAATCCCTGCTCAGAAACTTTGGTGTTTGGCTACTTTGCCTGGCTCCTCCTCTACGCTGCCAAGTCTAGAAAATATTGCTTCTTGCTAGAAATGGAATGTGTAATGGGGTCATTCCCCTGCTAAAAAAATTCTAGGAATTGGTCACCAGACTCTCCACAAAAAACCTAGAAAAACCCACGAAGGGTTTTCCAAAATGCTGACCCTAGAAAATCACCCTCTTGAGCTGGGTATGCAATTCTACTGGGTAGACTGGGCTCCAAACCAATTTGCTGGAAATAGCTATAAAAAACTACTGGAAAAATATGCTATGGCTGGGTTGATCCCCTCACAAAACTTCCGGCTAAAATCTCTTTGCCTTTCTCCGCCTTTGGAGCCGCTCCACTACTTGACTACGTTTTTCTCTGGCTCACTATGCTGCCCTAGAAGAGGCTGCATAATTTTGAATTTATGTTTTGTTTATCTCCTTCAAAACTAAACTGAAATCCTCTCCTGAGCAGGCACTCAAAGTCCCTCGAAGATGAGGTTGAGATTCCCGCTTGGAAATATCTGTGCTAAACAACACTTGCAGACTCGAGTAAATAGCTCAAGTCTGCTTCTGGTTTTCCAAACAGAAAATGAGATGAATGAATGAATGAATGAGGAAATATCTCCTCTCACTCCTTCTTACCTAGCTAAGCCCCCAATGTTCCCCTTAAGCCCCACTAGAATGCGCTGCCACCTCTGCCTGCTAATCCCTGCACTTCCACTGTGAAGCTTTTGTCCCCACGAGGTCTTCGCGTTGTCCCTACGATGCCTCTGCGCCCCCCCCCCCTCTCCTGCGCTACCACTAGGATTCTCCCTACTGCATGATTCTGGGCCCCCTTAGGTCCCACTTCATCTTTAATTTATGCCTTAGTGACTTTAGGAAAGTGTTTTTATCTTTGATTTATTTGTGGGTCACCTCTACCCAATTTATTTTGCAACTAACTATAGGAAAAGGAAAAATTGTTACAAATTAATATTCCAATTAGCATGACTGCTGATTGGGAATATTACAATGATTATATTCAATGACTGAGCAAACCTCTATGACATTCAATGGAAATTCATTCCGAGGGTGTTTTCTAGTGCATCTTGGGAAAAATATAGCTAAGGCCTCTCTGCTTCCTCTTGTTTTCTCTTGATCTACATTGTGTCCATTTTCAAAGCAAAGATGTGCAACATCTCACTTTTAAAATCCTCCAACATGTTTCCAATCTCATTCTTGATGGAGGTGGAAGAGGAAGGGGTACTGATCATACTTTGACTAGCTCTACCATTTTTCCTGGCTTCCCTAGAGTGGTTTCTAAATACAACCTTGATGTCCTCATAAGGTAGTAGATAGATATATCCTCCAGAAAAAATATTAAGGGTTTCTATCACCTCTTCCTCGATCCCTTAGAGAAGCACTAACTTGAGTGATCCAGGATCAAGGGTGAAATTGGCTCTCTTGTAATTCAGTTGGAATCTCTCTTCATAATCCTCCAAAGATTCATCAGGTCCAAGGTCATACTAAATTTTTCCTCCTTGGTGTAATTGGACCTAAAATAGTCTTTACATTTTCTATTGAAGGATTCTTACATCTGAGCATAGGTAGTGGTGTTGTTCCTAGACAAACCCATGAACCAGTGCAAGGCTACATCCTTGAGGGTAGATGGAAACAAATTCAAATTTTGGTCATCTGAGGTATAGTCATAATTCCTATAGACAACAACAAACTCAAACATGAAAGTGTCAGGGTGCTCAAAATTTAGGCCATGGAAGTGTGGAAGGGATGAAGGGATGATGTTCTTCATTCTAGTATCTCCATTGGTTTCTCTATTGGGAAAGACTCCTTGGTCATAGATTGAATAGGTGAATCAGGCTACTTTTCTAAGCATGTTCATATCCTTCCCCGATAGGTTTTTCAAAGTTTTCAGGTTTCTCATGTAGAGGGTGTTCTACCTCACAGTCACTGAAGAAGAGTGAAGGGTGACTGTTTGGGGATGTGGGGGTTTTTGGTAAAATAATTCCTTGGTTGTCCCTGCTCCTACAAGGCATGAAAGTCAAATTTTTTGTGTTTTATTTTTCAATATTTTGGAACTGAATGAAAAACGGAAAGCATAAAAGAATGCTCAAGTAGAGACAAACATCTACTTAGATACCTCCTCGACAATGATGCCAAAAGTGGTGAGCCCTGGTATTGCACCAAGATTTATGAAACTCTCATAGGCTACTCAACTTTACTTTATCAACCTGAGGTTCATACAAACTTGGAGGTGACAATGCTATATGCATAGTAGATGAGATCTACTCATGCCATCCTCATCTTAGTTCTACTATGAGGTGCTAGTAACTAGGGCTACTCTGAAAGAAGTCTGTCACACTTCTAACGACAATCTAAAATTGAAAGTAGATCATAACCACTACTATGTTGGCAAGAAAATAAGCTACACTAGATTTCATTCATTTATATATTTAATGTCTACTTTTGCAATAGAAAAGACTAGCACTTATTCTAATTACAAGAAAGGAAATTATTCTAGATTGCATTCAACTTCTAGAATAACTATTTGACTTGAAAAAGGGAATTAATCTATCTTTGCACAAACATTGAATCAATTAATAATTGATTTATATCTATTGCATGGTAGATACTATGCTAATGATGTATTATATGATGGACTAATCACACTCAAATTACTCTTTCTGTAGCAAGAGAAGAGGGAGTTTAGGTGTCCTAAGGGTGTCCCTGAACCAAGGAATCAGAGATGGGGGTCCATTAATTTCATTTCTAGTATCAGGTGAGGCGTAGGAGTGATTTTTAGGTGAGGGATATGGCTCCCAATTTTGCTACAGGAACTCGATGCAGGATTCCTGTTTTGCTACAGGAAGTCATATAATGCTATAGGAAACAGGTTAAGAGATATTGGAGGCTAGAAGTGGTGTAATTGAGGTTAGGGAGAGTGATGGAAAGGTGTATCTAAGGGAATGAAAGATGATCAACCCCCTTGGCCAAGATCAGAACCCTCAACATGCTTGTCTTGCACCAAAAATTCTACTCTCGGTGGGTGCGATGATGGTCTCCAAAACAGGGATGTGGGTGACATAATGGAAGATGAGTGAAGGAGGGTTGAAACCAAAAGTGATAGTGCTAAAGGGGGTCCTTATATTCTTCTATAGACAAACTTGAAACTAGTACATCCACTCATTTATTTATCACTGGCAAACTTATCATGTAAATAGTGGAAAATATGAGTTGAATGAACTGAATATACTCATACACTGTAAACATAAATCTAACTTTGAACCTACAACATATTCATGATAAAAAAAAATTAAATCTATCCTAATTCTTCCAAGAAATAATAAACTGAATATGTTTTGTATGTGGTTAAAGTCCTTCCTCCTCAAGCTCCAATGGAATAGGTGAGAGAGGGAGTCTGTCAACACAGTTTTGATGTTTTAGATGCTACCAAAATGCAATAACATTAACAAACTACTGAAGCATAAAGGAAAAACAAAAATGTACACAAGAGAGACTGCAACCTATGGATTGGGTCCTAACCCACAAGCTTAAGTCCTTCGAAATCAACTCAATCAGAAATAAACCAACTGCTCATTCTTATTTCATAACCAGTCTATTACATTAACAATGATAGTAAAAAATATCTAACACAGAGCCAAGAGTCCTCTAGCTGCATATAAAATCTAAATCCTAATGAGCTCTTGCTCTTGTTTATTTATACAAAATTGTAGCTATCAACTGCTCCCTAAAAATTAGGTTTTTTCCCATTGATCTTTGAGAGAAGTGGAGCTTGGCTCCCTCTTATCATCCACTTTCTCAACTGAATTTTAATTCGAACTGTTGGAGGAAGATCCGAGGAGATATTAGTTGATTCTAGGAGTTATGAAGGTGGTAAAACTTCTTATGATTTCTCATTGTTGTCTACTTCGAGCCTTTGTAATTTCACTAAAAAATAACATTATTTCCTTAATTTCCTATAATTAAACCATGTTACGCTTCGAGTCATGACAATCCTTTTACACCATTCTCACTAAGCAAAATATGAAAAAATGTAATCAAATGTGTGTGTGTGAGAGAAAGTAAATAAGCCATAAAGGTGACACTATAACCCATTAAAATATACCTAATGATGGACCTCATCATCACCCGTATGATCCTAGGATTTTTTTCAAGAAACATTGTGCAAATATACATTTCAGTTGGCCTAATGGGACTTATTCCAAACCAGAGGAGGAAAATATAAAGAATTTTTAAAATTCCTATAAGCCCCACACACTAGTCAAATTTCCAAGTACATTGTAGGTCACTCATAAAAAATAAGCCACTCCAGAAGTAGAATCATCAAAGAGGCACAACCCAATGCTCGTAAAGTCAGAGATAAAGGTTGTGCACAATCTAGCAGAAGAGTAGAGCCACAAATACAAAGCAGGTCCAATCATCTTGAAAGTGACCATGGAAGCGAAAATAAGGAGGAAGAAGAAGAGGCAGGAGGAAGAAATAAGGCAAAAGGAATAACAAGAGAAAAATGAACAAGAAGAGAGGAAGATAAAAGAAGAAGAAATAACAAGAAAAGAAGAGGAAGAAACAACACTAAAGCAAGCTGAAGAAGAAGAAAAAAATCGAATACTTGAAGAAGAAAGAAAGAAGCTGTAGGAAAAAGAACTTTCCCAAGAAGTCAAAGACTTGATATTGATTCAATACATGGAGGTAGAGATGGAGTAGAAAAATCAAGATGTTTATCTCATGCCTTCCATGCAACAAATCACCACTCAGTCTCCCATCCTCTTAGAGAAGGGAAAGGTCCAGGTGAGGAAGAGGAGATTGCTCCTCTTGATGAAGGTCCGGTGATGGACATCTATAGTTTAACTTTTTATGAGCTACAAAAGAATATTTTACAAGAATTAAAGAAAATCTTTCCAGAAGATCTCACACATCCTGCTTTTATCAAGGAAAAGGTGATCGTGATGGATACCAGGAAGAATCTGGAAGCTATTTTCGTAGCCAACTTGGCCTTCACAAGAGCCTCCAAGTCAAACATGAAATATTTGATGGCCAAAAATAGACAAATGGTGAATATCTTAGAGGCTACAAGGTTACATATTTGATAACTCCATGCATAGGTTTAGAAGGTAGGTTCCGCATAAGTGTATCTAGAAGAGCTCAATGAAACTATACTTGGTGAAGTAGCGACATTGGGAGATACTATGAGGAACCTCTATGATGCTTAGTCACCATGCACAAAGAAGTTGTCTGCTTTCATGGCATGCAATAGAAATATAGAGAGAATGAAAAATCTCTCAAGGTTTTTCACGTATCTGTCACCGCTATGCATGAGCGGGGAATGTAGTATAAAGGTGCACCTCCTGAGTTGGTAAAGAAGACAAGGAAATAAGTCGAGTTGGAGAAAACTAAAGTTTGGATGATTTTCCAAAGAAATAAACAATTCGACACTTTTATCACCAACATTCAGTACTCTTATGCATGGTTGTATCATAGTGTGGATTTCATGGTGAGGTCACACAATATCCCTTCAGTTGGCACACTCATAAAGGCTAAAGGTATATATAATATCAGAAAGAAAGTTGAAGAATACTTGGACCAGTTCAGGCATATTGCTACCAATGGGTACCTAGAGGTCAACAAACATGATATGAAAAAATATATTGGTGACCCTTCCAAGATCAACACCATTCTCTTCTTATTAAAGAAGGAAACTCAAAATGGCTCCAAGACCATGTACCCAGATGAAATGGAGGGCAGATTCCACTTTCAACCTGATCCCATTGGAAAGTTTTAGGGAGTCATCGCACAATATAAATCTTTGCATTGCTATGTGACCAAATAGCTACAAGTTGAAGCAATTGAGCTAGATTTTCCACAAACTCAAGATTGATATGATTTTTGTCTTATTAGGCTTGTTTTGTCTGACTCTGCCAAATTTTGTCCTATATGGCTATTTGTAATATTTGTGTTTAAAATATTTTTGTAAGTGGAAGTCCAAGTGTCAATTTTGGAATATGAAAAGTCGCTACGTAAAAACAAGCCAAAGAGTCATGAGGGAAGTAAAAGAGTCACAAAGGAAGATGAATATTCATGTCATAGATTATAAATATACCCTTATTACTCATGTAAAGGGGTTTTAGTTGGTTTTTCTTAGGATCAAAATCTTGGGAGTATTTTTGAGAGCCTTGGATTCTCCTTTAGCATAGAATGATTATCTTTATTTGGAGAAGCAAATGTTGGATTCATTTGAAAATGCATGTTTGGAAATTTCACTTTATTTAAAAGATCAGAGTTGACACATCTTCATACATATGTCATGGATGTAGTAAGACTATTATTATTATGCTTGGGATATGTGTTATTTCATTTACACTAATGCTTATGAAATATTTCATTTTCCTTAGTATGAATATTGTTGAATGTGTGCTGTTATATTATTTCAATCATGGTTATATTGTGAACTATTTTGCAGGTTAACTTATGATTCTTTTACTTCTCTTGTGTCCCTTTTAATATAAGTACTATTACATGATTCTAAGGGGCCCACTCTCTTTCCCTTTGATGTGATGGAACTTCTCATGCATTGCCCTTGACACTTCACAAAGGCATACACTTGTTTCCGCCAAAGCCATGTATACATCACTCTATGTGGTTATTGCAACCAAGGCACACTATCAAAACCCACCACTTTGGCAACCCACCATATTCTTCTTGGGGATCCTACTCCGAATGGTTTTGGGTCTAATTGAAAATTCACATCGGGGAGACCCCCTGCACCTGTTGGAGGCTTCCAACACCGTCAACATGTTACAATATGGATCATAGCTAGTGCCATCATTTTCAACCTCAGTTCCATTGAAAACTTCAATATTATGTTAGACACACCCCAAAGTATACTTAAGAGAAGAAAACTCTTCCTTATATCCATAATGATTTTATTTAGGATTTTCATTCGACGCTTTAAGAAATATCCCCTTCTCTGCTTTATAGGGTGTACCCATTTTTGGAATTAAGGTAAGGTATTTTTTAGTTTGAAGAGGCATCACTAAAACTTGAATCACATTGATGATTTCTTGTCTACTGATTTCACTTCATATAGAGTCAGAAATTTCTTCCGATATAGTAATGAGTAGATCGTTAGATCCATCTGCTATATCAACATTCATTTCCAAAGGATTACAGTTAGTTAATACTTCATCATGAATTCTGTGATGTTCAACATGCTTATCAATCTATGAGAGTGCTTCCAAAAAATTTGTCTGATGAAAATTCATGCAATCATACTTTCTAACTATATCTCATTATAAAATTCTTGTATCACCATCAAGATTTTCCTCCTTCTAAGATGTTGTAACCCTTTTTCTCAACTCTTCTAATTTTGCAAGAGTTCTTCTGTTCAACTCTTTCAAATTTTCAACAGCTTCTGCTTTTATTTTCTTTTTTTATCTCTTCCTCTTCCTTTTGCAACTATTTTTTACATTGTGCCACAATTTATTTTATCCTTTCATGCTTGGTCTCAAAATCCATGTCTCTTATAATATCCAACACTTTACATGTTGGCTGATTATCACCTTGCTTAAGTAAATGGGTGTTATTACTCAACTCAAGAGTTTTAAATGGGGCATTCATTGACCCCATTGGTGATGATGTCATAAGTTCCTATGTCCTTGGAGTTAACATAGACATTGTTCTTACTTGAACAAGTTTTTCATTTGCTGGAAGACTATATGTTTTATTTTGAACAAATAGACAAGATTCCCCTCTATGACATTTAGGAATTAGAGGTATGGCCTGAAATCTACCAAATTGATTTTCTATAGGTTGTGGTGTAGTGAACCTTGTGTTATATTGAATGGGTTTCCTAATGGTTCCCTTCCCCAAAATTGTTGTTGATACACGATTAGAACCATCATATTTAATAGATTGATCTATTGTCTTCCTTTTTTGATGATATAGCTAATCAAAATTGTAAGTTGAAGGATTTACGTTTTCCAAAGATTATAGAGATTGAATTTTTTAATTCTTTTTAGGAGGATAAAGCCATGGCCAATATGATAAGTGTGCCTTATTCCATGATTCAGTTCATTCTCCCTTTTCTATGTTTCCCTTGGCACAATTATCACACCTTTGCAAAAAATAAGTTTCTCCAAGGGAGAAATTAATGCTTGCTACACCATTTTCTCATAGCCATCTAGGCTAGTAGGAGAGACAAATCTGATACCACTGTAGCATCCCAAGGTAATTTTTTCTCCTCAGGGTTATTTTTTGCAACTATGATTTTAGAATATTACAACAATTGTGCACATTTTCCCATCCATGTAACAATAAATATCATTGAAAAGTATAACATACTTCCATTAATAACACAATAACACCAAACACAATAACACAACTAAACACAATAACACCAAAATCCACCAGTATAAATCTACGTACAATGTCAAAATTCAGTAGGAAATTGTGCTGATTGTAACTAACACTATGCAATATATCACTACCAGACTACAGTTCTAACTACTTCTTATCTACACTTATTTCTAGTTGTTGATTATGTTAGATCCTTTATTGATTGGAATGGTGCCAGGAACTAACCCCAATTATGCAATTTATTGTTCTCAATAAACTTAGATTCAACCCTACGAACCTTGGCCCTGTGACCCATATCACTTCGTCATACCTTAAAACATTGACGTATGCCCCAAACAAGGCTATTGAATCTCTAGCAATTGATTTCTTGAACTAGGTTAGGATGTGTTGGACTCAAGGGCCTTTCTTCTTGAACAACACTATGATAACCACAAAATATCACCTAGGTAGCCATTGCTACTTGGGAAGAGAGAAAAATCAGTTCCCACAGTGATAAAATAACCCTTGCTTCCTTGAATGAATTTCTTAACCCTTGATTAGCCTTAAACCTATTCTAGTCTACCAGAACAAAATCAAGCTGGTTTAAGAGAGTATGTTGTGCCATAAAAAGAAAAAGGTATTTAGGTAGGGTGGGATTAGTTTCATCGAAACTGTTACCACTCAAACTAGAAGGGGCTCTAAAAGGGGGTCCTTGGAGGGCTACTACTAGATCAAGGGAAACAAATGGAGCAATATCCCATTGTCACCTCGATTAAGGCTCCCTACTCTTTACGAAATTTCACTGATGGGAGGAGACCTGATATGATAAGGACCACAAGATGAGTATAAAATGATATGGTGAGGGGTGATCCTAGGGGCTTACTCATAAGAGAGGCTCAAATATATAGCTTTATTGCCTTGGAAGGAAAGGTTGAAGGCTCTTATGGAAGGGATCAAGGGAAATTTCGAGGTTAAGGTTTAAGGAATGTATCTTATAATGGAGACCCTTAAACCAGAAAATTATTTTGGAGGTTTGGATTGGAAGTGGTCCTTGAGGAATCACTCTTAATGGCTTGTGGGACCAGACACGACGAAGTGGACTCGGAGGGTAGGTTAAGGGGGTAGGGTCTAGCAACTAATGACGTACTTGACCTATTTCGGTGGGGAAAGGGATCAAAGAATGAATTTTCAAAAAATAAGGTGAGGATCCAAATGAGGTATTTGGCCTAAGGAAACGAGGGGAAAAATATGGTCTTGAGGCTAGGGATTGAGGTATCTCATAATATGACCATCAAAATTGCTTCAAATTTTGTGGGTTCCTAGGAGAAACTCCAACGCAAGTGATGCCAATGTTAGAAAATTATATATTGCATAGCAATGGAACACATAAAATATGTGGAAACACAAACACATAAATAACATATAAAACAATAGAGACACACATATATGTGGTTCACTCAAGTTGGGATACGTCCACGGAAAAAACCAATCATTCATTTCTATTATCCAGCAAAATGAAGAGACACAACCTACAACAGATTTGTTGTAATATCATATACTCTCTGACATAGTCCCCCCTTGCTATTTCTCGCTCAGATTATACACAAAATACATAGAAGAAATACAATACCCTCATACAACAAAGGGGTTTTCCTTGTAGGGAAAAAAACCCTAAATTAAACATAACTTCTACCGTCAGATAATCCGCCTAATGAAAAACCCAGATTGACTATGAAATTACAATATTTTACAAGGGAATTTTACACTTATTTTTAGCTTCAGGGGCGCTACCCTCGAAACCTCCCGCCAAGGGGTGGCTCCAAAAGGTCATCGCCACCCCCCCTGGACCCCCTTGACAGTGATCAAATGATGGCTGGAATTTCCACCCTGTTAAGAACAGGGGGTTCAACGTGGTGATACATATAAATAAAGAAGATAATCAGGCTCCACACTCAACAGCCAAGAGATAAATTTTTTCTTGTGGATGTTTTGCAAGATAAATAATTCCCTAAGTGACATATTGGGCTAGACATCAAAAATTAAAGGTGAAGAAGGAGAATAATAAGGATATATCACCTTCATGGTGGACCAGTGCCTATTAATTTTGGGAGATTTTAGAGTCACAAGTTATAATGATTGTGGACATTCAATTTTCTATGTCAAGGAGACCTTAAAGAAAACTTTGCAGACCATTAGGGTAGCAACAAAAGTAGCTTCAATAACTTTATAATTTGCTTTGAAAAATAAATGGTTTATCAATATAAAATTCAATAAAGAAGCATATCTAGGAATATTCTTTCATAATACATGACCCATGCATGATGCATAACTATCCAGAAACCCAATTTCCACAACTTTTCAATAATGGATGCAACAAATTAGCCCTAGTATGATGAAAATTTATGTAGCAATGTATGTGACAAAATAAGAAGTAAAAATAACATTAAATGTACTTACATGTATCAAGATTATATCCAACCATTAACATTTTTCTCAGTAAGAAGCTCCAAGACAAACCGAAAATAATCCAAACATCAAAATTCATTCCATGCTCCAAAATTTCATCCGCGAAGAAGGATAACGGAGTTCTCTAGAGAGATACAAGTCCAAACAAGTGATGATGCTAAAATTAATGCTCATCACTTGTATTTACAAACTCCTAAGGAGTCATATTTAGCTAATTGAGCCTACATTAGCCCCTAAAATAAAATAATGTGAAAAATAACTACATTTTGGTGACAAGCCCACCAAACTAGCTCATAAGCAAAATAATAAGTCTCTTAAGAGGTGAAATGATGAATAATACATGTATTTGGGCCTTCTAAGAAGATTGATGAGGTCCATAAGTTCCATAATGATGAATATGACTCCCGAAAGTGACAGACAAGGGGTTTACACCTTGTTCTCCAAACAATAAACCTATGGTGCTCCTAGTGGGTGTAGAGTCACACAAATAACCTCATGGGTCTCCAAGTAAGTCAAAGATGCTTGTAGACCATCTGTATGGTCTCAAATGATGGTGTAAATGATTCCACATCAACATACATGTCTTTGGTCATCTGCGAAGTGCATGGTACAATTGTGGGGTCGACTGGGCATGGTGAACCAGGTGCATCTTGTTCATCCAATAGGTGAATATTAACCAATATATGAACATCTTTGGGGATCCATGGAGTGTTTTGTACTACTGTGGAGGCCCATGGATATCTACACACACCATACATTTTCCAATGTAGCCCTCTGGAGAGCTAGGAACCGGTATAGGGAGAAAAAAATAAAAATGTAAACCATTTGCAATATTGCACAACAAGTCATTAAAGTAACCGAGTAAAAAATATTACAAACCATGGACAACATGTGGACACTTCATAATGGCATGCCCTTCCATAATGGGATTTGGCATGTGCTAATGTCTCCAAGCTCCAAAGGGGGGTTAACCAAGTACCTTATTAGGTGGTTTCTACCTTTATATGGGATAATATGTTCAAGGTACATCCTTCAAATGGTGGTGGCATGTGATAAAGAGGTCAATGGAATAGGGGATGAAAATGGGTAATCTTGGGCCACATATCGAGGTACAAGGGTAGCTAGAAAAAGGGAATCCCACACTTGGTGTATAATATATATGATGGAGAAATCATGGTACGTGAGGTGCCCCAACCTTAATTTTTCCACCCTTTTTATATGACTTTTGTCTTTTATGATTTTTCTTTGATTAATTTCTCAAGGCTAAAAGGTTAAGAGCATGATGTGTAATATATAGCAATGGATACCCCCTTTAAGGTAGGGCGGTTCATTTCCCACAAGGGGTTGGGACAATCATGGGTTCTTGATTGAAAAAGGAGGTTCATCTAGGGCCTATGGAACTAGGGTGATGGCCATGGTTATGCGGTAGAGCTCATGCATTGGATTTTTCCCACATGCTAAATATGTTTGTTCCAAACATATTTTGTATTTTTCCTGTTGATATGGGCAATTATTCTTTTACTTTTCTTTTCAACTGTATCAATCTCTAAGGCATCATTCCAAGCCCGACCCAAGGAGTGGGAAAGGGGAAGGGGAGGCTAATCCTCTATGGACCCATGTGGGAAATATGATGAATGGGGTTATAATAAATGGAAGGGGATTGATATCTATAGATGAGGGAGTGGGACCACACAACCTAAATCGGGGTTTCCCATGTAGTACCACCCTAAATTCTATTGGCCATATTAGGAGATCCCACGAGACTAAGATGCAAGAGTAACATCCAAAATAGGTCTAGGGGACAGAAGCACAGATATAACCCACTCTTTTCGCCGAATCCCCCCATTAATCCATGCCCATAAGTTTCCATAATAATAAAACTCAATACTCAATTACCAAATGACAAGGAAAACCTTTAAATTCGGGAGGCCAACCTTCAAAATTACGATCATGACAGATGGGTGAGGAACGATATGGCTGGCTCAGGTGGTGGAAAAATGGCACAATGATCTAGTTGGTGGTTGTAAGTGGCTGATGGCTACCGACTGAGGACCATCTTAGAGAAAATTTTCTCCTAGGGATATGACCCACAAAGTTCTGCATAACATCTGGCTCCTACTGGGACGTGATATTTTGAAAAAGTGGGCGAAGCTACTCGAACTAGAGGTAATGAGAACTCCAAAAATATCTTGGTCACCGTAAACCTGTTACCTGCACATATCAAAAGACTAACCCATGGGGAAACATGTTTTTCACGGTGTCTTATGGTCACCCATGCTTAATGTTAGGCCATAAAATCAACAAGTAATAAAATATGAAAATTTTAATCTAGATGTAGCTAATATACCATGAGAAATATCATATGAAATTATTTATAATGTGAAAATAATCATGCAATGCATCCTATTATAACATGCATAACATACAATTTCAAGTGCTAGGTATAATCATAGACCCAATTCAACCAACATGTCAATTGATCAATATAATAATGCATGCTTCCATGACTATTTATGCAATGGAATTGACAATACAAATGGGAATAATGATATGAGGGGTTAAGAGGGCAGGAGGATGGAAAAAAAGAGACCCATATGCCATAGAAAGGAACCCTGGAAGAAGGAAAAGACACCAATTGAGAGGATTGAATTTGATCCTCTAACCTGGAGATGGAAATGTCACTGAACACACATATGAATCTTTGATGAAGAACTATATCAAGATTATAGAAGGAGTAAATGAATCAGACATATTTAGGATGATATTATTTTGGTCATTGGGAAAACAAGAAGTGGACTCATCATTGTATTTGGGGAAAAACCATGATTCCTATTTTTTCTTAAGGGAAATTAGCTCTTCACCAAAACTAGGGGAACAAAATTTGTCGCAAGCATCCATTTCCTGGGAAGGAAATAACTAGGGGAGGAGTGCTAAAACATGAATAAAAACCAAGTATCGGTGGCATGGATACAGGAAGCTTCTTCATTAGTTTCTTTTACATTAGAGTCATCAGAATTACCCACAATTGGGGAAGGCTATTCTTTGAATGAATCATCTTGGAACATAAAGAAGAGACCCTTCCAATCTCTAGGAATGGATTGATAAGGGCCAAAATTATTGTTCAAAAGGGGTAGAGAATATTCTTCATCACCCTTGGAGGACATTCCTTTCAATTCATGAGTTTATATTTCGGCACAATCCTCAAGGTTATTTCCAAACTTGTCATATTCCTTACTAGGCGTATGTGATCTCCCTTCTTCTTTATTTACCTTATCGGAGGGCTCATCAAGGCTCAAATGAGTTTTTATTTCCTTGATCTATTGATTAAGATTACTTTGATTGATCCATTACTTTGAAAATACATCCTTGAATTGATGAAAATATTCAATACGTCTTAGGGGAAGGTTGACAAACCAGTCCCTAGACCCTCAAATGGCAATGCAAAGATCATCATGAAGATATCATTCTCATCCTCATTACGCATCCATAAGGTACATTCCAATATAAATTTAACCATATATTTCTCGGCATCAACACTATTTCCATCAAACTTTGGAAACCATTCATAATTCTTAGCAATTAATAAGTGTGGAGTAATGGAGGAGGCCCTTAAGTTCAGTGCCTTAAGTGAATTTAGACGTGGAATTAAATCTCCAACCATGTTTAGTTTGAGATTCTCGTGTTCCAATAATAGGTCAACCAAAGTGGATAAAGAAGAGATACTTTAAGGTTTGCATGATTTTTCAAGCCAACCCCCAGGTGCTGTCCCAATAGAGATGAGGAACTGATGAATTTGAAAATCTCCATGAACAATTTTGTCCTTCGAAATATATGCCATGAAAATAGCCACATGGTCAACTGTTGAACTTGGGTCATTATTAAACCTAGGCAATATTTCCCCATGATCACGATTAATGGAATTTGGGTATCCCAGGATCAATTTAGTATCCAACGCCGATTGTCTTGCTGCCCAATCCCACAAGGATTTGAATATTCTATGTCGATAATATGTGGATTTGTTAGGGTGATTGAAATTTCCTTCAAAATTCTTGCTTCACCCTATAAGCATTGACTTTGAAGTTTAATGAGGAATTAGGAATTCATTCCTCCAATGGAGTCACCAATAATGATATGTCAATATTTTGAAATTTTCTTAAACTTAATAAACCCTACTGTTAAATATTGATTTTCTTCTCCTACTTACATAAGTTATTAATATGAATATTTAGAATTAACATCAAAGTAAATATAGTTAACAACCTATAGATACAGAACAAATACTGAATAACATGCTCATAGACAAAGTGTCACACAAGGAGTTTTGGAAAAATTTCCCGGGAAAAAACCAATGCCTGAAAACTGGTGCTTCTAGATTCTAGAGGGTTTTTATTATTATGTATATTATGAATACAAAAATCTTAGGCACCAAAAATGGTTAACCCAACAGAGAAATATAAATGGAAACAATACCTCTATCCCAGAGACAGAAAAATATGACTGATTCACAGCCTCAAACGGGATTTAGAGAACTTGGCCCCTTTTCGACCTCTGGAAACCCCAACGCTACTTTGAAGCCCCTTGTGTCAACCTGAATGGCTTGCATCAGCCTCTGTGTTGTTTAGGAAGGGCCAACGTCACCCTAGAAGGGGTTACGATACCCCTGCGCTGCCCTAACTGGGCCTGTGTCAACCTTGCTTGGCTCTTGTTGCCTCTGTGCTGCCCCTGCTATGATCTTGGTTGGATTATGTAGCTACTACCTCTACGCTGCTCTGGAATGCTCCTTCTTTGCCCTCATCTTACTCTTGGCCTGGGATCAAACCATCCCACTTGCCAATACTACCCCTCACTGCAGCTGAAAAACTTTTGAAATTATTAGCAAACCACGCCTTAGAATCTCAGCTTAGCTTCAGTGCTCTGCCAGTGTGTGTGTTCTTTCCAACTAAACCCAAGCCCTTCTCTTATAATTTTCTCATTGGGAAACCAACGACTGTGATCTAATATCTAATCGAAGACTAATATTATAAGCTTCTTTATCCGCGTCACTTAAGTCATTCTCATCACATGTTTAATTTAATTCACTTTAATATTTTAATTTTCCTAAATTAGACTTAGGGTAATTAATTAAAAATATTAATTATTTGAATAAAACTTAAACCTAATGGAATTCTTCTAAATGCTTTCTGGGTCTTGGAGATCTCATGTACTCTAGATCCTCCACAAATTTTGGGAGTTAGATGACATTTGATGCTAACCAAAAACCCCAAAATCTCAACACTCCCTCTTAGCGAGGAATGTTCTCTAGAGATACAATTCACCCATAAGTACTGCTCTGATCTCTGGTATTGGTATCTGCACTAATTCTTGGCCTGTTTCCCTACATCGCTATGTTGTTGCTACTCTCTATATCGCTTCCCATAGCTCTACCACCGTCAATGCTACATCCATACTGCAACTCTCTCTCAAATTGCTGCATCGTGCTGCCAACTACTGCACTGCAACTAAGTTGCTGAGAGTAAGTAACTGAATTACCACTACCTAATGACAGACAATTTCATCAGGTTGCATCTCATCACTAAAGCTCCATAGGCTGTTGCTCTGCGTTTTCCTCCTGAAGCCACTACGCTATTGCATCTCTACACTGCTTAAGCATGCCTCCTCTGTGATGCTGCCCCTACGCTATTGCTGCATCTGCACTGCACTGCTCCCTGTTCAACGTATCAACCTATGCCTTTTCTTTATCTATGATCTTTGCAATGACTACCCCAATCATTCCTTGCTACTGTCTTAAGGCTCGCTTAGCAAGAATGTGACCCAAGAGTTGGGCAACTCAAGGATCGCGCCAACAATATGTAGCTGATCCACAGATCAATATCACCCCATTTCCATGGTTCATGAGTGCTCATGGATACGTCATCATCGGAGCCATCGTATGCTACAACAACCTTGGAACTAGAAGCTTCCTTGTCCTTCTTCCTTTGAGGACAATAGTTGGAGAAGTGTCCAAGTTTGCTGCATTGGAAACATTTGATCTTTGACAAATCACATTTATTTTTCCCTTGATGTTTCTTTGATGCCAGGGTTTCATCTTCCTCTTCCTCCTTCTTCACCTTGCCTACTCTGGTGTTGGTGTACTTCTTGGTCATTTGGAGGATCTCCTCGTACTGGAGGATAACCCACATATCATCCCAGTTAGGAAGGTCCACTCTACCCAAAATTCTTTGGAAAAATGTTTCGTAGTCCTCTATGAATGCATTTAGAGTAATCCTCACGATGACATCATCCTCCACCTTGACCCTCATGCCTGTAAGCTGATCTCAGATTTACTATAGTCTGAATAGGTAAGGATCGATTTTCTCTCCCTTGGTCTTCATAAATAACCTCAACTATTTCTCCAAAAGCATCTTCCTTTGGACGGACTTCCCCTGATACAATGTGGTTAAATATTTCCACATCTCATTAACCGTCTTCTTCTTGGATATGTGTGGTACCACATGATATTTAACCCTGTCTATGATGAAGTGCTTTGCATGTGCTGTTGCTTCATTATGCTTCTCAACGAGAGTCACATCAGTTGGTGTAGCCAAGACGCTCTTTGCATGTTCCTGTAATTCGTATGCCTCCAAGACTGTCAGGATTTTGGCCTTCCAGATAGAAAATTTTGACAAGCCGTCCAACTTATCTTGATCACACAGTCCGTGTGGTGCCATATGCTCAGATCTACATTGTCAGAATATATCTTCCTCTCCCCACTTCTCAATAGAAACTCGGATCTAGGATCCTTGGTGAGAAAGGAACCCTCTACTCCCTCTGACAACTGATTTCCTCCTTGGAAATATGTCAAACACAATGAATCAACTCTCTTCGATCACCCTACGATGGATCCCCAAATTTCTTTTGGCAATGAAATCTGATGAGAAATTTTTCTCCTCCTTCTCTTTGTCAATTTAGCTTAGGTACAATTATGCACTGACATAATATTCACCCCACCAACAGCTACTGAATATATGCAGCTCAGCTTCCGGTTCATAGCACTCTGCACATCAATCAATTACTAGACTACATCACCCTGGTTGGCCTCTGCGTGAGCAAACTGGCTCAACCCAACATCTTCACAGCGACTGTGCATCGTAGGCTACTCCTGCATCCCTCTTGGAGGCACCGCGGTGTCTCTAAGTCACCCAGTTGGGACCGTGTCAACCCTTACGTGGCTCTTTCTGCCTCTACGTCCTTCTGGTGCTGCGCTACCCTCTCCGGTTTCTCTGCTGCTGCTACTGCTTTATGCAACACAAATTTATTAAGCCGTCTTTCTAGAGATGTAGCTTGATCTGCAATCACTCTGATACCATGTGAAAATTTCTTAAACTTAAGAAACCCTACTATTAAATATTGATTTACTTCTCCTACTTACATAAGTTATTAATCTGAATATTCAAAAGTAACATCGAATTAAATACAGTTAACAGGCTATACATACATATCAAATACTGAATAACATGCTCATAAAAAAAGTGACACACAAGGATTTTATGGACAAATGTTCCCAAAAAAACCCAATGTGAGAAAAAAGGTGCTGCTATCTTCTCGGGGGTTTTTATTATTATGCAGATTCTCATTGCAACAATCCTAGGCACCAAAAATGGTTAACCCGACAGAGAAATATAAATGGTAGTAATACATTTATCCTAGAGACAGAAAAATATGACTGATTCACACCCTCAAATGAGATTTTCAAAACTTGGCCCCTCTCTGACCTCTAGAAACCCTAACACTACTCCGAAGCCCTCTGCATCAGCTTGAATGGCCTACGTCAGCCTTTGTGTTGCTCATGAAGGGATTGTGTCACCCTAGAAGGGGTTACACTGCCCCTACACTGCCGTAATTGGGCCCGCGTCAGCCTTGCTTGGCTCCTGCTGCCTCTGCGCCACCCTTGCTGGGATCTTGGCTGGACTGCGTAGTTGCTGCCTCTGTACTACTTTGGAATTATCCTTCTATGCCCTTGTTGTACTCTTGGGATAAAACCATCCTGCTTGCTAATATTACCCCTCGCTACAACTGAAAAAATTATGAAATTATTAGCAAACCACGCCCTAGAATCTCAGCTTTGCTTCAGTGCTTTGCTAGTGTGTGTGTTCTTTCCAACTAACCCCAAGCCCTTATCTTATACTTTTCTCATTGGGAAACCAATGGCCATGATCTAATATCTAATACATGGCTAAGGTTAGAAGCTTCTTGATCCATGTCACTTAAATCATTCTCATCACATGTTTAATTTCACTTTAATCTTTTAATTTTCCTAAGTTAGACTTAGGGTTGTTAATTAAAAATATTAATTATTTGAATAAAAATTAAACCTGATGGAATTATTCTAAAACCTTTATGGGTCTTGGATATCTCATGTACTCTAGATCCTCCACAAATTTTGGGAGCTAGAGCACATCCGATGCTACCCCAACACCCCAAAATCTCAACAAATATTTCGTGCAGGGAACAAAACACACATCTCGTATCCCCGACAACGGTGCCAAAAATGTTACCACTCAAACTAGCAGGGGCTCTAAAAGAGGGTCCTTGGAGGGATGCCACTATATTAAGGGAAATAAATTGAGTAATATTCCACTGTCACCTCGGCTAAGGTTCCCTACTCTTTATGAACTTTCACTAATGGGAGTGTTATCACTCGGATTGAACCTCAGGTTGAGAAAGGAAATTCCGACGCAACCTCAAACCATGCTTAGCCAAGTAGCTAGCCCTACTAGGCCAAGAGAGGGATATATCCATATAGATCACAACCAAAATGATTTAGGAAAGAATATATTAGGCTAGATATAATAGCTCAGGGTTTTTTATTTTGATTGTGTAGGGTTTTGCTAGATAAGGAGGAGTCTAACAACTAGGGCAAGGAAATTAGGTCAAAATTTGCAAGGTGTTCTATGGGGAAAGGTAGGTACAATTTTTAGCACTTGAGGGATTTGATGATGGGATGATCAAGACATGTGAGGAGCTAGAAAGAGCATGATGAAATCACGGTTCCTTTCTATACATAAGAAATTACAAATTATGAATGTTCACCCAAAATAGAGCATATAAATTATGGATTTTGTTCATCTAACTTGAAAAAATTCATCTAATAGAAATGAAATGATGGATGATGTAACAAAAAATTCTAACATATGAGCACAAAAGAAGAAACTGAAAATAAACACAATACCACATGGATCCCATAAAAATATTTGCAAGTTCAATTAATGTCCAGGCCAAAATTGACACAAATATGTCTCTTGAGATGCCAAAGCTCCAAGTGAATCCAACCATTATAATGAATGAGAAAATACATAATATAGACCTCAAAACCACTCTCCCTATCCTCAAGGAGTCGAATCCATGAGATAGGGATCAGTTTCACCTATTCCCAAACAAGAAACTGAAGACTAGGAAGACCCAACAATTTGCCTCTAAAAGAGAGGAAACTGATTCATTTGACCTCTAGAGGAATTATCTAATGTATCTACCCTAGATAAAAATAAAAAATTTACATTTACATTTATCTTGACCTTTTACATCAGTGATTTCTCATTTCCCAAGATAAAAAGTCAAACTGGAGTGAAAATCAAAAAATTGATGAAGACATTCAAGTTAGAAAATTTGCAGGGTGACTTACTTGACACCCCTGTAAATGGTCAGTTCCTAAAACCTTACTTCCAGTTCTGATTCAGGCCAAGAGAGCCTGATGTATTATACTATACATTAGTTATCCGTTTTTGTCTTTGTTTTAATGTCGTTTGTTGTGAAGAATCATGAAGAGAAAAAGAAAAAGTGCATAGGAGCTGTGTTTACAAAAAGGGTTTATAGGTGGTCTGTGAGGTTCTCGACACATCCAAGGATGAACGTGCCATCCCCAGATGGAGCCAATGTTGATTATATAGTTCACCTGTAATATTTTAATAAAATTCATACAGAGCAGATCACCCGATAACATTAAAATGGCTAAGAGTTCAGAAGTTGGCTAAGGAGAAATAGCACTAAGCTGAGTCACATGCGAGAAAATGATAAGCGTGTTTTGTAACAGAGCGGAAATATGTAAAGGTTTTAAACTTAGTGGAGCAAATGTATAAAAGGCACAAAAGAAGCAAATACAAAACGAGGCCTGCATACATTTTATACACGCATGAAAATGAGTCCGCAAGTGTGATTCCGGGGGGGGTCACGAAGGTGAGGGACGAGGCGGAGTCTTACCCCCCCGAAATCTTGATGACGTGCCAAGGTGATTGACATGAGGTGAGCGTTCTATGGAGTAGAAAGAATGGGCCTTAGAGTTATCATGATATGCACTTCGCGTCCCTCAAGGGCCATGTTCTGAAGTAGAGCTGTCACCACGACGTAAAGGTAAGGTAAGTTTTTAGGACACCCGGTACCGAGGTCAGTACCGGTATTTAACCCGACACGTGGTGTTCACCTACCTAAAGTCTAACACCCAATCCCTACATGCCACATGTCTCACTGTCAACGTCCTTACGATGCTTTCACTATTCGTTTCACCCCATCATCTTTTCTCGAGCTGCCTCATTTCTATATAACGGTCTTCCGTCTTTTACTATGGTAAAATAATCAGGTTTTCAACTATTGTATAAACAAAAGTGGGTGCCCAGTACCAGGTCTACCTAGTCATTGTCAGTACCCCCATGTCGCTTTCCCGAGCAATTTCCTACTTCGCAGGTATTCCATCCATCTCATTCCATCTGGTTTCCTTTTGTTTTTAAATTTTCATGATGGTCATGGGTAAAGTCACAACCAAGAAGTCAGAGCCGGAGACTCCTCAATTCTGTGAGACCAGAACTGTTCCAGGGCTTGAACCCTTCTTAGAATTACAAGTTTACATCTGCGACCCGCAGTACCCATTTCCCATTAGCAACGTCAAGCCTGAACTTTTTAGGAGACATGTCGAAAACAAGGATAGGTATCGGGTTGTTCTGTCAGGTCTGTATCATCAAATTACCCCTATAGTTTATCCAGTGGTTGAATTTATTTGTTGGCTCTGGGACACTTACGATGAACGTCATTGCATGTTCCTCTCAACTCAAGGGAATAGAATATTCACCCTTTCCCCCGATATCATTAGAAAATCCCTTCGTTTTCCTACCAGTTCAAACTACGTCAGTTTTAGTGAAATAACTTTGACTCCTCAATTTGCAAAGCTGCCATTGAGGCAACAGAGCAATTTCATCACCTCCATAACTGACTCTCAGTTCACAGCCCTCTCCTCCGCATACTCAGTGCCCGTGAGCCTGTTCAAAGAAGAAGTCCAGCCTATCCTCGCTCTCATCGCGAGTTTACTAGGTGTGGAAGGTTTTGGGCAAGCCTCCAAGGGATGTATTGCTTTCTTATGGTTAATTTCTCAACCCAGCCTCCACCATTAAGACCCAGTTCCAGGAACTCTCAGACACAGGTCGATTCCACTTTTTTCTATGGTCTTTTACCTCTTCCTCTTTCAACATGCTGATAAATTTGAGGTTTTGGGTTTAGATAAGGTGTACAAGATAAATTCTCAGCCAAAACCAATTTTTGACTGGAGTCTCGCAACGCATCAATCAACAAACGGGGTGGGCTACTTAAGGTTCCTAAACAATTTCATGCCCATTGCCTACACTATTGTCCATGACTCTCCTCTAGCCTAGGGTTTTTCCTGAACTGAAGAGCTAGTTACAGTATAGTGAAGCCCAAAGCACCGGGGATTGGTACCTGTTTGATAACTACACTGAAATCCGAGTTTATGGAGCCGAAGTTCCCCCATACCAATTGCCTATTTTTCTTGCCCGACGGATTTATGCTTTGGAATAAATCCGAGAGACCTTGAAATCTGACCAACTTCACTTCCTCCCTGCAAAAAAGGGGTTTATCCTCAAGCTTCCCACAACCATTGGCCCTTTTGTTGTTAATTCAAGGAACGCCCTTCCTGTGGTGGAAAATGTGCTTCAAGATATGGATTTGAGACAAGGGAAAGCTTGGCCCTATGATCCGAAGGGAATCATCTCTAACAGAAGGAGGAGGAATAAATCAACCCCATATATGCATGAAACGAGGCCTTTCATAGAATGGAAAGCTAATATTGAAAACTAGCCTTTGCTTTCGCAGATGGAGACCGATTAATCTGTGACAGGGGAAAAAATAGATGTCACTTCAACCAGAGAAGCTAGTAAAGAACATATGGAGGAGGCAGGTGCCTTAGGAGTGCATTCTCCCCGTTTCAAAAGACAAAAAACAGGGACCAGTGAAGAAGAAGTTATCGGAGATGAACAGTTGGTCGAGGAGGAAATACCATATGGGAAGCCTGACAAGGGCAAATCAGGAATCAAGGTGTTGTGGGATAGTACTACCTCTTCTGATTTCTCAGAAGTCTCACAAGATATCACAGTCGGCAGTTCTCAGGTTGCAACTGAAAGCAGGTCGAAGACGAGAGCTATCAGAGATAGGTACCAGTCTGAGCTGGAAGGGTACGTTGAAAAATACCACACCAGGTTGTCATCTGCAATGAATTTGGATACTAATCAATTAATGATGGCCATGGCTGAGGCTGTTCTAGACCCAGAGGCTAGTACTAATAGCTACAGGCATTAGATATTGCAATCGATATGTCACAAGTGTCGACGATTGAAAAGTGCAACTTATTTCAGTGTTTCGGTGACATGCTTAAGGATGAGGTGATGCGGCTCTCAATCACTCTAAGAAAGTTGAAGAATAAGCATGGCCAAGTAGTGGAGAATTTTAGAAAGGAAAAGGTCAATTCCCGCGCCCTCATGAATGATATACGCTCTCTCCAGGAGGTGATTAAAGGAAAAGAAAAAAGGTGAAGCCAACCCCCAAGGTCATCTTATTGAGGATTTACACAAGCAGGTCGTAGCCTTGAAAAGTAAGATTAATATACCTGGCTCTCATCATGTGCAAACAACCGAGCTAGCCTGGGATGAAAAAGACAAAGCAAACTTGGTTGATTCTCTCGCAAAAGAGGAGGAAAAAGAAAAGATCGCAGGAGAGATGGCTGCTCTTCAAAACAAAATGAATGCACTACAGACAACTTGGGACACGCATACATGCTAATCTCCCATCCTACCAGAGACTAGTTCACTGTCTGAACAACTGACCACTGCATTGGCTACAACTGAAACGCTAGAGAAACAGGTCTCAATAGTGCGGCAAAGGATCAGTGAGCTGGAGGTCCTCCTTGCTGAAAATGTCAAAAATATTAATGCAATGCAGAAAGAGATTGAGGAGGGGAAGCAAGAAAAGGCACGGTATGAAAAGACCATCAATGAACTCAATAGCCATATGAAAGGAAATTTCACCCTCCTGGAAGCCAGGCAAATGATCTGGGCTGACATCATTGCAGAGGTTAAAAGGCGCTGGCCATTCTTAAACATTATCAAGGAAATGAAGTCAGCCATGCCCCTTCTCAGAAGAAAGCTCCACAAGGGAGGCACTGAGGCACCCTGCAGAGTCCAAAATGAAAAAAGGTATGTCTCCTTCCTAAAAGAGCTAAATCCAGAGGATGTGGTGAAACATCGTATAGAAAGCAGGTTCATGGAAGCCTTAGAATGCCACAAAGTGGTAGAAAAAGAGTCTACTAGGAAATTGGTCGTAGATGCTTTATAAAAAGTTGCAACCAGCTTAGAACAGTTCGATGTGGACTGGACCGAGATAACACTTGCAGAACTCCCATTGTGCTGGGACCCCACTCATGCTGTTCTGCAACCATTACCAGCATTTGAGGCTGTTCTGAAGGGGGTAATGAATCAAACAAACATCCCCTCTGAGAAATCTGCAAGGCTTAAACCAAAATCCATAGTCTCGATCCTTGGAAAAGAGTTCGCGCTCCTGCACCAAGCGAAGCATAGAATTCCTGTTGAGGCAAACTATGATGAAATCATGGAGGCTTACATCAGAACAGAAGGTTTCACATCGATGCTCGAACCTGCAGCAGATAGTTGACAGAGATGCATCAAGTATGCCAGCTTGTTAGCCAGCTCCTCAGCAAACGTTCCACCACCTGCATCAGCAACAACCTCAACTCCTTCGCACCAGTTTAAATGGTTAACTCATGATTCAGCATTAGTGGCCTTCTAGTTTTACTTTTACTTTCTACTTTCAAGTTCCGAGTGTAATTCATATTCCACTCTTGCATTTAATTTTTGTTAGAACAGTTTTAATGTTTTGTTTTGAAATGACCACGAGCCTAATTGTAAATGATGACAAGTGTTCTCCCTCATCATAAATTTTGTTATTTTGATTAGGACCTGAAACTGCTTACCAGCACACGGGGAAGATATTTTACCAAAATATCTTCCCGCGTATGTTCTTGTAAATTCTATATAAGCAACAAACTGAGATAGAAAAAAGGTTCCAGATTTTCAGAAGAATACGCTAAGAAAGAACTCTGTATGCATTTTGTTGAAATTTTGATATAAAATTTGAAGAGCCCATTAGGTCTCAGTGATGAGGAGTTTCATCTTTATTGAGGATTCTGGCCTTAATACTTCACAGTCTATAAATCTCTCTTATGTGTTATAGTGTAAATGTTCATTTCGTGTACACCCATTTCTATTATATCTTGTTCTGGAATGCAAGTTGCTCACATGTCTTGGTATGAATTTATCATTGTTGATACTCATGCTAAAACTTGTCTAGAGCTTTAAATATGGCTCAAGCATGATATGTTGTTCCATCTTTCACTTCAACTGTATTTCTTCTGATATTAGCAGCGATGAAATGTTATCTTTAAAGTTATTTTCATGTATGGATTCTTGTTACAATAAGCCCAGTACATGTTGATATTCATTTCTAGATCTCATCTTGGTTACAGTTGGTATCCTCCTCATTTTCTGCACACAGTAATCACCATCTGATTATTCACCTCTGCGAAGTACTTTAGAATCTATCCCTCCTTACAGAAAGCTTTCTTTGAATTGTCTGTTACGTTTTTATCAGAAATTCACACTTTGCCTCTGCAATATTACTTTCTTTGTGCTGAAGTTTTGAGGATTTTGGTTCCATCTCAATTAAAACTTGCTATTTACACATGATAGCATGAGAGCCTTTTTCTGAATAACCTTTCCATGTTATACCATATGCTCCTTGCTATATAAGATGTCCTAGGCACTGGTCTTTCACAACTCAAGGCTGTCTCTAGGAATGACAACATCTTTCTCGCGCCATTGCCGGGGATACGAAGTTGAGAAAATATAAATCCATGGGCCTCGAGAAAATATCTATTCACTCTTCAAACAGGTGAGCAAGAAGAGTTGAGAGTTGTAGATCCCTCACCTTGGCGAATCCACAATCAATTATCATATAAACTTACTTGTAGTCCTGGCTCCTCGAAAGCCACATCTGAGGTCAGATACATCTAAGCCAAAGACACCTTCAGTGTCTGACCCAGAGAAGATCTTACATAGGAGGGGCTGGAGGGAAAGATAGTCAGTTCACACAGAGATTCCTGAATTCTCTTTAGAAGACTTTCCATCCTCCTCTTCCCAAGTATCCCAAGTGGAAAGTCCCAACCCCACTGTGGGAAATATCGATTACTTCTCAGATATTCCTCCTTTGGGAAACATCCAAGTTAAAGATGAAGATAAATTAGTAGATACCACCCACTACACCCTTCATCCCACTCCTGAGGCTGAAGAAATCAAAGAAGCCACCGAAGTATCTGCTATTAATAGTCCGTCTTTCCCATAAGCACCCCAAGCCTCTGTCCAATACATTCCATTGTCATACACACTTTGCTTCCACCTCCTCCTCTTACGCATCAAACTCTCGTACTACCTCCACCACCCTCGATGGCCAATGTTCCAGGTTTCTCGCTGAACAAATATTCCCCCCTGGCATTACCTCAAGTCTTGAATGATATGCCTCAAGACTATCTGAAAATCTTACCCCATTTCAACGGGGAAAATGAGATTGAGGCTCAAAAGCATCTTGAAGTTTTCTACTCTTTTGCAGAGAACTTTAATTTGGAACATCTAGATGTAGTCTTAAGACTGTTTTCTTAATCTCTTGATGGAGAAGCTAGAAAATGGTTTAAGACATTGGGAAACCGCTCCATCACTACTTGGGAAGAGATGGAAAATTATTTTCTCAGAAAATGGGGGGAAAAGAAAGATCATGGTTACTGCCTCACTGAATTTAATGCAATCAGGAAAAAGCACAACGAGGGAGTACCAAAGTTCATTAAGAGGTTCAAAAAGTTGTACTCAAGCCTTCCAGCCGAAATGAAACCTCATCAGACTACAACCAAGGTGGTGTTCGTGGTAGCCTTTGATTCTAAATTTGGTTTCTCTCTAAGAGAAAGGAAGCCTGCTTCACTAGACGATGCTTAGACGGATGCGCTAGAATTGGAGGCTAATTTTGCTTCAACAGGAAAATCAAAGGAAAAATTAGATCAAGATGCTAGAAGAAGGGGCAAAGAAGAGGTATATACTTCTGGCTAAGACAGAGAGTCGGCTGAGAACAAAATTGAAGAAATGAATAAAATGATTAAGAATATTCAAGTAAACTGGTCAAACTTGAACTCGAAGCCAAGAATTCATCCTCTAAGACTTTCCAGAATGCTCCAAATAGGGGTTACAATCCTCAGTACATAAAACCACCCCTGTAGATACTGCAAAGGGAGCAGAGAGAAAAACAAGACTAGGTACCACACCCGTTGTACCTAGAAGGTCAGGTAGATGGTCCTACCGAAGACACCGCTTATGAGCAAGATGATCCATATCTTGCTTATTCGAATAGTGATGAAGTAGAATGTCCCTTGCGAGAAGGTGATGGAATGGAAATTCCATTACAAGAAGAAGAAAATGCTAAAGGCACTGAAGATCCAGAGATCAATGATTACTTTGATGGAGCAAATTCCAAAGAAGGTAATGGGGCTAGAGTACTACTGATTTCACCTACAGGAAAATGGGTCCCATTGTATTTCAAGTTAGAATATGAAGCTACCAATAATGTAGCCAAATATGAAGCACTATTGTTGGGATTGCAAATAGCCAGAAACATGAATATTCAAAGTCTAAAAGTTTTGGGAGATTCAGAATTGATAGTAAGGCAAGTAAAAAATCAATGCCAAACCAAACACCCATGGTTGAGGGCCTATAAGAATGAGGTATGGGATCTAGTGGAAAACTTTTTCCTGGCATTTAATATTCAGTTTATGCCTAGAGAGCAGAATAGGATGGCGGATTCCCTTGCAGTGGCTGCTAGTACATTTCGTCCACCTCAAAAACCTCTTTTAAGATACGAAATTGAAGTTCGTTATCGACCTTCAATTCTAGATAATATTACGCATTGGTAGGTGTTTGAAGATGAAGACAAAGTAAAGAGATTTATAGAAACAGTTGGGGAATTCTCAAACATGGAGATAGATGCTTGTGAAGAAGAAGAAACTGAAGACCTTTCAGAAAACAAATGGCAGGAAAAGGTGGCTGGTCATAAAGTGTTGCAATTGAAGGGAAACGTTATACCTAGAGGGCTGGTGCCTCTAGAGAGGTTGTTTGATAGAAACGATGTCCCACTATAGCCAAAAAAAGTGGTAAAATAAAATCAGGTAGAAGACCTAAATCTTGGTACCGATGCTGACCCCAAAATTGTGAAGTTGTCCAAGAAAGTCCCAAAATAATATAAAGAGCTCTACCAGAAACTATTCCAGTCATACAAAGATGTGTTTGCATGGTATTATCAGGACCAGAAAACCTTCGACATCAGCATCATGCAACATAAAATTCCTCTAAAAGGAGATGCGAAGCCGCATAAACAGAAGCTTAGGCAGATTAACCCTCTACTGCTCCCTTCCATAGAGAAGGAGATCAAGAAGTTATTGAAAGCCAAAATCATTGTGCCATTGAGATACTCTGAGTGGGTGGAAAATCTAGTCCCATTCCAGAAAAATAATGGATAAATAAGGTTGTGTGTTGATTTCCAGAATCTAAATCGAGCATCCTTAAAGGATAATTACCCACTGCCCAAGATGGATCATATTCTGCAGAAAGTAGTGGGAGCTTCATGGATGTCAATGATGGATGGTTTCTCTGGGTATAATCAGGTGGATGTACTTCCATAAGATCAAAATAAAACTACCTTCACCACACCCTGGTGCACATTTATGTATGCACGTATGCCTTTTGGATTGATAAATGTAGGAGCTACTTTCCAAAGGGCCATGGATATTGCCTTTGTTGGGGAGCAAGATAAGTTCATGGTGGTATACCTCGATGATATCACTGTATTTTCAAAGGATGATATAGAGCACATTGAACACTTACGTAGAACTTTCGAGAAGTGCAGAAGGTATGGTCTCTCCCTCAACCCACGAAAGTCATTGTTTGCATTAGAAGAGGGAGAGCTTTTGGGACATATTGTGACTAAATATGGGGTAAAAATTGATCCTAAGAGAGTAGAAGTTATAAAAGGCATTTCTCTCCCCCGAAATAAAAAGGAAGTGTAGGTGTTCCTTGGGCACATTAACTTTCTGAGAAGGTTTATCCCTAACTATGTAGAGATAGTTTGGCATATAACTGACATGCTCAAGAAGAATAACGAGGTGAAGTGGTCCCATGAATCACGAGAGGCCTTTAGCAGAATAAAAAATGCCTTTGCAGAAGCCCTAGTGCTGGCTAGACCAGACTATGCTAAACCCTTTATGATTTTTTTCTTTTGCATCACCTCATACAATGGTAGAAGTTTTATTGCAGAAGAACGAGGAGGGGTATGAGCAGCCTATCGCTTTCTTTAGCCAGGTGCTACGTGATGCAAAATTGAAATACAACATACCAGAAAAGCAAGCTTATGCCCTAGTGAAGTCTCTTAGGGAATTCTGAATGTATGTCCTGCAATCACACATCACTGCATTTGTGGCCACAGCAGCCGTGAAGGACATCCTGATTCAAGGAGATAGTGAGGGGAAAAGGGGGAAATGGATTGCCAAAATACAAGAATATGAGTTGGATATCCATCCCACTAAGTTAATCAAAGGACAGGGATTAGCTAAAATCCTGTCAGAATCAATTTGCCAGGCTCTGGGCATAAATCTGTCCATGATAGCTAACGAGGAGTCCGAAAAGTTTGAGGAACAGTGTGGGATAGAGACATCTACTTAGAAGACTCATATGAAGTATCTCATCAGTCCGTGGTATAAGGAGATTGTGGAGTATCTTCTGACTCTCAGATGTCCCCCTAGCTGTGACAAAGCCAAATATAGGACCCTGAGGTTGAAGTCGCAGAAATTTGTTGTTGCCAATAGTCGGTTGCACTGGCGAGATCATTCAGGTATCTTGCTCCTGTGCCTTACAGAAAGTGAGGTGGAAAACATAATGGCTAAATTTCATGAAGGTATCTGTGGGGGTCACTACAGCTGGAGAGCTACTGCTCAGAAAATTCTGAAAGCTAGTTTCTTCTGGCCCAAACTCTTTGGAGATGTGTTTGCTTGGGTCAGAGCTTGTGAAAAGTGCCAAAAATTTGCGAAGAGATAGATGTTTGCACCCCTACCCATGATCCCTGTACATGTGGACGAACCATTCCAGCAATGGCGGATTGACTTTATTGGTGAGATTCACCCTACGTCGAATGGACAACACAAGTGGATATTAACTGCTACAAATTAATTCACAAAATGGGTGGAGGCTATACCTGCAAGGACCACAACAGATACCATGGTGATAAAGTTTATGGAAGAAAACATTATATCCAGATTCGGCTACCCTGCCAAGATAGTTACTGACAATGCCCAGGCCTTTAAATCTGCTAAGTTTGTCAGCTTCTGCCAGCAGTATAAAATTGCATTGGTTCATTCTACAACCTACTACCCATAAGGAAATGGCTTAGCAGAGTCTTCTAATAAAACCCTGGTGAGAGCACTGAAGAAAGCTATCAACGAAAATTAGAAAAATTGGGACTCTCAGCGAAAGTTCGTTTATGGGCAAACAAGATTACTAGCAAGAGATCAACGAGGAAGTCTCCATATGAATTGGTATATGGGAGAGCAACGGTATTTCCCATATAGTTGGAATTACCAGTAGCTAGATTCATGCAGGAAATCCAAGAAGAGCCTAATGATATTACCAGGAGAATCAATCAGCTGGTAGAGTTGGAGGAAACACGAAATCAGGTGAGTTAGAGGTTGACCGAATATCAGGATAAGATGAAAGATCTGTTTGACCAAAACGCCAAGGACAAGAAGATGCAAGTTGGGGACTTAGTGCTCAGATGGGATATTCGAAGAGCTAAGAAGGGTAAGCATGGAAAATTTTATTTGTTGTGGTTTGGCCCATTTAAAATTGTGGAGCAGGGGGGAAACAACACATTCAAGTTAGAAAATTTGCAGGGTGACTTACTTGACGCCCCTGTAAATGGTCAGTTCCTAAAACCTTACTTCCAGTTCTGATTTAGGCCGAGGGAGCCTGATGTATTATAATGTACATTAGTTATCCGTTTTTGTCTTTTTTTTTTAATGTCATTTGTTGTGAAGAATCATGAAGAGAAAAAGAAAAAGTGCAAAGGAGTTGTGTCTACAAAAAGGGTTAACAGGTGGTCTGTGAGGTTCTCGACACGTCCAAGGATGAACGTGCCATCCCCAGATGGAGCCAATGTTGATTATATAGTTCACACTTGATATTTTAATAAAATTCATATGGAGCAGATCACCCGATAACATTAAAATGGCTAAGAGTTCCAAAGTTGGCTAAGGAGAAATAGCACTAAGCTGAGTCACATGTGAGAAAAGGATAAGCGCGTTTTGCAACAGAGCGGAAATATATAAAGGATTTAAACTTAGCCGAGCAAAGGTATAAAATGCGCAAAATAAAAAAATACAAAACGGGGCCCGCATACATTTTATACAAGCATGAAAAGGAGTCCGCAAGTGCGATTCCGGGGGGGTCACGAAGGTGAGGGATGAGGCGGAGTCTTACCCCCACGAAATCTTGATGACGTGTCAAGGTGATTGACACGGGGTGCGCGTTCTATGGAGAAGAAAGCATGGGCCTTAAATTTATCATGATTTGCACTTCGCGTCCCTCAAGGGCCATGTTCTGAAGTAGAGCTGTCACCACAACGTAAAGGTAAGGTAAGTTTTTAGGACACCCGGTACCGAGGTTAGTACCGGTATTTAACCCGACACGTGGTGTTCACCTACCTGGAGTCTAACACCCAATCCCTACATGCGTGTCTCACTGTTAGCATCCTTACAACGCTTACCCTATTTGTTTCACCCCACCATCTTTTCTCGAGCTTCCTCGTTTCTATATAACGGTCTTCTGTCTTTTACTGTGGTAAAATACTCAGGTTTTCGACTATTGTATAAACAAAAGTGGGCGCCCAGTACCAGGTCTGCCCTGTCATTGTCAGTACCCCCGTGTCGCTTTCCCGAGAAATTTCCTACTTTGCAGGTATTCCATCCCTCTCATTCCATCTAGTTTCCTTTTGTTTTTAAATTTTCATGATGGTCATGGGTAAAGTCACAACCAAGAAGTCAGAGCCAAAGACTCCTCAAGTCCGTGAGACCAGAACTATTCCAGGGCCTGAACCCTTCTTAGACCTACAAGTCGACATCTGCAACCTACAGTACCCATTTCCCATTAGCGGCGTCAAGACTGAAATTTTTAGGAGACATGTCGAAAAAAAAGATAGGTATCAGGTTGTTCTGTTGGGTCTGAATCATCAAATTACCCCTCCAGTTTATCCAGTGGTCAAATTTATCTGTTGTCTCCAGGACACTTACGACGAATGTCAGGGCATGTTCCTCTCAGCTCAAGGGAATAGAATATTCAGCCTTTCCCCTGATATCATCAGAAAAGCCCTTCGTTTTCCTACCAGTTCAAACTACGTCAGTTTTAGTGAAATAACTCTGAATCCTCAATTTGCAAAGTTGCCATGGAGGCAACAGAGTGATTTCATTGCCTCCATAACTGACTCTCAGTTCACAGCCCTCCCCTCAGCAGACTCAGTGCCCCTGAGCCTATTCAAAGAAGAAGTCCAGCCTATCCTTGCTCTCATCGCGGGTTTACTAGGTGTGGAAGGTTTTGGGCAAGCCTCCAAGGGATGTATTGCTTTCTTATGGTTAATTTCTTAACCCGACATTGTTTTAGACATTCCTGGTTTCTTGGCCTCCACCATTCAGACCCAGTTCCAAGAACTCTCAGACACGGGTCGCTTCCAATCTTGTTCTATGGTATTTTACCTCTTCCTCTTTTAGCATGCTAATAAATTTGAGGGTTTGGGTTTAGATAAGGTGTACAAGATAAATTCTCAGCCCAGACCAATTTTTGACTGGAGTCTCGCAACGCATCAGTTAGCAAACGGGGTGGGCTACTCAAGGTTCCTAAATGATTTCATGCCCATTTCCTACACTATTGTCTATGACTCTCATCCACCTAGGGTTTTTCTTGAACTGAAGAGTTGGTTACAGTATAGTGAAGCCCAAAGCACCAGGGATCGGTACCTGTTTGATAACTACATTGAAATCCGAGTTTATGGAGACGAAGTTCCCCCTACCAATTGCCCATTTTTCTTGCCCAGCGGATTTATGGTTTGGAATACATCTGGCAGACCCTGAAATCTGACCAACTTCAATTCCTTCCTGCAAAAAATGGGTTTATCCTCAAGCTTCCCACAACCATTGGCCCTTTTGTTTTTAATTCAAGGCACACACTTCCTGTGGTGGAAAAGCTACTTCAAGATATGGATTTGAGACAAGGGAAAGCTTGGCCCTATGATCTGAAGGGAATCATCTCTAACAGAAGGAGGAGGAAAAAATCAACCCCATATATGCATGAAACAAGGCCTTTCATAGAATGGCAAGCTAATCTTGAAAACTGGCCTTTGCTTTCATAGATGGAGACCGATTCATTTGTGACAGGGGAAAAAACAGATGCTGCTTCAACCAGAGAAGCTGGTAAAGAACATATGGAGGAGGCAGGTGCATTAGGAGTGTGTTCTCCCCCTTTCAAAAGACAAAAAATAGGGACCAGTGAAGAAAAATTTATCGGAGATGAACAGTTGCTCGAGGAGGAAATACCATATGGGAAGCCCGACAAGGGCAAAGCAGGAATCAAGGTGTTGTGGGATAGTACTACCTCTTCTGATTTCTCAGAAGTCTCACAAGCTATCACAGTCGGCAGTTCTCAGGTTGAAACTGAAAGCAGATCGAAGACGAGAGCTATCAAAGATAAGTACCGGTCTGAGCTGGAAGGGTACGTTGAAAAATACCACACCAGGTTGTCATCTGCAATGAATTTGGATACTGAGCAATTAGTGATGGCCATGGCTAAGGCTATTCTGGACCCATAGGCTGGTACTACCAGCTACAGGGCATTAGAGATTGCAATCAATATGTCACAAGTGCCGACGATTGACAAGTGCAACTTATTTCAGTTTTTCGGTGACATGCTTAAGGATGAGGTGATGCGGCTCTCAATCACTCTGAGCAAGTTGCAGAGTAAGCATGGCCAAGTAGTGGAAAATTTCAGAAAGGAAAAGGTCAATTCCCGTGCCCTCATGAATGATATACGCTCTCTTGAGGATTTATAGAAGCAGGTCGCAGCCTTGAAAAGTAAGATTAATATACCTGGCTCTCATCATGTGCAAACATCCGAGCTAGCCTGGGATGAAAAAGATAGAGCAAACTTGGTTGATTCTCTCGCAAAAGAGAAGGAGGAGAAAGAAAATATCGCAGGAGAGATGGTCGCTCTTCAAGACAGAATGAATGCATTATAGACAACTTGGGACACACATACATGCTCACCTCTCATCCTACCAAAGAATAGTTCACTGTCTGAACAAATGAACACTGCATTTGCTACAACCGAAATGATAGAGAAATAGGTCTCAATAGCGCGGTGAAGGATTAGTGAGCTGGAGGTCCTCCTCGCTGAAAATATCAAAAATATTAATGCAATGCAGAAAGAGATTGAGGAGGGGAAGCAAGAAAAGGCACGGTATGAAAAGACCATCAATTATCTCAACATCCGTATGAAAGGAAATGTCACCCTCATGGAAGCCAAGCAACTGATCTAGGCTGACATCATTGCAGAGGTTAAAAGGCGCTGTCCATTCTTAAACGTTATCGAGGAAATGAAGTCAGCCATGCCCCTTCTCAGAAGAAAGCTCCACGAGGGAGGCATTGAGGTGCCCAGTAGAGTCGAAAATGAAAAAAGGTACGTCTCCTTCCTAAAAGAGCTAAAGCCAGATGATGTGGTGAAACATGGTATAGAGAGCAGGTTCATGGAAGCCTTAGAATGCCAGAAAGCAGTAGAAAAAGAGTCTGCTAGGAAGTTGGCCGTAGATGCTTTAGAAAAAGTTGCAACCAACTTAGAACGGTTCGATGTGGACTGGGCCAAGATAACACTTGCAGGACTCCCATCGTGCTGGGACCCTGCTCATGCTGTCCTGTAGCCATTACCAGCATTTGAGGCCATTCTGAAGGGGGTAATGAATCAAACAAACATCCCCTCTGAGAAATTTTCAAGGCTTAAACCAAAAACCATAGTCTCGGTCCTTGGAAAAGAGTTTGCGCTCCTGCACCAAGTGAAGCGTAGAATTCCTGTCAAGGCAAACTATGATGAACTCATGGAGGCTTACATCAGAACAGAAGGTTTCACATCGATGCTCGAACCTGCAACAGACAGTTGGCAGAGATGCATCAAGTATGCCAGCTTGTTAGCCAGCTCCTCAGCAAATGTTCCACCACCTGTATCAGCAACGACCTCAACTCCTTCGCACCAATGAAAATGGTTAACTCATGATTCGGCCTTAGTGGCCTTCTAGTTTTACTTTTACTTTCTACTTTCAAGTTCTGAGTGGAATTCATATTCCACTCTTGCATTTACTTTTTGTTAGAACAGTTTTAATGTTTTGTTTTGAAACGACCACGAGCCTAATTGTAAATGATGAGAAGCGTTCTCCCTCATCATATTTTTTTTATTTTGATTAGGACCTGAAACTGCTTACCAGCACACGGGGAAGATATTTTACCAAAATATCTTCCCGCGTATGTTCTTGTAAATTCTATATAAGCAACAAACTGAGATAGAAAAAAGGTTCCAGATTTTCAGAAGAATACGCTAATAAAGAACTCTGTATGCATTTTGTTGAAATTTTTATATAAAAGTTGAAGAGCTCGTTGGGTCTCAGTGATGAGGAGTTTCATATTTATTGAGGATTCTAGCCTTAATACTTCACAGTCTGTAAATCTCTCTTATGTGTTATAGTGTAAATGTTCATTTCGTGTACACCCATTTCTATTATATCTTGTTCTGGAATGCAAGTTTCTCACATGTCTTGGTATGAATTTATCATTGTTGATTCTCATGCTAAAACTTGTCTAGAGCTTTAAATATGGCTCAAGCATGATATGTTGTTCCATCTTTCACTTCAACCGTATTTCTTCTGATATTAGCAGCGATGAAATGTTATCTTTAAAGTTATTTTCATGTATGGATTCTTGTTACAATAAGCCCAATACATGTTGATATTTGTTTCTAGATCTCATCTCGATTACAGCCGGTATCCTCCTCATTTTCTGCACACAGTAATCACCATTTGATTATTCACCTCTGCGAAGTACTTTAGAATCTAGCCCTCTTTACAGAAAGTTGTCTTTGAATTATCTGATACGTTTTTATCAGAAATTCACTCTTTTCCTCTGCAATATTACTTTCTTTGTGCTGAAGTTTTGAGGATTTTGGTTCCATCTCAATTAAACCTTCCTGTTTACACATGATAGCATGAGAGCCTTTTTTTGAATAACTTTTCCATGTATACCATATGCTCCTTGCTATATAAGATGTCCTAGGCATTGGTCTTTCACCACTCAAGGCTGTCTCTAGGAATGATAACATTAGGAATGGTATTGCTTTAGGGAATGAGGATATGGAAAAATATAACATTGTAGGGATTAGGTTTGAAATGAGAACTAGGGTTTCTTCCTTAGGAAAAGTTTCAAATGATTATAAGGCACAAAATAAATTAATGAGATAATGATAGGGTTTAATCACTAATAAATGGAGCTTTGAAGACAACCTCTGCAAATATTGAGCCTTAATTTATGGAGTGGGAGGCTGTAAGAGAGTTTTGAACTTTTTGGGCAAATGTGCAGTGCCATTGCTGAACGCGCAACGCCACTGCAACACCTTTTTGTAGACCACTTTTGGAGGCCTTTCCTATGTCCAAAATGGGCCCAAGATAGCTCGTTGGAAAGAGTATCCTGTATACCCTCCAAATATACCTTTGATTTTCTGTTTTGTGTTCATTTACATTTTAAAAATTTAATTTTCCCAAGACTAGTCAAAAAGTTCTGAATGAGGGTGCAGAAATGCAGAGTGCTGGTGTAGGAAACTTTTGGAAGTCTTCCTCAAATCCGAATTGCACTCATGATAGCTCATTGGAAAGCTCTCTATGTCTAGTTAGCATTTGATTCATCACAAAAGTAATTTTGACACTCGAACTATGACCAAACGTGATGTTCCCAAGGTCACTCCAGAAGTGCAGAAACTCTCTTGTGGCACATGTATATTTCACATTTCTATAAAAAAATGACACCTGTGTAAAAAATGAAGGATATTTTTCTTCTTGGACCTATGGAAGAAAAATACCTCCCTCATGTTTGCCAAATTCATCTATGTTTGGTTAGAAAAATAGTTTAAAGCGAAACTGGCTCTATGAGCAGCGAATGGCTTGACTCTTGGAATGATTTCCCAGAAAATGATGGAGACATGATGTTTATGAAATAAAATGACCTTATAATTACTGATATGACCTACGTTATGGCTCTTTTTCTCGAATGTCTTGTTTCCATAGCAAACCCTAGCTCAGTGGGAGAGGAAATTAGGGTTTGGTGCTTGTGAAAAATGATGACTTGGGCACCCTTGGGAAAAGACAACTCCATTTGACATTTGATGTGTTGGCATGTGGATTTCTGAGTTGGAAGCCTTTGGGAGACTAAACACTTATTAAATTTGAACTGACTGAAGCAAATTATGAGTTTATTATGGGTCACCTTCACACCTTCTATCGCCCTTTATTGAAAATGAGACAATGCAATGATTTGACCTAATGAAACCCGAGTGACCTAATGAGAAATGAAAGAAACTGACTCAATGAGTGATTTTGAATAAAAGTGGAAGAGAGAAGACTTGTTTTCAGCATGATGAAGACATGGAAGAGGGTCAACATGCATATACGTGTGAAGGAAAATGGGACACTTGACAAGGACAACCACCAGTGGAACAATTTTATATCATGACCTAGTGGAATGATTGAAAATTATTTAGAGTGAGACACCTAAGATGCACATGCAAAATGTGCTTTGATCCCTGGTGGAGGTATGCAAATAATGACACTAACATTGGCTCCACCAGGGGATGGTAGCTCCTTGGAGGTTCCAAGAACACCGTAGACCAAGTGCCTATTCATTGGGCATGGAGTCAATAGCTAAAAACCAAACTAAATACTGAAAGAAACTTGACTCAATAAACTGAACTGACTCAGACTAAAACACAACTGAAAAAATAAAAAGAAATGCTCAGAATTGAGCTTATTCAACAAAACATACTCTAATTGATCCATTCATCACCTGATCAAGTGAAGTGGAACAACCAATGCAACAATGTAAGAATTCTAGCTATTGTTTGAATTCTCCGCAAGTGCTTTCTTATAAGCAAGAAGAAAGAACTACTGAAAGGCAACTCCCATGAAAACTTGTCAACAGATCCAATCTTGATGAAATTGCAAAGCACGAGCCCACCGACTAACCTCAAGAATGATATGAAATGATCTTCATAGGAATACATACTGATTTCCAACCCATCTAATACATTACTGCTCTGCACTAGGTAGTCTTCGTACCTTGGTTTTAAAATTTTCCTAGCATCTGTGCTTTCTTTCTTTGATGACTGTAGCAAGTTGACAAAAGGATCCTGAAACTCGTGAATGACCATGTTTTCCCGATGATAAAAAAAAAACAAAAATTTTCTTCATTACTCTCCTGATATGACTGCAAATCTTGGTATGAGCTTTGTAATGAAACACCTGTTGAACAAGATAATGAAGCTGGCTGTCAGATCAAGTTTATATCAACACTCATTTCAGGATCATAGTTAGCTAATGGAGAAGGAATTTTACTGTAGATATCATCCAACACATCAATTATAGGGTCATGAAAAACTTGAAAAGAGTGCTGCAACCTATTTTCCATTAGTTCTAATGAGACTGCATGAATTTCTACAGGTTGCTCATCCTTTGCTTTAGAGATATTATGAAAAATTTCCTTTAAAAACTGAAACGCTTCAAAAAATAATGGTACAAAATCATCTTGCATCATTTGACCATGTGTTTCAACTTCCAAGCCTTCATCTACAATTTTAAATTCAATGGAACCTGGTGGCTACAAATATGGAGCTAAGGATGATTCTATGTCGCAAATGATTTTCTCAACCAATTTAGGAGAATGTTCATCATTTATAGTGTTGACCATTCGCTTATATACTTGCTTATACTGTTTTTTTTTTTTCAAATGAGGAGAAACACAAGGGTAAAGAGCTCTGATAAAAAATTTGATTATCCTCTTGATTGTCAAGATCCAAACTCAATGGGTGTTGATTTCTGATTGCGTGAAAGTTATCTATGATGAAATGAAATGAAGTAAAACAAAGAGCCAAAGAACCTTCGCTTACTTCCAAATTTTCTAGACTTTCCTCATCACTGTCATCATAAATATGCATCGGTTGATCACTATATTCAAGCTGCTGAAACTGAACTTCCTCCTTCCATAAACAAACTGTTGATTGCTTTGCAAGATTAACTTTTGTTTGGAGAACATAATCATTGTCATACTGATCAAACTTCGGAAAATAATCAATATAAGTAATTGCAACAATCATACACGTTATATTATCAGATTTTTTTCTCCTCGGTTTGATCTACAAATATATTTTCTGATTTATGGTGGTTGGGATTAGCGGGAAATTTTTTAGGGCTTGCAATCTCTTGTTTTTCTAGGAAAAGTGGGTCATGATGATCTTGAATGGAAAATACATCTCTCATTTTTATGTTTTTCATTATTTCCTCTATTATACTTACCAAAATGTTGAGCTTTACCTATGAAGATGTCAGGTGCTCTACAATGTTCTTCTTCTCTTCTTCTTTCAGCTTTACCCTTCCAATTAGCAGATGAGCCTCTACATCTATTGCATTATTTTGTATCTCTTCAAGTGTTGCAAGGTTTATTTATCTCAGCTAAAACTCCATTTCCGGATCAGAGGAATTCGGGTAATGTAATAGAGCTGAGCGAGGAGGGGGTATTATATCAATAGGTATCAAATAATAGACTTGATTGAATCTGGTAGAAAAGTGTTGTACTTTCTCCCCTAGCTATCTTTTCAGCTAGTCATACTCTTTTAGAATTAAGAAATGTTTTTTTTTTATCACCCACCTGTCGAGGAAAACTTTGACGAACTGCGGGAAATACGAGATGCTCGTGGCAGGCAAGTTTTTGAACCAAATCTTGACTTTTCCTTGCAAATAAAGATCAAATAGCCTGATACTGACATCCTCTTTGTCAACTTCAAAAAGGTCTAGGAAATTCTCAAAATTATACATATATCTCCCAGCAGTGATGTTGTCATATTCACCATCAAACCTCAATGGATATAGGTAATGATTTTCAGGGAAATCATGGAGTATAGGAGGTAAGATGAGTGGTTTGTATCGATCTTGAATTTTACAAGGTGTATGAGTATGTACAAAAGTTGTAGGATTAGTCTTGATCTCTTTAGGCTCATCAATTTGGAGATGGCCATCATAAGATTCAGAAAAAGGATGTGGACCAAGATCAAAGGAAAACTCGGTATTTACACTTTTTGAATAGGTAGAATCAATATTTTGATCATCTTTATCATACAAAAAACTTTGGAAAACTTTCAGGATAGTTTTAGGAAAAGAAAAGAAGTAATTTACAAGAAAGCAGATTAGATCTTGAATACAATTCCACTTTGAATACCTGACCTCTATGTAAGATATTTCCATTTTCCCGCTGGCAAGGTCGATCCTCCAGTGGAGTCTTTACATCAAGTTGGAGTTGCCAGGTGAATGGTTCAGCCTTCATATGTGTCCAACTACTATTCACCACCAACAATTAGATCTGATCTTTGTCGTTCTTTCCCAGGGAAGATATGATATTTTGTCTCCCTAGTATGGTCGCCAAAATTTTATCACTCGGATTGAACCTCAGGCTGAGAAAGGAAATTCCGAGGTAACATCAAACCACTCTTAGCCAAGTAGCTAGCCCTATTAGGCCAGGAGAGGGATCTCTCTATATATATCATAGCCAAAATGACTAAGGAAAGAAGATATTAGGCTAGGTATAGTAGCTCAAGGTTTTTGATTTTGATTGTGTAGGGGTTTGCTGGATCAGGAGGAGTCAAACAAATAGGGAGAAGAAATTAGGTCAAAATTTGTAGGGAGTTCTATGGGGCAAGGTAGGTACAATGTTTAGCACTTTAGGGATTTGATTATGGGATGAGAAAGATAGGTGAGGAGCTAGAAAGAGAATTGTGAAATCATGGTTCCTTTCTAAACTGAAGAAATTACAAATTATGAATGTTGACCCAAAACAAAGCATAGAAATTATGGATTTTGTTCATCTAACTGGAAAACATTCATCTAATAGAAATGAAATGATGGATGAAGTAACAAAAAATTCTAACTTATGAGCACAAAAGAAGAAACTAAAACTAAACATAATACCACATGGATCCCATAAAAATATCTGAAAATTTGATTAATGTCTAGGCCAAAACTAACACAAATATGTCTCTTGAGATGCCAAAGCTCCAAGTGAATCCAACCATTACAATGACCGAGGAAATACATCATATAGAACTCAAAACCACTCTCCCTAGCCTCATGGAGTCAAATCCATGATATAGGGATCAGTTTCACCTACTCCCAAACAAGAAACTGAAGACTAGGAATACCCAACAATTTGCCTCTAAAAGAGAGGAAACTGATTCATTTGACCTCTAGAGGACTTATCTAATGTATCTACCCTAGATAAAAATAAAAAAATGACATTTAAATTTATCTTGACCTTTTACATCAGTAATTTCTCATTTCCCAAGATAAAAAGTCAAACTAGAGTGAAAATCAAAAAATTGCTGAAGACTGTGAAAATTGCAATTTCCCTGGCAAACGCGCATCCATGACAGGAAAAATAGCCTCTTTTGAAAGCAACTTTTGGAGGCCTTCCCGGTTTCCAAATCAGATCCATGATAGCTCATTGGAAATATATCTGAGTATGGCCTCCAAATATGCCTCCCTTTCCCAAAATGATGCTCATTTTCCCTACAAAAAAGTGAATCTCCCAAGACTAGTAAATGCACAGCACCAAGGTAAAAAAGGAGGCAGAAACATGAAAATTTGGTGGTTGTTTATGGTTTTGAGGGACTATTTCTCCTCCAAACTTTCTGAAACTTGCTAGGGTTGATGTATTCATCATTATGAACATTATGGTGGTGGCCATTTTTCATTAGGATGCTCCAAAAAATAGCGCAGTGCCAAGGGCACTGCACGTTTGGCAAAATTTCTGTGTGCCAAAATTGCTCAAAAAACCAAAAATGCACTAAAGTTCCAAATGTGCCAAAAAATTCCCAAAATTTTAAGGTTACTTGCTGATAAAGGGCTTGAGGCATGAAGAGACACCTCAACAAGTACATCTAACCTCTCCTTCTCCTTTTTCCTAGTCAAAGCTTGAATTTTTGCATGGGCTCGTTTGAGTTTGGCCCTTGCAATTTGGTTCCTCATGGCATAATGATTTTCCATTTTCATTTGAATGTCATTGTATTTTTGAGCCTTGACCAATAGCTGCTCCAAGTGTTGGTTGACTCTCTCAAGCCATGCTTCTTTGTGTTTTGATGCATCTTACCTCATCAATGGTGTGCTTGACCTTCAGTTGTTGATTCTCTTGTTTGAGAAGGTTAATGACAAACTTGGACCTTTCAATATTAGCTTGGAGGTTTCTAATATTGGCTTATTTCTCTCAGATGATCAATGAAAGATCATTAGCAATTGTGCCTAATTTTACAAGTTTCAAAATCTACCTCTTTCTCATGGAGGCCTTCCTTTTCATGTATGCCCACCTCTGCCGTCTTTTCCTTGCTTTTGTATACCTGATTTGTTGGTGAAGAAAACAGGGTCCCTCCCACATTCTATCGGAAAAACACCTACCTATGAACTCTCTGATAAGTATGTGCAATGGCTCAACCTCAGCCATAGTTGAAGTAAAAAACCTAGGGTGATGGAATGAAATGGAGGAAATGTGAACTGAAAGGCAGTGTTTTGGAAAATGGAAGGAATGAGAATGTGAAGGGAACCTAGGTTAGTGAAAATCCTAGGATTGAGGGATATTAGGAATGGTATTATTGTAGGGAATGAGGATATGGAAAATTATAACATTGTATGGATTAAGTTTGAAATGAGTACTAGGGTTTTTTCCTTAGGAAAAGTTTCAAATGATTATAAGGCACAAAATAAATTAATGAGATGATGCTAGGGTTTACTCACTAATAAATGGAGCTTTGAAGATAACCTCTGCAAATATTGAGCCTTAATTGATGGAGTGGGATTCTGTAAGAGAGTTTTTAACTTTTTGGGCAAACGCGCAACACCTTCTTCCAAATGCGCAACACCATTCCTAAACGCGCAGCGCCACTGCAACACTTTTTTGCAGACCACATTTGGAGGCCTTCCTGGTGTCCAAATATTATCGTATCTACTTTCCAAATCTACCTTTATTTTTCTGTTTGGAGTTCATTTACCTTGTCAAAATTTAATTTTCCCAAGACTGGTCAAAAAGTGTTGAATGAGGGTGCAGAAATGTAGAGTGCCGGTGCAGGCAATGTTTGGAGGCCTTCCTCAACTCCAAATTGAGCTCATGATAGCTCATTAGAAATATATATCTGTCTAGTTATCATTTGACTCATCAAGAAATTCATTTGGACAATACAGGAATGAGAAAACTTGATTTTACCAAGGTAACTCCAAAAGTGCAGCAACTCTCCTATGGCACCTCTTGTTTTGACATTTTTATAAAACCATGACACCTGTGTAAAACATGAAGGAGGTTTTTCTTCTTGGACCTATTATGGACAAAAAATCTCTCACGCTTTCCAAATTCATCTCTGTTTGGTTGGAAACATTGTTTAAAGCGAAACTAGCCCTATGAGTGGCAAATGGCTTGACTCTTGGAATGATTTCTTGGAAAATGATGGAGACATGATGTTTATGAGCTGAAATGGCCTCATACTTACTAATATGACCTACCTTATGGCTCTTCTTCTCAAATTTCTCATTTCCATAGTAAACCCTAGCTCAGTGGGAGAGGAAGTTAGGGTTTGGTGCTTGTGAACAATGATGACTTGGGCACCCTTGGGAAAAGACAACTCCCTTTGACATTTTATGTGTTGGCATGTGGATTTCTGAGTTGGAAGAATTTGGAAGACTAAAAACTTATTAAATTTGAATTGACTAAAGCAAATCATGAATTTATTCTGGGTCACCTTCGCACCTTCTACCGCCCTTTATTGAAAATGAGACAATGTAATGATTTGACCTAATGAAACCCTAGTGACCTAATGAGAAATGAAATAAAATGACTCAATGAGTGATTTGACTAAAAGTGGAATGAGAGAAGACTTGTTTTCAGCATGATGAAGACATGGAAGAGGGTCAGGAGGCATATACTTGTGAAGGAAAATGGGGCACTTGACAAGGACAACCACCAGTGGAACAATTTTATATCATGACCTAATGGAATGATTGAAAATTATTTAGAGTGAGACACCTAAGATGAACATGAAAAATGTGTTTTGATCCCTAGTGGAACTATGCAAATACTGACACTAACAGGGAGGAGACCCGATATAATAAGGACCACGAGATGAGTATACAATGATAGGGTGAGGGGTGATCCTAGGGGCCAATTCGCGAGATAGGCTCATATATATAGCTTGCTTTCCTTGGAAGGAAACGTTGAAGGCTCTTAGGGAAGGGTTCAGGGGGAATTTCAAGGTTAAGGTTTAGGGAATGTATCTTATAATGGAGGCCCTTAAACCCTAAAATTATTGTGGAGACTTGGATTCCAAGTGGTCCTTCAAAAATCACTCTTAATGGCTTATGGGACCACATAGGACAAAGTGGACTTGGAGGGTAGGTCAAGGGGGTAGGGTCTAGAAACCAATGACATATTTGATCTATTCTAGTGGGGAAAGGGATCAAAGAATTATTTTTTCAAAAAACAAGGTGAAGATCCCAAGAGGTATTTGGCCTAAGGAAACTAGGGAAAATATTTGTTCTTGAGGCTAGGGATTGAGGCATATCATAATCCGACCATTAGAATTGCTTAAAAATTTGTGGGCGCTTAGGAGAAACCCTAACATAGGTGATGCTAAGAGATAATTTTTTTCTAGTGGATGGTTTGCAAGATAAATGATGCCCTAGGTGACCACCTATGGGAATATACATAAAAAAGAAAAGGTGAAGAGGGAGAATAATAAGGATAGATCACGTTTATGGTGGACCAATGCCTAGTCCATTGGGGATGTTTCAGATTCATGAGTTATAATGACTATGGAAATTCAATTTTCTATGTCAAGGAGGCCTTAAATACTACTTCATAGACCATTAGGGTAACAACAAAAGCAACTTCAACAAATTTATACCTCGTTTTGCAAAATTAATGGCTTATCAAGATGAAATTCAATAAATAAGCATCTCTAGAATATTATTTCATAATACAAGGCCCATACATGATGCATTACTATATAGAAACCCAATTTCCATGACTTCACAATAATGGATTCAACAAATTAGCCCTAGTATAGTGAAAATTTTAGCAACAATGTATGTGACAAAATAATAAATAAAAATAGAATTAAATTTACTTACATGTATCAAGATTATATCCAACCATTAACAATTTTCCAAGTAAGAAGCTCCAAGGAAAAACGAAAATAATACAAACATCAAAATTCATTCCATGCTCCAAAATTTCCTCCTCCAAGAAGGATATAGAAGTTCTCTAGAGAGATACAAGTCCAACCAAGTGATGATGCTAAAATGAATCCTCATCACTTGTATTTATACACTCCTTATAAGGAGTTATATTTAGCTAATTGAGCCTACATTAGCACCTAAAATAAAATAATGTGAAAAATAACTAACTTTTGGTGACAATCCCACCAAACTAGCTTATAAACAAAATTTTAAGCCTCTTAAGAGGTCAAATGATGAATAACATATGTCCTTGGACCCTCTAAGAATCCCGATGAATTCCATAAGTTCCATAATGATGAATAGGATTCCAAAAAGTGATGGAAAAGGGGTTGGCCACTTCTTCTCCAAATAATAAACCTATGGTGCTCCCAACGGGTGTGGGGGCACACAAATAATCTCATGGGTCTCCAAGTAAGTCGAAGATGCATATAGACTATCTGTAAGGGCTCATATGATGGTTTAAATGATCCCACATCAACATACAAGTCCCAGATCATCTTCCAAGTGCATAGTAAAACTATGAAACCAACTAGGCATGGTGAACTAGGTGCATCTTCCTCGTCCAATAGTTGAATCTCAAGCAACCTTTGAAGGTCTATAGGTATCAATGAAGTGTTTTCTACTAATGTGGAGGCCCATAGCTCTCTACACACAACCTACATGTGCCAATGTAGCCCTCTAGAGAGTTAGGACCCCATATAGGGAGACCAAACTCAAAACGGAAACCATCTGCAACTCTACATATGATCCAATGTGTCCCCTAGCCTTCCAACAAAAAAAGTCATTAAAGTAATCAAGTAAAAAAAATTACAAACCATGAACAACATGTGGACACTTCATAATGACATGACCTTCTATAGTGGGCTTTGGCATGTGCTAATGTGTCCAATATCCAAAGGGAGGTTAACCAAGTACCTTATTAGGTGTTTTCTACCTTTAGAGGGGATAATATGTTAAAGGTACAACCTTCAAATGGTGGTGGAATGTGATTAAGAGGTGAATGGAATAGGGGATGAAAAGGGGTATTCCTAGGCCACATATCAGGGTACACGGGTAGCTAGAAAAAGGGAAGACCAAATTTGGTGTATAATATATAGGAGGGAGTAATCGTGGTGCATGAGGTTCCCCGACCTTGACTTTTCCATCCTTATTTATATGCATTTTTCCTTTTATGATTTTACTTTGATTAAATACTCAAGGCTCAAAGGGTAAGAGCATGATGTGTAAGATATAATAGTGGATACCCCCTTTTAGGTAGGGTAGTTCATTTCCCACCAAGGGTTGGGACAATCCTGGGTTCTTGAATGAAAAAGGAGGCTCATCTAGGGTCTATGGAACCAGGGTTATGGACATGAGTATGGGGTAGAGATCATGCATTGGATTTTTCCCACGTGTTAGACATATTTTTACCGACCATATTTTGCATTTTTTTCTGTTGAATGTGGCCAATTATGCTTTTACTTTTCTTTTCAGCTGCATCAACCCTTAGGGCATCATTCCAAGCAAGGGGAAGGGGAGGCTAACCCTATGTGAACCCAGTGGATAAATGTGGCTCGAGGTGGGAAATATTTTGAACAGGGTTATAATAAATGGAAGGGGAGTGATATATATGGATGAGGGAGTGACACCACACAACCAAAATTGTGGTTTTCCATGTAGTTCCACCTTAAAACCCAATGGTTAGTAAAGGAGATCCCATATGACTAAGATCTAAGGGTAATATCAAAAATAGGTTTAGGGGACAAAAGCATAGATCTAACCCACTCTTTCCACGAAATCCTCCCATTAATCCACGCCTAGCAGTGTCCATGATAAGAAAACTCAATACTCAATTACAAAATGACAAGGCATACTTTTAGGTTCAGGGGGGCCACCTTCAAACATACGATCATGAAATATGGGTGAGGGACCATATGGTTGGCTTAGGTGGTGGAGAAATGGCACAAGGAGCTAGTTGGTGGCTGTAAGGGGTTGTTGGTTGCCGACCAAGGACCATCTTTGAGAAATGTTTCTCCTATGGATATCACCCGCAAAGTGGTGGGTAACAGAAACAATATGGGGGGATTATCTAGGGTGGGATCACCTTCAACAAATTTAATCAAGCAGAAGGGGTCTTAAAACCCTTAGAGCCTTAGGCTCAAGAAAATCAGAGGTATTCCAATAAAATTTATGAAAATTGATTGAAAATCTCCTTTATTTATAAGTTTCCTCTATGTGGTTTTCTTAAATGTGAGGGGTTGCAAGTGAAACCCCCAATTTTGGATTTTTTCCCCAACTACCCCAAAATTTACCCAAATTTTCCCCAAAAATTGGATAATTGAGTTCCCCTTTATCAATGAATATAACCCATGGGGTTCGATAAGCTACTTCATCCTTTGATGGAAAATTAATCAATAGGGGACATTTAAAAGTTGAAATGTACAAGGAAAGTATCAAATATATTAAATAGAAAGTGAATAATTATGATTTTTGTAGATATACTATCATGAAATTCATAACTTACGCCTTTAAGTTTTAGGAGGAGGTGGGGATGACACTAAAATAGTTGTATAATAGCCTAAAAGAGTTCCAAGACTTATTTGCATGATTATTGGAATTATTGGATAGAATCAAGGACAAAACGATACTTTTAAATGATGTCCAAATGGTTATTGATTAATTAAATAAATGATAAGATGAATATCAAAACATACCTCCAAACATGTCTTAAAAGATGGAGAAGGGAAACTAGGTCAATTATGTAGCACTGGCCAATTACCATAGAATAGGCACCGATATTGAAATTTTTTAGGTTTTAACCCTGTATAGAAATTATCTACAAATGAATCTTAAAACATAAAATAAATAATAGCAAGAGCATAAAACATAAAATAGATATATAAAGAGATTTTCCCCTGGATCCCAAATGGGGATGACCAGCTTGATTTTTCCTTATATTCCTTTTAGTGTTACAACACATATATATACATGTCGAAGCATACATAAACCCCAATCCATTAACCCTAGATTAGAACATAACCATAGTTCCCTTGACCGGATCTACAAAATACCAGGGGCTGAAAACCATCATCCCCCAAAACCATGTGCAAACCCATGAACAAAACCATGGGTGGGTCCACACACCAAAAAAAAATTTCTCGGGGCACTGTCTCCCCTGTGACCCCCCTACTGCGCCCAGTGCAACGTACAGCTCATCGGGCTAATCATGGAAAGAATATAACACATACCCAACATTCTCCCACTTGTTGTTTTCTTGCTCACAAACTTTGTCAATGCATCTGCAACACTCTTCAAAGTGTCCAACTTTACTAGCAACACCCTTTTATCCTCAACCATATCTCTCAGAAAGTGATATTGAACATCAATGTGCTTTGTCTTTGAATGATAAGCAGGGTTCTTAGCCAAGAAAATTGCACTTTTGCTATCATAGTCGATCCTTATAGCTTGCTGCACCAACCCCATACTTGAACACAATATCTGCAACCAAACTGCTTCCTTTCTTGCATGAGTAGCTGCCATGTATTCTACCTCTGTAGTTGAAAGAGCCACTACAGACTGTCTTTTACTCATCCAACTGACTACACCTCCAAATAGGCTAAACACATACCCACTTGTAGATCTTCTTTGGTCCAGATCTCCAGCCCAATCTGCATCAAAAAAACCATGAATGTCCAACACTCTTTCCAATCCTGGTCTTCCCTGATAGCACAAACCATAATCACTAGTGCCACACAAATATCTAAAGACCCGCTTCATTTTTGTCCAATGCTCCTTCCTTGGGTTTGACATAAACCTGCTCAATACTCCCACTGCATGTGCAATGTCTGGTCTAGTATAGACCATTGCATACATTAGGCTATCCATTGCACTTGCATATGGAACACGAGACATATCCAACTCTTCTTCTTGTGTCTTGGGACACTTCTCAGCATACAAATTTACACCTACAGGAATCAGAACATTCACCAATTTACTATCCTGCATATTGAACCTCTGTAATATAGTCTCTACATACTTGCTCTGGTTTAACCATAGCTTCCTCTTTGCCTGATCTCTCTTAATTTCAATGCCCAAAATATAGTTTGCTGCACCAATATCCTTCATGTCAAATTTGGAGAATAGTTGGGTCTTCAAATCTTGGATAATTTCTTTGTCATTTCCAATCAACAACATATCATCCACATACAAGACCAAATAAATAACACGATCACCAATTAATTTAAAATAAACACAAGATTTCTCCTCTACTTGCTTTTGGTAGACGAGTCCCGAAGTATATGAGTGTCAATTTTGATACCACATTTTAAATAGCTGACACCACTTATATTCTTTGATAAAGACTTCTTTTAACACATACCCGTTCTTTCTTCCTTCATCATAAAGCCTTAGTTCCTTTCATGTAGATCTCCTCCTTTCGGATCCTCGCAGAATAAATGTTGTCTTCTGACCACGAACACCACCTCAAAAATCAAATGTAGCGAGCAAAAAGGAGACGAAAGTAATCTAATAGAAGTAACTTTGGCAACAAAGAGAAAAAAATATACTAAAATCAAATCCTGGCACCTGGGAATAACCTTTTTCTACCAACCGAGCTTTGTATTTCTCCACCTTGCCTTCTACATTCATCTTCTTCTTAAACACCCATTTGCTCCCGATGGGCTTCCTTCCAGCTGAAAACTCCACCAGATCCCATGCCTCATTTTTATGCAAGGATGCCATTTCATCAACCATGGCCTCCTTCCAGATTTTTCCATCCTCTGAATCTACTACCTCCCTAACGGTTCTGGGATCATCATCAGTTATAGTTAAAGAAAAATTTGAACAGAAAGTAGATGGACTATACCTTTCTGGCTGTCTTCTTTCCCGAACTGATCTTCTCATAGCTGGAGTTTTGTGGCTCTTCCTCTTATGAGTCTTCTTCTATTGTACAGTCTGATTCATCCTCCCTTAGCTCAAACTCTAGATTCTCAAGTTCCTCTGGTAGGAATTCATGTTTAACAAAATATTTCACCTCTCTAAACATCACAGCTCAGTTGTACACAACCTTCCTTGTTTCTGGGTTCCAAAGCTTGTAGCCCTTTAAACCATCCTTATACCCAATAAAGATGCACCTTTCAGATTTATTATCCAACTTGGTCCTTTTCTCCTTTGGAACATGTACATATGCATCACATCCAAATACCCTCAGATGTGAAAGAGAGGGTTACTTACTAGTCCATACCTCATGTGGAGTCTTATCCTCTAGTGCTGATGAAGGTGATATGTTAACCAAGTAACATGCAGTCTCCATTTCCTTTTCCCAGAATTCTTGTCCTAACCTGGTACCACTAAGCATGCTTCTTAACTTTTCCATTAGTGTTCTGCTCATTCTTTCTGCAACTCTGTTTTGCTGAGGTGTGTATGGAGTAGTCTTATGCCATGCTATACCACACTTCTTACAGAACTCTTCAAATTCCTTCTTGCAGAACTCCCCACCATTATCTATGCTCAACACCTTTATCTTCTTCTCTGTCTAGTTTTCCACCAGATCCTTAAATTCTTTAAATCTGTCAAAGACTTGAGATTTCTTCCTCAAGAAATATATCCATGTATTCCTTGAGAATTCATCTATGAATGAAACATAGCACACAGACTTACCTAGTGATGGAATCGAAATAGGTCCAAACACATCACTGTGCACAAGCTCTAATATCTTGTTTTCCCTCTTCGCACCAAAAGGAAAGCTCACCTGATTCTGCTTCCCATATACACAATGTTCACAGAAATAAAAATCTAGAGAGATATTAGACATACCTTCTACCATACCATTTCCATGCAGTATCTGAAGGCTCTTCTCTCCAATATGTCCAAGCCTTTGATGCCATAGCATGGTCTTTTCTCCAGAGAACGCTAGGATTTCCGCTCCACTTTCGGTAACCACAGAACTATTGCACCCATCAATAATAGTGCTGCCCTGAAGCTTGTACATATTTCCAATCTGAACTCCCCACATTAATACCAATGCTCTCTGAACCATCTTACATGTATCTTTCTCGAACACTGTTTTAAATTTTTACACTTGCATCATCCATCTTGCTTACAGAAACCATATTTCTGGCCAATGCAAGAATGTGCAGAACACTGGGAAGTGTTCTAATCCTTCCACCTTGCAGCTTCAACTTTACTTTTCCACGTCCGACGATTCTAGCCTTCCTATCATCCCCTAAGAAGACATCACCGTCATCATATTTCTCATACTCGCAGAACCACTCCCTATGGGGAGTGAAGTGAAATGATGCACCCGAGTAAATTAATCATAACTCATGATCTACATGTGTATTTGAAGAAGAAGCCAAATACACATCCCCACCTTCATCCGAGGTGGTTTTTTCCTCTGCATAAGGAGCATCATCAGATCCCTTTCCTTTCTTAGGAGCTTTAGATTTGTAGTCCTTTTTGTAGTGCCCTTCCTTTCTGCATTTCCAGCACACCTTTACAAACTTTCCAGGAGATTTAGATCTCCCTCTGAATTTTGATCTCCCACTTGAAACCTTATTCTTGTTTATGTTCTGGGACCTTCCTTGTACAGATAAGGCATCTACATTTTGACCCTTCATATTTATTCATCTCATTTCCTCCGACATCAAGGATGAGATAATGTCATAAAAATTCAAGGTAGTTGTATTGCTACCTACTGAAATAACCAAACTGTCCCATGAATATGGTAGAGATCACAACAAACTGATGCACTTATATTCATCTGAGATTTTAATATCAACAGATGATAGTTGGCTTACCACAGTATTGAAGGCGTTCAGATGCTCTATAACCAAGTGTCCATCCTTCATCCTAAAGTTATACAGCTTTTTCCGTGGGAAAAATTTATTCACCAGAGACTTAAATTGGTACAAAGTCCCAAGTTTGTCCCACAAATTCTTCGTCGTAGCTTCCCCAGATACATTCAACAATACCGAATCTGAGACACACAACCGTATTGTGCTCTTCGCCTTCCGATCCAACTTCTTCCAGTCTTCATCTGACATTGCCATTGGTTTAGTACCTGGATCTACCACGATCCATTGATCTTTATCCACCAACAGGTCCTCCATCTTGAGCTTCCACAACTCAAAACTCTGACCATTAAATTTCTCAATCTCTATCTTTCCACTGCTCGCCATCTTCTTTCACCGCAAGAATCGATCCCGTAGATATTCCATTGAACAGGGTCCACCTCAAGCCCGAGAAAAAAAACCCTCAGCAGCAAAGGCATTCCCTTGAAGCCGAAACAACTCTGATACCAAATGTAGGTTTTAACTCTGTACAGAAATTATCTACAAACGAATCTTAAAACAGAAAATAAATAACAACGAGAGCATAAAAATAAACAAATATACATAGAGATTTTCCCATGGATCCCAAATTTGGATGACCAGCTTGATTTTTCATTATATTCCTTTCAGTGTTACAACACATATATATACATTCTGAAGCATACATAAACCCCAATCCATTAACCATGGATTAGAACATAATTGTAGTTCCCTTGACCGGATCTACAAAAAAACAGGGGCCAAAAACCATCATCCTCCAAAACCATGTACAAACCCATGCACAAAAAGATGGGTGGGTCCACGCACCAAAACAAAATTTCCCAGGGCGCTACCCCAGACCCTAATAGGGGGGGTTGTCGCCCCCCCATGACCCCCCTGCTGTGCCAGACGCAACGTACAAATCATGGGGCTAATCGTGGAATGAATATCAAAACATACCTCCAAACATGTCTAAAAAGATGGAGAAGGGAAACTAGGTCAATTATGTATCACTGGCCAATTACCATAGAATAGGCACCAATATTGAAAATGAGGTATCTACATCCATCAATGATAGCATATGTTTATATGCAATTGTTGAAAATATTCTTTAATGGGGGTAGTTTCACAATCTCAAGGATATGGGTGCACCAAGGCCCATAGAGAAAATTTTGGGACAATTAGAATGCCATATCAACTCCAGGGGGTTTTGATAAAAATGGTCACTCGTCACTAAAGATATATTAACATGCCATATAATTAGGTTGTCAAAATTCATAAATTTTATTAACACATTTTTTAGTATACTAAATATGGAGATGGGCCCCATGACTCAGGATATGCAACTACATATGAAGTTTACTATAATACCCTAGATTAATAACGTATATTTTTTATATGATGAATGGTTAATGGCTAAGTGATGTAAGATATAAATATTGTATACTGAATGTTAATAATAAAAATACAACACCAATTGAAAATGAAGAAGGACAAAAACATGAGATGAATGATAGGGGCTTAGGGGGCTCAAAGGGGAGAAAACCAAATTATAATTCTTTTGTGTATTTATTCTATGTCAAACTAACATTGGGATTAGTTTGCAAGAAATTTACATGGTCTTAGGGAGACACATGGTTAGTTGTGGTAATTCATATATAACCCATGGATTTTGGTTGTACGAGTGAATGGTCCACCACTCTAGGTTTTTTCAAAAATCATTATAATATAAAAATATTTTGAGTTTAAAGCTACAATGCTATGCTCACAATGAAATTATGGGAAAGGAACCCATGTGAGAAATTAAACTATTGAAAATGAGGGAAATTAACCACAATTAATAATCCCTTAAGTTCTCAACGACGAGATTTCTTGGCTATACTATGTTAGAGCCTAGAAAGGAAGTGGGATATCCTAAGGGACTACATGGAAAATAAAATAACATGCTTCTTTGGTGTATGTGGGCTAAAGAGAAAAGAGATTTGGTGAGTTGGGATTTTTTCAAAGGTGAACTGAGTTAAAATTTTTAGAATTGGTTGTGTGAGATGACTAAATCAAGGGATAGGAGAAATTATCATTATGTACTCATAGCCTCAGCTTCGGGGTGACCTATTTCAAAGAGACTACATCCAATGGCGAACCTATGGTTGAATAAAATGTTTGATGTGTACAACTAGTTGGTGTCTTATTTCCATAAAGATAAATGTTAGGGTTTATTGTATATATTTTGACTAAGTGATGTGTATATGAAGGAGTTAAGCACTATTATGTTGCATTTACTATGTAATTTTGATGATTAAATCATATTAAATATCATATTTTTCATATTTCATATATTAACTCAATATAAATAGGTCAAAGAGGAATGCACTATTATAGAATGTGATTTTAGCATGGATGGGAGGATATTTGAAGTCCACTACCCAAACAATGTTACAGGGGTGGTTGGGTATGTTACATTTACAAAGAAAAACTTACGTTTAGGTGCATGTTTGGGATCTTCTCCCAACATATGGTGTAGGAAGCTTATATTGAATACAACGTTCAAGGTAAATTGTAATATTTTTGAAAATAATGTATAATTTTCAAAGTTTTAGGAGAAGGAAAAAACAAAGGAATTCCAAGGGATTTACTTAACAAAAATAATGCAAAATTTCCTAAGAATAGGTGTAGCCTATAGACTAAATATGTCCAAAATCACCCCATATCAAAGGCTTTTCAAAATTGTAATTTCGAGAACTATTTTCAAGAAATTTTAATGAGAAGAAGCCTTAAAGGACACTTTTTGAGGATAGGTAAATGGTATTGTGTGATGGACATTTTGTGAAATGATTCCAATGTTAGTACTATCATTTAATCCATTTTCAGGTTATATTGTTTGTGTGTTGATTGTCCCTATATGAATTCTATGGCTTTACATTTAAGTTAATTTATTGATATTTATTTTTATTAGATAATAGATAGATGGATGCGAATGAATTAATATTATAGACCATTCTATTCACATTTATCATTTGTATTTGTGTATTTATTTTTTTCTACAATAGTTACCTATTTTTTGAAGTGAAAGAAGGAATTTATAATTAACCTTTTATCTACCTAATTAATTTTTCTCCTAGCTAGGATAGGTTAGAATGGTATATTTTTTCACTTAGACTAATCACATACTACACATTGGATGTTTCCATCACCAACCCAAATCATTTTATTAATGTATACCAATGCACAATTCAAATGGGTCTCCAATCTCAAACCACGTGGTGTTTATTTGGGATTTTATACTAGGGTGTACCCCTATATATTTGTAGGAAAATTTTCCCATGTTAATAGAAATTGGGGCTAGAATGAGGGATTGAGTTGTATGGTTGGTAGAAACACCTAGCCTTTGCATGCTAATACTTCTAATCCTTCAACCTATAAAACTAAACCTAATATTTTAGCATGGATGTTTTCACAGTTAATAAGTTAATTTTGATGAAGACTTCTGGAAAACTATGTGTTATGTTAATGGATATGCCTGATGTTTCAGGTGAATACTTCACCCATCAGTTTAGCTTCATGTCCCTGAATATGGGTACAATGTTCACTTGAAACGTCAGACATATCCATGAACATAACACACAATTTTCAAAAAGTTTTCATCAATAAACCTAGTTTTTTCCATACTAGAGGTGATCATACGAAGCTAGAATCTAATTTTGAATACGTCTCTACTACTATTAAAAATCCCAAGTCATCTCCTAATAATTTTCTCATTGTTCCAAATCCAGCTAGGTACACACTATACATCATCTTACTTGAGCTTTCACTTATTATATTGGTGAGAAACCCATAGAACCTATACTACCCATATGTGAGTCAAACCATAAGATCAATGTCCAATATCCTCAAGAATTTATTATCAATTCCATAAAATACTTGCTATAACTTTATCTATATGATATTACTCAACCTTTGTACCAGATTATACCATTTCCCCTATTGAAATATATAACTAGGTTCAGTATTCATAATGACATATGTAATCATAATTTTATGTATCTAATGTAAAGAGAAAAATAAATTTATTATTGTTGTTTTTGAGGCATGGGTTTCATTCTCAAGGGAAATTAATTTTTAGGTCAAGCACCCATTAAGTTATTCTAGGGTTGTCATAGATTCAATTGAGTCATTATCAATTATTAAAGACCTATTTGGGCATGTTGCATAATTTAAAGAAATTTTATTTGTGTCTAATTATAGGCAAAAGACCCTCCAAGAAATCATCATGGTGCAAATATCTAGTCAACCTACATGAAGGGACACGTCAGCCTAAATATAGAAATTTGAACCCCTCAAAATATTATATATAAGAAGGAACTCGAACTCATTTGGACACACACTCAAGTAAGTTTGATCTCCTCAATATAGAAGTTGGAAAACAATGATAAAGAAGAAGAAGAACAATATAGAAGATTTGGGCCACTATATATCTCTCTCTCTCTCTTGTGTTAGGGTTTCTACAATTATTGGGAAAGAAAAATTTTTGAAGATGCATTGAAGTTGTGAAGTTGCATGAAAGATGTGAAGCCGCATCAAAGTTGTGAAGATGCATCAATGCTGTGAAGTTGCAGTTAGGTCAAATTTTTTAAATCTACGAATTTTATGGATATATCAAAGTTGCAGTAGAATCCGATGGACGAAATTGCAAAAGAATCTACTGGAGGGGTTGAAGTTGTAGAATAATTTACTTGGTAGGAGAATTTATGGAGGTAGAAATTGCATGAGTTGCTGAGGAACTTCTAGAAGGAAATCTCATCAAGGGAATTGGTCTTGGAGGGTATTGGTCAAGGGTCATAGGTCTTGGAATTCATCAATTGAAGATACTATAAGAAGAGAATAATTCTTATGAGATTTCCTCTCAAGTGGAGAGGTTTTGGCCCTAGATGATCTCTCATACCTTGTGTCCTCTTGTCTCACTGTTTTTATGGTTTGTTAGTTGTTTGATGAAAATAACACAATAATAGTCAATTCAAATAAGAAATTATATAATTAATATAAATAAAAATACACCACAAGAATTTATCAAAGTAAGAGAAATCACATAATATAGCTGCCCTACATTTCGCAACATGGTTTTCAGAGATAACACGACAAGTCAAGGAAAGGAAACTTAAAGAGGGACACTCAAGGGACAAAGAAAAATAAGAAAATCTAAGGAAGATAAAGAGCATCATTCAACTAGAAGGAATAATCCTCTCATCATATTGAAGGAAGTATATAAAAAGCATCAAGGAATAACTCAAAACCCTAACTCATTCAAGGAAGGACTCTTCAATTGAAAACATTTTTGGGAAGCCTACATATTGAACAAGGAAAATAAGATCTAGAGTACCTAACATCCACTCAATTAAAGGAAGAATATAAATTTTAAGAACCTTTGGAAAACCACTACATCCTAATCTGTCATCCAAGGGAGCAAGGAGAAGGCATTTTCATCAAGGTGATCTCCTTCTCTATGAGTCAAAGATAACTTTTGGAGGAAGACATCTTCATCAAGAAGACATATTATATTATCGACATCATTATCAAAATCCGGAAGGAATCAAGTTGAATATATTTTCATAAAGGATTACATTCTTAAGTAAGTACCTTTATATATATATATATATATATATATATATATATATATATATATATATATATATGAATCTATTAAAATGACTTCATTTTTCAATAAGAACAACAAATTGGTTGGGTTGACAAACTATCTTATATGGAAAAAGAGGACAGATTTGATCCTCATATAAAATGAAGTCATTGATCATGTTAAGGTTTTAATTGTCGAACCACTAAAAGAAGAATCTCAAGCTCTAGAAAAATACCTTATAAAGGCTCAAATAATCCTTATAGATCAAGGATTCTCTCGTCCAATATGTAGATACATTACGAAAGTCAAAATACATCTATGAAAAGCTAGTTGAATTATTCTCTGTGAGTACTGGAAGAGAAGGATAACATTAATAACCAAGATATACAAGATGAAGACATCAAAAGAAGAAGGAATAGCCTCATACTTTATAGTGGTGTCAAAAATGCGAGACCAACTGCAAAAGTTGGTGGAAATAATGTTTGATAAGGAAATGAACATAATGGTGCACAATGCACTATCGGAGGAATGGGGCAACTTCATATCAAGAATTTATGGAAAGAAGGAAGCTACCCCATTCGATGAAATTTGGTCATTATGTCAGATCGAAGAAACAAGGCTGAAGGAAAAAAGTGATGTGGGATCAAATGAACAAGTTCAACAATTTGTTGTCATGGATAAAATAAAAGGAAAGTTTGGGAAGTGTGGTCCTTAAAAAAAGAAGAAGAATATGTCAAAGTTTTAATGATATGGATGTCAAGAATATGGGAACTACAATAGAGATTGTCCAAAGCTAAATAAACACAACAAGAAAAGGAATGAATCCCATATCACTGAATAAATGGAAGAACCTGAGAAGAATAAATCAAATAAGGAAGAAGTGAAAGATATTTACTATGACTGAGATAATATTCTTCACCTTGTTCTTTTCAGGTTCGTAAAATATAGCTATCATGGTATGATAGGATGCATAATTTTAGGGGTTGAAATCATAATATCAGACAATTTAAGAAATAATCTCATGACGTCAATGTAAGAAGTTTGAAAGATAGCTGAAGTAAAATTCAACATGGTTGTAGCAATCATCATAGTAAGGAAGTAGCACTTGATAACCTCTTTTAAAGCATAAGTAGTACTCATAGGTAGAAGACATTTATCTAGCATAGAGTTCATCAAACATCATCATCATTAGAAAGGAGAATTTTCAAGATGAGAATAAGCAAGGTCCTTCATTGGAATCTTCATTAGAAGGTTCATCGCCCTTGGGAGAAGCAAATGTCTTGCTAAGAATTCCATCTTGTATGTAATTCACGGTTTAAGAAGGATGCTGGTATGACAACTGAAGAATTAAACATAATTAAAGAAATTTCAAGCAAGGAAAGGAAGTTTTTGAAGGAAGAGTAGATGACCAAAATAAGGAAATAGATATATATGCATGTATTTGATTGAGTCACGTCGTCATATGTTGCATGGGTAAATGTTCTATCTCATGAGCATGATCAAAGAAAATGGATCTCCTCCTTTGGAAAGTTGCATGAAGGCATGGTTCACATATTGACTAAATGAAATCAACATAATATTTCCTCATATGAAATATGAGGTGGTTGACAAATATGAAGGAACTATGGATGGAAGTTCGTGGGAAGCAACATGTGAATAAATTAAGGAGAGATCGTGAAACATCCAACTATGGTCACATAGAAATTGAAATCAACATCCAATGACTTGAATATTTTGCCATGACATATCCATAAATAAGGATGGAGAACCTGATAAGGTATATAAAGTAAAGAAGACCATTGACATTGAAAGTCTTGGATATGTGCCTATGAATGTGAAGGATGTTGATATTGCAAGTAAGATGTCGCGATGAAAGGCCATCAAAAAATATAACTTTGATTTTATGTTTTTTTTTTTTTTTTTTTAAACAAAATTTGGATGGATTGATACAAGGCTACCAAAAGATAGTTTTAGATGTCACCTACAACTAGGAATCATATGGTTGGATGAAACATACTTGAGGAAACATGAATTGCAAGGTGTAGTTGTATGAAGAAAAGCTAGATGTGAATTAAAATATCACTTCTGATGAAGAAAATGATTACATGAATAACATGTCTCATGAAAGAAAGTGATGGATGGTTGATGCCCTACGAAGTATTCCCAAAATATGAAGGCTCCATGATGATCAATATGAAATTCGTGACATCAAAAGGAGGATCTCTTCAAGCAAATGAAGGTACCATGATCTCCATAAGGGAGCTGCTAATGGAAAACAAGTCCCTAGTTAAGAGGGAGATTGGACAAGTCCCTAGATAAGAGGGAGTTTGGTACATTCCTTTTTATAGGAATGGGTTGGTGCTCCCTGGTTAAGAGGAAGTGATATATATGGTTCTCTATCTCATGTTTCATGAACTTGATCGTGACTAACAACCGTCAGTCTTAGTGAAGGCCATGAGGAGAGATAGACACATAAGTCTTGTCTTCATATTGTGAAGAAACAATGGAGGATTGGGTAAGAATCTGGCATCTAATACTCTTTAAGGATGTAGTAGGGCATCCAAGATAAGAGTAGTCATACAGTACAAATATTGTTTGAGGATTGGGAACCCAAGATAAGAATAGTCCTCGAAGGACATACGCTATGAACATCCGTGTGGGGTATGTTCCTTAAGAGACAATGATGATGGTGTATGTTATTCATTGGTCTTTCCAACATTGTGCTTTTATCTTGTGGAGAGATAGAGTTGTTAGTTAAGGCCTTGCTATGGAATAATCCTAGTTGATATGATGCTAAACACACAGCTTACCATTCTGACTCTTCTTATGAGATTTATTCAAATTGAGAATGTCCATGTACCTTGTATGGATTATGAATACCTCCCTAGTAAAGAGGGAGTGTTGAAATATGTAACTAGGTTCGGTCTTAATAATGACATATGTTATCATGATTTTATGTATTTAATGTGAAGAAAAAAATAAATTTATTATTGTTTTTCTTGAGGCATGGGTTTCATGCTCAAGGGAATTTTTTTTTTTTTACGTCAAACACCCATTGAGTGATTCTATGGTTTTCATAAAGTAAATTGAGTCATTGGCATGTATTGAGGACCCATTTTTTCATGTTACATATTGTAAAGAAAATTTATTTGAGTCAAAGTAGAGGCAAAAGACCCTCCAAGACCTATTCATGGCACAAAGATCAAGTCGAACTACATGAAGGAATAATTCAGCCTTAAGATAGGAATTAGTACACCTTAAAAGGCTATATATAAGAAGGAACTTGACCTAATTTAGACAAAAACTCAAGCATGTTCGATCTCCTCAAGATAAAATTTGGAAAAGGATGAAGAACAAGAACAAGAACAAGATCAAATTTTTGGGACTCTCTATCTCTCTCTTGTGTTGGGGTTTCTAAAATTACTGGGAAAGATGAAATTGTGAAGTTTCATAGGAACTTTGAAGTCGCATCAGAGATATGAAGCTACATTGAAGCTATGAAGTTGCATCGAAGCTATGAAGCTACATCGAAGTTGTGAAGTTGCAGCAAAGTTGTGAAGCTACAATTAGGTTGAAGTTATGAAAGGTTGAAGTTGTGAATCTACTGGAGAGGTCGAAGCTGCAATGTAATATGCTAGATGAAATTGAAGAAGAATCTACTGGATGGGTTGTAGTTGTAAAAGAATTTGTTGGGAAAAATATTTTTCTAGAGGTCGAAATTGCAGGAGTTGTCGAGGAAATGCTAGAAGGAAATCTCATCAAGGGACTTGGTATTGGAGGATCTTGGTCAAGGGTCATAGGTCTTGGAATTCATCAATTGAATATTCTATAAGAAGATAATAATTATTGTGTTTTTCACTCTACAGTGGAGAGGTTTTGGCCCTGGATGATCTTTTATATCTTGTGTCCTGTTATCTCACTGATTTTATGGGTTGGTAGTTTTTTGATGAAAAATGCACAATAGTAATCAAGTCGAAGAAAAATATAATTAAGATAACTAAAAATATGTCACAATCAGTTATCAAAGTAAGAGAATTCACATAATCTAGCTTCCCTCTATTTCTCAACATGGTTTCAGAGGTAAGGCGACAAATCAATGAAAGGTAGCTTAAAGGACACTCAAGGGACAAAGCACAAGAATAACATCTAAGGAATATCAAGAGAAAAATCAACTAGAAGGACTAACCATCTCGTCATCTTGAAGGAAGTATATAAGGAGCATCAAAGAACACCTAAAAACCATAACTTATTCAAGGAAGGACTCTTCAATTGAAAACAGTTTTGGGAAGCCTACATATTGAACAAGGAAAATAAGATCTCAAGTACCCGACATCCACTCAATTAAAGAAGACTCTACATTTTAAGCACCTTGGGAAAAACACTACATCCTACTATATCATCCAAGTAATCAAGGAGAAGGCATTGCCATCAAGGTTATCTCCCTCTCTGTGAGTTAAGGATCAATTTTGAAGGAAGACATCTTCATCAAGAAGACATCTTCTATGATCAACATCATCATAAAAATTAGGAAGGAATAAAGTTGAAGATATTGTCATCAGGGATTATCTTCTCAAGTAAGTACCTTTATATATATATATATATATATATATATATATATATATATATATATATATATATTTGAATCTGTTAAAATGACTTCATTTTTCAAGGAGAAAAACAAATTGGTTGGGTCAACAAACTATCTTGCATGGAAAAATAGGACATAGTTGATCCTCATATAAAATGAAGTCATTGATCATGTTAAGGGTTTAATTGTCAAATTTCAAAAATAATAAGCTCAAGATATATAAAAATACATGAAGGGGGAAATAAGGTCTTAAATAATCCTTATAGAATCAAGGATTCTCTCATCCCATATGTAGGGAAGTTATGAAATTAAAAAGACATCTATGCCAAACTAGTAAAATTATTCTCCGTGAGTACTGCAGAAGAAGTGATATCATTAAGAACTGAGATTTACAAGATGAAGATATAGAAGGAAGAAGGAATAACCTCACACTTTATAAGGGTGTCAAAAATATGAGACCAAATGCATAAGTCGGGGAGAATAATTTCCGATAAGGAAATGAACACTATGGTGCTCAATGCACTGCCAGAGGAATGGGGCAACTTCATATCAAGCATTTATGGAAAGAAGAATCTTCCCCATTACGTGAACTTTGGTCATTATGTAATATTGAAGAAACTAGGTTGAAGGAAAAGTGATGTGGGATCAAACAAACAAGTTCAAGAATTTTCTCCCATGGCTAAAGGAAAAGGAAAGTTTGGGAAGTTTTGTCCTAAAAAAGGAAGAAGAATATGTCATAGATCCAATGTTGTGGTTGTCAAGAATATGGGCACTACAAGAGATATTGTCTGAAGCTCAGAAAAGAAAACAAGAAAATGAATGAAGCCCATATCACCGAAGAAGTGGAAGAAACCAGGAAGAAGAAATAAAAGAAGGAAGAAGTGAAACATCTCTGCTATGACTAATATATTCTTCTTCACCTAGTTATTTTCAGGTCTGTAAAATATATCTATCATGGTATGATATGATACATAATTTAGGGGATGTCATCATAATATCAAACAATTTAAGCAATAATCTCATGATGTCACTATAAGAAGCTTAAAATATAGATAAATTAAAAGTATACATGGTTGTAACATACATCATAGTAAGGAAGTAGCTCTTGATAACCTCTTTTAAAGGATAAGTAGTACTCACAGGTAGAAGAAAGTAATCTAGCATAGAGTTCATCATACATCATCACTATTATAAAGGAGCATTTATAGGATGAGGATAATAAATATCCTTCGTTGGAATATTCATTAGAAGGTTAACCTCTATTGGGAGAAGTAATTATCTCACTAAGAATTCCATCTTTTATGAAATTCACGGTTTAAGAAGGATGGTGGTATGGTGTTATGAAACTAGCTTCCAAAATAGAAGAAAAGAGAGATCAAAACCTTATAAATCAACCACTTCAAGGGGGAAACCTCCTTTACATTACATAAATGACAAATTATTAGATGATACAAATGAAAAAACCTCCTTTCTATATATAGGAGTCCATGGGGTCAGAAAATAATCCTAGCTAAACTAACAATAATAATGTAAGGGCATAACAATAACAATAGTGGATTTTATGGGGCATAATAATAACAATATGGGGGCTACAAGGGCACAAAAGTAACAATAAGGGGACTACACTAACAACACTAAGGGACTACACTAGTAATATAGGGACCTAACATGCCACTCTCCTTCAAAAACGTGTTGTCCTCAACGCTTGAGTAGCTCTGGATGCTTCTGTATAAAATTCTCATCCTCCCATGTGGAATATTCAGTGGGTAAGTTATTCCGCTTGATGAGATACTCTGAAATTGATCGATTTCATAGCTGTCGAGTTATTGTTTCTATCACTGCTTCAGGTTCCAATATGAATTTACCTTCCTCATCAAATCTTAGCAACATTGTTTGAACTGGAAGTTTGTCATCTATAACCTTCTTTAAGAATGAAACATGGAAAACTAGGTACACTCAAGAAGAAGCATGAAGCTCCAATTTGTATTCCATAGTACCAATCTTTTGCAACACCTTGTAAGAACCATAATACTTTGGTGATAAACTATTATCCTTCTTAGCTTGCTTGAGGAACATTTTTTTGTATGGTTGTAGCCGTAAAAATACCCAGTCTCCTACATCAAATATTCTCTCACTATGATGTTGATCTGCCTATTGTTTCATTCGATTTTGTGCCAAATTTAGGTTATCCTTTAAGAGTTGGAGAACTTGTTGTTGATGCTTGATGTGATCTTCCACTACTTGAACATTATAATTTTCTCTTAACGATGATGTTATGGACAGTGGATGATTTCCATAAAGTGACATAAATGAGGTAATTTTTCTGCAACATGGAAGGAAGTTTTATACCACCATTCAGCCAAAGGTAACCACTTGACCCATTGTGTTTCTTTATCAGATATAAAACAACGAAGATATCCTTCCAATTTTTTTTTCACTATCTTAGTTTTCTGATCAGATTGAGGATGATAAGATGAGCTATGAGCTAGTTGAGTACCCAAACAAGAAAATAATTTTGTCCAAAAAGTTCCAATAAATTGGGATCTCTGTCACTTACAATAATATTTGGGTTTCCATGTAGCTTTTAATTGTTTCCTTAAATGCAATAGAAATTGTACTTGCTTTAAATGGATGAGGTAATGCACAAAAGTGTGCATACTTGTAAAGTATATCAAATACCACCATGATGACACTCTTTCCTTCAGAATTAGGTAAACCTGTGATAAAATCCATTGAAATCGCCTTCCAACGTTGACTTGGAATGGATAAAGGTTGTAGAAGACCCGGGGTATTAATTATCTCAGCTTTATTTTGTTGGAAAACCAAACATTCTGCCACAAACTTTTGAATATAAGATTTAAGGCCATCCCAAAAAAATTCTTTCTTCACCCTATGGTAAGTTTTTAAAAATCTCGAATGTCCTCCTAAGGGAGAGGTGTGGAACTCCAAAAGAATCTTTTGTTTTAGTTGGGAATTCTTACAAATATATAAGCGATATTTGTACCATACGGAATCATTTTTCCTACTAAATGTATCAGATGTACTAGGATCTTGCTGCAAATTTTAAATGAATGCCTACACTTATTCATGATTCTTCCATTCATCCCTTGCTTCAGTTACCTAATCTGGTTGGATAATAGAAATGGCACAAAGAAATGCTTCCACCTCTTCATCCTTTCTTGAGAGTAAATTTGCAACAAAATTTAGATTCCTTTTTTTGTAGATGATTTCAAAGTCATAACCCAACATCTTTGTGACCCATTTTTTCTGCTCTTCTAAAGATAGTCTTTGTTCCAAAAATTATTTAAAACTATCATGATCAGTTTTTACCTTGAATTTTCTTCCCATTAGGTAAGGTCACCATTTCTTTAGTGCATGTAGTATTGTCAACATTTAATTCTCATAAATAGCTTTCTGAAAATAATTTCCTTTGATTGGAAGACTTTCAAAATCAATGGGTCTTCCCTCTTGCATTAAAATAACACCAATTCCATTTCCCGAGGTATCATATTCCACAATAAAGGTTTTTGTGAATTCTGGTGCAGCTAAGACCGATGGTAGGCACATTGCATCTTGAAGATGTTCAAAGGCCTTCGTTGCTTGAAGAGTCCATGAAAATGCATCTTTATTCAATAATGTTGTTAGAGGTGCTCCTATTCTCCCATAATTCTTAATAAACTTGCGATAATACCCTGTTAACCAGAGAAATCCTCGCACCTGCTTTATGGTTGTGGGGACTTTCCATTCCTTAATAGATTTAATTTTGTTAGGGTCTACCTTAACACCCTCCTGAGATATAATATGACCCAAATATTCCACCTCTTTTATTCCAAAGAAACGTTTGGAGGTTTTTCAATATAATTTTTTCTCCTCCAATAGTTTTAACACCCTGTCAACATGTTAAACATGATCTTTCCAAGACCTGTTGTAGATTAGTATATCATGAAAAAATAACACAAATTTTCTAAGGAAGGGTTTGAAAATGTAAGCCATCAACCCTTGAAATGTAAGAGTTGCATTGGTAAGGCCAAAATGCATCACCAAAAATTCATAATTACCCTCATGGGTTCAAAATTATGTTTTCAGAATATCTTCAATCTTCATTCTAATTTGATGATATCCTGAAAGAAGATCCAACTTGGTAAAATAATTTTATCCATGTAATTCATCGAATAATTCATCAATCATAGGAATGGGAAATTTATATTTAATAGTGAGCTTATTGAGCTCCCTATAATCTAGACACATGCACCATGTTCCATCCTTCTTGTGCACCAATAATACTAGAGCAGAGAAATAACTTTAACTAGGTTGAATTATACCAACCCCTAACATTTCTGCAATCATAGGTTCAATTTCACTTTTTTGGACATAAGGATATTTGTAAGGCCTAGTTTTTGGAGGAACACTTCCTGGAATCAAATTAATATCATGATCATGTTCACGAATAGGTTGGAGTCCTTTGGGAGTTTCAAACACTTTGGAATGATTGTCCAACACTTTTTGGAGATATGGAGAAATAGATGATTTTGATGTTGGAACTTCTAGTGAGAATAATTTTGCAATTACACCTTGTTGTTATTTCTTAAAAATATTTTTCATGACATTAGAGCTTATTATATTTCCCAGCTTCCTTATGATACCCTGTAATTCAACTTCCTTTCCTTACGAAAAAAATTCAAGAAAATTTCTTGAAAATTAAAAGCTATCGCCCCCAAATATTGTAACCATTGTACTCCTAGTACAAAATCATCACTTCCAATTGGAATGGAAAGATTTGGACTATTAAATACATATTCCCCCATGGTTAGCTTGATATTATGGAATTTTCTAGAGAAATTTATAGTTCCTCCATTTGCAACCATCACTTGACACTCTGGTGCTAAGTATAGGAAGAAATTCAATTCCTTTCTACCTTAAAATGAATAAAATTATGGGTACTGTTATCACTCAGAAAAAGTGAAACATTATTTGACATGGTCATAGATTTCATTTGTCACAAGTTGGTATAGGAAAATTTAAATTTTTTTCATTTTTAACCTATCATAAGGTTCAAACCCACCTCCATATAGGTCACATCATGTCCCATCAGTCATCATTAGGTGTCAGATTATATATCCCAAGCGTTTAAATCTGAAAAGGACACTTTAGCCAGTTTTTCCTCCTTTCGTAGTGTTTTACATTGTAAAATATCAGTTTTCGCTACGAAACTGCGTAATAGTTTCATAGCGAAATTGTTAGAAAATGAACTAACCACACTATGAAAAACAATTTTTTTATCTGTCTTGTCAAATACGGTGAAAGGTGTCAGTTCATTGTTAGAGGAGATAGGGTGGATGCCATTCGAGTCAGTTAGGGTTATTTCAAAGGTACAAGGTCATGCCTGAAGTCATCATTACCGTTTTTATCATGAATGAGTCATAATTAGGGCATGAGTTGTCATCGAAACCATAAAAAATTACCCAATTGATTATTTTTGTCATTCTCTGTTTTATCCTTGCATGTTATTGAGTTGCTGGAGAGCTGCTTCACCGAGACGAGCTAGTTGCTGGCATTTTCAAAAGTTGCAGGTGTCACTAATCAAGCGAGCCTAAGAAGATATAAAATCACCATGGATGCAAGAAAGAAGACTAAAAAAGGTGGTCACTGCCTTAGATATGAGCCCATGGACATGAATTTTTTAAATGAAGACCCAACTACCTTGGAGATATTTAGAAGAACAAGTTGTTGCAGTTCTGTCAAACATTGCAAGGGTGCCATTTGCAGGTTTCTAAGGGGTTTGCTATTAGTTTCAATGGGACAACTTCAAAGGTGGGAATGTTGAACCTCACAGTAACACCAAAGACCATTGCAGCAACAATAGGAGTCCCTAGGGGAGGGGAACAGTGGTTCAAAGGCATCAAGTTCACCATGAAAGACTGTAAATAAATTATCAAGCTAGTGCATAGTGAAATTGATCTCACAAATGCTATCCCAAGGAGCTACATGAAATACAACTTCTCAAAGTTGCTGCTAATTATTCATAAGTACTTCACCTATGAAGGGAGGTTTCGCATGGTCTATTCTACCACCTTAGGATTCTACTACATCTTTTGGGTAAGAGGTATCTTGATTTTCCCTTTTACTTATACAGAAGTCTAGCTAAAATGTCAAATAAGGTCCAAGTTAAAAAATAAGGAAATGAAACTTCTCTATTTCATCATGGTTTGATCAAGTTGTTGGTGTTAGAGGATTTAAAGAGATTAGGAAAAGATTGGACATTCTTTCTATTCATCAGGGGTTTTGAAGTAGATGTTGTCACTCCTAAAAGAGTTCCAAAAACTAGAGATGTTTCATCACCTACAGTGGTAGAGCAAGTTGAACCAGTGAGCATAGGGACATAGACTTTGTAGAAGGTTGATACACCCAAAGCTACACCTGTAAAAAAAAATCAACAATTAGCAAATATGGCAGCAAGAGAGTTACAAGGAGCCAAACAGTGGCTAAGGGTAACTTAGGGGACATCTTCCATGCCATTGATATTGAAGAAACTCCCATTGTCCAAGCTGAAGACATAGATGAGGGAGGAAGGAAGCTTAAGAAAGGAAAAACGGCTAAGAAGTTAGAGTTTGTAGGTGATGATGTAGGATTCATGTTTCAAGCTATAAAATAATGAAAAGACATGCAAGAAAGGTCTTAGAAAGAAAAAAAGAGGCTCATAAGGTCAGTGAAACTGTTTAGCCACCACTAAGCATCATAGACCTCTCCTCACCTGCAAAAGAAGATTAGGCCATCAAAAAAAAGAAGGGAAAAGAGAAAATCACTGAAAATATAGAAGTTGAAGCCCTTAAGGAGTAGTTGAAAGATTCAAGTGAAGAGATATCAGTCTTAAGGAAAGAGGCAAATAAGCATAGAGCTGAAAGGGTGTAGTTTGAACAAATGAGGAAGATTTGGGAGAATCAAGTCATAAGTGTCTCAAAGACCTTAGATAACACAGAAAAAAATTATAAAGTGGACTCAGACACTAAGAAGAGAGGTCAAGAACATAAAAAAGGTAAACCCGCACTTGCAATCTAAGAATAGAACACTGAAGGACCAAGTCAAAGATCTTCAAGAGCAATTAGAACTGCTTCATGAAGAGCTGGAAAAGAAAGGTTTGAAGATGATTGTGGTTGAGGAGCACATTGCTCAACTGATCATAAATGAAGAGGAAACACCACAGGAGAAATAATTTTAGGTTTAATATGCTTCATAGGGTTCATTACATGTAGAAAATCAAGATTTTCTAGCAGGAGGTCGTTTTGTGAAGACAGTTTTGAAATGTGAAATTTCTTCTCTTTTACACAGTTTTGTAGTGTTTCCTAGGCTTAAAGCCAGGAAAACACTATGAAAAAACATGTAGCAGCATTTTTTGCTTCTAAAGTCACTTTTTGCAATTTTCAAGTCAGGATATTGATGGTGGTGATGTGTCATGACTTGATTGACATCAGGGAACAAGAAAGGAGAAAAGTTATTGGGTTCAGAAGCCATTTTCTCAACGATACCAAAACTCGCTACAAAACTGTCCTGTTTTCGTAGCGAGCATTTGTTAAAGGTTTTGGAGCATCTTAATGGAAGTTTTGGATAGCTAGACTCCTCCAACATGTCAAGGGAGCTTATCATCAAATATTTATGACTCTAAGGAGGTGTTATGAATATAGGTCATCAACCAAAGCAACTTTGAAGATAAGGGTCAAGCATTCCTAAAAAGTAGAGTTATGCTCCACAAGTCTAGGAGGGTTTTTAATATGTAAAGTGTTAATGAACTCTGTCCTGAGTCTTTCGAGCATGTGATGCTTATTTTTTAACTATCATATAACTGTTTCACGAGATAAGGTAGATTTATGTAATAAATAGGAGTTAGAGTCCTATTAGGAAATGTTTTCTTTAAGGTGTAGCTATCAATTTTCAGTTAGAAGTCATGTATTTTAGTTATGTGATGTGTCTTAGGAGAATTCGATGGTCTAGCCACCAAGCAGATCATCCTTATAATAAAATAAGGTCTATTTAAAGACAAAGCATCAAAGTAGTCAAGGGTTGGAGATTTTTTCACTAAACTGTTGCTTTTATGTATTTGACTCATATCAGTAATACAAAGGGACTTTCTTCTTGATAGACCTGAGATTATCATAAGGTTTTTAATGTTTTCTTGATATATATCTTTATGTTTACCACTTGTAGTATATTTATCTCTATTACTCAAAATTCATAAGTTTATGCTTTGACTTACTTTAGTGATGAAATGACTGTGTTTTCCTATGTTTTATGTGTGAGTTGCCTTTGTTAAAGACCTCTATCTACCTCAGCTTCCATGTCAAGAAACCTTGCCACTAAAACTATTGATTGTTGACTCCATAAGCCAAATGGTAGCAAGCCTGCATTCTTTTCAACCTACAAAATCTTTTCAACCTACAAACATAAAAATAAGTTACATTTCTAATAGAGTTAGCTATCTAGTACCATCATTATTCAATATCATAAAACCCCCTTGAGAGAGCCCTCTCAGACTAAAGAGGCTAAGCTTCAGTCAAAATCTGGTTTGAAACAGTTACACTGAGTTGTTAGATAATCAGCTAATCAAGTACAATTTTATGCTAACATTTTGGTGCATCTGCCGGGAGCCTAAAGATATAATTTTCCAAAAATTTTGAAGTAGAACTCTTGAAGGTAGTAGGAGCTCAGAATATATTCAAGGCTACAACTACCTTGGTGACTCCATTCAAAATTATCATGTTCAAAGGTGGCTTAGAAAAGGAGATATACGAGGAGTAATCCTGACCCAAATCCACCTACAATTGTGGATAATCCAAACACAATTTCCAGAGGCATTCAAGGCAGTTATTCACAATTAGGTACTCAATTACACACAAAATCCTTTTCCTCTGAAGTTTTAAGAAGTCCTGAAGATAAAAATTTTGATGATAAAATTCAGGAAGTCTTGTTTAGGTCTGAAAATGAAAAATAATTGGCTGAGATTGTTTTAGACCTACAAAGAAGAGGTATTGATACCTCAGCCTTAGTGACCCAAAAAGATAAAGAAGAGTTCTAGGGGTAGTCACATCAGAGTTATTGCTAGAGATGGAATCTTTAGACAAGTTGAAGGAACTAGACCCATTTGAAATATTTCTTAGTAGAAAATCTATTTTTCCTTTACCTAACTAGAGTTCAATTGTAAGTGGACTACAAATACTAGCCACACCACCTCCTAACAGTTCCTCTTCTTCTACTACTCATGTCCCTAAAAATACCACAGTCCCTATTATCATGGCTAGAAATGTTCCACCTCCACCTGCTAGGTATGCCCCTCTTGTTCTTCCAGCTGTCCTTAATGCCCTTCCAAGCAAATATTCTGCTAGAATCAAAACTTGGGGTAGTGATGAAGAGATTACAACTGAAGAGCATGTAGACCAGTTTAATGAATTCATAGATATGGAGGAGGTTGACCATGAAGATGTCAAAATGAGGCTTTTTTCTTAGAATTTCACTGGTTAGGTCAGAAAGTGGTTCAAATCCATTGATCCAAGAAGCCTATACAATTGGAATGAATTTGAAGATAGATTCTTGAGAAAGTGGGGAAATAGAATTGACCTTGTGCAAGCCCTAACAGAGTACAATAGTTTGAAAATAGTTGTTAATGAAACTGTCCAAAATTTCTCCAAGAGATTTAACAAATTTTATGACTCCATCCCTGCCCATCTTAAGCCTCCACCAGGAGCAACTCGACTGAGATATGCAAAGGATTTTGATTATGAATTTTCTATCCTGATCAAAGAAAGAGAACCCCCTTCACTAGAAGAAATGCAAAATGATGCTGTGAAGGTGGAGGTAAATATGATAGAAACTAAAAAGTATAACATGGGAAAGACAAAATTGAAAAAAGAGGATAAGCCTTCCACCTCAGATGACAAATTTGACTCCATTATGAAAACAATGGAAAAATTGATGGATAGGATTGCCCTTGGGAATGCTTCTGCAACTCCTGCACAACATGAACCACAGTTTAGAAATCCTCATTTTAAAATACCTCAACACTAGCAGAGACCAAGGGAAAACAGACATAAGCCTGAACCTCAATTAAGGCCTCCTTTTCAACAAAATTTAGTTGATGAAGAAGATCAACCTGAAATACCAGAAGACTCCATTCATTGCTTAGATGAAAACATGTCTGGAATGTTTTTAAATAAGGAAGAGCATGATGAGTCAGATCATGATGTAAAAAAGGGTGAGGAACCATCTGATTACCTTAAAGGATATCAACATGCAATCTTTGAGATGCAGAAGCAATACAACCTCATAAAGAGAAATGTTCCAATTACTACAAATAAAACACAGCCTAAGAAAGATGTCCCTAAAGCTGTTGAGGTTAGAAAAGATCCACCACCTCCTCCTCCTGTCAAAGATATTGAGAAAATTACTTCTGTTTTCAATTTGGAGAATGATATTTCCAAAATCAAGATCCAAATCCCTTTTGGAGAAATTCTTAAGGTGAATTAATATAGAAGTAAAATTGTAAAAATGCTGAATTCCCAACCAGGAGCTACTGAAATCCTTAATGTTCAAGAATATCATCCAACCATATACTTGGGACCAAGATTGGAAGATGAGCAGAATGAAGAGGTGCTTCCTTTCTATGTCAGCCTTAGTATTCATGACATGAAATTACATAATGCCATGTTGGATTCAAGGGCCTCTCATAATCGCATGCCTAAAGTGATCATGGAAAGGATGGGATTAGAAATCACTAGGCCATATAAGGATTTGTTTTCTTTTGATTAAAAAAGAGTTCAGTGCATTAGTTTGATAAAATATCTTGTTGTTGGTCTTACACAAGTCCCTGCCAGGACAACGGTAATGGACATTGTGGTAGCAGACATTCCACCTAATTTTGGCATGCTACTATCCAGATCTTGGGCAGCAAAGATCAAAGGCACCATGCAGATGGACCTAACTTATGCCACCATTCCTATTTTTGTGAGAAAAGAATAATATACAGAGAAACAAGGATGGCTTATATGGTAAGTAGTAAGGAAAAACCTTAGAATTTCCAAATCTATGCTGTTGAAACTGAATTAGGATCAACTATTCTTTTCAATGAACTAACTGATGAAGCTGAAGATGAAAAGAAAGTAGAAATTCAGGAGGTTAAAAATCAGCAAGCAAAAAATCAGCAAATCAGTGAATAAAAGGCAAATGGTTGGTGGTTGTTACACTTTGATGGATTAGTAGGAAGAGAGGGGGCTGAAGCAAGAATTTGGATCACAACTTCAGAGGATGAAAGTAAGTTCTATTCTTTCAAACTAAAATTTGATTGTACAAATAATATGGCTGAGTATGAATCTCTATTTTTGGGTTTAGAAAATTTCAAAATATTGGGTGCCCAAAAGATTTATGTTTGTGGAGATTCTGAATTAGTTATTAAATAAGTTGAGGGTGTATATCAAACCAAGGATGTGAGAATCAGAGCATACAGAAATTTTATCATGGATATGTTAGATAATTTTCAAGAATATTCCTTTATTGTGAAGACTAGGGACAAAAGCTCAGTAGCTGACTCCTTAGCTGTTTCTACAAGCCTGTTTATTATTCCTGCACATTCCACTGAAATATATGAGGTTGAAGTTCGTCATAGGTCTGCTATTCCTGAAAACATAATTCATTGGCAAGTTTTTTAGGATGACCTGCAAATCAAAAACTTTATAGAATTGAAAGAGGAGTTTGAAAGCACATAATTAGATCAACAAAACATGCTTGCTGAAACTAAAGGTAATTTTTAAGTGTTGCAGCTGGAGAATAATTCTATACCTAAAGGTCTCATCCCACTTGAAAATATTTTTTACCAAAATGATGTGTTCAAGTCTCCTAGGATACAAGCTGATGATGAAGAGGTAGAGAGTTGTAACCTTGGTACAATAGCAATGCCAAAAATGATCAAGCTTTCTAAGAATATTTCTGCGGATATGAAAAAAATATATATTGAGATGATGAAAAGGTTCATAGATGTTTTTTCATGGAGTTATGCTGATTTGAAGAAATATGATCCTACTATTATTCAGCATACCATTCCTATTAAAGAAAATGAAAAGCCTTTCAAATAGAAGGTGAGGAGGATTAATTCACTTCTCATGGCTCTGATTGAGAAGGAAATTAAGAAGCTCTCTGATGCAAAAATTATTGTCCCAATCAGATTCTCAAAATGGCTTGCTAACTTAGTTCGAGTCAGAAAAAAGAGTGGAGAAAAAAGAATCTACATTGACTTCAGAAACTTAAACAAAGCTTCTTTGAAGGACCATTATCCTCTCCCAAAGATGGGCCAGATTCTGCAGAACATTTTTGGTTCCCAAAGGATGTCTATGCTGGTTAGTTTTTCAGGATACAATCAGATACTAGTGCACCCAGAAGATCAAGAGAAAACTGCCTTTACCACACCATGGGGGACATTTATGAATGTCAAGATGCATTTTGGTCTGATGAATGCAGGAGTGACATTTCAAAGAGAAATGGACATTGCCTTTGCTGAGGAGAAGGATAAGTTGGTGGTTGTCTAGCTAGATGGCATAACAATATTCTCAAGGACAGAGGAAGATCACTTGAAGCATCTAGAGAAAGTTCTGCTGAAGTGTAGAAGGTTCGGTATTTCTCTTAATCCCACTAAGAGTATTTTTTCTTTAACTTCTCGAAAGTTACTTAGGCACATTATATCTAAATATGGGATAAATATTGATCTAAATATGGTCAATTCCATTCATAAAGTAGATCTTCCTAGAAGCAGGAAGGAAATTCAATCTTTCCTTGGAAGGGTGAATTTTGTGAGAAGGTTTATTCCTAACTTTGCTGAGATTGTCAAAGACATAACCAAGATGCTGAAGAAAGGAGCTGACATCAAATTGATAGTGGAAGCAAAGCAATCATTTGAGGAAATCAAGAAATCAATCACTCAAGAACCAGCGTTGATTAGCCCAGATTTTTCAAAGGAATTTATGGTTTTTACATTTGCATCAGAAAACAAAATTGTTGGAGTTTTGTTGCAGAAATGACAAGGTACAAAGAAATCCATTTCATTTTTTAGCAGGACCCTTGCTAATTCAGAGTTGAAGTATAACATCCTAGAGAAACAAGCATATGCTTTGGTCAAAGCCATCGAAGATTTCAGAATTTATATTCTGCATTCTCATATCATAGCATTTGTTGTTAATGCTATTGTGAAGGACATCTTAACTCAGGCTGATCCTGATGGTAAGAGAGGGAAGTGGATAGCTAACTTGTTGGAATATGATATAGAGATCAGAACTACAAAATTGGTGAAAGGTTAGGGGCTTGTAAAGCTGATGGCTCGGTCCAATTTTGACTGTCTTGATATGAATATAATTGTAGAAATTTTAGAATTATCAGATGAAGATGAAGAGTTGATTCCCATTGAAGAGAAGTACATCCTATTTGACTGGTACAGATAAATTGTTTTTGTCTTACATCATCATAGAGCTCTTGATGAATTGAAAAAATCTAAAGCAAGGTTTGTAAAATTGAAATCTCTAAGGTATTTCATCATAGATAAAAATCTGTATTGGAAAGATACTAGTGGTATTATTTTAAATTGTTTGTTGGAAGAGGAAGCTGAAAAAGTGATTGAGGAGTTTCATAAAGGAGATTGTGGAGGTCATCACTATTGGAAGGCCACAAAAAACAAGATTCCTAGAGTAGGGTACTACTGGCATACTATGTTCAAAGGTGTCTACAAGAAGATGGTTGTCTGCCATGAATGCCAAACTTTTTATGGTAAGAAAAAGCTTGTTCCTTTACCCTTGATGCCTATTTATGTTGAGGCGCCATTCCAGCAGTGGGGGCTAGATTTTATTCGGGAGATTCATCCATCATCTTTAGGTCAGCATCGCTAGATCCTGACAACAACTGATTATTTCACCAAGTGGATTGAAGCACTCCCAACAAGGCAAGAAAATGATTCAGTCATCATTTAATTCTTAGAAAATAACATATTGTATAGGTTTGGTTGTCCTATGAAGATCATCACTGACAATGCACATGCATTCAATTCCAAGAGGCTGATCAGTTTTTGTCATCAATATCACATTACACTTGGACACTCTACTACTTATTATCAACAAGGTAATGGCCTTGCTGAATCTTCTAACAAAAGCATTGTCAGAATTATTAAAAAGGTGTTGTGGGAAAATAAAAAGTCATGGCATATGAAGCTGAAGTATGCTATGTGGGATGATAAAATGTGTACAAAAAGGTCAATTGGTACTCCACCTTATGATTTGGTGTATGAAGCTGAAGCCATTTTTCCTACATCCTTGGGAGTGCCTATTATGATGATGCTGAAAGGATTAGAGGAGGAGCCAAATGAAATTCAGAGGAGAATAAACCAGTTGGTAGCCCTGCATGAAAAAAGGGAGGAAGTCTATCATACCAATTAGAAATCTCAAAACAGAATTAAGAAGACATTTGACAGGAAGGTAAAAGAGGAGAAATTTCAGATTCAAGATGTGGTATTGAAGTGGGAGGCCAGAATTGAAGAAAATGGGAAACATGGTAAGTTTGAGAATATTTGGAAAGGTCCATTCATAGTAGCTGCATTCCATGGCAACAACACTTACATACTGCAGGAGATGGATGGAAAACCTTGTGATGGAGGGCCTGTCAATGACACGTTTTTGAAGCACTATTCCTCTTAAGTTCTACTGATATTTCATTCCATTATATATATTCCATTTTGTTATGTTTTTCTGCTAATAAAGACAAGCTGATCATCAAGCTTGAGCCCGAGGTGAAGGCCATTAGAGTTTGAAGGAAGCTTGGAAAACTTCAGCGTTTTTATTTCCAAGAAGATGGTTATCACTGGAACTACAGGCTATTTGGTGTACCACAGGGGCACACCATCCCAAGTGGATCCACTTTTATCACTCGGGAAAAGTGAAACATTATTTGACATGGTCATAGAGTTAATTTGTCACAAGTTGGTATAGGAAAATTTAATTTTTTTCATCTCTAACCTATCCTAAGGTTCAAACACACCTCCATATAGGTCACAAATGTCCCATCAGTCATCATTAGGTGTCAGATTCCATCTCCCAAGTGTTTAAATCCAAAAATGACACTTTAGCCAGTTTTTCCTCTTTTCGTAGCGTTTTACACTGCAAAACAACAGTTTTTGCTACGAAACTGCCTAAAAGTTTCGTAGCGAAACTGTCAGAAAATGAACTAGCCACGCTAGGAAAAATATTTTTTCTATTTGTCTTGTTAAATCTGATGAAAGGTGTCAATTCATGATTACATTAGATAGGGTGGATGTCATTTGAGTCAGTTAGGTTTATTTCAAAGGTACAAGGTCATGCCTGAGGTTTTAATTACCATTTTTAGCATGCATGAGTCATGATTAGGGCATGAGTTGTCATTGAAACCATAAAAAATTACCCAATTGAGTCTTTTTGTCATTCTCTATTTTATTCTTGCATGTTTTTGAGTTGCTGGAGAGTTTCTTCACTGAGCCAAGTTGGTTGCTGGCATTTTCAAAATTTACAGGTGTCACTAAACAAGCGAGCCTGAGAAGATATAAAATCACCATGGATGCAAGAAAGAAGACTAAAAAAGGTGGGCACTACCTTAGATATAAGCCCATGGACATGAATTTTTTAAATGAAGATCCAACTTCCTTGGATATATTCAAAAGAACATGTTGTTTGTAGTTCTGTCAAAGATTGCAAGGGTGCCATTTGCAGGTTTCTAAGGATTTTTCTATCAGTTTCAATGGGAAAACTTTAAAGGTGGGAATATTAAACCTCACAGTAACACCAGAGACCATTACAGCAGCAAAAAGAATCCTTAGGGGAGGGGAACAGTGGTTCAAAGGAATCAAGTTCACCTTGCAGGACTGTAAAGAATTTATCAAGCCAGAGCATAGTGAAATTGATCTCACAAATTCTATCCCAAGGAGCTACATGAAAGACAACTTCTCTAAGCTGTTGCTAATTATTCAGAAGTACTTCACCTATGAATGGATGTTTCCCATGGTCTATTCCTACCACCTTATGCTTCTACTGCATTTTGTGGGTAAGAGGTCTCTTGATTTGCCCTTTTACTTATACAGAAGTCTAGCTAAAATTCCAGATAAGGTCCAATTTTAAAAAGAGAGGAATGACACTTCTCTCTTTCATCATTGTTTGATCAAATTGTTGGTGTTAGAGGAGTTAAAGAGATTAGGCAGAGATTGGACATCCTTTCTGTTCATCAGTCATTTTGAAGTAGATGTTGTCACTCCTAAAAGAGTTCCCAAAACTAGAGTTTTTTCATCACCTACAGTGGCAGCGCAAGTTGAACCAGTGAGAATAGGGACGGAGCTTTTGCAGAAGGTTGATACACCCAAAGCTACACCTGTAAAACAAAATCCAACATTTAGAAAACATGGCAACAAGAGAGTTACAAGGAGAAAAAAAGTTTCTAAGGGTAACTTAGAGGACATCTTGCATGCCATTGATATTGAAGAAAATCCCATTGTCCAAGCTGAAGACATAGATGAGGGAGGAAGGAAGCTCAAGAAATGAAAAATAGCTAAGAAGTTAGAGTTTGCAGGTGATGATGCAGGATTCATGTTTCAGGCTAGAAAACCAATGACAAGACATGCAAGAAAGGTCTTAGAATGCAGCAAATAGGCTTATAAGGTCAATGAAATTGTTCAGCCACCACCAAGCATCATAGACCTCTCCTCTCCTGCAAAAGAAGATTTGGTCACCAAACAAAAGAAGGGAAAAAAGAAAATCACTAAAAATGCAGAAGTTGAAGCCATTACGGAGCAGTTGAAAGATGCAAGTGAAGAGATATCAGTCTTGAGGAAAGAGGTAAAAAAAACATAGAGCTGAAAGAGTGCAGTTTGAACAAATGAGGAAGATTTGGGAGGATCAAGTCACAAGTGTCTCAAAGACCTTAGGAAACACAGAAAAAATGATAAAGTGGACTCAACCACTAAGAAGAGAGGTCAAGCACATCAAAAATGTAAACCTACACTTGCAAACTAAGAATATAATACTGAAGGACCAAGTCAAACATCTTCAAGAGCAATTAGAACTGATTCATGAAGAGCTGGAAATAAAGGTTTGAAGATGACTATGGTTGAGGAGCCCATTGCTCAAATGATCATAAATGAAGAGGAAACACCATAGGAACAATAATTTGAGGTTGAATACGCTTCAGAGGGTTCATTACTTGTAGAAAATCAATAATTTTCAATAGGAGGTCATTTTGTGAAGACAATTTTGAAATGTGAGATTTTTGCACTTTTACACAGTTTCGTAGCGTTTCCTAGGCTTAAAGTCAGGAAAACGCAAAGAAAGAACCTGTAGCAACTTTTTTGTTTCTAAAGTCACTTTTTAAGTTTTCAAGGAGGTAGATTGATGGTGGTGATGTGTCATGACTTGATTGACATCATGGAACAACAAAGGAGAAAAGTTATTAGGTGCAAAAGCCATTTTTTCAACGCTACCAAAACTTGCTACGAAACTGCCCTGTTTTCGTAGCGAGCCTTTGTTAAAGGTTTTGGAGCATCTTAAAGGCATTTTTGGACAAATGTTCTCCTCCAACATGCCAAGGGATCTTATCATCGAATATTTATGACTCGAAGGAGGTGCTATGAAGACAAGTCATCAGCCAAAGCAACTTTGAAGATAAGGGTCAAGCATTCCTAAAAAGTAGGGTTATGCCCCACAAGTTTAGGAGGGTTTTTAATATGTAAAGTGTTAATGAACTCTATCAGGAGTCTATAGAGCATGTGATTCTTATTTTTTAACTGTCATATAACTATTTCACAAGATAAGGTATATTTATGTAATAAATAGGACTTAGAGTCCTATTAGGAAATGTTTTCTTTAAGTTGTAGTTGTCAGTTTTCAGTTAGAAGTCATGTATTTCAGTTATGTGATGTGTCATAGGATAATTTGATGGTGTAGCCACCAATCAAATCATCCTTATTCTACAGAAGGTCTATTTGAAGACAAAGCATCGAAGTAGTCAAGGGTTTGAGATTTTTTTCACTAAACTATTGCTTTTATGTATTTGACTTATATCAGTAATACAAAGGGACTTTCTTCTTGACAAACCTGAGATTCTCATGAGGTTTTTAATGTTATATTGATCTATATCTTTATGTTTATTCTCTAAATTCCTTTAGTGATGAAATGACTATGTTTTCCTATGTTTTATCTATGAGTTTCCTTTGTTAAATACCTCTATCTACCTCAGCTTCCATGTCAAGAAACCTTGCCACTGAAACTACTGATTTTTGACTCCATAAGCCCAATGCTAGCAAGCCTGCATTATTTTGAACCTACAAACATAAAAAAAAAAAGTTACATTTCAAATAGAGTTAGCCATCTAGTACCATAATTATTCAATATCATAAAACCCCCTTGAGAGAGTCCTCTCAGACTCGAGAGGCTAAGCTTTAGTCAAAAGCTGGTTTGAAACAGTTACACTGAGTTTTTGATAAGCATCCAATCAAGTACAATTTTGTGATAATAGGTACTACCCGAATCAATCAACACTATTACATTTTTATTCTTGATGTGTCCTTCTATATTGAGAGTTTGAGGAGTGGTAATTCCTACCAATGCATTAAATTATATGGTCAGACTCATTTCTTCTTTCTCCAGGGTTGATTCCTGGTGTATATCCTCTTCTTTTGAAGTTTCTTATTCATTTTATTCCTCCTCTTCACAATCTATGTAAAATAATTTATTATGAGCACACTTATGAACTTTAGTGTATTTTATATCACAACTGTAGTAAAGCCCTTTTGCTCCCTTTTCTTCTAATTTTTGTGGTGTCAACCTTGTAGGTTGTGGAAGTCTAGTAGTAGCAACACTTGCATATTTATAGATGTGAGTGGTAGGATTCCTTGTCACCATAATTTTAAATTCAATTTTTCTTGCCAACCTGAATGCCTTCTCCAATGAATCAGGTCCCAAAGGAAAGCCTCATGTTGGACGTTATCCTATAAATATTTATTCTCCTCTCGAGGAACGGGCTCGATGTCATAGCATCGCCCCTTGTAACAATCGATACTATTAAGTCCATTGGTACAAACAATGGTCCATGTACCGGTGAAAGATTATGAGGATGAATATTATAAGGATCATATCACTTTTTATCAAATATAGATAGGTTTAACTGATGCTATTCAAACAAGCATAGGTCAATTTACAATGCAAGATCTAAAGACCTATCTTTCCACAGCGCCTGCTATTTTATGATGCATATTTTTAGCCGGCCTATTGATATAAATCAATTTTTTTTTTCCAGATTATTTGAAGTTTTAAGTCCCTATGAAGGCATCAATCCTGTGTTCCTCTGGAATATCAGTTACCCTTATATTCAATTTTTGGAAGTTGTCAATGTGCTCCACCACTGAACCATTTTGTTTGAGATTTATCAATTGGATAAAGAAGGTGTTTCTCTTTGTATCCTCATAATGTGCTATAATTTATGGGAGAAAATCCATCAATACCATACAAATGTATTTTTTTCTAAATATAAATTTTCAATGCGTACCTTTTGCATGTTTTTCACATTATTGAGATAAAAATATTGCTCCATATGTAGTATCCATATTACGGGATCCTTGCCATCAAACTTCCTCATATCGATATTTGCAATATGATGGGTCTTCAATCCAACATTAGAGTTTAAGAAATCAAGATTAACATTTATTTTTTTCTCATCATGAGTTTCCTCTACTATATTTTCACCATTAGGAATCATTTATTGTATCAACTTTGTCAAACCTTCCATGTCTGCTTTTAGATCATTCTTAATGTCTTCCATGTTGTCTTTCATTTTTTCTTCCATGTCTTCCATGCCATTATTCGAACCATCCATCTTAGCTTCCATGCCTTTCTTCAAACCATCCATATTAGCTTCCACACCTCTCTTCAAAACTTCCATTTCATTTTTTGTTGCTCTTTGCGAGAGAGAAAGTTGTTGCACTTGCTTTTGTAGTTATGATATATCATGTTGCACTTCTTCCTCTTCACGAGTCATAGTAGATCCTTCTGAGGGCTTAATGGGTATTGAATTATTTTTAGGGGGAGTTTTAGAACCCAATACTGATATCTATGCTTCAATATTCCCTTGGAATCACTTCAAACTGATTTTTCAAACAAGAGTTATGCAATTTGAAAAAAAAATACACACCTTCTTCTTGCTTTTGAGGAGCTCGATATTGAAACTGATGTGTCTCTATAATTTCGGATCCCCGAGATCTTATCATTAGTAATTTTGTAGCCATCTAAATCTTGTTTCCAATGCGGCAGGTTTGACCTGATTTGGATTCTTCAAGACAAAGTTATGCCCAATCTCCCACAATGACATAATTATGGAATAGTTTAGTAGAGAAAACTTGTATGGAATGCCACGTGTCACTGTTTCCTCCTTCGGTTTTGAAATTGATAAAAAGAAACTTGATTCCATGTAATTGCGGCCACTTTTTACATAATTCCAATCTGATGCTCAGAGAGAGAGTTATGACAATTTTCCCAAAGTCACCTCTTTGAGATGAAATTTGAGAGCCTGCAAAAATCCTAACTTCCACAGATCATATCTCCGAAAATATTGCGAACCAAGATCTAAAATTTTTACACGAAGTTCTTCAGGATTTCTTCACAAATGGTTCTTTTTTTAGCTTTTTATCCTTCGTAGACAAAACGTTATAGAGAAAAATGCCACGATGCCTTGTTTGAAGCAGAAAAACCCTAGAATCCAAATCTCTAATAACAATTATTATGAAACCAACTCCAAAAATAGAAAAAAAGAGAGATCAATGCCTTATAGATCGGCCATTTCAAGGGGAAACCTCATTTACATTACACAAATGAACAATTCTTGGATGATACAAATGACAAAACCTCATTTCTATATATAGGAGTCCATGGGGTCACAATATAATCCTAGCTGACCTAACAATAATAATGTAAGGGCACAACAATAACAATAGTAGCTTTTATGGGGCACAATAATAACAATATGGGGGCTATAGGAGTACAAAAATAACAATAAGGGGACTACACTAATAACACTAAGGGACGACACTAGTATTATAGGGACCTAACATATGGTGACAAAAAATGTAGCATAATTGAAGAATTTTCAAGCAAGGAAAGGAAGTTGCTGAAGGAAGCCTAGATGACCAAAGGAAGGAAATATGTGTGTATTCATGTATTTTATTGAGTCACGTTGTCATATGGTTGCATGGCTAAATGCTCTATCTCATGATCATGATAAAAAAAGGGATTTCCTCCTTTGGAAACATGCATGAAGGGATGGTTCACATATTGACTAGATGAAATAAAAATAATATGTCCTCATATGGAATATGAGGTGGTTGACAAAGATTAATAAACTATGGATATAATTTCTTGGGAAGCAATATGTTAAGAAAGTAAGGAGATATCGTTGAATATGCAACTATGGTCACATAGAAATGGAAATTAACATTCGATGACTAGAATATTTGGCTATGATATCCCTAAAGAGAAGGCATGGAGATCCTAATAAGGTCTACAAATAAAAAGAGACCCTTGAAAGGAAAGTCTTGGATATGTTCTTATGAATGTGCATGATGTTAATATTGCAAGTAATATGTCATGATGAAAGGCCATAAAAAATGCAATTTTGATTTCATGTTCATTTTTTATTTTTAAACAACATCTAGATGGATTGATACATGGTTAACAAAATAGAGTTGTATATGTCACCTACAACTAGAACTCATGTAGTTTGATGAAATATCCTAGAGGAAACATGACCTGGAAGAGGTATTTGTATGAATAAAATCTAGATGTGGATTAAAAGGTCACTCTCCAACGAGGAAAAGGATGACATGAATGACATGGTTCATGAAATAGAGTGATGAATGGAAGATTACCTATGAAGAAGTACCAAAATATGAAGGCTCCATAATCATTAAGATGAATTCATGAAATCTAAAGGAGGAGCTCTTCAAGTAGCTGAAGGTACCATGATCTCCACCAAGGGGCTGCTATTGGTCAAAAACATGTTCCTAGTTAAGAGGGAGCTTCAACGAGTCCCTAGACAAGAGGGAGCTTGGTACATTCCATTTTATAGGAATGGGTTGGTACTCCATGGTTATGAGGGAGTGACATATATGGTTCTCTACCTCATGTGCCATGCACTAGACCCAGAATAACAACTTTAAGTCTTAATGAAGCCCATGAGTAGAGATAGACACATAATTCTTGTCTTCATATTGTGAAGAAAGAATGGAGGATTGGGTAAGCTTATAGAATCCGATACTCTTTGAGGATGTAGTATGGCATCCAAGGTAAGAGTAGTTGAAGAGGGCCTATATTATTTTAGGTTTTGGAACCCAAGATAAGAATATTCCTGGAAGGACATACCCTATGAACACTTGGGTGGGGTATGAGACTTGGGAGACAATAATGATGGTGTCTGTTAGTCATTGGTCTCACTAGCATTGTGCTATGATCTTGTGGAGAGATATATATGTTAGTAAAAGCCTTGGTATGTGACAATGCTACTTGATATGATGCTAAAAAAATGAATTACCATTCTGAATATTCTTATGATAATTATCCAGATTGATAATTTCCAAGTACCTTCTATGGATTATGAATACCTCCCTAGTTAAGAGGGAGTCTTGAAATATGTAATTAGGTTCATTCTTCATAACGACATATGTAATCATGATTTTATGTATTTAATATAAAGAGAAAAATAAATTTATTGTTTTTTTTCTTGAGGCATGGGTTTCATGCTCGATGGAAATTTATTTTTAGGACAAGCACCCATTGACTGCTTCTAGGGTTGTCATAAAGTCAATTGAGTCATTTGGCATGTATTGAAGTACCATTTTGGCATGTTACATATTTTAAAGAAAATTTATTTGAGTCAAAGTAGAGGCAAAATACCCTCTGAGGCCTCATCATGGCACAAAGATCAAGTCAACCTAAAGATAGCAATTCATATCCCTCAAAAGCCTATATATAAGAAGTAACTCGACCTCATTTGGACACAAAGTCAAGCAAATTTGCTCTCCTCAAGATAGAAGCTAGAAAAGGATGAAAAAGAGCAATAAGAACAAGATCAAATTTTTGGGCCTCCCTCTCTCTCTCCCTCTCTTTCTCTATCTCTTATGTTAGGGTTTCTACAATTACTAGGAAAGAAAAAAATTTGAAGCTACATCAAAGTTGTGAAGCTGCATAAAAGTTGTGAAGTTGGGTCGAAGCTGTGAAGTTGCATCGAAGTTGTGAAGCTGCTTAGAAGTTGTGAAGCTGCATTTAGGTCAAAGTTTTAGTAGAATCAAGAAGACAAAATTGCAGAATAATCTGTTGGGGGGGTCGAAGTCGTAGAAGAATTTGTTGGGAAGAAGAATTTGCTGGAGGTCGAAATTGCAGGAGTTGCTGAGGAACTGCTAGAAGGAAGGCTCGTCAAGGGACTTGGTCTTGGAGGTTCTTGGTCAAGGCTCATATGTCTTGGAATTAGTCAATTGGATATTCTATAAGAGAATGATTCTTGTGGGTTTTCCTCTCAAGTGGAGAGGTTTTGGCCCTGGATGATCGCCTATATCTTGTGCCCTCTTGTCTCACTGTTTTTATGGTTTAGTAGTTGTTTGATGAAAAAAACACAATAATAATCAAGTTGAATAAGAATATAATTAAGATAAGTAAAAATACATCACAAGCATTTATCAAAGTAAAAGGAATTTCATAATCTAGTTTCCCTAAATTTCTCAACATCCCCTACCATCACTTTGATTTCCACCATTTTATCTTGAACTAAAAAAGAGTATATAATAAAATACTAAACTACTTGATAGATAACCAACTTCACTTACAAACAAAGATGTCCCAAATATATATTAACTTGGGAGGGAAACTACATGACTCGCCTAAACACCCTTAGAGGATTTTACCCAATTTATACCCAAACAAATCATGTGTTCTCAAAGATCAATAAATAATTTCTACCTTTATATAACGTTAATTAATGCTAAACATAAAGATTTGTTTTGTAGTCTATTCCCATAAAATTTTGAAAACAAATCATTTATTAGATATTGCATGCTACTAGTACAATACCTCCAACGATGAAATTATTTACAAAGGGAATTTAGTAAATTTGATAAAGTTAAAACTCCAACTACTCTTTTAAAAGGGGTAATATTCATTAAAATGGAGAAGAAATAAATATCCAAATAATTTGACCAATGCTTCACCACTATGCTTAATAAGCTCCCCATTAACACCGAGTTGATAGAAGTAGTAGTGGATATTGCATGTTTGCCTTGCATGCATATATTTCCATGTTCATCAAAAGAACCATTAAAACAAATGTAGTAGAAATTTTCAAAGGACTAAAAAGGTCAAAAATGAAATGCTCGCTCGAGTAGGGTGTTAGCGCTGGAATCAACACTTGGATTGTAATAAGCACCTGACCAAACACATCTTAAGCTCGAGGGATTTTATTATAGTTGGATTATGATTTGGAAAGTGGTTGATATTCTAACACACACTGGAAAACTAAAAGGTATGAAACTGATAAATTACTCACACATATGAGGGTACTATTGTTTGATGTGGTAGCAAGGATAATTTTGTATTTTTATGGTTAAGAGAAAGTGCAAGAACAATGGGTATAAATAATAGAAGTGCAATGTTAAGAAGAAAGAAGACAAAATATTTTAGACCTATCATGTATTGATGAAAGAAGGCTTCTTCAAGACTTACAAAATTAGATAATCATGTACAACTATACCACAAGACTAACAAAAACATGAAACAACATACGCGGATCTTGTGATAATATTCAATGATGATATATTGATAGATTATAAGAATGAGGAAGAGCATGCCGAACACTTACAATAGTATTATATTGTTAAGAGAGCATCAATTGTATGCTAAGCTTAGTAAGTGGAGCTTATTTCAAACAAAGGTACATTACTTGGGACATGTTTTTTCCAAGGAAGGCATAGCCATGGATCTGGACAAGATCAGAGCTATCATGGAAATTGAAACTCTTAGGAATGTGGATGAGGTTAGATCATTCATGGGACTAGCAAGTTATTATAGGAGGATCATTAGAAACTTTTCACATATCTCCTATCATATTACATATTTGCAGAGAAAAGGAATTAAATTTGAATGGATAGAGGAATGTGAAACTAGTTTTGAGCAGTTGAAGTGGTTGCTTACAAACACTCCAATTCTAAAGATTGCATATCCAGATAAATAGTTTGTTGTATGTACATATTCCTGCAAGAGAGGACTTGGTGGAGTCTTGATGCAGGAAGGAAAGGTAGTACGTTATGAGTCGGGGAAAGTAAATGAAAATGAGAATAATTATGTGACACATGATCTTGAGTTGGAAGCGATCATTCATGCATTGAAGATGTGGATACATTATCTTCTTGGAAGGAGGTCCATTTTGATGAGTGTTCGTAGTGGGTTGAGTTACCTGTTTGACCAACTTAATATGAATTCCAAGAAAGCTAAGTGGTTTTCCACACTTAGTGAGTTTTACTTCGAGATCAAGTACATTAAGGGTAAAGAGAACATGGTTGAAGATTCTCTTAGTAGAAGAGTGTAGGTAAATCACATAGCAATTATGATTTTTTATGGGATAGATTGACAAGATCATATATTGCAGGCAGGACAATAAGATGACATGTACCAATGACTTAAGAATAGGTTACAGTAGCAGGGTACAAGTGAGCATGATGTGGATTATCATCTCATGGCAGACGGGTTGGTCAGATTAAGGGACATGATCTATGTGCTAGACAAAAGTGAGCTCAAGAAGCATGCCTTGCGGTAATTTCATGTTAAGCCATATTCAGGTCACCCGAGATATCATAAGAGATAGAAAATGGTTAAGAATTTATACCATTGGCTAAACTTGAAGAAACAGGTGGCATAGTTTGTGGAAATATGTTTGGATTGTCAATGGGTAAAAGAAGAGTGTAAGCATCCAAGTGGTCTAGTGTAACCGATTCCAATTCCAGAATGGAAATGGGAGGTCATTTCCATGGAATTCATTAAAGTTTTTCTGAGGACACATATATGATTATATTATGGTTGTGGATGATATGTTGACTAAGGTATCTCAATTCATTCCAATGAAGTCTACAAATTCATCTAGTGAGGTAGCTCAGGTCTTCATCAGGGAGATAGTGAGGTTACATGGTATTCCTAAGAAGATTGTGTCAGATAGAGATGCCAAGTTAATTTCCATGTTTTGGAAGGAGTTGTTTGCAGGTTTGGGGATAGATTTGGCCTTCAGTATATCTTATCATATGCAAAAAAATAAACAGATAGTGAGAGTCAACAGGATTCTCGAGGACATGTTGAGGATGTATGTTATGCACCAACAAAGGATATGGGAGGAGTATTTTCCACTGATAAAGTTTACATATAATAATAAGTATCAGGAGTCCTTGAAGATGATTCTGATTGGGGAACTTTATGGGCAGATTTTTAATACTCCCATTATTTGGAGTGATCCAATGAACATGGTATTAACTGGAACATATATGTTGGCAGAGATGGAATAGGAAATTCATGTTATCTAGAATAATTTAAAGACAACACAAGAAAAGAATACGAATTATGCATATCAACATAGGGCATTTAAGGAGTCTCAGGTTGGAGAACATGTGTACTTTCGCATCAAGCCAAAGTGTATATCCTTCATGATTGAATCATGTTCCAAGTTGGCACCTCGACATTGTGGGCTTTTCGAGATCCTTGAGAGAATTGGACCAGTGGCCTAATGACTTGCACTACCTACAACAGTGAAAGCCTATGATTTTTTCCATGCATCATTGCTTAAGAAGTATGTGAAATATGTTGATCATGTGATTGACTTGTCTATATTGCAGATGGAGCCAGAAGGAGAATTCCATTCAAAACCTCAATAAATTTTGCAACGAAATCTACTCATTCTCTGGAATAAAGAAATAGAGAAAGTTAAATTGCTATGGAAGCACTTTGGGCTCGATGAAGATATATGGGATATGGTTGATCATATGTGGGCTATATATCCTTCTAGATTCGTTGGTTGTGCGGATTTATTCTGATGTATTTTTGATTTTTTTGCTGAAAAAATGCAGCAAGAAATTCTCAGTTGTTGTTTTCCTTGATTAAATTGAGAAAATTTGAATTTCCACTTCAGCAGACAACTTGGATGCAAATAAATTGTGTGGCATGGCTTGTGTCACCCAGTTTACTCAGTAAATTTGAGTTGGAGGAGTTATAATTCAATTAATAATGTGTGATTACTAATTTGTAGCAATCAAGGTCGGCTATCTAAGGTTGTTTTCAGTTAAACTAGTTCTAACTGTTGAAGGAACTAGTGGAGGTTCAACTGTATAGTGGGACTTTCGTCAAACTTAGTGATCATCCACTTAACTGATCAATCAACCAAAAATAGCTAGTGCATGCAGACAATTCGAGTCCCCCAAGCTTGGTGGAAATTCAAAGGTAGTGTAACATCAGTTGTAGACTATTCTTGAGGGTGCAGGTGTTGCATGCAATTAGATGATCAACCCAAGGAATTGAGCAATTCATTTTGGAGAAATTCCTAAATAATAGGGGACTAATTTCTTAAGGAACAATGCAAGGAAATAGGAGAGAAGACAGAGGGATAAATTGACTAAGTCTGGGTCAGAGCTTCTCATTGAGTATAGAGATAGGTTATGGACTTGCAGGTTTTTCTCAATTGCAAAAATCAATTTTAATACATCTCTATTCATCAGATTAATGCAAGCAAGCATTGGGTTTTTTAGAAAATTGTTTTCCCTAGGGAAAATTCTATTTGCATGTCTAAATTTTTTGTTCTAAATGCTGAATTAATGGATGCAGAGCATTAGAGTAGGTTTGTGTCTTATGATTTTGATTAAAATTTCATGAGAAGTTGCATTTCTACATGGTATCAGAGCAAGATTCACATTAGAGAAGAAATTTTGAATGTGTTTCTCAGGAGGTTCAAATTTTAAGTTCAGTGTAATAGGATCTCTTCAGAGTTGAGAAGATGGCCTTCAATGGACTGAGGCTAGAGTATGTGTTGGAAGGAGCCTTTAATTTTGTTTCATGGAAGGATCACAAGGAAGTGGTGTTTGATGACAATGGGGTTCTAGAATACATCAAGACATATGTTGCAAAACCACCGGAATCTTATGCCCAAAACCTTGCCCAATGGAATAAATATGTATCCAAGGTGAGGAGAATAATATTTGAGGGAGTACGAGATCACATTGCCTCAAATATCCACAAAAAATAAACTTCGTTCACAATGTGGAAAGCACTGACAAAATTGTTTGAGAATAATAGTGACCACGGGAAGCGGAAATCATAGATAAACTTTGAAGTTTCGAGATGAAGAAGAATGAAACTATTCCATAGTATCTGAAAAGACATGGTAAGCCTAGCCCTTGTGGGAATTCCCAAGAGCTGGCATAGTTATCAATATTCAATGAACAGGAGGGATAAAATATCGAATTAGAGACTGAAGCATCCTCTTTCAAGGAATTAGTAGAGAAAATTGTATGAGTTGATGCAATGGTGGAGGAATATGAATCAATTATAAAGAAAAGTGTTTGGGATGTGGTCCCAAGACCAACAAATAAATCAGTTGTGGGTTCACAATCGATCTTCAAGGTTAAGCAAGTAATAGATGGAAGCATAGAGAAATATAAGGCCATATTTGTGGCCAAGGAGTACTCTCAAGTTGAAGGGATTCTCTATCAGTATACCTTTGATCATGTAGCAACGTAGTCATCCATTAGACCAATTATTGTTTTGGTTGCGTAGATGGGGTGGAAGATCCACCAAATGGATGTAAAAAACATTCCTCAATGGAGTTATTGAGGAGGAGGTGTACACCGAGAAACCTGAAGGCTTTGAGACTTTTGATTGAAAGTCTCATGTGCACAGACTCAAGTGAAGCAGATGTGTGTGTTCTCTTTGGGCTTTACCAAAAGATAAGCAGATGCAAACTTCTATCATATCTTGGTAAAAGGTAAATTGTTGATTATTTTATTATTTGTTGATGACTTGATTTCAACTAGTGATGAAAAAACTGATCATATATTTTAAGGAGGACCTTGCAAGAGAATTTGAAATGAAGGACATGGGTCTTATGCACTACTTCCTTAGATTAGATGTATGGAAAGGTGATGGGGAACTGTTTCTCTCTCAAGGAAAGTATGGAAATGAGATACTACAAAGATTCCTCATGGAGAGTTGCAAACCCATGGAGATACCTCTAGTGACCAACTGGAGGAAGGAGGATGCCACTTCAGGTGAAGAAGTGGATGTTACCATTTATTAACAGCTAGTGGGTTCACTGATGTATCTTGTGAACACATAACCAGGTATGTGTTATGCATTCAAACAATTGAGCCAAGATATGGTTAGGGCAACCAAATTATGTTGGAAGGAATATAAGCATGTTTTACGGAACATCAGAAGCACTACCAACTAGTTTGAACTATGGTACAGACGAACAAAGGGAGTGAAGTTTTGTGGCTTCACAGATGTAGATTGGGTGGGGATACCATCATACCGAAAGAGTACATCGGGTGGAATTTTCATTGTTGGATCCACAATGGTTTCCTAGTACAATAGAAGCAAAATCTATGGCACTTAGCTTAGCAAAAGGAAAATACATGGATGCAAGTCAAGCAACATGTGAGGCGATATGGATGTGAAAGATTCTTGTTGGATTGTTTGGTTAGATGATAGTTCCAATTATGATCTAATGTGATAATCAAAGTTTCATCAAGCTCTCTGAGAATCCTTTTTTTCACAATCAATAGGGCACATAGATATCTAGTATCACCATTTGCGGGGTTGTGTGCAGAGGAAAATAATGTTGTTGTAGAACATTCTGACTGAGGAACAAGATGTGACACTTTGACAAAGCCCTTGTAAAGAGGTAATTTTGAGTTCCACAAGTGCAGGATAGGGGTGGTTGATAATATCTTTCTTGCTAAGAGGGAGTGTTGAAAAATGCAACAGTAAATTCTCAATTTCATTTTTCCTTTATTAAATTGAGAAAATTCTAATGTCCACATTAGAAAACAACTTGAATGCAACTAACTTGTGTTACATGGCTTGTGTCACCCAATTTACTCAGTAAATTCAAGTTGGAGGAGTTATATTTCAGTTAAGCATGTGTGATTTCTAATTTGTAGCGATCAAGGTCAATTATCTAAGGTTTTTTTAATTTAAATTAATTCCAACTATTGAAGGGACTAGTGGAGGGTCAGTTGTGCAGTCGGACTTTAGTTAAATCCAGTGATCATCTAGTTAACTGATCAATTAGTCCAAAATAGGTAGTGTATGTAGAGAATTCGAGTTCCAAAAGCTTGGTAAATATTTCAAGGAAATGTAACATCAATTGTAGACTAGTCTTAAGTGTAGAGTTGTTGCATGTAGTCAGATGATCAAACCAAGGAATTGCACAATCCATTTTGGAGAAATTCCTAAACAATAGGGGCTTAATTTATCAAGGAACAACGCAAGGAAATATGAGCTCAAATAGAGGCAGAATTTGAATAACTCTTGGTCAGAGCTTCTTAGTGAGCAGAGAGATAGTTCATGCACTTGCAGCTTGTGCTAAGTTGAGCAAAGAAATTGTAATACATCTCTATTCATCATATTAATTCAAACTGACATTGGATTTTTAGCAGATTTCTTTCCCTAAGAAAAGTATTATTTGGATGTGTGCGATTTCTTATTGCATGTCTAAATTTTTTGTTCTAAATTGTGAATTAATGTCAGAAAATCGATAGAGTAGGTTTGTGTCTTGTGGTTTTGATTAAAATTTCATGAGCAGTTACAAATATACATCATAATTTCTACAGTTTTATTTTGGTTATGTTTGTATATACATATGTATGTACATAAATATTGCACCGAGTTGTGTTATAAAGCTCCAATAACTGGTATGGTGTTCATTGTATGATGATTATAGTCATGGTAGTATAATATGATGTAAATGTCACATCGAGTTGTGAACAATGTAAACTTTGAAACGGGAACTGATACGAGTGCCTGCTATTTTGAGGTAGCAAAAAAGTAATCTGATTTTGAAAAGTGTTGATTCAAAATATAATTATTCTTTTTAGCATATTTATAACACTTTAAATTTAGTTATGTATCAAGTATATGAATTATTTTTAAAATGTTGGTGATTTTCATGTTATTTTTAAAATATTAGGGATTTTCAGGTTGATTTTGAAAAGTGTTGATGCCAGCATCAACCCCTTTTTTTAGAGGGTTTATTTTTTCAACTTTAAAATTTATAATGTATTAAGTGTGGATAATTTTTTTTAAATGTTGGTGATTTTCATGCGGATTTTGAAAAGCGTCCACATTTTTTAGACTTTAATTTTTTTTATATCCTAAGTATGCACAGTTTTTTTTTTTTTAATGCTGATTATTTAACAAATTTTCAAGTTGTCTTATTCCTCTTCTTATTTTTCGTCCTAAAATATTTATTTTTTAATGGTTTTCCAAACATGTGTTTTTTGTTTTTTCTTTACATTTTTTTTTAAATTTTTTATTTTTATAATGAAAAAATAATAATAATAATAATAATAATAATAATAATAATATATATATATAAACTTAAGTTAAATAAATTATAAATAAATAAATAAAAATAAAAAATTAAGCCAAAAAAAGAGAAAATATTAGATAATTAAAAATATATATATATATATATATATATATATATGAAAAAAATTAAAAACATAAAAGCAATAAAAACATTAAAATAAAATCAGTTAAGAACCCGATTTTCCCTAAGGATGGTATGGGTGTTCACTGGATCCCATGCTCCTATGGGACGACTTACATCGATAAAACTAGTCGATCCATTAATCAAAGAATTCATGAACACATTGCTGACCTTAAGCATAATAGATCTCGCTCCTATGCCTTAGCAGAGCATGCCAAAAGGATAAAACATCACATTTCCATTGAAGATGCTAAGTTGATCGCAAGGATCGACCATTTCCACGACCGTAAATTACGGGAAGTCTTAGAAATTGAAAAGAGACTGGTTAACCTTAACAGGGATGATGTGTGGAGTGTTAGTAGATGATGGATTCCTGCCCTTCACTCTTAATTGGTGTGTTTTTCCTTCCCGTCTGGTTCACCCTCTTGTCCGTTCTCTTACCCCACCCCTTTTCTTCCCTTGTGTCTTCTTGCTCGCTCTCTCTTTCTTCTTTTTTTATTTTTAATTAGAATCATGTCATTCTTTTTTCTTATTAATTATAATATTTATAGCTATTTTCAATAAATAATTTATTTAAATATCTATTAATTTACGATTTAACATATTAAAACTTCTTATTAAACAAGTAAATAAGTATATTAAAATTTATAACATATAACTATTAAGTAATTCTTTTTTAAATATAAAAAAATAAATAATAATTAATAATAATAATATATTAAAATTATTAATTAATTCGTTTTTAAATTAAATTTCTTATTTTCCTTATTTTAGCTAAACTAGAAGTTATTTATAACGACTAGTTGGAGCATCCCTTTATCTATTTAAACTGGTTCATAGATCTGATTTCTCATCTTGTCTTGATGATGAACCACACTGGCTAGTTTGAAACGTGTCGACAAAATATTCTTAGATGTGATTATCACCGAAAGATTTGATATACAACTTATGGATCATGGAAGCCAAATTCCAGATATAAAATTAAAAACATAAGAAACATAAAATTTAAAAAAATAAAGAAAGAAATAAAAAATAAACATTAAAATTTAAAAAAAAAAACCATAATTAATAAACATAAAAATTAAAAGAAAATAAAAAAAATATTATTACAAAATATAAAAAGATAAAAATTATGAACATAAAAAAAAAAAAAAAAATGGTGAGTTTGGGAACCAATTCTGGAAATCGGCTTCCTAGCCAAACAATGGCCAAGCCCAGGGTCGATTGGTGGCTTGGCTGGGCGAGGGTCCTACCAACCTCGCCCAACCTTGTGGCCGACAGGCCCTGGCTTGGCAACCGATTTTGAGAATCAACTACCAAGCCCACTTTTGTTTGTTTGTTTGTTTTTTTTTTTTTTGTGAATATTCATAAAAATTTTTAAATAATTTTTTATAATTTTATTAATTATGGTTTTTTTTTTTACAATTTTTAAATTTTTTTTTGGTTTGTATATATATATATATATAATTTCTTTATTTGTGTGTGTTTTTTAAATTTTTATGTTTTTAATTTAATTTTAAAGTTTTTTTTTTTTTTTTTGAAGTATCTAATATTTTTTTGTGTTTTTTTATTAATCTTTTATTTTTGTTTGGAATTATTTTTTTGAATTTTTATTTAATTTTTTTTATAGTTTTTTAAATTTTGTTTTTGTTTTTTTAATTTTCAGAAGTTAATTATATATATATGTGTGTGTGTGTGTGTGTGTGTGTTAATTTTTGTGTTTTATATAGTCATGTTTTGTGTTTTTTTTTTTTTTTTTTAGTTATGTTTTTTAAATTTTTTTTGTGTTTTAATGTATATTTTTATTTATTTGATATTATTTTTTAAACTTTTGGTGTTATTTTTATTTTTATTTTTTCAATGTTTTAATCTTTGTTTTCTTTATTATTTTTCATTTTTATTTATATATTATTTTTTTTTAATCTTTTCTTACAGGGTCCGTGTGAATCTTCGACTACCAATTTGTTATTATTATGTGTTAATTTTATTGTTGATCTTAAAATTTGTATTATAAAGGATTGAGTTCACTCTCACAATGTGTTAATTTCATGGTTGATCTCTAAGTTTTCATTACAATGGGTCAGGTTCACCTACACTGCGTGTCAATTTGATGGTTGACTTTTAAATTTTTGTTGCAATGTGTCAAGTTGTCTTAGGCTAAAATTTTAAAGTCATCATACTTTTAACATTTAAAAAATAAATTATTCTTGGTTGAATGAATATTTCATTGAGGTGTTTATTTAAAAAAAAAAATCTAGTCATAAATTTTTTCCATAATGTCACCGGGTTGAAAATTTATCAGAATTTTCAAGTTTTTTTGAGTCACGATATTTTATCTTTAATGTTATGGTTGAAAATAGTTATAAGTATTTTATCTTTAACACCATGGCTGAAAATTGTTCGAATTTTAAGGCTTTTAATAGACATGATATTTTATCTTTAATATCATCCCTAAACTTCGTTGGAATATTAAGGTTTTTCAGAGTCACAATATTTATCCTTAACGCCATTGCTAAAAAATGTTGAAAATTTACCACAAAAAGAAAGACGCTAGCCCAACGTCAACATGTTTTTTCAGGGTGTTTTTTACACCAAAAAAAATTGTTTTTTATTGGCTTTTACTATCATTTTTTTAAAATATTGAAAATTTATATAAGAAAAAACAATATTCCAACATCAACATTTTTCATTTTTAGGTTGTTTTCATGTTTTTTGGGGGTTTTTTGGCCAAAGTTCTTGTTTTGAGTTTACAACTCCCATTTCAAAATTTACATTGTTTGTGTTCCATGGGAAGCATGTTATTTGATGGTTTATAAGTGTCATTAAACACCAAGGATGGTGTTCCCCCAAGGGGAGGGGTTTGTAACAACCCCTAGTTGATTTCCTATGTAAATAAAATAATACCAAGGTAATGGAACACATATTCCAAGTTGAATGTTGGGAAAAACATAGTGATGGGTATCACTCATGATTAATTAATGGCTATGGAAATTGGAAAAGGCATTGGAAAAGGAAAAGTGGCATTAATTGACATTTATTTAGAAAAATAAAATAAATGAAAATAGGAGAAAAGGGAGATGAAAGGTCACAAATTTGCATGAGAGAGAAATTGAAGGAAAAATGAAAGAAAATGAAGAAAATAGAGGCCTCAATGATAAAAAAATATTCTAAGGATCAGTTCACAACCTTTTGTCATTTTTATCTTGGAAATTTCTTCTATTCTCTCATTCTCTCATACTCTTGCACACTTAAAGCATTCTTGGAGCATGCTTGGAGCACTCTATTTTTCACTTGGATTGGAGAAAGACGGAAAAGGAAAGAATGAATGCATAAGGGAACAGATGGATCAACAATGAAAATGGATTTCTTTGCAGGTAATAGGTTGCATGTGTCATTTCCTTGTTGATTTATGGAAGCATGGTATATGCATGTGGTTTTCTAGTTATGTGTTGTCATTGGCATAGAGGATTTCCTGGATTAACAGTGGTTTTAGCCCTTCCTTTCCATTTCTAGATATCCATGGTGTTGTTTGTTTTTCCACTTGATTTTTTTCTAGTTGGTGCTCATAATTCCTTGCGGTTGTGGTTTGGAATAAACACTCTAGAAGCCCTGGACCAGCTTCGGTTGAGTTGCTAGTGTTGGAGCCTAGGTTGGGAAAAACGCTATGGAGCCCTTGGTGTTTTGAGTTACTAGTCCCTGGAGCTAGGTTCGACACACGCTCTAGAGCCCTATAAGGTTTTTGGTTGAGTGACTAGTTCCTAGAGCCCTAGATAGCTTGGGTAGAGGCCGATCTGTTTGGTGTTAGTGATGTCCAACAGTGAGGTGGAATCACTAGTGGAGGGTTGAGGTGGTTTGGACTCTGGAAGCCATAGTTTGTATTTGTTTGTTTTATTCAATGATATCTGACATTTATGCTTGGAATATGGTGTGGGGGTGATTGCCTAAAAGAGAGATTTGGTTCAGCCTAATCTATGGCCAGGTGGTACATGGAAGTTCCTAACTTGGTTGGATTTTGCATATGATAATATCACCTCTTTTCCTATTGTATTTTATGAGTACTTGTACTTGTTATTATGTTTCTTTGATGGATTTTCTATCATAGTTATTATTCTGGATAAATGATGGTTATAAGCATGGTTCCATAATAGGTTCTATCTATTCCTCTTGATATGCTTTGATTGGTTGATGAAGGGTTAATGAATGAATAAGCTAAAAAATGTTATTCCAGCTATTATGAGAGGGAATTAGGCCTTTTTGGTGATTCTAAGATAAGTTTCAGATTCCTCTATTCAAATATGCATTCGTGACTTATAGTTTACCTGTTCGCCATATGTTTGACGAAATGACTATCATGGTTAGGCTTGGTTAGGTCAAGTCCTTAATCAAGTTTAATATGAATGGCTTTTATCTGATGCTATTTATCATTCTGGAAAGTATCATTTAGTTTTGAGCACTGGTCTGGAGGCTAGCCTGAAATGGTGGCTCATAATTTGGGACCACGCCATCTAAATTGGAAGTTTTGGGCTAGAACCACACCTTCTAGTCTTATTCATGCGGTTATATGCCTATAATTGCATGGAGGTCTTGTCATGCATGTGGTTGTGAGCTCAGGTAAATAAAAAAACGATCTAGCTCAATGTTTGGGATCTTGGAGTGGTTGTGTAGATCTTGGGTGTAATGTAGCTTTTGAGGAAGGTTAGTAAAGTTCCATTTCATTGACTCCATTTAACTATACTTAGGATTTTGGGTCATGTCATAGTATTCCTCATCTCATGTTTACCTTGGTAGGCCAATTAAAGTGGGTAAATGTGGGAGGGGTGGTTACAGACCTATAATAGATTTCCCCCTAAAGTACAAAGTCAAAAGAAGTGATTGATGATTGAAGTGCTTTAATGGGTGACAAGTCTGTATCAAGAAAAGGTTGGTTGAGATCATCATCTATTACAATACATAATCATCATGATATCATTGTTTAGGTAGGTATACTAATACTCGTCATACAAGACAATATTAAATGTACAATAATCAAATTCATGTCCATTGATGAGAAATGGTGGACCCATGTTTGGATGACTTTCTGAAAGATCATAGGCATCATAATTTGTGATTTGGTATGAATTATGAAAGCACAAACCGGATGGATGGAAGTAGATCTGGGGTATTTTACCTCGTCACTTGATAGTACAAGTCTAGCCATGCCAGTAAATGAGTTGGAGTCGAAAATGGTAGACACCATCTGATTACCATCCAAAGGTGTAATTCGTTAAAAGAAACAAGAGGAACCATTGATAATGATAATGGCCCTCAAGGTGCTATAATACAATATTTTTTTTGAAGGCTAAAGATGAGAACATGTTACCGAAAATGAGGAAAATTTCTATTAAGGTATGCAAGCTCCAAGGCATTGAATGAAGTTTATAAGTCAGCTTTTAAAGATATATTTTTGATGTCGACAGGAATGGACAAATCATAGGAGGGCCTTGATGTATCCCACATCAATGACACGAAATGGGTATCAATATTTGAGATAGAATTTAAAGATACAAAGCTAGTTTAGGAGAGGCAGACATGAAGTGAGGCGTAAGTTATTGTAGCATATGTCAACTAAGTGTGGAATTTATTTTGAACATAACATCGACACTGAAATGGAATTGGCAGCATTGAATCAAAGACCCATAATGATGGTGTAATAAATAGAGAGGAAATCATATTCCCAAAGCCAAAGAAATCATGGAGATGAAGTAAAAGAGTTTCATGTTCAAGAGTGACTTGTTTCCATTAATAGGTATAATTCCCCATTTTCAAAATTTCCCAACCATTTCTAGCTAGTACCTATTTATTTTTGACAAGCTTGAGGAGGATAACATATTCTTGATCTATAATTCAATTCTTCAGATGAAACATTTTGAGTATTTTCAACAAAGCCTGAGAAGGTTTGGTTTGATCGCGTCATGCTTGACGAGTCCAACATTGTTTAATAGTTTTACGAGTCCAACGAAGGCATAACTCGACTTATTTTTCATGTTTAGATAGTTGAAAAAGAGGCAAAAAAGAAAACTCCAACATGTTTCTTTTCATAAATCTAGTCTCTTTTCCTGGAAAGGCATAAAAAAATACCTAGGAGAACCTTTTAGCTATGTTCAACTAAAGTATTCATTTTTTATGAATAGTCTATCCTGGTCCGGAAAAGGGTTAAACTTATACTAGGCAGGTGTATTTTAATTTAATTTTACGAGTTTGAAAAGACAAGTGCTTGGAAATATTTTCCTATTTTGAGAGTCTGAAAAGAGATCAAAGAAGACTCCAAGGGGTTCCTTTTTCATAGATTTAACAATCCTAAAAAAGTGATAAAAGTATACTCATTCAGTGAAATGACTTCTATTCAAATTATCTACATTACCTCCTTCAATTACCATTTAACATTCTCATAGAAATATAAAAACATTAAAAATGTGTGGTTCATTGCAAAATTAGGTTAAAAACATTAAAATATATTAAAATAATGACTAATTTGACCATAAAAAGTGAAAACGTAATTTATTTCTTATTATTTTCATTTTACCAAGTTGTGTGAGCTCTGAGTGGTTTTTACCCTCAATATTCAATATTTTATTGAAGCCAATCTAGTGGACCATTTCCATTTATGTCAGTTCCAGGTAATACATCTATCCTTTCTCTTAATTTCTTTGGTTTCCATTTCTCATTTCATGCATTTTTTGGGATTTTTTTTGAGTTTTTAGGTCTTAAAATTCACCCTTAGCCCATCACACTCCTATATCTGGAGGTGTGATGGGTTAGAAAATTTAACATTTATAAAGGTGACCCAACGCACTCACCAGTGGGGGTGAGTGTGATGGGTCACTCTATCCAAGAAGCGATAGTGCAATGGGCACAACAAGGGTTTGAAATTTTTGATTTTGAGTTTCTTTTTTACCCAAATTTTTTTCCAATCGCTGATTTCATGTGTATTTCATGTTATTTGCAGATGTTTTACTAGAGAGAAAATGGCTTTGACCTAGAGAGAAAGGGAGAATGAATCTCAAGATATGGTTTTTGCTAATGACCCAACAACGGTTTAGGCTTTGATAAATTGTGGGCTTCTCAAGTTTTTTATGATTCTGGGCATCAGGGCCCAGTTAAAATTACTGGAGTATTTGGTAAGATGTTGGGATACACCAAGGGGAATTCACTCAATGAACCTCTAACATATCACATGTAATCATAGCATATTAAAAAATGCCCTTAATTTGAGTACATATTGGAAAATACCTCTAAAAATCACATTATTTAATCCCCTACCAATATTTTTTTTTTTTTCTAAATTATGCTAATTCTATTATAGAAACATAGTATTACAAAACTGCCTCAGTTCAGCTGTGTGAGCCTGAAGCTGGGCTTGATTTCCATGCTTTAACAGAGTGAAGAACTGCCCTGTATGGGAAACCAGTTCTGTTAGGAGAGATTTCACCACCCTTGAAAGGGAAACCGGTGCATAGTCCAGTACATACAACATAAGAAAACAAAAAAATTTCAGTAGCATGCAGCTTCTGCTGCTATAAACAGCTAAAATAACAGTGCATCTTTCAAAATAGAGGAACTCAAAAACCATGTAGAAACCAGGCTAACCGGAGTCACTGCTTGTGGGCTGGTGAAGGCGGTTCCTCCACTATGCGACACCAGTACTTATCCTCGGAATCTTCTGCATCTTCGTTCTGGTCACCATCATCACCTGCGCCTTCGTTCTGGTCACCTTCATTGCTCGTAGGCATTTCATCCACCTGCATTGCAAATTGACCCAAGGTGGGAGGAGCAGTAGTAGGGGGAGCAACCGGAGGTTCAGAGGAAAACGCAGCTGGGGCAGGGCGCAGACCAAAAGGGGAGGGAGGTGGCCCGGACAAAGGAGGAGGAGAGAGAGTCGACTCCTCACCTAAGGTGACAGTAATGTAAGCAGTAACAGTGGGTCGATCAAACGAGCAGTCGAAGCGGAGCTCCGCCCTCTGTGAGGTTTGCCTCAAGATATGACTGCCCGATGGGCGTGGCGCAGTGGAGAAGGGTCTTGAAGGATGTGAAGGGGGCTGAATTTCGTGAGCAGAACCAGGAGAACCGTCACTTCCCCAGTGACTGCGGGTGGCCTGGCCCTTCACCCCGTCTGGAAGAGGGTATCGAGCTTGCAGGCCGACCACGGGTTGAACCACGGCGGCATCGCATCCTATGTCGGAGCCTAGGCATGGTGGGCTTGTCTGCTTGCAGAGGCCTGAGACAATTAGAGCAAGACGGGGCTGAATCGAACTCACGTTGAGATCCAAGAGGAATCTGCAAATTTGCGTTGGAGAAGCAGAAAGCACTGTGGGAAAAATGAGAGCCCAGCGTGGTTTCAATACAACTGAGCAAGGAGAAACGCCGCCCTGTCTGTGTGCGGGTGTTGGCCTCAACACATGCTTCAGGGAAAACGCTGCAGAGGAGATGCAAAGAGCAACAGGCGGAGCAAGAATGTTCTGGATAGCTGGAGACGAAGGCCATAATGAACCGACAGAGTAGAACGAGGTGGGGAGAATTCCGGTGATGGAGAATTAATGCGTTGAGAGCTAGCATATTAATGTTCATATTAATGGATTTGCAGGGGGCCAGTTGGCTATCCCATGCGAGTCTCCTTGGGAGATGCCCAGGGACTGATGTCCCGTCATTTCGATGAATCATCCGCATCCGGAATCCCCTACCAATATAAACCCAATACACTTTCCCAATTTAAAAAGCCCCTACATTCACTATATATTGTAGGTATCTATTTTTTCATTAACATTTTTAACACCCCTTTATATTTTTTCATTAACTTTGAGCTCCACTTTTTATACCTGCCAATATAAAAACCATTTACCCCCTATATATCCCCCAATATATTATGTCATTTTTTCCTCATCATATATCCCCCAATGTGAACCCACGTGCTATGGTATTTCTACCACAGTGAAGCCCCCGTGGGACACACAAGGACAACACTTCAGGATTGGAGTACACATTGTCACAATAGATATTTAGGACATCTATTTCCTGACAGGTTTGTCACGAAGAGGAGCTCACATTTAATTACCTCGATTTAGGAGAGGTGGGGAGATAGTGAAATATTTCATTGTTTTTCATTGTTGACCTCACTCTGAAATAACTAAGGATGGGAAACTTGAGATAAAGGATGTTGTGAAACTTCCCCTCAGGAAAATCATTTTTACTGTTACTTAGGTGGCTCGCAGTGTTTCTTTACACTTAGCTACCAAGACTCAAATGCAGTACAGCTTGGAATTCTTGGAGCCTACAATATTCAACTGGTGTGAAGGGGTTTTAGTCAATCTGAAGGAAAAAATCAATAGATAAAAAACCAGACATTTGAATAACCTTAGATATGGATCCGTCGTGGTGTCATTTTCTTTACAAAGAGTGACATTGCTACAACCATAGTGGAATATAGTACACCGAATTCCTAGACCTAGAGAGCCTTGTATTAGGCAATGGGTAGACTTGATGGCTAGGCATGGAGGAAACAATGTTACTGATGAAATAGGTAACCTCATTGTTACCTAATTTTTGAAGTATCAAGAAAAACACTTGATTTTGAAAAAGTGGCGATGCAGAATCAAGAAAAAAAAAATTGAGCATGTTTTTGGCACTTTAAGTTTTTTTCATTTTTTTTATTAATTTATTTTTATTTTTTATGTGATGTTTTTTACGTCGATTTTGAATAGTTGTGGTGTATCATCACCAACGTTTTTTTATAGGATTGATTTTGACACTATAGATTTGCTAGTCTTCTTCTTCTGTGAGATGTTTATTTTTAAGTGCATTTATGTACTTGTGTTTTAAAAATAAAAAAATAACTTTTTTTAAAATAAAAACTTGTAATGATATCTTCACTTTTTCACATAGATAAAATATGGAAAAAGGGTCAATATTCTAAAGTTTTTATTTTCTACATGTTTATGTATTGTTAAATAATTTTTCAATGCACATCAAAAAATTGTCGCTAAAAAACCAATATTTTGAACCATATGACAAAAAAATACAATTTTTCAATATAAATACAATGCAAAAAATACACTTTTACAGTTTTTTGTTGGAAAAAACATGTTAAATAAACTAATTTTTTGGGAGAATCTTAACAAAAAAAACTTAAGAAAACAACATTTTTATTGAATTTTATGTCAAAAAATAATAGCAATCACATGTTTTTTGCAAAAAAAAAGGGTTGTTCTCATAAAATATCAAATTCTAAACATTACAAGTAAAACTGATTAATAGTTCTAAAAAATAAGCTTTGTTTGCAAGCATAACTTAAACATCATCAACAATATCAACTAATACATCTTCAACATCATCTAGAACAACATTGATGGCTTCTTCTGCAGCATTTTCTTCTTCATTTTGATCATTGTCATCTTCTAATGGATCTTTCATGTCAGCAAATCTTCCAAAGTGTCCCTTTCCAATCATTCCATATAATGGTGGTTGAGGTTCCTTTGCTTTTTTTGCCACACGTGATTCATTAAAATCTCTTTTCCTCAAACCAACTTCTTGCTTCACATCTGGAAGGAATTTAAGAGCGTTAATTCTTTGTTGAATAAATTTGCATTGAACTGGGTCTTTCTCAATGGCAATGCAATTTCTTCCTTTTAGTAGGCAACATGCTAGTGTTGTACCTAATCATCAAGCACAAAAAAAATAAGTAAAAAAATTAGTATGGAGACATAAAAAGTAAAAAAGACAATATTTAAATTTAAATTTGTATAATAAAACTTACCTGAACCTGAGAATAAATCCAAAACCCATTCTCCTTCATTTTAACATAGATCTATAAAATAGTTAATCAATTCTTGTGGTTTTTGATAAATGTTAACTATATCTCCTTTTGCATCTTTATCCTCATATGTTAGTTTTCTTACAACTGCATCATAAACCAATACTTGACTATGAATCTTCCCATCTACTCGATTCATAATAATATGCTTATAGCTATCATCTTTTGTCCAACAGTCAACATGGATGAACTCACAATCATTTATAATAGGCTGATCTTTGAAAGAAACAATATTTGACTTTTTCCTGTACCATAACATAGTAAAAGTTCAATTAAATTTTACATGAATAAATTTTTTTAGGAGGAATCAAACATACAATTTCAAAATCTTACCATGTAAGTTGCAACCTTGAGTTTTCTTTACCCTTGAAGCTTGTTAATAACATTGGAAACTGTGTGTCTGATTGAAATGTCACAAATCGCCAAAGTGGTGATGTTGTCACTTCTTGAAAACCCATAACCACTTTACTAAAAGCTTGATAAGTATATGGTTCTCTATCATATTCAATGTCTGGGGAATTGAAACCATGAGGAATATCTGCAATAACTAGGCCATATTCCCTTTTAGGTATTAGTGATGCAATGTCTTCACAGTCACCTTGTATTATTTGATATTGGACACTGTCGAGCCCATTCCAAATGTAATGATTAAGAGTAGGATCTAGTTCAACATTCATAAGATGCTTCCTTCTCATGTTCTCCATCTTAATTTTTTGAATAAATATTTTGAAAGTATCTGGTACTCCATTTCCATCCTTCTTCGATATATTTAATGACATATATATATATATAGTTTAAATATGAATAAAATGAATTTATAAATCAACATACCTTATTAAATGCAATATAAAACTCTTTTAGTGTTGATGTAGAACTTGCTTCTGGGTAGTTGCGTACAACATCATCCCAACTGTCTTCATTCAACATTTTAACCATGTGTTCTTGTATTTTCATAAAAAATTTCTGACTGAATAAATCAAGTTAAAAGCGTTAATATAATGACATGTATAACAAATTCTACCAACATCATTATGTTTTATTTAAAAGAAAATTATAATGAAAGAAAAATAAGAAATAATTCAAGAAACTTACTTTTGAAATTATACACACATTTCTTCCATTGATAATTCACCCGACTTCACACGGGCTAATACTGATTTGACTAATTTATCATCCTTCACACCTTGCATTTTTCTCCAAGGTGTGATAGTCATATCCTCTGGAAGCTGCTTCATTTCAGGACCCCCCTTATTGTTGGTACATATTATGGGTTTACTCTTTCTAACCTTCTGATTTTTTATGGAAATATTCTCCCACCGATCAAAAATCTCATCAATCAAATCCCATACCTCCCCAGTTCTAAATGCCAACTGAAAAATGTTATCTGTGCCTCTGAAGAAATTTGTATTCAATTTTCTATCTTTTGCTTTTTTTCATCAATTTGATAACCTGTTTCCATTAAACATTCCTTTCGAAATGCTACACTAACTTGTGTCTTATCCCCACTACATTTTTCTATGAATTCATTATGAATAAATCTGACCCTTTGGATGAAAGTCATTTTCATTCTGTACTCATTATCTGCATTATGATCCCATGCCAATAACTTTGATTCTATTTCTGTTAAGCTAGCGTAAATGATGCATTTTACTGTTTGAAAAAGATAGTTATTGGGATATTCTGCAATCAATTGTCTCTTAGCCTCTTTCGAATGGCTCCCTCCAATTACATAATATTTATAATCAAAACATTTTGTCTTGTCAAATTCTTGTTTGTTGGGAACCTGACATGGATCGACAAGAACCACATAATCCACCACATGCGCGTATGGATTGAACCTGAACAACGTTTTCAGATTATGTACATGTAGGTGATGGGCCTTTCTAATTTGATATTTAGATTGTCCTTCATCTAGGCCATAAAATTGGTTAACATTAAGCTCAAATGTTTGGCCACCAAGAATTAATTTATTCTTCATCAACTCTTGTCGAATAGCATTTTGTTTTGTTTTAATAATGTCATCCTCTAAATTAGCACCTGGTGTTATGATTTCTCTGCTTCTGTGACAGCTTTCAGTTTGTTCTTCACTGTTGCTCACGACCTTTACAGGTTCACTAATATTTGATTTCCTAGTCTTATTGGATAACATATCAGTTTTTTTATAAACAAGCTCTCCTTCATGAGGTAAAAGAGAGACATCTTTGGCAATTTTTATTTTTGGTGTCTGATCTGTTTTCTCCTTTTGCACAACAGTTCTAATCTCCTCCTCACTAATTCTATCATAATTTTTTTTTTCATGTTTGACACCTTCAAAAGAAACATGTTTAAGTTTACTAGATTGACCCACCTTAGTGACTCTTGGTTGATCCCCTCTTTGTACTGTTGCAGGGTCATGAGCTATTGCTCTTTGCTTCAATCTCCTTTCCTCTGCTTTGTCTTTGTGGAAAGTGTTGATCACATCCATAACATTTGGCATCAACATATAAATACCTTCAAACATGTTTGAAAGACTCAGAACAAAATCATATGAAACAAAATAAAACATGTCAATGATCAATAATTTATAAAAAATTGAATCATCCCTACAATAATGCATAGAGAAAATAAAAATAAGCATACTTACAATGTTATTTGCAATGTTGCTTGATATTTCTTCAGAAAATTTTGAAGATATTTCATCTGTGTTATACTTGACGATTGATAGACGATATCTAACCTTCTCACGTTTCTGAGCCTTCCTTGCAAGAACATAAATAGTGTTTGTATTCGGGACCATACATATGTCTTGTACTCTACCCATCACATCATATGGCTCATTTAAGTCAATCATACCACAAATCAGATAGATGTGTATATCAGCCTCCGTTTCACTATCTTCAAGATACCATGAGAAATCGGTTTTATCTATTTCCTCGGCGTTCTTCCAATCAGAAATAAGCTTTAATGAACCTGGTGCCCCACTTGCTTGACTTTTATTAGTGTGTGCAACAATGTCCTTATTGCGTCCAACAGTGTCCATAGTGCGTCCAACTGCAACTTTAGATTTGGGAGTTGTATCCATAGTGCATCGAGCTACAGCTGTAGATTTTGGAACTACTACCCTAGGTGCAGAAACATTCACAGAAATCTTTTTCGATGTCATTTTCCTAATATATATATATATATATTAGTTAATGGAAAAATAATGCGAATAAAATAAATTTAATAAACAAAATTTATTTCTAAAACTAAATAGCTTGAAATTAAAGCAGTAAAATTAACTATAAAAATTTTCATTTAAAAACAAAATATTATAAATCATATGTATATATATCTATATAATATGTTTTGAATACATTTTATAAAAAATTTTAAAATGTGTTTAAATTGTATAAAACAATTTAAAAAAAATAAACTATTATTTTCAAACTTCAGTTTTTGTTTAATACTTAAAAAAAAAACAAAAAAATTACTAACTATTTATAACAAATGTTAAAATTAAATTTTAATTTTTTTAAGGCAATGATTTTATTAAAAAAAACTTATAATATTTTAATATACTTTAAAATTTTAAAATTTAACTTTACATTATATAGCAATTGAATAAAAATAAACAAAATAAAATAAAATAAAAATTTATTTTACTTAGCAATTAAATAAAAAATTATAAACTTAAAATTATAAAAAATTAATATAAAAATTTATAAATTTATATAATCTTTTAATATATTTGAAAATTACAAATTTCTATTTCACATTACATAGTAATTAAATAAAAATAAACAAAATAAAATAAAAGCAATTAAGCAAAATAAAAGAAAAAATTAATTTTTTTATAATGTTGTTTTAATACTTAAATTTTAAAAAAATAAAAATTTAAAAAGAAATTAAAATATTTAAATGTTAAAAACAAATGTTATAATATTATATATATATTTTTTATTTTTTTAATTGTATTGTTATATAGTTTTTTCATTTTAATTTATTGTATTGTTATATTAAAACAAATGTTACACTAGTAGAAAATGATGAAATTAGTGACTAGGTGACTAAAAAAGTTAGTCACCACAATTATTTCAAGTGAATTACTACTAAATTTGAGAAATTTTAAGTGACCGAACTAAAAATGACTAACTTAAATGACTAATTTAGTTTATGGATAAAATATATGACTATATAATAAGTGACCAAACTAAAGGCGACTAACTAAAATGACTAATTTAGTCCAGGGCTAAAATATATGACTAGATAATAAGCGACCAAACTAAAAACGTCTAACTAAAATGACTAATTTAATCTAGGACTAAAATATATGACCAAATAATAAGTATAACACGTATATATATGAATTAATCATTTATGTTAGTAATTGTTTATTGTGTCACTCTAGAAATGAAAAATTGCAATTTTGATACTGAAGTGTCATTTGGCTGAATTTTATTGGTTGCAGTGTATTTTGGTGGCCCAATGGGAAGCTTCCACGTGGCCCAACTAGAGGCCACCACGTGGCGCCTCCACATTGGCTAAAAAAATGTTAAAGATTGAAAGGCCTTGGCAGGAATCAATAACTGATGACCTGCCATAACATACTCCAAAGCCTTACCATCTCACCTATAGGTGGTTCTCAACCATAATGTCTGCCACTTATATTTGAACGACATGTATGGGCGCGTTGGGAGGAGGGGTCAAGTGATGAGCCCTGACCCCTAGTCATATCACACCCACAGGACCTGTCGCAGAGGCGGACTAAGTAAAGGAGAATGGACCAACCCCAACTCCTAGTCATTTTCATAGCCCATGTTCACTTAGTCATGTTCACAAACCCACATATTTTAACTATAAGAAAATTTTTATTATTCTCTCTCTCTCTCTCTCTCTCTATATATATATATATAATTTGTGGATATGGTTGCAATATTCATGCATGATTTCAAAATATATTTTCATTGATCTTTAATTCTTAACATATTTACCATAGTTTAATTTCCAGTATAATTTAAGTAAATCTTTGCATAAAAAATGGATATGAATACTTAACTAGGGTTACTTCCATAATTATTTATGTGTTTCTTAACACTTACGTAAAAGTAAAACTATAAATGTGTAGTTTTATTAGTGGTTACTACCCATCAAGTAAATAATTTGTCCACTTCACTTCTCATTTTTTTTTTTAAATTTCCAAAACAAATCTATATAGAATTGTGAACATATCTATATAAAATTATATTTTACTATTGATTGTTATTAATTTAAAATATATGTAAATAATTATAAATATTCAATTTCCTAACTATCCAATTTTATAACTATCTTAAAAAAAATAACTTGCCAATCAATATAAAATTATATTTTCCAATTAAGTATTTTCAATTTAATCTATATAAGATTCTATTTTTCAATTAAATATTATTAATTTAAAATAAAATATATGTAAATAACCATCAATATTCAATTTGATAATTAACTGAAAATAAAATTAGCTTAGGATTCTATTTTCCTTATTGAGTGTTATTAATTTAAAATATTTTTAACTAATAATAAATATTCAAATGTGTAGCTTTCATAAAATTAAAATGGCGCCATAATTAATATCCTTTCAATTGTGTGACTATATGAAAATAAAAATGCGCCATGGTAAATATCATTTCAGAAAAATAGTGTTGTCCGCCCCATTCGACCTTTTCAATCAGCTCATTTCAGGAAAATAGTGTTGACCGGCCCATTCGACCTAGGGCAAACAGTGATGAAAACCCCAAAAATAACAAAAGAAAGCGTAACATGTTGGATCATGCTGGACGAAAAGGAAAATCTACAGCAAAAGGAAGCAGAGAATTGGGCACCACTGCAAATACATGGGTGCAACCTAACGTAAGTGGCGAAGGACTAGCAGCGTAAGTGGCGAAGGACTAGCAGCTCGTGAGGGGCACAATGCTGCAATCATTGATCACCGTATATTTATATTGGGAGGTTTTCGAAAAGCTCAAGATGAATCTGAAGAGATATATTACAACGAACTTTACATACTAGACACAAGTAATCCCCTTCGATGGTTTATTTTTGGATTATTTTTACATTTATGCTGGTTTGCTACCATAGAAATGGCGTAGCATGCATTGAAATTTAATTACATTGTTGGAAAATCTATCTTTTTATTGGTAGGACGTATGTCTTTTTATATTTTTTCTGTTCTTTTCTTTTTTTAAGATTATGCAATTTTTTAAAAAAAATTTAACAATCTCTTTCCCAGTTTTTGGATGTTTTGGTTCTACTTATATATATAGTTACTTGTGGCATTAAGGCTTCTTTATCATTTTCTGTGTGGAGATAGGGCCAATTTAATAACTGGCTATTGAGATTTGAAAGAGTTTTTAGATTTATGGTGAACACTTCAACAAACCCTAATCTAGCCAAACAAAAAGCTTAACAACAATTTAATAATGATCACACTGGAGATGACCCTATCCCATGAGCATTAAAAACTTAAAAATAAATTCAACACAAGATTGAAAAGTTCACTGTACAACCACAAGTGCTTAAGAAGATCATAAGGATTTTTAAGATTTACAGTAAACACTTCAACAAATCCTAATGCAGCCAAACAAAAAAAAATTAACACTTTAATAATGATCACACTACAAATCCTTGGATGCAAGTGAATAGATAGGCCTTGCTGGAAGGCCACATGGCCTCTCTGCTGTCATGTAGCTGGCCTCACCACGAGGCGGCACCTGCTTCAGGCGTGAGAGCCTTAAATAACCTCAGCTAGTTGACGACCTCATTCATTTCTGGGCATTCACTCTGGTGTACTGAGAATTCAATTCTACCTCGACCGCTTTACTGCATTCACTGGCCTTTTCTGGGAAATGGCGCCATCTCCCCCCTGAATTCTTCACACACCTCCATCCGGTTCTCTCTCAAGATTGCTTTGCAAGTTCTTGTTCTTTGTTATGCTTGTCCCCACTGTGCATCTGCTGCTCACGCCGCCATCCATTAGTCCTCCGCTCATCCGTTTCACGTTGTTGCGCATCTGTCCCCTGCTCATCAGTCTCTTTCCGCTCATTGTGTCCTTCCCTTTCATCCATAACACGCCACAGAAATCATGCCTCGCCACCATCGTATGCGTTTCCACAGTGGTGGTGGTCGTGGTGGTCCCTCTCGCCCTCCAATTCCGCTCTTGGCGGAGCGCATTGTGGCTTTCTCAGTGGCTTGGATGCACCGAAGGTTTCTGACCCCAAGATTCTTTAAGCCCATCTCTCAATTCGAATCCCAAAGATTCAACAAGACAATTCCAGCTCTAGTTCGAGGAAGAGGCCGAGAAAATCCACACTTTCTTCCCCAATGCCCTTTAAAATGGTGGCCCTACCTGTCAAAACCCTGGAGGAAACCTCTTACAGCATGGGAAGCAGCTCTGTTGAAGGTGTCAGGCAACCTGACAATGCAAAAGACATAGGCACTCGCTCCACCTCCATGCCGGAGCTGGCTCCTCAACTCTCCAAGAAGGAGGAAGCTCTCTTTGATGATGGGTGCTACATTGTGGAGAACCTCCGCATATGCAACAATAGGATGCAAAGGACCAACTTCAGTAGTGCCATCGCTCCTTTGTCTCCAGTATTTTCAGGCCTTGCTATAGTTTCTTTGCTTACTTTTCTTATGCACAGTAATCTTAGTTTTATGACTACTCTGTCAATAGCGGGTTTCCCCATCTGGGGCAGCTTCTCCTATGTTTTATGGTACTCTCTATGAGTTGGTTTCCCCACTAGGGCAGCTCTGTTTTTTATTTTTTGAACTATCTCTGCGAGCTGGTTTCCCCCCAAGGGACAACATGACTGTACTTTTTTGTATTATATAATAGAAATTAGTCTTATTCAGAAGAAAAAAAATGATCACACTATAGATGAACCCATAGCATCAGCTTGAGAAAGAAATCCAACATAAGAGAAAATATCACCATCCAAACACAAGAACTCAAGAAGAGAGTGCTATAGGTAAGCTGCATCGAGGATTTTTTCAATTAAACAACTTGAATAAATGATTTACTATCGAAAATGTAGCAAGCAAGGTATTTTGGCTTGTGCCTTAGCTAGTGAAGACCTTGAATTGTCCTCATGAGTTAGACTTCAGTTAGGATGAGTTATTTCTAGTTTATTGGAATAATCATCAATTTAGCATGTGTATAGTTCGAGCTTCAGTTATAAGAGGAGTTTTCTTCAGTTTAACTACATGATTGGGTGGCAGTTATGAGTTCAGTTAGAACGTGTTCGAGCTTCAGTCTTGATTGAAGGATGAACAAGTTAAGAACTCCAGTGTTGATTGGAGGGAGAAAGAGTGACACTCCCAGTTAACTCGTCAATCAAAAACTTGAGTTCTAAATCTGAAATAGCCTAATTTACTATTTAGCATGGATCAAATTTATAAAGAGAGGAAAAATACACGATGAAAGGACAATTGTTTTATGCACAAAGGTTTGTGTGACAAGAAAACTCACGAGTTTGTGAGAGGAGCCTTGATTGTGGAGAGTGCAGGAATTGTGTCCTAAGAAATAGGAGGAATAAGAGCGCTAGGGAATAAGAGATTGATTGTGTGCAGAGCTTGTGTCCTAAGCAGTAGTAAGTCAAAAGTGTGCAAGATTAAGGAGAAGAGAGCAGAGTTTGCAGAGCAAGTCAAGGTGACAACAGAGGATGAATTGTGTGCAGGAACCGAGATCAAGTTGTGATCAAGGAAAGCCAAGATCAATTATATTAGCTGAGATTTTTGTGAGAAGAAGAACACTTTCTCAAGAGAGACAAATTGCTTTGTAATAGATCCAAGTGCTCAATAACAATCAATAAATATCCACATCAAGGAGGAAGATTTTCCCTGTTGGGTTTCGTAAAAAAAATTAAGTGTGTCTTTTGTGTGATTGTGTCTTTGTTGAGAAATTCTGAGTTTAACCCTGGCCAGATGTTGCATATAGTGTTTTAGTTGCCTTTCCTAATCACACACATTCCAATATACCAGGACAAAGTAAATATATCAACTTACTTCACCAAGCATAGTCCAAGATCTACCATAAGCATCCATGAAAAGAGACCACACAATTTCCAATTGCACCCAAGAAAGAAAAGTCGCTCAACTCTTCCATCCATAGCCAAATTGTAAGAGAGAAAAATCACAGAAATTTTAGACCTTCTAAGAGATTTCTCCCCCAAATCCAACCATGATAAAATGAAAGGAAAGCACCTATATTTATAGAGGAGGTGCTCAATTTTCCTTGCAGTGAAATATTATTTTACTAAGCTAAAATCCCCAATTCTAGCTTAAGGAGGTGCAAAGTCCCTCTTGTACAATTAATTAATGAAAATTACATGAATTTAGGGGAATTCATGCCACATGTACAATGATGAAGGGGAATGAGCCCTCACAAAGTGCCCATCTCCATAAATGAAGGGGATTAAGGGCTTGTTGGCATGGCATCCAACCTCCCAAGGCCCATCAACAACATAGCTTATCTAAGAAGTCTTTAAATCTGCCCACCAAAAGCCTCTAAAGTGGGCAGACAACCCCAAAAATTCTCCTCCAAGGTGGGTACAAGGGCTCCCAATGCCATTGACTAAGTGGGAGAGGGGGACCTTCAAGATCCTCCACATCTGTAACAAATCCTCCACTAAACAAGGGAGTTCCACCTCCAAATGTCTTTCAAAGTGGGCAATAAACCCTTTTTCTATGATATAGGCTCATGTACGTCCAATAAATGACCCTTCAAAGGGTGTATAGACCTTCAAAATATTTATTATAAGGGTTACAAAATTGTTATGAAGTGGGCACATGGCTCACAAAGCAAGGCAAAGGAATGACCAAAGGGAAAACTACGCCTCCAAGATTCCTCCAAGTGTAGAGTGCTTCAAAGTGAACTCATATGGCTCCTTTAAAGGTGGGAAAACTCATCCTCTGGGTCCTCATAAGCTGGGTTGAGCACCCCATTTCTTCCATGTGTCTGTTGTGCAAAGAAATGGGCTCTTGAATAGGAAATCCCCCATAGGATGAGAAAATTACTCCTAGCAATGGTCACAAGACTTTACACGCACAGGTAAGCCCATCATAAATTTCATTTCACATGTGTACAAATCACCTTAAATAAAGGTTGGTTCCAACAACAAAATTTGATTTTGGCCCAAATTTAAATTGTCCCCCCCCCCCCCCCTCCTTTAATTTTATTTTTTAATTCCAGTGCACATGCCTATATATATTATACACAGGAGAGATACCTTACACCAATTAATTCTCTTGGGCAACTTCTGCTATGAAATTAGGCACTTTTCTCTGTATTCTTTTCCTCCCTTCAGGTTCCAAGTTAGTTCAGGACTTGGTTTATGATTGCAGGCAGAATTTCTATGGTGTCCTATTTACATTTGCATACCCTGCTCAAGGTCTCTTCTCAGCCTCTAGTTCTGCAGCTGACAGCGTTCCAAAAGATGCACCTATAGCCATCATGTTAGTTTTCTTCCCAAATTCTTTGAACTCCAGTGATCATGTGTTTGGGAGTTTTAGTTGCTTGATGCCGAGTGTCATTGAAATATGATGGGACTGTAATGACTGCATTCGAGACAAACCTCCCTGGATAGGCTTACAAATTTACACTCCTCTTGTCTTTGTCAAGATGAATCCTTAATTAGAGAGGCCCATCATCTACTGACCAAACTACTGACCACATCTTTCACTCTTTGTGTCATTATTAGAGAGGCCCATCATTTCTCTTTGAAAATATTTTGTTGATTTGTTGACTTTTGTAAGGCATTTGACTCTATCATGAGAGAGGCATTGTTTTAGAGGTGATACGACATTGGCTTCTATCACGAGACTATATGAGTTAGTGCTTGGTCATTTCTGTGCTATCGACATCTTCTTAGACTACCTTAGGAGTACTATAGAGGTTAAATAGGAATTCCCTCTCTCACTAACTCTCTTTGGGTTCTATATCGATGAGATGGACTCCTTTCTTAGGAGCACATATAGGATGGTGTTGATTGTCTTCTACTCGATGTCTTGATCTCCTTGCTTTTAGTTTTCAACAACATGATCCTCTTGGCACCTCACCTAAGGGGTTGTAGAGACAAATTGAGGCCTTCTCCAACTCTTGTGATCTTTGATGGTTTAAATTTGAACTTAGTAAGACTAAGATTATGATCTTCAACATGTCTCAGCATGCTCTCCTTGAGTACCATTTTTACGTTGGAGGGGATGGGATTCATATTACTACAACCTACACATACTTGGGGGTCAGATCTTAGGAGTCTAGCTTAGCTTGAGGCGTGCGTTCTAGCCCCAACTTAATAAGGAATATGGTTTGCTTGGCTAAAGAGATAGTGCTCTAGGACATCTCTTTCAATATGCACTTCTTTGGACATGATCATTAGAGCCATGACCCGTCATGGCTTCAAGGTCTGGGGACCTGGCTTGCTTTGGGTTGATTGGGATAGGATAGAGAGATTCTAAACCCTTATATTATGATGCTTCATCTGCTGCTAACATGCAATTCCTCAATCTATCATCTAGGTGGAGTTCAAGGTATTGCTTCAATAGACCCCTCCTTGGTGTAATTGTTGTGGGTTCTTCTTAATTGCTTCAGTTAGTGGCCATTTCTATCAATCAACTTGCCCTTTTTAGGTAATATTTGGACACTCTAGGTCAGCTCCTACTATCTAAATGTGACTTAACCTAGGATATTAGAGAGGATATCTACAAACTACATCAAAATCACTTGGATTTCTCTCCTTGAGGGCATTAGCTTGAATATGTCATTTTATTATTTTGAGTGCTTTATGTAGCTAAGTGACTCTTATTGTTAGGCCTATCTATATGATTAGACATTGGATGCACGACCTTAGTATTCCCATTGGTTCATTCAGAATGGGCTCCCACTAGCTTTGGTTTGAGATAGTTCACTACATCACACACCTCAAAGGGAATTTTTAGCTATGTGACTTACAAGAGATCAAGTTGGGGGATAACATTTTCTTTAAATGTTCCATCTATTAGGAGATAGCACTGTTACATATTTATTGGATACATTATTGATTGATAACACTTGCTGTGTGGTTGTTTTGTCACGACTCACATATTTTTCATCACTTTTAAAGTTTTGTTTGTTGCCTAGAGTCTATAGCCTAGGGACTAGGAACTAGGCCTTGCCTAGCTTTCCATTTTAAATCTTAAAAGACAAAAACAATATCATTTTGCAAATCTATTTTTTTAGCATTTGAAGGACAGATCTGTAGGCTTATCATGGATTCCTCCCTTATGTTGGAGGAGAGCTAGCCTAAGGCCTTATGTGAGAAGGATGATCACCAAGGTGACAATGGGTGATGTCCTCAAGTAACTTTGGGGTTTGTAGTTGATAATTGAATCTATATTTTGAAGCACAGATTTTAGAGGTAGCAATGAAGTGCTTTTCCCCTTGGATTGATGGAATGAGTTTGTCCCAACAACTTTGCAAATGCTAAATTTATATTTTGTCTTATATCACTTTTAAATGCCTTTCTCTTTCACGACAATACCAGTTAGCAACCTTGAGGGCTATGTTTGACAATATTCTTAATCCTTGCAAACCAACATCCCTGTGGAACTGTTAATGGTTTAGTTTTGGATCTCTTTCTGAATATATTATCAACCACCACATGTTATTTGTTTTGGATAAATAACATGAGAATCTACATAAATAAGATATAAATAAATAACTCTTTTATAATGTAAATGATACTATGTAAAGACCAAATTAATTGTGCATCAAAGTTACTCGTTTGACAACATGCATTGTTTATGGTCATTGGAGCAGGTTTCATCTTCTTCTAGAGTTCGATGAGGAGAAAATAAGTTGTTGAAGATGCCTAGTCGGTCATAATAGGCAGTGGTGGAAAACTCATCCTAATGACATTATGGTCGAGACTTGTCTGAATGATGATCATGGAAGTTACTCTTGAATCATAAATCTGTCGAAGGTTCTCGCTTGATTACAGAGTAAATTTCTGCTCTTCTCCTTTTTGCTTCATTGAAGAAAAACAAAAATAGTGATTTTGAGTCCTTTATGTAATATTATTCTAAGAGTTGAATTCTTTTTTTGAATGTGTTGTGTTGGTCAGAAATTGATTTTGATTGGCAATGAATCATGCATTTATAGCTTCTTTCTAAATTGCACTTTCAACCATTTCTTGGTACTTTTGAGGGCATTCATCCAAAGAGTGGTGTTCTATCATCTATTTGAGTGAGGAGGATATGAATCATGATACAGTAAGACATTGATTTGGTTAAAGTTACTACGTTTAGGAAGTATTGGCCATAGTTAAGAGGTTTTGATTGGTCAAATGTTGTGAGTTAATGAGATTTTCTTGACAGGTTACACCAAAAACTTGTTTCTAAAACATTTGAGGCACCCTGAGGGGTATAGAGGTTCAGAAAAATTCTTTCTATTCTTATTTACTCAAGTAGAGGACCTGTAATTATTTTGGCAGTTCATCTTAGCATAGATGATAAGAAACATAATATGATATTTACTAATATTTTTGTAAAGAATATATCGGTGGAAATAATTTGGCATCTTTTAGAAGCCTTTCTCTGAATCACTTCACTTGATTGGCTAGTCTGAAAGGGTTTCTAGCATCCAAGTTTTTTTTCTGTCTCACCATATTGGGTAAAATTGACTATGCCATAAATACCCTCTCCAATGGGCACATTCATTGTTTCAATTTCAAATGAGAATGTATCACTAATTTGAGACATATAATTGACTTATAAATCTCTAGATTTAGTGCCAACATTTTCCACTTTATCATCTCCTCATTGGAAACAAAAGACATTTTTACAAACTTATTTCAACATGAAGACTATTATGGTGAATGCAACTATGAAGTGGTAAATACATACAATATGATAAATATTTAGATATATCCTTAGCTCCTTCAGCATAAAATAAGTGCCCTGATCAAGCATACCTCCATGGACCATCACCCATATTGCCCTCCAAGTCCCAATTGGTTATCAAACTAATTGTAATTTTACTCAACAGCTCAAGCATAAACAATGGAAGAACTTGGAGCTACAACTGGGGATGATTGTTCCACAGATATGCACTAGCCTCTAACACAAATGAGATGCATTCCATTGTTTGGTAAGATTACCATCAATGCCAAAATCAAAGGCAAAACCAAATGCCAGAGATACGAAACCAACCATTTCAATTTTCAATTGATTCAGATGCAATCCAAAAGGAAACAGAAATAAATCTTCTTCTTGTGCCTTCTTCCCCTAGTGTTTCTCCTGATTCATTGAATCCGTTACTTTCTCCTTCTCTCTTACACCATTTCTTTAGAAATTCAACTGTCCGTGTCTTATCAAGGCTCTGTGCTTTCAATTTTTTTTTAATCAGAAATATATAAAGTAAGTGGAATGGTAGTTAAGTGTTGGAGCTCACTAGTACCATGCCTGGACAATGTGATTTGTTGTCCACAACTATAGACAATGTTTCATATCCTTATTGGGAAGTCTAACAAAATCAATGTGTGGCTTATTTGAATACAACAGTTGCAAATTATTGATTTTTAGACGTTCAAAATATCTTGACAAGTGAGGGAGCAAGTGATATTATTCCTTTGATTTGTTCTTCTCAACCATCAAATCTCACTGAAGGCTCTAGTCCTATTAAGAGCATAAAATAGGTTGAAAAACAAATTAATGGGAGTAAACTTTTGACTGGTTGCAAAACAGTGGATTTAGTGAAAGAATATTGCAACACTAATTATCAACCTACCATCTCAAAAGTTGCAAGAATACTTTCTTTGAAGGTGCCTAGGTTAGTTATTCTAGATGATGTGTGAGTGTCATCCGTTAAACAACCTGTAGTGAATCATTTTGAGAGTGTTTTCTTTCAATGGATGGCAAGCCATATTACCTCTAAAAAATCCAAATTATTTCTCAGAGTTCTTTTCAATTGCAATGTGAATAAAGTATGTGATATATTTTCCATAAACCCTTTAAAGGTGGCAAGAAATTTTATTTTTTCAATATTGGCTATTTTTTCAACACTCTGACCCAATGCATAACAACCTTCTGCTACAAGTATGCTGCTCATTCACTGTGGAAAATGTCACTGGTCTAGGGTCTCTAACCACAAGGTCTACCCCTCCTCTTTGACTTCCATAGGCTCCTTATCAAACTGATCCAAAACTGGTCCTATCTAGGATCCAACACCCACAAACACTTCATTAAAGACACATACTTTGTTGACTGTTTTGCTGTAGCTCCACTTTTGCAATCTAGGCCTGGTTGGGGCATATAAACCAGTCTCTAATAGTCCTCTAATTTCTGCCCAGAATTGCCTTAAGGAGGCACAAACACCCTTCTATGAAAGGATATGACCCTCATTGATGATGCTGGGCTGTTATAGCCTCCACCAGCTCTTCGACCTCCCTTCAAACAGCTGCGGCACCCTACAACAAGGCTGTGTAGGGCTGCGACATCCCTTCTAAGAGTCTGCCCACCTTCCTTTCACCTCAAAACAACCCTCCCTTACTTCAGCCTTCAAGAACAACACTTCAGTCCTGCACTCAGCTAGGACCCTTCTCCAGCTACTCGGTCACCTTCCTGCAGCCCTAAAACAGACTTGTTCCCACGCTGGTATGCCGTCTTCTCACTGCGGCCAAATCAGAGATACGTATTTTCCCTTCAATGCTTATGTTTTTGTTGTGTTGCACAAGGATGGATGCTAAAATGAGGATCACACACGTCTTATTTATATCCTTTTAAGCCTCCATGAATTTTCTTGAAGAGACCCATCTATTGGAACCCTTTTACACCAAGCCTACATGACTTGGCAACCAATAATTACCTAGTCAACTTCAAAATTCATTTCTCTCTAACAACAACTCGGATCCGAACGATTCTCGATGAGTTGGAATCGTAACATTGAGCACTATCATCCTTATCCATCACATGTCATTTTATCATCATGGTTTTGGCCCAAACATGATGGGTGAAAAACCCCCAAGCTTGGATCTCAAGCCCACAAGCCCATCTGTGGCGCTTTGACCTCCAACCCTCGATCACTATGGTTTGGAGTACCTCCCAAGCTACATAAAAAATCAACAAAAAATAGATCCGATATCTAAGTTGTCGTAAATATAAAATAAGAAAAGATCTAATATCTGAGAACAGGTCGTAACAACTAGGAAACTAGTTCAAGGAAGAAAAGGATAAGAACATGAATAGTTAGGTAAAACTGAGTTGTAAAATCCTCGTAATGAAGGTAATGCATTGATTAGCTTTTTGTTGTGGAAATGGAAAAATACAATGAGTAGTTTTATATCTATGAACATTAGAAGAGGGGGAAAAGATGAAACATTTAGTTTGCCAGTCATATAGTTGGATGAGTAAATAGCCAACTTTTATTTTAGATATATCTTTTTTACAATCATTGTTTTTGCATGGAGCATTACAACATGAATGATGTTTACTATTGAATTTTGTTTTTAAAGGATGCTAAGTCACCTTCCCCAATAATTTGTTAATCTCTTTTGTTGAGCAATAAGATGAATCTAACCTGTGACTTTTGAGAATTTGGATTATCTAACAAGCTACTATTGTGATGAAATTATATCATATTTTTCAATTTTTCTTTATGTACTTTATGGATTACTAGGATTAAGGCTCACAAAGGAAGGTATGAGACATTCAAGGATGTGCATATGACATTTTGGAGCTTAATTTCTCCCATTTTCACTATCTAATTTTACCATATGTTTCAAGCATATATATGGCTGATGCTTTTCTTTAAATTTGTGTTGAATGATCAAATTCATTTAGAGAATAGTAGAACAGGAAAATGAAAAACTGATCAGTTGTCAAATCCAGTGAAAAATTAGTATGATTTTAGTATGAATATTTTCATTGCTAGCCATAATTGTGCCATACTTTCTGCATATGAACTGTGTTAGAATGTAGAAATGTCCCAACATTTCAAGTGGACACTATGCCCATCATCAGGGGATCCAATACCTTCTGCACCCATCATTAGGGGATCTAAATGAAGCTTATGTAGTAAGAAGCTTAGTGAATGGCTATAAAAAATCCATGGCATGGAAAGTTGGATAAGTTACAAGTAAAAATGAAGTATGCTAGAATTTAGAAAAATATATCAGATAATGTGAGGTCTGTGATCAATTTTGTAGTCATTCCCAGTTTCCAAGGGCTCCTAAGGTGGGTCTTAAAACTAAAAATACTGCTCAAATTTGGATTCCTGAAGATCATATTCCCTTTTGGAATTTTGGCAATCTGAACTGTCTTCAGGGGCACCAATGACACCATCATATGTCCTGATTTTAATTTCATTGTATTCTTTATCTATGAAATTTGAGACAAAGGGGTCATTATGCACCCATTTTTCAACTTTTGGGCCATTCAACTCCATTGTATCAGGTGCAAGTCTTTTAGCACTGTTTTCTTGATAAGGCAGACAACATCATTATTGATAGGTTGATCTCCGCTTGGCTCAAAAACAGTGGCACTCTTTGAGCATAAATCATTCTCCCACATCTACACAGAGAATAATATTGAAGTTAACACCCTAGCCAAGGCATCAGCCGAATCGGTAGCAAGCTAGCTGATAATTGACATGTACAAGGGAGAACAACATTCCAGCTCCACCAAAAAATTACACTAGAAGTCATTCTCCAAGTACTTGTGATGAGCTTGCTCCTTTTCAGGTACCTTCTTGTCTTTCCCAATGAAAGAAGTTGAAAGTTATGAATTTGAAAAACAACTCTCTCACGGGAGTTATTGAACTGAATTTTACAAGCCTATCTGGCCTAATTTATTTGGATTTAGCTAGCAACAATTTTTATGGTAGTATTCCGCCTAGCTTGTGGACCTGCAAAAATATCCATTCTGTGAGCCTGGCAAGAAACAAATTAAGTGGTGAAATCCCTCCTGGCATGACATCCCTTCAGGTTCTCTCTTTTTTTCTGTACAGTGTCCCTTTTCTCCGCGCCTCAGCAATATTCAAAGCAGAGATATGTCAAAATTTGCATGTTGATATCTCAGCTGGTTCAAAATATAGTGTAAGGATATTCAACATATGGTGATCATAGCTATTGCACAATCTCTCCCTTCTGAAATTAGTTATTTTTTCCTCATAGAAGAGCATTTTATGCTTGCAAACACTTTCTGCTGGCACTCTACTGTAGATAACTATGTTGGCCTACAATATTGGAGAGATGTACTTGAAACAACCTTATATATCAAAGATTCTACTTCCAATACTTCAAATATTTGAATGGATTTATGTGGCATATCACCATGCAAAGCTTTTGTTAGAGATGAACCTTACTCTGAATTCACAGAAACCCATTCAGCAGTTTTGGATGCACGTTTTCTTTGAGACATCATGCAAAAATCCAAGGTTGACAGGATCAATTTCATTATACCTGTATCTTCATGGCACTGACAGTGCACATGAGTATTTCCATAAATATGAACTGAAGCATTCCCATAGAACTTGAGATTTACAAGTTCACCAAACTTAAAATTTCTGTATGGGAATCTTTAGAAAATTCATCATAATGAAGGGTAACTCCTTCACTAAATACTCAAACCCTTCTTTATCCAACTTGTCATAAGTATCACAAATAGGAGGGGTCTTAAAAATTACCATTTTATGACTGCTTCATCCAACTTGCAGCGACAGATAACTATGTCTGTTAGTACTGGAGGTATGTTTATCACTTCCACCAGCATCCAGGAAAACAAACATACCCTCATGGAGTCGACGATCAATTTTGTAGTCATTTCCATTTTCCAAGGGCTCCTAAGGTGAGTCTTCAAACTCAAAATACTGCTCAAATTTGGATTCCTAAAGATCATATGCCCTTTCATAATTTTGGCAATCTGAACTGTCTTCAGGGGCACTAATGACACCATCTTATGTCCTGATTTTAATTTCACTGTCTTCTTTATCTATGGCATTTGAGACAAAGGGGTCATTATGTGCCCATTTTTCAACATTTGAGGCATTCAACTAGATTGTATCAGGTGTAGGTATTTTAGCAGTTTTTTCTTTGATAAGGCAGACAACATCATTATCGATAGGTTGACTTCCACTTGGCTCAAAAACAGTGTCACTCTTTGAGCATACATCATTCTCTCACATCTACACAGAGAATAATACTAAATTTAACACCCTAGCCAAGGCATCAAATGAATTGGCAGCATGCTAGCTGATAACTGACATCTACAAGGGAGAACAACATTCCAGCTCCACTAGAAACCTACTCTAGAAGTCATTCTCTAGGTACCCTTGATGAGATTTCTCCTTTCAGGTACCTTCTCATCTGTCCCAATTCAAGAAGTCAAAAGTTTTGAATTTGAAAAACAACTCTCTCATGGGAGTTATTGAACTGAATTTTACAAGCCTGCCTGAACTAATTTATCTAGATTTAGCTAGCAATAATTTTTCTGGCAGTATTCCGTCTAGCTTGTGGACTTGCAAAAATATCCAGTCTGTGATCCTGGCAAGAAACAAATTAACCGGTGAAATTCCTCTTGGTATGGCATCCCTTCAGGTTCTCTCTTTTTTCTCCATCTCAAACAACAGTTTTATCAATATTACAAGTGCCCTAACAGCTCTGCAAGACTGTCATAACCTTACCACATTGGTTCTGTCAAATCATTTTAATGGGGATATGATTCCAACTGATACACATGGATTTCCCATGCTCTGGACATTAAGTCTTGGAAATTGTGCTTTTTCCGGGCAAGTTCCAGTTTGGCTCCTGAAATGTCCAAATTTACAGGTCTTGGATCTTTCCTGGAGTAATATCAACGGAGTTATTCCTATTTGGTTAAACACTCTTCAATATCTTTTTTATTTGGACATGTCAAACAATTCTCTGTCAAGACAAATTCCAAAGAAGCTTATGGAGTTACCTAGTTTTAAGTCAATACAAATACCCTTGTATCAGCTCAAACTCCCTTTGAGCCCTCTTTATATGTAAAGAAAAATCAAAATTCTTTTGGGCTGCATTACAATCAGTTGTCTAATCTTCCCCCTTCTCTATACTTGGCCAGAAACAATCTCAGTGGCACTCTAAGCCCTGAGATTTGGCAAATGAAAATGCTTCATATTCTAGATTTGAGTCATAATAATTTCTCGGGGATAATCCCAGACACACTGTCTAACTTGACAAATTTGGAGACCTTAGATTTGTCAAACAATAATTTTGTTGGAATCATACCACCATCCCTGAAGGATCTCACATTCCTAGTAAGGTTCAATGTCTCTAATAATCACTTGCATTGGTTAATACCTTCTGGACATCAATTTTTGATACCTTTAACAAGTCTAGTTTTGAAGGAAACTTTGGTCTCTGTGGCCAGCCTCTTACTACCACCTGCAGTCTGCCTGTGTCAATACCGGGGGTACCTATTGCTGCACACAGAATCAATAGGCTGGAAAAAAATACCATTCTTGGCATAACGATGAGTGTTGGTGTTTGGATTGCTTTTTTTTTGGCTGCGGTTCTTTGGAATCAATCAATAAGATAGGTAACAAAGCAGGGAGTTGCAGACAAGAAGGATTTTGACATGCCTCACAGGCTTTCTGACGCTTTGGGATATAAGTTGGTGCTGTGATTCCAGAATCATTGTCGTAAGGATCTTTCTATTGCTGATCTCTTGAAAGCTACTGGTAATTTTTAGCAGGAAAACATCATTGGTTATGGAGGCTTTGGATTGGTATATAGATCCACTCTAGAAGATGGCACAAAAAATGCAATTAAAATATTGACAGGAGAATGTGGTCAGATGGAGCATGAATTTAAGGCTGAAGTAGAAGCTCTATCAAGAGCCCAACATAAGAATCTAGTGTCATTGCAAGGATACTTCAAGTATGGGAATGATAGACTGTTGATTTATTCCTATATGGAGAATGCGAGTTTGGTATATTCTATGAGCCTATGACGCTTTAAATACCATCATAATTTCTATATATTTGTGTCAATTAGACGTCTAATAGCTCTATTCTCCAAGTCACCTCATGATGTCATCAACGATGCATCATGATAATAATATCTCCAAGTTTAGTTTCAAAGTGTCTTCACAAGATGCTCCAAGATGTCATCAAGGTGCTCTAAATAGATCTTCAACAAAATATCTTCTACTTCTTTTCAAGGTGCTCCAAGTCTGTAGGCCTTAACTCTTCTTCAACATCCTGCTCCTAAAATGTCTCCAATATTGCAAAGAACAAGCAGTTATTGGCCTTCAAAAATACCTTAAAAGAAATTCACCGAACAATCCCTTCAGCCCTATTATTATTTCACTTCAAATAATGCCCAAAGTCTGTTCTAAAGCTGCTAACCATTGTCCTCAAGATAAAACAAGTTTTCTTCAAGCCTTCTAAAAAATGTTTGCCAAGATCATCTTCAAAAGGAATCTAAATTATGTGCAAGACGCTTGGACTAAGTACACATGGTCTTAATTTAGAGCTCTTAGCATAGAATGTGTCGCAACAGAGAACTGAACAAGCACTAGATTCACGTGTAGAGGTCAAGAATAGGTTCAAGTCTAAATGCTGAGATATACCTTCTCACCAAGCTCAAAATGTTTCCCACAAGTCCGAATAGCCTTTTGTCCACACACAGGTCTGAACTCTTGAGCAAATCTGAGATACGAGTTGTAGATCTGAGGAATATATATGATGAGCCCTCCTCACAGGACCAAGCTGCCAATTAGCTTGTTTGCTGGAGGTTCAAATCTCCATAGAATATCCTCAAGACCGAAGTTGTTTGAGGACTGCAATTCACAACAATGTTTTAGCTTTGTCCACAGCTCCAGTTTCCACTGGTCCAAGGGTTTTGTAGCTTCCTCTTACAGGTTCGAAGGTATGGAAATTTTTGTTACAGGTCCAAAATACAGAGAGTATCTTGCTGTCTTATCCACCGAAATCTTCAGAGAAATGTGAAGTCTGGACTATCCAACAAATAAATCTGAGCCAAGATTCTATACACAGTCTTAAACTGCTATAGTTACTACACATGAATCACTATAATCTTCCACAGTTCGATCAAGAAGTTCACCATAAAAAATACTAGTGTTGTAGCTTGGTTTGCAATCCGAAATTTTGTCTTCTAGCACAATTCTTATCACAAGTCCAAAGGAATAGATAACCATCACAGATTTTTGACCCAAACAAATTTTATTCCTCGACTTCCAAGACACTCTGCAGTTATACCCTACTTTTTTCACCTCATCCTCAGGTCTGTCTAGATGCATTTGAGATTGGTATCCTTCCTGGATCTATTGTTGTTGTGATATCCCTTAAATTTACAAGTTTTCTCCTGTGGTCCAAAAGACTTCCTACTTTGCCCCCTTGTTCCTGAACTTTGACAAAACATAGTAAATAAATTCACATTTATAGCAATTTCAACAACTAGACAAATGAATGTAGACATGAGACCATCCATCGAGTATAGGTTCCTCTGTGCATGAATTGTTATGATGTATATGCATGTCAAGTAATAGCATCACGGTTGGTTGTATCTATCGATTAATACGCGCATCTTGTTTTCTAGAAAACATTTGATCAGTAATAATATTACCGTATCTGTACTTTCTTGATAGTCATATTACAAGTACTAATACACATAACCAAAAAAACTGCAGTGGCCCAATCTCAAAAATTGAAGTGCCAAAATTTGTTGCTGAATTAAAACAAATTTTTGAAATCCATTAAAAAGCCCACATTGTATGAGACCTTGCCTTCAAATTTAATTATCTGGCAAATAAAACAGGGGTGCACTGCATTAAGAACTTGAGCAACATGCTGTGGCCCAATAAACTTGATAAATGTCCCAACTTTTAGTGCTTTGGAATGCCAAAGTACTACATTTTAACTATTAATTTCCATGAGGCTTCATAACTTATCTTGCTCAAATATACTCTGTGTGTAACCATTTTGCTTCCTGCTCTTGCCCAAGGTCTTGTGAAAGTGCTTTCTCACAAAACATCTTTGACCTCAATCTACTCTATTCCCCATTCTTAACTTCATGTTCAGCATCAGTCGTGGAGATATTATCTTGATCTTTACCTTTCGATGCAAACTTAGCCTCTTCCTATAATTTTTTCACCTGAGCAACATGTTTCTTCCCAGAAAGATGCGTGTCAAAAATAATTTGACTGTCACAAACTGCATTACACAGAGTACATACCTTAACTTCCGTTATTGCAGTGCCAGCTTCCAATAACCTTTGTTGTTTGGTAGCTATGTCATTTGTTGCTTTTGCTTTAAATTTTCTTTTCCCAGTGTTAGAATTATAAAATTCCCCTTCTGATATTTTAATTTTGTCTAGATGTTGTGAGCTTCGTACTGAATTTTATTGTAAAAAACTAAGGAGTGGAGGTTTATATTTATACTAGTTTACCATGTTTTAAAGGAAACGTCCTTCTCGAAGGGGAGGCCAACATGCGTGCCAAAGTGCAGGTCGGCTCACTGTTAGGTGTAATTTTCTTAGTCTTAAAAATTCAATATCTCACAAACTACTAGGAGTTTCAGGACAAATAAGGGCTCATTGGAAAGGAAAAAATGCACTCCATAAGATAGTATAGGAGAAAATTTGGAAGGATGCCTCTAAGGTGGTAAAAAAAAAATTCTTTGTGACTATCCTTAATGTTTGTGTGCGCCTTTGTTGAGAATTAGGTAGGGCTAGGTTTAATTCAAATTCTCTTCTTGATAATTACTTGTGAGCATACTTATTTTACTTATGTCTTCTATTCTTAGCTTATTATGTCTTTCATCAAGTCAATTACCAAAACACAAGAGACACAAATTTAGGCTCTTCGAGCCAGGGCCAAAACCTCTCCCTCTTGGAGAGGAAAACCCACAAGAAATTCTTATTATAGACTTTTAGATGACAAGTATCATGACCATGACACAGACCCTTGACCCTTGTATGCCTCCAAGACGTTGTCACTGCTTCTTCATTGACTCTTTAAGCTGATCCTTCTTTTCTGCACTATCCTGCACCGTCCTGCTCTTTTCTACACCAGGACTAGAGAGCTCAGTATAACTGTATTTCCCTTCTCCTACTGTATGTGATCCTTACTGATATATCAACACCTTGTTATAGAATATATTGTGCACACCTTGCACCTTCACTTCACCTTGCTCATTGGTCTTCAACATACAGACACCTCTTATTTCATTTCGATGAATAGTCCACCATTTTCATACTCTAATGATACCCTTACTTGTGTTGCATTACTTCGTTGAGCACACTTATTATACTTAGCACTTCACACAATCCTGTAACTACTAAACACAGTCCTGTAACTTCTTCTCCTTCAAGAAATATATCCAGGTCTTGTGGGAGAAGTCATCTGTAAAAGTCATGTAATAGGAACATCCTCCTAAGGATGTCACAGGCAGCATACCAGATAAATCAGAATGTATCGACTGCAATATATCAGTTGTCTTTATGACACTTGAGGGAAATGGTCCCCTTGTATGCTTCCCTTCGGCACAACCCTGACATATACCTTCATGATCATCTTTAAATTCAGGCATCCCTATCACCACCTTCCTTGCTTTGGGAAGGGCTTTGTAATGAAGATTTGCAAACCTCCGATGCCATAACTTTATTTGAAGAGTTGTATCACATCACATAGCCCCCAATGGACTTCCTCCAACCGAGTAGAGTGTATCAACTCTAAAACCAATAGTAAGAGCTTCTTTGAAGTTCCTCTTCCAGATGCGTACATTTCCATCAACGAATGCCACCTTGAACCCTTTGTCTTCCATTGCCAAAATAGACATAAGGTTCTTCTTCAAATCAGGTACGTACAACACATCTTGTAAATAGACGACCTGACCTTGGGATAGATGAAGGGTCACAGTCCCTATATCCCTTTCATGAGCTATGTGGCATTATCTTCAAGGATAATCTCTAAATTAGTATCCTTCTCAATCAAATCAGAGAGGGCTTCTTTATAACCAATGAGGTGCCTTGAAGCACCAGTATCAATCAACCAGACATCTAGGGTGTCGGGAGGAGATGTAACATAGAGGGAAGATACAAGAATATATTCATTTCTTATTATCAACAACATTAGACTCACCATACCTGGAATTTCTTGACCCATTGAAAGGTTGCCCATTTCCACTACGATCATAGGGAGCCTTCCTTTTTCCTTTGAACCTGTTGTTCCTTTGATTTCCATTCCCCCTCAAGTTGTTGTTGTCATCATCCCTGGGAGAGTCCCTTCTATTGGGGCACTCTCTTGCATAGTGACCCGACTTGTTACAAGTGTAACATCTTCCCTTCCTTCCTCTGGGCCCTGCTCTACCATGGTTTTGATTTCTCGGGCCACCATGGTTCTTCTTCTTTGCACGAGCGGCGAGGGCAGTAGGGTCACGTCTATTTCCATTAAAGGGATGATCTCTCTCCATCATTCTTGTCTCCTCTTGAGTGCATCTAGTCAACAATTCATCAAAATCAGGAATCATCTTATTATTAAGAATCGTAGTATTAAATACATACCAGTATCGGGGAAGTCCTCCAAGAGAAATGAGGACGAGCTCTCGATCAGCTACTTATCCTATGGAAAGGAGATCATTCCTGATTTCTGTGAGCCTCATAAAATATGATGGATGCTCATGAATCTTCCTCTGCACATAGTCCATGAAATCTTGATCTTCTAATACCAAATCCAAGGACATCTTCATGCATGATAAGAAAACTTGTCAGTCAACTTATCATCAGACCATTGGTCCTTGACAAGACTTCTTCTTCAGTGATTTATTTTCACACTATCTTGGACTTTGTCTTCACCTCAGCTCTGATACCATGTTAATTTTAGATAAACATGGTATGTTCTATATGCTTAATGCAGTTTTACTTTAATCTTTCTTATAGGCCCAATTCAACACATAAAAATTAAAGTAAAATGTCGATAGAACATAATAATAGATCAACACAAGACAAGCCAAATAGTGTAGATTAGATTTTACAAATTTTCTTGTCCAACAACGATAGAGAGTGATGTGTGTTACGACAGTCAACAGGATGCATCAGCCAACAAAGACTTTCTCAACATCATATTAGCCAACCTTCCAAGCGTCACACACACCCCTCAAAGACAGCTCCAAAAGTCAATGCATGTCAACAAAAGAATCCCTCATCGAGATTTTTGACATCATCCATATTTTCGACATCCATCTCCGACATCATTTCTGGCATCCATATTTCAGGCATCATCCATATTTTTGGCATCCATTTCCAACATCCATATTTCTGACATCCAGATTTCCAGCATCATCCATATTTCCGGCATCCATATTCACACGTGGGAGAGAGAGAAGTCTCTTCTAGGCTATACGAACCAATCAGATCATGAGGAATGTGTGTGATGAGATGATGATGAAATGGACATCATATCTCTCCAATTTATATCAGTTAGTGAGGGTGTGTGACACATCTATTCGGCTTCTGACCCTACATTACAAATCTGGTGGACGTAGCACATGTGTGGAAAATAAAATTAAAATATATGTTCTTCTCATACAAACAAGATGATCTTTAGATCAATCTTGCACCTCTCCGAAAGAGGAATCCAAAAAAGATATAATCATCATCATATGAGTAGTGCAACATGGAGTTTGGACCTAGTTGACCAAAATTAACAATGTTACTACTCTGAGAACAGAACATGATGGTTAAATACGAAAGGCCACTCTAAAAAAAATAGCAAATGCTTACAAGATTCTCGATACTTTGTTTTGGACACAAGTTTTTTTTTTTTAATGGTCTAACAATATTTACTTAGAATATATCTCAACATATATTTATTACTTATATTCTACATAAGCCACGTATTATTGAAAAAGTAATCTGCATGGTTGAAATTGTCAGCATAAGTTTCAAGTTATGAGTCAATATATTACTTTCCATTTATTTCACCTCAGGCTTATTTTGGGCAAGCAAATGTTTTAGGAATGCCAGACACATCGGTGGACAGGTAAACAATTTTTTTATAATTGCAATTTTCATTCCATGATATCCTCTCTTTATTGTTTGATTGTATTTTGGACGTTTCTTTTGATTTTGTTTTTTCGTTTAACTGTGAAATTGAAAATACTTGGTATCATGTCCATTTAAACAAAAACCAAAGCTTGAAGATGAAATTAGTATTACATGATATTTATTGGAATCCTTATAGCTATTTTGTGGTAAAATGTTTTCATGAATATCAGAAAAGTTTACTTTCATGTTGTTATTTGAGCACATATTGTTTATATACTTGACCAAGTTCATGTGTTAGAAAATGAAATGTTTTTGTGAATAAAACGACAAGGATTAAACATCATATCTCGTATTATTTGTTTTTACAAGTTATCTACAACTTGATTTTTTTAGCATATAACTTAGTTGACATGATTGTTCCTAAGCTTTCCCTGAAGGTTGAATACTAAGTTACTAAGGTGTTCTTTTCTATATATGGTGACATTTTATTTGCTTTGTTTATATAGGTCATCTGGCCACATTATAGTGGCCACTATCGCCAAATTGAAGAAAATTTGTTCGAGTTTCTTACTTGTATGGGGAAAAATGGCTTTAACATTGCTGATGTTGAGGTATATATCATATAAACTTTTTATAGCCAAATTTACTTCATATTCTAGTGTTCATTTTCGTTCATGTCTTACACTCTGCATTGTATTTTCTTTTGTTTTCAGAAAATGAACTCAGTATTGATCGTAAAAAGCAGAAATTGAAAAAAGAGGAGAGCAATAACATTAGAGCGACAAATGCAAAAAAGGGGAGAGAAGAGAACTGATCTGGTGATACCCTTAGAGCCAATATCTCGCATAAGACACGCATATAGATATTGATGTTCAGGTCTTCAGAGTTGGTGAATTCACGTGCAATGCCTTGGCAACGAAATGATAATGTTTTGAAGTGATGAAACATCATTTCATGTGTAAATTGTAGTCCAACCAATATTAAGTTGGAAACTCATTGTAAGACTTTAACATTTCATATAATATAATTAATGTGGTTGAAATTATTTATAATTTCACTTGATATTGTTTAGTGTTATAATTAACATATGCAACTTTATGTTTTCATATTAGATGAACATGCACATTGTATGATTTTTTTTAAACCATACAAATTAATTTATGTTGATTAATAATGAACACATAAAATCAATTTAAAACTACTAAATTAGTAGTTTTTAAATTAGTCATTCATAATTATTATTAATGAAAGTAAATGAAATGAATATAAACTACCAAAATAGTCGTTTATATAATGAATATGAAACTACCAAAAAATGATAAATGACCACTGCAGATGATAAATTTGTGATTACAAATAATGACTAAATTTCACATATATATGACTATTAGTAGCTGATTTACAGTATCTTATAACACAACCAAAAAATTAGTCATATTTCTTTAGTCATTAATTAGTTTCAAACAATGACTAAAATTTGCATATATATGACTATTAGTAGCTAATTTACAGTATCTTATAACACGACCAACATTTTGGTCATATTTCTTTGGTCATTAATTGGTTTTCTCAGGTGATTATATAGTAATATATTTTGTTGTATATTTGGTCATTAATTTTGACAATTAATGACCAAATTAACAATTAAAACAAGGACCAAATCAATGACTAAATTAATGACCAAATATACTACTAGACAACAAAATTGAGATAACCAATTAATGACTAAGCTAAAAACGACTAAAAGTTGGTCGTGTTATAAGATACTGTAAATTAGCTACTATTGGTCACCGACCGAAAAATAGTCGTTTATATGCAAATTTTAGTCATTTTTTTAGTAACTAATTAGCTATTTTGTACTAGTGTTATTTACTTATTTATTTATTATATTGTATTTTTTTTTCTTTAATTATATAATGTTTAAAAACAAAACATAATTGTTATTTAATAATTTTTTATTTATTTTTAATTATATTTGTTATATTTTGATATTTTTAACCATTATTATATAACAATGTTTTTATTAATTTTTTATTGTTTTATTAAAACAAATTAAAAATTTTAAAAATTGAAAAACAAAATTAAAAAAAAAAAACTAATTTAAAAAACAAAACAAAACAAAAACATTAAAAAAACAAAAATTAAAAATTGTTTTACTGAAATCAATTAAAAAAAAAAAAAATTAAAAAAAAATTAAAACAAAAATGCATTGGCCGTAGACGTAGATCGTGCCCGCGGGGTGCCGGAGGCTGGCGAGCGGCACCACGGGGGTTGCCCAGCCGGCCCGAGGGCCCCCACTGGGCGGGGGGGCCGATTCCCGGAGACAGTGCCCGTGGGGCGCCGGAGGCCGGTGGATGGTGCCACGGGGGCTGCCCAGCCGACGCTAGGGCCACCACTGGGCGGGGGCCCTGGGGCCGGCTGGGCAACCCCCATGGCGCCTACCGCCGACATGATCTGCGTCTATGGCCAATGCATATTTTATTTTTTATTTTTTTTAATTTTAATTTTTAAATTTTGTTTTTATTTATTTTTTAAATTTTTTTTTTATATAACATAATTAATAAATAATTATTAAAACATTATTTAATAAAACAAAAAATAATTTTTAAAAATATCAAAATATAACAAATATATTAAAAAAAAAAACAATTTATTAAATAAATTAGTAGAAATTATTTCGGTAATAATCACGTTCTTTTGCATGTGATTATTACCGAAAGAATTTCTACTAATTTATATTATGGATTACAGAAGCTTAGATTCCAAAAATTTATTAAATAACAATTATGTTTTGTTTTTAAACATTATATAATTAAAAGAAAAAAAACAATACAATATAATAAATAAATAAAAACATTTGTTTTAATATAACAATACAATTAAAAAAAAAAAAAACTATATAACAATACAATTAAAAAATAAAATAAAATAATGATATATAACAAAACAATAAAGAAAAAAAAATTTGAAGATTCAAAATTAAAAAGAATAAAACTAAGATTTAAAATTAAAATAAATAAATAAATAAATAGAATATAAAATCAAAAAATTCTCAAATAAAAACAAAAAAAAACATTTTAAATAATAAAATCACTTATATATTTATGATTAAAAAAAACAAATAAAAAATGTTATAATATTACTATTTTTTTTATGTGCATGGTTGTTTTATGGATTTTTCTGTCTAGATAAACCTATAAGTCTTAAAAAAAAAAAAAAATCTAAATTTTTGTCCTTATAACCCTAAAAAAATTAGTTCTTTTTGCATTTTCTCCACTAAAAAAATATAAAAAAATTATGGTTTTTGAACCTAAAAACCTTAAAAAAATAGTTTTTGGACACAGAAACTATAGAAAAACAGATTTTCCGCAAAATCGTCTTTAAATAGATAGAATAGAAGAAAAACTAACCTTTGAAATGCAAAAAAATGCTATCATCAATGCCAACACAACGCCTCCACAAAATTACGAATAGCAACACAATGCTTCCAATGCCAATGAAATGTCTTCACGAAGTTACCAATGCCAATGCAACACCTCCACAAAATTACTAATAGCAACACAACGCCTCCAATGCCAATGCAATGCCTCCACGAAGTTACCAATGCCAACGCAACACCTCCAGAAATTTGCTCTAACAAATACCAGAAAACTTGATGTGATGTAATGAATAAAAACAATCATTTTTATTATATAGCGAATATTGTCTGATTGGTTTACTATTTAACGAATGTGGGATTAAAATTTCAAATTTAAAATATTTACATTTAGTTTATTATAGTTCATACTATAGTTAAAATATTTAATATTTGCATGTAGTTATTATAGTTAATATTTTATTTAATATTTACATGTACTGAATGTTGAATAATTCAAATATAATCTCAGATTAAAAATTAAAATATGAAATACTTACATGTAGTTAATTATAATTAATATTATAGATAAAATAGTTAATATTTGCATTTAGTTATCATAGTTAATATTTACATGTACTCAATGTTTAAAATCATGGGATTAAATTTTAAATCTAAAATATTTACATGTAGTTAATTATAGTTAATATTATAGTTTAAATAGTTAATACTTACATGTTGTTATTTTTGTAAATATTTACATGTAGTCAATCTTAAACCATTCAAATAAGAAAATTATTTTAGTTTCGAAGGCATGCATGAAAGGAATATTTTGTGGATATTTTGAATAGAAAGTATGGTGAAATATTTGAAGACCAACAATTTATTAATAAATTTTGAAATATATTTTAGATGAATATAACGTAAATTTAAAATTTAAAATTTAAAATATTTACATGTAGTCATTATAGTTAATATTTGCATGTAGATATTATAGTAATATTATAGTTAATACTTACATCTAGTCAATGTTAAATCATTGAAATAAAAACATTATTTTAGTTTGGAAGGCATCCATGATAGAAATATTTTGTGGATATTTTGAATATAAATATCGGTAAAATATTTCAACATAAATAGTTTATTAAAAAAAATGTTAAATACATTTTTTTGACTAATATTTGTACCAAATATTTGAAATGAAAATTTTGGAGGGAAAGTTTTTCGCGAAATTTTTTGGGGGGGAATTTTGGAGGGAAATTTTTTCGCGAATTTTTTTGGAGGGAAATTTTCAGTCTTTAAGCTATATATTGTAAGTGGGAGAGGAATTTGTATCATTCAACCTATTCTTGTTGAAAGCCATGGTTTCTTCTGATAGCGAAGTTTTTCTTTGTACAACATCAACATCTTCGTCACACAACAACTCTATTCAGAGTGATGAATATAATGGGAGTTCGTTCACCATGAATAGAGAGTCAAAAAATCGACTTGGTCGTAATCCTAAAGATGATGAGGACAAAATTGATGACGCGCAGCAAAATGAAATTTCTGTAAATTGAGCGCCAGTTATACCACTTACTCTTAATCCTAAGGATTATGAAAACAATAGTGATGAAGGGCATGATGAAAAATTTCCAGAGTCAAAAGTTCCACTTCGTCGTAATCCCAAGGATTATGAGGACACCATTGATGAAGAGGGAGATGAAGAATATCCACTTCAGCTTAATCCTAAGGATTATGCGAGAAAGACAAATGAAGAGGGGAATGAAGAATCTGCAGAGTCAAAATATCCACTCTGTCCTAATATTGAGGAGTATGCCAGCACCACTGATGAAAAGGGGGATGTAAAATTTCCAGAGTCAAAATATCAAATTCGTCCTAATTGTAAGGATTATGCAAGCACCACTGATGAAGAGGGGAATGATAATGTTTCAGAGTCAAAACATCCACTTCATCCCAATCCTAAGGATTTGCCAGCACCACTGATGAAGAGGGAAATGAAAAATTTACAGTGTCAAAATATCCACTCCGTCCTAATCCTAAGGATTATGCAAGCACCACTGATGAAAAGGGGGATGAAAAAATTCCAGAGTCAAAATTTCCACTTCGTCTTAATCCTAAGGATTATGTCAGCACCACATATGAAGAGGGGAATGAAGAATTTGCAGAATCAAAATATGCACTTCGTCCGAATCCTAAGGATTATGTTAGCACCACTGAGGAAGAGGGGAATGAAGAATTTGCAGCATCAAAATATCCACTTCGTCCTAATCCTAAGGATTATGCCAACACCATTGATGAAGATGGGGATGAATTTCCAAAGCTAAAATTTTAACTTCATTCTAATCATAACAATTATAATTTAACCACTAATGAAGGGGGGGATGAAGAATTTCCAATAAATATAGATTCAAGGCATTCACTTATTCCTAATCCTAAGGATTATGAGAGCTTCAATGAGGAAGGGGAGGGGTAGGATGAAGAAATTCTAGTGAATACAAATTCAAAGCTTCCACTTATGCCTAATCCCAAGGATTATGAGAGCACCACTGAGGAAGGGGAGGATGAAGAGTTTCTTGCAAATGATAATTTTAGAGGCACAGATCTGAATATTGCATTTTTTCCAAGTGACCATTTCAAAGACACTCATGGTGATGAAGAATTGAATCCTCCCAGGGAAGAATTTGAAAGCATGGGTCAAGATGGTGAAGAATTTCTTTTGAGTCGGGGTTACAAAAGTGCCGATGATTCTTGTGAAATGTTTTCTTCAACTGATGATGGTAAAGAAAATTTTCCAGACAATGATGTTGATGAATTTCTTAACTATGTTGAGGATGATGATAGTGGGGATAATATTCCTCCTAATGGTGATGAAACTACTTTTACAAAGGATGATGGAATGATGAAACCGTTGCAAGCAAATATTGCAGCTAGGAGTAGGAGTAGACATTTTCATATCAATCCAAAGCATTCCAGTTATATAAGGGCAAGGAAAAAATATCTCACGACAAGAAGTTCTGTCGTTCATTTGATTTCAAGTGAATGTTGTCGAAGGGATTGCTTGAAAAATATGGATTTCAACTTTGTTTTGGAGAAAAGGAAAACATATATGTCAATGAATAAAAGCATGCAAAATTCATATTTAGTGGGTTGCATGCAATATACACTAGCAGGTTATGATTATCATATTGGGAATGTATTGCTTTGCAGAAAGGCGTTCAAAATGTTGTATTCAATTGGTAATTGTCATTTGTCAAGAATCCAGGATAGATTGGAAAGGGATCCCACATATTATTCAGAAGCACGTTATAAATGGGAGGTGGGGCCATTTGCAAATACTGCTAAGACATGGATGAAAGACTTCTTTTCAAATCATGGAGAGTGTATGCCAAATAAAGACACAATACATATTCAAGATAATTTCTCGAGACGAGAAATATTCATGTTATACAAATATTATGTAGAAGTTGTTGAAGGAATTGGTAATTTTATTACATATTGTTATTTTACAAGGATATGGAAAACTGAATTCAACAATGTTCGTATTCCTAAGAAGACAAGGATGGGGATTTGCAGCACATGTGCTTCTCTTAAATCAAAAAGAGATAAATGTCAAGGGGCGGAAAGAGGTATGTGTTCAAAACATTGTTTTTTAAAATTTGATACTTATCAACTATGAAAATATATTTATTCATATGTTTCTTTTATTTTATGTACAGATTTTGTTTTCAAAGAACTTCAACACCATCACAATCAGCAAACAAGTGAAAAGAAAAAGTTGTATAAACATTGAAAGAAGTGTTATGATCATCCAAATAAATATCTGGGATTGATAATTGATGGTATGGAACAAAATAAAACACTTCTTCCACATTTTGTTTACACGCCAAAAAAATTACAGGAGGAAAATTTCATTCAGTTTCACTTGGTTGGTTGTATGGTATTTAATGAGAAGATGTTTCTAAGAGTTTTCTTCACAACTCCAAATATTCACAATGATGCAAATCTGACCATAACTATAATCCATGATGTGGTTACTCATTGGTTTGGGATTCTTCCTGAAGTTTTGTATTTACAATTAGACAACACAAGTCGTGAGAAAAAAAATCAAGTTCTTTTTGGGTATCTAAACATGCTTGTTGAATTGGGGATTTTTAAAAAGATAAAGGTTGGTTTCCTTCTTGTTGGGCATACTCATGATCATATTGATCAAATGTTCAGTCGTTTTTCAGTAACATTGAGAAGGAAAGGTGTTGGGAGCCTACCATCATTAATTGAATGTATTAAGAAATCATACATTCTAGAGCCTGTTTTTCATGTGTTGGAATAAACTATTGACATGCGAAGGTTTATTTTTGGATCGCATGGTGAGGGGAAATGCATTGAACAACTTAACGACATTAGATTCCAACATCAATTTCGTATCAAAAAAATTGATGGGATAACACTTATATGGGGCAAGAAGTATTCAACTGTTGAAGAATGGGGACCATCATTAGGTTTAGCATTTTTGAAGTTCATTCTAGAGCGTCCAATATTTTCATCAAAGATATTGTTATTACAGTCAGTTGCTGAACTCCATAATGCACAAAGGCAAGAGAGAGACATAAATTATTCTGAATGTCTAGAGGAAATTAAAATATGTATTAGAGATACATATGAGTACTTCGATGTTGCTGATTCAGTTTGGTGGGAGTCTTTTTTCAGTAATCAAAGTGATATGATTTCAAGATCAATAAATGGGGATACACTTTTGAAGACTCCTTTTTTTTGGGCATAAAATATGCCAAATGAACATGAACATCAAAAAACACACAATGTTGAACAACAACAGCCTCAAGCTATCATTAATTCCCCACAGGTAGAGGAAAGAGAAATCTATATTGGTTCTAGAAGATCACGTGCACAACGTGAAGCCATGGAATACCTTTACAGGGGTTCTATGCAGGATCTTAAGAAGGGTTGCATGATAGCAGTATTAGCAGATGAAGATCCACTTGGCTATCCATTCTGGATTGCCAAGGTTATAAAGGTCATTAATGAAAATGAAGAGATTACAGATGTTGATGTACATTGGTATGCCACAAGTACCCACCCTTTCAATGGTGTGTACAAGCTAGAGATGGTAGTGGAAAAAAGAATTGGCAGAAAGAGAAAAAGAAAGGGCACAAATATAAATCTTCGCCGCATAGATGTCTTAAAATTGGAGGATGTTGACATACTTGTGTATGAATTCAATTTGACAAAGAGAGGAACTCTTTGGTTGCAGACCATAAATATTTTGAAGAAATTGATGCTAGAACAATTAGTGTTGAGATGGGACTCTGCAGAATGTAGACATAGATCTACAAGACTTTTGAACTCTGAAATGGTGGGCATGCATGTTGACTCAGATGGAGCACTAGTTGATGAAAGAGAAGAATATGGATCATCTTCATCTGCATCGAGCCATTCATCTAAAGATGTAGGTTATGATGGTGTGCCAGAACCTATGGTTGATTTTGAATAACTATCTAAGTCACTTTTATGTAATTGATATTTGCATGGTAACTTGAAATAAAAATTTTGACTTCCATCTCATTTTTCATGAAGTTATGAGACATTTCTATGTTTGTTGGATTATATGTTTTAATTATGAAGAATTCATCTCTTTAGAATATCGACAATGCAACAATGAATTACAAAAATAATTTATGTTATATTCAATGTACCAATGTTGATATTTTAATTATAAGTAAAATGGAAAATAGAAACTAACGTTGAATTTTTAGATTATGCAGTGATATTACCATGATATTATGTATTGTTACCATTTGCTATAAGATACTTTTAAAATTTTTAATAATTATATGCGTCATTGAAAGGGAACACTTTGTTTTGATGCTTGATTTTTAGGTTTTGGTTGAAATTACATTTAAATTTGTCTTATGCTAAGATTTGAAAAAAGATAAGTTTTTATCCTTTAAAAATAAAATTACTCTTACTTGTTTCTGTTCAATGATAATTTTTTCATTTACTAGTTCATTTTTTTAAATTGTTAAGTCTTATAATTTCTCCATAATTTCATTGTTCAAGTATGTTGAACACTTAAGATTGAAAAACTTTATATTTACAACTTGTCATTAAGGTTTTTATGTGCTACCAAATTTTATCTTTAATGTTATGGTTGACAATAATTACAATTTTGGGGTTGTTTAGAGTCAAGATATTTATGTTTAACAACATGGATGAAAATTGTTCGAAATGATAAGCCCTTCAGACATGTATTTTTTTATCTTTAACATCATCTATCAAAAATGTTATAAATTTACGATTTTAAAAAATGTCCTAATATGTTGTCTTTAATTCCATTGTTACAAGTGTCAAAATTATGACACAATTTTATTTATTTTTATTCCAGCATCAACTGGTTTTGTTTTGAGGGTGTTTTTTCAATCATTTTTTCAACAAACAATTTTTTTTTTAGCATAATTTTATAAAATGTTGAAATTTGACCTTCAAAAAAAACCAAGTGCGTTCTGGAAGACACACTTTTTGTTTGTGGGGTGTTTTTTCATGTTTTTTGAGACTTTTTGGGCTAGAGTTTCCGTTTTGAGGTCAGGTTACCTATTTCATCAGTAACAGTGTTAGGAGTGTCCATGATGACATTCACTCCTTTTTTCCTATTGGTTGCGGGAGAAACTAATTATGATTGAGGACTACCCATATGCTGGAGTTTATTTCTGTGGAGATCTGGAGCTCGTTTTACTCGAAGGTGATAAATGGAATGATGTAGGTAAAAGAAAGTCATTTCAAATAATTTTGTGTTTTTGGGTTTTACAATTATTTTTATTTTAAGTGTATCAGAGACTAACTACCAGTTTTACATGCAGATATTGGACTTTTGCAACCAGTAGGCATGTCACCTACTCATCGATGGGCATAGCCACATCTTGTACAAGCTGAGGTAGTAGAGGCAGAGGAAGAGATGGTTGGTCCTGACACACCAAAGATACCTTTTGAGTTAGAGCTTCATGTCGATTTTATGACCCACAATGTTCCAGACATAGGGATTAATGAAGTCCCTATTCATCTGCAAGGATACACTATAGGAGTGCCAGTGTGTATCATTTGATTGTTGTGTAAATTTTCCTGCGTGATTGTGTGTTATCGTGAACATCATCGGGATTAGTCACCTATGAGGCTTTTGAGCCATATTTTCTCTACATGTATTTTGATATTATAGGTCATGTGGCCATATCTATGAGTCAAACACAATTTTTTGTAAAACCAAACACTATATACAATTTTCTATCTATGGATGTATTCTACTTTATTATACTCTCTTGCATAAAGTATGATAATGGTTTGTGTATTTACATATGTTGCAAATGTCTTTCTAATACATAATTATCTAATGCATATGTTAATGTATTAAGACTCCTAGGAACATGTTGAAACTGGATATATTCAAAATGTCACTCTAAGAGGCGAATCCTTAAAAACATGCGTAATAAAGTTGGACTCCTTACTAAATAGACATTTTTTAAATGTTGTACCACAAGTGGTGAATTGATCCTAACAAATAAATGGTGAATTCCATGTGAAATTGCACCAAATAATAATCCAATCAATGCAATATACTCAACACTGTTGTTAGTTGAGCGACTGATACATCAAATCCCCAGTAGACTCACTAACTTGTCATCGAGAACATAGATTTACCACGCTGTAGAGGAGATGTTCTGAGTACTACGAATAGTGCCATCAGAATAACCAACATATAACTGAGGGAACACCGACATCTGCAATTAAAATGAAACTCAAGATGAGCAAAGGCAGTAGAAAACTCTAAAAAACAATATTGTAAACAAACTAGAAAACATATATAGTATGTACATAGTGACTATGCAAAAGAAATCTTAAGGATAATAGTTTTTCATGTACAACCCATTTCAGTGTTGAACCAAGGGAATTCCATCAAAGTCCACCAGTTCATATTCCCCTTTTCTAGTACACATTTGACTATATATGGACCTAACCATAATGGTTCGAGCTTCCCAACTCCTAATTGTTCAGCTTCGCGGTCATATAAAGGGACCAGGTCACTTTACAAGAAGGAACAAGGTTTAACATTCTAGTCAATTGTTATTTGAAACATTATTTTTGAGCCTCATTAGCCATTGTGGCATCACATCGGGTCTCATCTAGATGATCTAGGCACAAAAAATGTTCTTCTTCTGCAAAATTTGCAGGAAGAAGATCGATGTAAAGCTTTAAGGATGAAATTTCACATTCAATCAAGAGAATTTCTTCTAAACCATACACCAATTAAAAGGGTGTAAATCTAGTCACAGTTCATACAAATGTTTGGTATGCCCACAAAGTATAGAAAATAATGATATTTCAATTCGTCTTATGAATTCCTACCATTCTTTGGAGAATCATCTTCAAAACGTTATTAATGGCTTCTACTTTCCTGTTAGATTGTGGGTAATAGGGAGATGAGCTATCATGTTGAAGCCCCAACTTGACAATATGTTCAAACATCATGTAATTTTTAATAGGAGTAATGCAACAATTAATCCAATATTTTCAAATTTTGGCATCACTTCAGCCCATTTTTTAAATTATTCTATAGCAACGATAATGTATTCATTCCCCCCAGACAAACGAGGGTTATAGGTCATGAAGTCAATGCCTCATTTAGAAAAAGGTCAAATGGAACTAATTGGATGCATAGGAGAAGGTGGGACATCGGATTTCCTATTAAAAATATAACATGTGTGATATTTCTAGACTGCCATAATACAATCTATTTTGAAATTGGAAACAAGAAGAGGTTTCTAATTTAATTTTCCCTTAATTAAATTAGAAGGAAATTATAATTCCACATCACATGACAACTTGTACAAGTTAAATAAGTTGGGAAGACTTACTTAGCTCAGCCAATTCGATTTGGGGATCAAACTGGAGGCATGTAGTGTTCACTCTAAGTTTTAGGGGGTCCAGCTATGGTTCATTTTGGGTTGTGATTGTTTAACTTAATTATTTGAGTTAAATTCAGTTTAACTAGTTCTAACTAATGGATGAGATAGTGAGAGGTCCAGTGAATTAAATATGATTTATTTGACATGTAGTGATTAATAATATAAATAATAATTATCTATTAATATTTGTTGCATGTCATTTCTAAGAGTGACCTAGTTGATATTGGAGTTATAGGGAAGTAGACTATCAGTTGTATAATTAGAAAATTATACAGGTCCTGCATGAGATCATTAGGAGTCCTTGGATGTATTACACAATAAATTGATGGGAATTTCATAATTAATAAAGGCTTAATTCCCCGAGGATTGTGTGAGCAAGGATCGTCAGACAGGGGAAAGGTATTGGCAAACTATTGAACCAATTTTGCTCAGATCAGAGTGAGACAATTAGAGATAGTGCAGATAGCTCTCAAGCCTGAGAGAAGCATTTTATTGTTTCATACTCTTGACTTAATGCAATATAAAAATTGTGGGTTTTTTAGATGAGGCTTTCCCCATATGCATATTTTTCTTTTGCGATTGAAATTCTTTCTCCTTCTTTTTCATGTGATTGTGCGATTGTAATTGGTTTATGCAATTTGTAGAATAAATTCAAGTATTTTTTTTTAGAATATTACAAGATCAATTGAATCTATGTGTATTTTATACATGGTATCAGAGAATTTATCAATATAGAAGATGATAATATGAGTTTTTTTTGAACAGGTGAATAGAATTTACAGATTTATTCTTAAGGACCAGCAATAGATCATGATGTATTTTTCTAGATTGCGACTCGAATATGACCTTGAGGATAGTTTGAATTACATATATTTTAAGGACAGGATGGAGGAAGTGTTGGAGGACAACATACTAAAGGAATTCATATATAGTGATATTCCCAAGACTGCAGCAACAGATTCTCAAAATCTTGATGAATGGAAGAAAAATGTAGCAAAGACGAGAGGTACTCTATTAGAAAGAGTTCTAGATCATATTGTCTCGAACCTCCATGGAAAGGCAACTCCTTATGCTATGTGGAAGGCCTTAACAAATTTGTTTCAGAATAACAGTGACCATAGGAAGTTGGCACAGAAGGACAAGATCAGAAAGTTCAATATGGAGAAGGGTGACATGATACCAAAATAGTTGACAAATTTCACTCAATGTCGATATGAGATTGGAAGTGTTGGTGTGACAATTTCCTTGGATGATTTGGTGAACCTTGCACTTATAGGCCTTCCTAAGAGCTGGAACAACTACCATGATTTGGTGAATGGGAGGGAGAAGTTACCAGAGTGGGAGTGATTGTGGTCCGACTTGGTATAAGAAGAGATTCGGCGGAACACTAAAGATGGATCCTCATCAAAGACTGGTAATGAGCATAACTATTCCTTGGATAGAAAGGGGAAGAAAGGGAAAGGGAAGGCATCCCATTCCAAATCATATTCTGGTCAAGCAGTCAAGAAGCAAGACTTGTCAAAGATAAAATGTTTTCACTATCATGAGCTTGGACACTATGCTATAAAGTGTCTGCACAAGAATACCGGAAAGAAACCCTCAGGAGGAGTGGAAGGTGAATCCCTTGCTTCATATTTCAAGTTGGATTTAACACTCAGTGCATGCATGGTGTCATCAGTTTGGTCCTTAGATAATGGAGCTTCATTCTATATGACCGGCAACAAAGAATTATTTAGTAGCTTGGAGGAGAAGGATCTCCAAATGCACATTGAGATGGGAGATGAAGGGAGGTCTAGCATGATTGACATAGGTACAATCACCTTTGAGAGGGAGTTTGGTACTACTTGCACATTAAAATATGTCATGTATTTTCATGGTTTAAAGAAGAATTTAGTTTTAGTTTCTATATTGGAAGACCATGGCTATGATATGATATTTAGTAAAGGAAAGGCGTTCCTTCGTCACAAATCCATGGGAAATATGAAGAAGATTGGGGTTCAAGTAAAGAACCTTTACAAATTGGATTTAGAAGAAAGTGTTTCCTGGAGCATGAAATCAGAGAAGGTAAATAGTCGAGACATTGGTGAGTTATGGAAAAAAATATTGGGCCATCTACACCATGGTGCTTTGAAGATATTGCAGTAGATTTATACAAGACTTCCCAAGGGTGCACTTGAGCAGTGAGATACATGCAAAGGGTTTACATTGGGGAAGTACACCAACCCACCTTTCACAATAAGGAGAGTTGATGCAGGGGCATTAGACACTCGCAAGCAATGTAGGAGGTTTTGTCCACATGTTATGGCTAGGAGGGTTCGAAATCATCAAAATTGTAACAGCTAGGTGTCAATACCTCAGCTGACTGTGTCATTTATATTAGTTAGAATTTGTAGAAGTCGAATAGTTCAATTAGTCCATCTGTCAGTTTTCAATTAGTTGAATTATTGTAACTAGACTTTTGATTTTCTAAACGGTCCTCACAGAGGAACCGAGGAATCATATGTTGATGTATATAAATTGTATTCCCCGAATGCATGAGGGGGGAAGAACGGAGGTTTCTACAATAAAATCCGTGTATTGAGCAATAGTTTCCTGTTGAATAAAGTTCAGGGCTCGTTGATCCTCAATTTGGTTTGAATTGATATTATGAGTAAAATTTTGTCGAATAAGGTCACTTCTAAATCTCTATATTTCTCTACCCATTGCTTCTCTCAATTGTCCGAATAGATGAATAAATCCCACGCGCAGGCGAGGTCTATGTAGAAAAGTCGTCGTTGTCGAACTCTGTTTAATAGTGGTGAAATCTCGCTTAATTAAGAGATGAATTCGTTTGTTGTTAATTGAAGTCCGGAACCGGGAATAACCCCTAAGTTAGTAAACTGAGCGGATAAAAGAATAGCGCAAACCCGACTTAAACTCGTGGTCAATCACTGTTCCAAAACCACGAGCGGATTTACGGGGCCGGATAGCCCATATTGCACCGCCTTTCGACTATGAGCGGTATTTCCTGGTTGGGGAGCGATTCCATAGAGTGTTCGACACGTGGCGAGGTGGACCCACAGAAAACCGTCGTTGCAGCGCGCCATCGCACATTATCGTTCGACCAAGGAAGCCAAGCGATATCGTGGTACGTCGTTGATCTGGGAAGGAGAAATCAAACAATGATTGTTTAGTAGAGATGCGTGAAGGATAACCAGGTACGGTACGAGCATTTGATTGGACCATTGATGTATATGTGGGCCTGGGGCCGAAGGTCTATTGCGACGTTAATTGTCTATAAAGTGTTGGACTATTAATATAAAATTCGAAGACATAAATTAATATTCAAAGGTTGTAATAAGGTCCGTTTATCAAATTCCACGAATTTGATAAATAGAATCACAAAAAATAAAAGAGGGCCACGTGGAGCGAGGAGCGGGGTTTCAGAAGGGAAATGCTGACAGAGCCACGACTATAGTTGACCATCTCTCCTTAAGGGTGAATTTCGGCTTCGTTGTCATCATTTGTGGTATCAGAGCTGTTGTTTTTGAGTTGTTTTTGCAGAGAATTGACATGGCAATCCGAGTTGGTAGAGGTGCTGGTAGAAGGAGACCCGTTGCCAATGCAGAGGTGTTGGGGATGTTGCAAAGGGTCGAGGCCAGAATGGATGTCATAGAGCGAAGACAACCCAAAGATCCTGAAGACACCAGTGAACCTGAGATAGAGGAAGCGGAAGAAAATGTTGAAATTCCTCTTGACATGAGGCTCCTCAGAACTGTTCTGGGGTCTGCAGTTAAGCCCAAAATTGAAGTGTCGAGTTATGCAGGGGGCCTGAATCCAGAGGAACTGGTGGACTGGATAAATGAAATGAATAAGTGATTCGATTATGAATAAATAAGTGAAGATAAAAAGGTCAAGTTTGCAGTAACAAAGCTGAAAGGACATGCTACACTTTGGTGGGATGGAGTGCAGGCAGAAAGGAGGAGAATTGGAAAGCAACCTATCAAGAGCTGGACCAGAATGATGGCTAAATTAAAAGGTAAATTCTTTCCTAGTGATTATCAGCTGACATTGTATAGGCAAATGCAGAACCTGAGACAGAGGTTGCTGACAGTAAAGGAATACACAGAGGAATTCTACAGAGTGAGCATAAGAGCTGGGAAATTTCAAGACACACCAGAGAAGACTGCCAGATATGTGAATGGTATTAAGCTGGAGATCCAAGATGAGATTGGTCTCCTGTCTCCTAAGACAATGGAAGAGGCTTACCAGATGGCCTTGAAAGCAGAGGAGAAACTCCCGAGGAAACAATCTGCCAAGAAGAGAGGTACTTTCCGTGGAAAGGGAAGTCAGGGTGGTAGAGGAAAGCCTACTACACCCAGGGATGGAGCTAATAGTAGCTCACCTCAGAATGCATCTATAGAGGATGATGCAAGGGGCATAAGGGATTATTACAGAGGAAAAGGAAGAGGAGGCAGAGACAGAGGCAGAGGTAGAGAGTTGAGGTGCTATAGATGTCAGCAAGTGGGACATAAGCACTATGAGTGTCCGGAAAATGTGGGTGCTGGTCCAAGAAATGATGTTGTTGCCCAGGCTGGAGAAGAGGCAGAAATTGAAGAAGAAATTCTACCAGAGAGGGGAGAGTCCTTGGTGGTAAATAAGGTCCTGTTGAAGCAAGCCAAAGAGGTCACTGAGCCTGCACAAAGGAAGACTTTGTTTAGGAGCATATGCAAAGTCCAAGGGAAGTGCTGCCAACTAGTCATTGATAGTGGCAGCATAGACAATCTGGTTTCCACTGAGGTGATAGAAAAGTTGAAGTTGAAGACCAAGGAGCATCCAACTCCCTACAGGGTGTCCTGGCTGCATAAAGGGCACCAACTGGTTGTAAAAGAACAGTGTGAGATAGAGCTACAAATGGGAAAATACAAGGACAAAGTTTTGTGTGATGTAATGCCCATGGATGTGTGTCATATACTGCTGGGTAGACCTTGGCAGTTTGACAGAGCAGCAGTGCATGATGGCAAGAAGAACACTTACAAGTTCTTCAAGGATGGGGTACATCATACATTGATACCCATGGAAGAAAGAGAGCCATCCAGCAGAGTGATTGATCCAAAGACCTTGTTGCTTAGCGGGAAAAAATATCTGTAGCAGATAGAAGAAGAAGAGGTAATTTTTCTTTAGTTTGCAAACCTAAGGTAGTTCTTACTTCTACAAAGATTTTTGATTTGCCAGTAGAAATCCAAGAGATTTTAGACAATTATTGTGACATTATTGTGGATGATTTACCTGATGAGCTGCCACCTGTGAGAAAGATCAACCATCAGATAGATTTTATCCCTGGTTCAAATCTGCCAAATAAGGCAGCCTACAGAATGACTCCCAAAGAAAATGAGGAAATCAGGAGACAAGTACAGGAATTTGTGGACAAGGGGCTGATCAGAGAAAGTTTGAGTCCATGTGCAGTACCAGCATTATTGAGCCCAAAGAAAGATGGAGGCTGGAGGATGTGTACTGATTCCAGAGCAATCAATAAGATCACAATCAGGTACAGATTCCCTTTGCCCAGAATTGAGGATTTGATGGATTTTTTTAGTGGTGCTAAATATTTCTCAAAGATAGATTTGAAAAGTGGATATCATCAAATCAGAATAAGAGAGGGTGATGAGTGGAAAACTACCTTTAAAAAAAATGAAGCACTGTATGAATGGATGGTGATGCCTTTTGGGTTGTCAAATGCACCTAGCACTTTTATGAGACTTATGAATGAAGTATTGAAAGAATTCATTGGTAAATTTGTGATAGTATATTTGGATGATATATTAGTTTTCAGCAGAACTAAAGAAGAACATTTAAGGCATCTTAATCATGTTTTGAAAAAGTTGCACCAAGAGAAACTGCTGATAAATTTAAAGAAATTCTCATTCATGAAGGAAGAGTTGGTGTATTTGGGCTTTGTTGTTTCTGCAGAAGGATTGAAGATGGACCCAGAAAAGGTCAAGGAAATTGTGGAGTGGCCTTCATCCAGGAATGTTTTTGAGGTAAGAAGTTTCCATGGACTTGCCAGTTTTTACAGAAAGTTTATAAGAAAATTCAGTAATATTAATGCACCCATAATTGAGACAATAAATAAGAGCAAACAACCATTTAAGTGAATTGCTAAAGCAGAAATAAACTTTAAAGTGTTGAAGCAAAAGATAACGGAGAATCCTGTTTTGATTCTGCCTGATTTTACTAAACCATTTCAAGTAAAATGTGATGCCAGTGGAGAGGCCATTGGAGCTGTGTTGAGTCAGGATGATAGGCCTGTAGCCTATTTCAGTGAGAAGCTAAATGACACCAGGAGAAAGTATTCCTCTTATGAGAAGGAGTTCTATGCAATTGTTCAGGCATTGAAAAAGTGGAGGCATTATTTGATGTCCAAGGAATTTGTATTATATTCTGACAATCATGCTTTGCAGTATATTGTATAGCAGCCCAAGTTGAAACATAAGCATGCCAAATGGGTCCAAATGGGTTGAGTATCTCCAAGGTTTTAATTTTGTTTTGAAACATATAAGTGGCCAAGCTAATAAAGTAGCTGATGCTTTGAGTAGGAGGCACATGCTTGTTCAAGAAACTAATTTTGAAGTTGTAGGATTTGATTTTCTCAAGGAATTGTATAAAACAGATCCAGATTTTAAGGAAGCAATTGAGGCATGTTGTAACCCTGTTTTAACAGATAGAAGCCAGTGGCTAGATTATTTCTTGCAGGAGGACTTGTTATTCCGAAGAAACCAACTGTGTGTACCAAAATGTTCCATGAGAGAAAATTTGATCAAAGAGAAGCATAGTGGTGGAATTGCTGGACACTTTGGTACTGATAAGACTTATGAGCAGCTGATTCACTTCTATTACTGGCCCAAGATGAGAGCATAAGTGGATAAGTTTGTGAATAATTGCAAAATCTGTCAATATGCCAAACGAAGGAGCCAGAATCCAAGATTGTACACTCCCTTGCCTATTCCAGACAGGTCTTGGGACATGGTGAGTATGGATTTTGTTCTAGGATTACCCAAGACTCAAAGAGGGAATGATGCAGTCTTTTTTGTAGTGGGGAGATTCTCCAAAAAGGCACATTTTATTCCATGTTATAAAACTAGTGATGCCAACCATGTTGCTAACTTGTTTTTCAAAGAAGTTGTTAGATTGCATGGGTTGCCCAAGAGTATTGTTTCAGACAGAGACACCAGATTTGTGGGTCACTTTTGGAGGACATTGAGGAAGAAAATTGGTACCAAACTGAGTTTTAGCTCAGCTTATCATCCTCAGATTGATGGAAAAACTGAGGTGGTGAATAGGAGTCTGGGAAATTTGTTGAGAAGTCTTGCATGAGAGCATCCCAAGCAGTGGGATCATATTTTTCCCCAGGAAGAATATGCATATAATGACTCACCAAACAGAAGAACAGGGTAGATTCCATTCAACATTGTTTATGGAATGCACCCCAGAGGAATATCAGAGTTAAGAAATCTAGGAAAGGCAGAGCTAAGGAGCGCAGATGGTGAGGAATTTTCTTCAAAGATCCAGGCCATACATGAAAAAGTGAAACAACAACTACAAGGCAGCAGCATCAAATACAAAGGCAGAGCAGACTTGAGCAGAAAGGAAGTTCATTTTGAAGTAGGAGATCTGGTTTTGGCACACTTGAGAAAGGAGAGATTCCCCAAGAAGCAATTTGTACAAGTATGAAGATGATGGTGTGGAAGAAAGATTAGCAGACAAGGGACAGATTGAGTGGAAAGAGTAGCTACCTCCAGCACAACCATTGCAACCAGAGAAGATATTGGACAAAAGAGTGTTTAAGAGGACCAGAGGACAAGAGTACTTTCAGTACTTAATAAAATGGAAAGATAAGCCAGAGGAAGATGCCACTTGGATGACTGAAGGAATGTTGCTGAAGATAGGCAGATCAGTGGAAGAGCTCATGGACAGGAGCCCATAAAGAAAATTGCCCTCGGGAGTCTGATGCAGGGGCATTAGACACTCGCCAGAAATGTAGGAGGTTTTTTCCACATGTTGTGGCTAGGAGGGTTCGAAATCATCAAAATTGTAATAGCTATGTGTCAATACCTCAGTTGACTGTGTCATTTAGATTAGTTAGAATTTGTAGAAGTCGAATAGTTCAGTTAATCCATCTGTCGGTTTTCAGTTAGTTGAATTATTGTAACTAGAATTTTGATTTTCTAAACGGTCCTCACAGAGGAACCGAGGAGTCATATGTTGATGTATATAAACTGTATTCCCCTGAATGCATGAGGGGGGAAGAGCGGAGGTTTCCGCAATAAAATCCGTGTATTAAGCAATAGTTTCCTGTTGAATAAAGTTCAGGGCTCGTTGATCCGCAATTTGGTTTGAATTGATATTATGAGTAATTTTTTGTCGAATAAGGTCACTGCGAAATCTCTGTATTTCTCTACCCATTGCTTCTCTCAATTTTCCGAATAGATGAAGAAATCCCATGTGCAGGTGAGGTATGTGTAGAAAAGTCGTTGTTGTTGAACTCTGTTTAATAGTGGCGAAATCCCACTTAATTAAGAGATGAATTCGTTTGTTGTTAATTGATGTCCGGAACCGGGACTAACCCCTAAGTTAGTAAACTGAGCAGATAAAAGAATAGCGCAAACCCGACTTAAACCCGTGGTCAATCACTGTTCCAAAACCGCGAGCGGATTTACGGGGCCGGATTTCCCATATCGCACCGCCTTTCAGCTATGAGCGGTATTTCCTGGTTGGGGAGCGATTCCATAGAGTGTTCGACACGTGGCGAGGTGGACCCATGGAAAACCGCCGTTGCTGCGCACCATCGCACATTATCGTTCGACCAAGGAAGCTGAGCGATATCGTGGTACGTCGTTGATCTAGGAAGGAGAAATCGGACAGTGATCGTTTAGTAGAGATGCGCGAAGGATAACCAGGTATGGTACGAGCATTTGATATGACCATTGATGTATATGTGGGCCCGGGGCCGAAGGTCTATTGCGATGTTAATTGGCTATAAAGTGTTGGACTATTAATATAAAATTCAGAGACATAAATTAACATTCAAAGGTTGTAATAAGGTCTGTTTATCAAATTCCATGAATTTGATAAATAGAATCACAGAAAATAAAAGAGGGCCACATGGAGTGAGGAAGGGGTTTCAGAAGGGAAATGCTGACAAAGGCACGGCTATGGTTGACCATCTCTCCTTAGGGGAGAATTTCAGCTTCGTTACCGTCATTTGTGGTATCAGAGCTGTTGTTTTTTAGTTTTTTTTGCAGATAATTGACATGGCAATCCGAGTTGGTAGAGGTGTTGGCAGAAGGAGACCCGTTGCCAACGCAGAGGTGTTGGGGATGTTGCAAAGAGTCGAGGCCAGAATGGATGTCATAGAGCGAAGATAGCCCAGAGATCCTGAAGACACCAGTGAAGTTGAGATAGAGGAAGCAGAAGAAAATGTTGAAATTCCTTCTGACACAAGACTCCTCATAACTGTTCTGGGGTCTGCAGTTAAGCCCAGAATTGAAGTGTCGAGTTATGCAGGGGGACTGAATCCAGAGGAACTGGTGAACTGGATAAATGAAATGAACTAGTGCTTTGATGAAGAAATAAGTGAAGATAAAAAGGTCAAGTTTGTAGTAACAAAGCTGAAAGGACATGCTGCACTTTGGTGGGATGGAGTGCAAGCAGAAAGGAGGAGAATTGGCAAGCAACCTATCAAGAGATGGACCAGAATGATGGCTCAATTAAAAGGTAAATTCTTGCCTAGTGATTATCAGCTGACATTGTATAGGCAAATGCAGAACCTGAGACAGAGGTTGCTGACAGTAAAGGAATACACAGAGGAATTATACAGAGTGAGAATAAGAGCTGGGCAATTTCAAGACACACCAGAGAAGACTGCCAGATATGTGAATGGTCTCAAGTTGGAGATCCAAGATGAGATTGGTCTCCTGTCTCCTAAGACAATGGAAGAGACCTACCAGATGGCCTTGAAAGCAGAGGAGAAACTCCTGAGGAAACAGTCTGCCAAGAAGAGAGGTACTTTCCATGGAAAGGGAAGTCAGGGTGGTAGAGGAAAGCCTACTACATCCAGGGATGGAGCTAATAGTAGCTCACCTCAAAATGCATCTACAGAGGATGATGCAAGGGGCAGAAGGGGCTCTTACAGAGGAAAAGGAAGAGGAGGCAGAGACAGAGGCAGGGGTCCTGAATATGTGAAAGAAGAATTGATTTAAAAAGATTCTGAAAAGCTTGTAAAAACCTTTTTTTACAATCCTAACGTGCTCTGCACTATTGATGACCAGCACTTATAAATTTTTGCACCACATGTGTCTAGCGCTAGCAGCGTGAATTTTGTTAGGAAATTCCGCGCTAGTCCTCTTTGGGAGGTTTTCTCAAAAATGGAGGAGAAGCTTCCCTTACTAGAAGCCTCGAGAATGACGACGTAGTTTCAGGTTTTTGATGATAGGAGAGAGACCTCCCATTCATGGCCATGGATCCTCTTTCCATGGACATTTCCCTTAATATGTGGAAGTCCTCCCACCTTTTATGGATCCTCAACTCCCTCTCTTTCCCTATAAATTAAAACCCTACCATCCACTAATGGTTGGGTTGCCATCCCATGAGCTGAAGCATGCCTAATTTGTGCCCATCTGTGAAGGAGGAAGCTATTTGAAGATTTGAGTCCTGGACTTAGAGTCTCACCTGAAGGAGGCATCCAACATCAAGGCTGATGGTTTTATTTCTCCCTTTACAATTCTATTAATAATACATTGTGTTTCCTTTCCATAAATGTGTCTATTATCACATGTTTATTGTAGTTATCATTGATCTTCTACATAGATTATACTAGAGATTTTTATGCTTTGTATATGTTTTTTGTATCCGCTTTTTCTTCCTTGTAGGCATTGGTCTTCATTGACAGAGAGGAGATCATGAGTGTGGAAGTGAAATAAGCAAGGTCGACAACAAAGGCAAGTACTAGCATCATAATGAGGTAGGACGTCTATCCTCCTTCGTGTTTTTCTAGTCTAAGTTAGGAAATATTGCATATAATTGTCTCATATGTTGCTATATCCTCCCATTAGGACTAGAGGGATCGCTTCTATATGTAGAAGGGATTGCCTGCATAAAAAAAATGGTGACTCCGCTAGGGAACCTATAACCCTTCAAACCTCATTTTCGTTTTGGTTTCTTCAATTATTTTGGCCAACTGCATTATAATCCATCTTTTTTTATTGATTATAAGCTTTCATTCTAATTACTTTGGTCTTTAGAGTGTCAAGTCTAGACTTCCTTTCAGTTTTGATTGTATTTTCCAATTGTTTCCTCGCCCAACACATTTTCTTTGGAAAATAGAGCATTGTCAGCATGCTTTTCACTATGAAAATCATGCTTAACACCCTGGTTACCACTATATGCCCACGCTGGTCTTTAAAGTGAGGTTTTTTAGGGTTTCTTGACTAAAATCATCGAATTTTTTGATCTCTGATGTCCTTTTCCTACTATGTTTTCTTTACATTCTGGTTTATTGTTATTATATTCTTCGTGGTTTGGAAAATTTTGTCTCATGTTCAAGTAGTGGAAAGAGCTTGAGGTGAATCTTTGGTTCTTTGGGTGATTTCTATTGGCATGTGTTACTGATTTTTTTTTTTTTTTAATAGTAATTTTAGTTGTTTTAGAAAATAAAAAAAGGAATTGCATCTTGCATTTTCTAAGTTTTCTCTCAAAAATTTGATCATTTCTTAGTAAAATTGCATTAGATTACATTGAATTTGAAATTTATTTTTGAAATTTTCATTGAGCATAGATTACATGCTTAGTATTGAAAGCTGATAAGTGCATCCTCATTCATTTTAAAAGGAATTTGTGCATAGATAGTGTTCGCATACTTTTCAGGGGAATCGTGCATAGATTACATAGCATGGTTTGGCATCTTTTAATGCTTTGAACTAAATTGGAAAGTGAATTGAAAGATCTAGTTTGGAAGACATTGTTTCAGTTTCATATTCGTTTAATTGCATCAATGTTTGAATTCCTTCCCTATACTAGATAACTTTCATCGAAATGAAAAGAGTCTTTTTCTCATATTAGTTGCATCATAGATGTTCAAGTGACATTGATTTTGAGCCTTGAAATTGAAACATAATTCCAGATCAACTTAAAATTTATCTCAATTAACCTAAGGAGAATTTGGAACATTAATGAAAAAATTTAGAGGTCTAGACTAAAGACGTGTTCCAGCGACGTTAAACGTAGGATTTGTCAATTTTTTACACCGTTTTATCCTGGGGGTGATATCTCGTTCGACATACGAAAGTGTATAGGACTGTTCTCCAATATTTTTGGGTATACAGGAGGCGCTCCATGCATGGTAAGTATATGGGAACGCTCTCATCAAATAGTTATGCATTAGACAACAATACTATATACTACACTCCTACGTACCGTCGCGTATATTTTTGGATTCCCCACTAGGTTGCTATCAATCCATAGGTAACTGAGTCGGTCGCTTGTATACAGTAATACACCAAAAAAAGCATTCAGGGAGATTGGTTTCTGTACATTAATTCCTTGGTTTTTTAAGGTGTATATTGCATTTCATAGCTTCTTGGTAATCCTTTATGCCTAGCTTACCCATTTTTGGATTTATATTTTGTTAATTTCTAAAATTAATTGATTGCGAAATAAAATCCTCCTCGTAGAACAACTCCTTAGTGGATCTTAGGTTGAGACTAATGGCAACAGTTCCTAATTTTAACAAATAAGGAAACCCCTCTGATGGGAATCCTAGTCCTTTTCCTTATTTTGGAAATATTGGTTCTCCTCACATGGCAATGTTGTACATTCCCATATTAGCCATTGGTTTTCCAGTTTGGCTATTTTCAACCCATATGGTTCCGAACATCCAAACTTCTTCTCAACCTTCATTCCATCCACCTAAACTATGCCAACCTCATGTTGACCCTAAATTTTACCTTTTCCTTCTTCACCTGTTGTTTCTTCCCCCCATTCTTCCTCTTCTCCTGGTGAAAGTCTTGATTCTAGTAGCTAGGAATATAATAAGATGAATAAGAATAGGACGAAGAAGAAGAAGAAAAATAATCAAAGGGAAAACCAATAAACCATTGTTACCAATGCAACTAAAATGGAAAAACCTTCCAATCAACCCCACAAAATTAAATTCCCTTGTAATTTATTAAGGGTGACCACCTTCTTAGAGATTTTCCTGGCATTCCCAAGGTTTAATAACGTGGTCCACAAGTTCACATTGGCCTTTGTCATCAGCCTCTAGAGATAATGTTGGTGATAGAACCTCAGCTACTGATAGTAAGGTCCATGGGAAAAAGGGTAAAGTCAAATTTCCCTGTAGATTATGTGGAGGGAATCATCCCAGTCACCTTTTTCCTTATTTGGATGAAGCATCGAGAGTATTTGAAAATATTATAGCTTCTCAGCCTCAAATTCCCACGGGTTATTAGAAGCTTTCCCCTGGTCCTCTATTAATTGATATAGTGATTGATCAAAATTCATCTCTAGTCGATCCCACTCTCTCTAAAAGTGAATCCCACGAGTTTGTTCCCAATCAACCATTGGTTGAGAAAATGGTCGACCTTATTTAACCTTCACTTGATCATGCTTCTCCCGTAGAGAGTGAACCTCATACCAGTCAGGTAATTGTTTTTTCATATTCCCATGAATTGGAGGGAAATACTCTTGTTCCCATAACACGAGCTGGCAGTTTTCCTGTTCCCATGACACCCCCTCCAAGTAGCTTAGTTGCTTCTTTTGATTGGAGACGACTGGTAGGATATCACCTTCCTTCTTATGTGCCTTTTCAAATCACAGTACATACTTATAATGTGGTCGTACCTAGCACATTTGTAAATGAAGTCACATCTATTAGTATTTTGTCCTCATCTACTTGGAAAGTTTTAGGTTCTTCGCATCTTGTGCTCATTACTCAAAATATGTTGGCATTTAATAGAGGAACTAGTCAACCGTTAGGGATCCTTCCTATGTTTCCTATTACTTTGGGAGGAAAAATTGACTATTTCGATGTGATGGTTGTCCAAGGCGCTTTGGATTTAAATTTACTCCTTGGTCATGATTATGTTTATGTCATGGGAGCCGCTTGTCTCTTCTCTCTTTCATGTGATGTGTTTCCCACATGAATGAATAATCATGACCATTTATCAGATTGAATTCATTGGTCCTAAATTTACTCCCAATAAACCATCATCCCTAAATGGTCCTTACATGCAAGAGGTATCTTCCCCACCACATGTTAATTATGTGGCAATGTATTCCATGCCCGCATCTACTGATGATCTAGTCAATGATATAGTGCATCATGTACTGGGGGCATTGGACCCTGATTTCTAAAGTGTTGTTCTCCCATCAGATGAGAACCTCTAGGAAGCCATGACCTATTATGAGCCATAACAAGGGCTTCGAACATAGTTCCTTTCTTGTGTCAAGATCCTTAAAAAATGAAACAAGGTCTTCGTATTTGAGTTCCTTGTCTTGTTTCAAGCTCCTCAAAAAATGAAACAAGGTCCCCCATAGCAGATTTCGTTTTCTTGTGTCAAGCTCCTTAAAAACTAAAACAAGGTATTTGGAGAAAATTTTCTTGTCTTGTGTCAATATCCTTAAAAAACGAAGCAAGGTCCCCGATAATAGAGTTCCTTTTCTTGTGTCAAGCACGTTAAAAAATGAAACAAGGTTTCATTAGGATAGTTCTTTTACTGTGTCAACCTCGTTAAAAAATGAAATAAATTCCTATGAGTATAGTTCTTTTACTATGTCAACCTCGTTAAAAATGAAATAGTTTCCTACGAGGATATGTATTTTACTTTGTCAACCTCGTTAAAAAATCAAACACAATCCTATGAGGATAGTTGTTTTACTGTGTCAACCTCATTAAAAAATGAAACAGGTTCCTATGAGGATAGTTATTTTACTATTTCAACCTCATTAAAAAATGAAATAGATCCCTATGAGAATAATTATTTTACTATGTCAAGCTCATTAAAAAATTAAACAAGTCCCCTTTCAATTCAAGTCTTTGATTACATCTCGTAAATTCCCAGTCGGATATTTCACTTGATCTCGTAAATGGACCTTCATTCCATCCACCTGTTAGTAACTAGTAGTCTACTTAGGTGAATGAAATGAAGCTTGGGGGGCATGTACCTTAAATTGAGTCATTATGATGCGGGCATGCAAACTTATTTCAAGCATATTTTCCATATGTTTCATTCTTGTGTAAAAATGAAACCAATTTCAAGCATACTTTCCCATGTTTCAAGCTTGTGTAAAAATGAAACCATTTTCAAGAATAGTTTCCCATGTTTCAAGCTTCTGTAAAAAATGAAATCATCCCTATACACCTCTTGTGATTTCCCTTTTATCTGCCTCTTCTACGAAATGAGCCTTGGTTTTCTCATTCCATATTCACCATCTACTTGGCTGATCATATGCTCTCACTTGGTTTTTTTATCCTTGCCTGGGGAACCGCTTCAATGAGTGGTCTTGTTAGCGATTCTCTTGACCTTTGCATGTTTTGAGCAGTTCCATCATCATCGAAACCAGTCGCTACCATTTATACCACTTGTTACTCCAGGAGGAGTCCTCTTTCAACTATTTTCAAACTCCCAAAATATTAAAATATTTCCAAGAAGTTGTCCTTTCGAGCTTGTAAAAGTAGACGAAAATAAATATACTCAGTCACAAGTTTAACCCTTTTCGGGTTGGGATAAAATAATTACGAAAAATGAATACCTTAGTCAAACATGACTAAGAGGTTCTCTTAGATATTATTTTCTACCTTTTCGGTTCAAGAGACTATTTACGAAAAGGGACATATGGAGTTTTATTTTCCACTTCTTTTTCAAACTCCCTAAACATAAAAAAGATGTCGAGTTACCCCTCTGTCAGACTCATAAAACTTAAACGATGAAGGACTTTTCACCATGATGAGACCGAGTTACTCCTTCCTATGCATTAGGGGAATTTTTAGGTCTAAATTGGGCCTCCTAAGCAAAATGTACAACAAAAGTAAAATTTATAAGAACCAATATGATTCAAGATGATGATGTCAACCATGGGGGATAATTCACCATTTTTTAAGTAAATAGGTAAAAAGATTAAAAAATAATAAAATAATAAAACTACTTTTTCAATTCGTATTTTCAACTTATCTCCCAAATTTTTTACTCAAATTTTGAGCAGGAGTACTCATTGGATGCAAAATTTAATTCCTCATCCAATGAGTACTCATTTTTGATAATTTTGATGGACCCTGCTACAGTAAAAATGATAAATACATGAAAAAGTGTGATTGCAATCACTTTTTCTAGTGTATTTCTCATTTTTCATGTAGCAGGATCCATCAAAATTATTCAACATGCGTACTCATTGGATCAGGAATTAAATTTTGCATCCAACATGTACTCTTGATCGAAATTTGAGTACAAATTTTGGAAGATAAGTTGAAAATACGAGTTGAAAAAGTAGTTTTTTTTTCCCTCTAAAATTGGATGATGTAGTCAAATCTTATTTTATTATTCCTTTATTATTTTATAATTTCCTTAGGAGGCCCATTTTAGACCTCAAAATTCCCCTTCAAGCATATGTCAAAGCATATGGTAGCCTCTTCAAGCTTGTGTAAAAGTAAAGAGGTACTCTCTAGAAATAGTGCGATGAAATGGAAGGAAACATATATCTAGTATTTTATGTGAAAAACAATATATCACTCTTGAACATGACACTTATCTGTATCTCGTATCGTGTTTGGGACATCCTCACTTTTTCACTTGTCTTCCTAGGTTTGGGAAATCCATTTGCCTCTCATTTTATTATATATTGTAAACATGACCTCTGATCCTATTTTGAGTCAAATGCTGCCAAGTTCTAGAATCGTGTCACTGATATGTTCAAGAGAAGTCCCCATTTGCAAATTCAAACATGTTTTACTTTCTTTGCTTCAATATTGAATCACTCTTACTAAATTTTCAAAATCCTATGTTTCATGTCGATGATGTGGGAAACATTATGGCCCTCCTTTGACAGATTATTTCCTCTCGACTGTAGCTCATTATCCAAGAAGATGATCTAGAAATCCCATTTCAGTACCTTGGATATCGCATGCCTCAATTGCAGGTTCTTCGCATTCGATGATTGGTTCACATCACTGGCCTTCGATCAAATGATTATGTGAGTGTTCGACTTCAGCTTCATTATTCACACTCATGGATTGTGTTCTTGTACCTCGAGGACCATCTTCATCGTTGGCGGTTTATCTTGTGCCTATTACTGGTTTACATCATTGACTGGTAATCAAGTGGTTTCTACCATGTTCAACCTCAACACATCTATTCACATGGTGAGATTCGTACTTTGGTTGGATCGAGACAAAGGTGAATACCCTAGGTTTCGTTTTATAAATCCTGGTTGCGTGTGGAGTTATTAAGTATTCACGATTGTAGACATTATCCTTTATAGTCGGATGGGTGTGTCGATGTCATGGATCCATGTATTTATGATTTTACACATGATCCTTTCTATCTGGAAGGTTTTTCCCATGCAATGAATTCATGTATTCATATATTCATGATCCTTTTTAGTTAGATGGATGCATCCATATTGTGGATCCATGTATTGTTAGATTCCTGCTCAGAGATGTATAGTTAGGCACACTTACATTAGAGTTGTCATATATATTGTATCATGTTTGATTTGTAGGTCTCTTGGTGGTGCTTCTCTAAAGTCCTTGCCTTTACTTTTAAAGCACTTCACCCATCACTTCCCAGTCAAAATTCATTATTTAGGGGCATATGTTATAAAATATTTTTTCACACTCCACTTTATGTCGCCACGCCACTAGTGTCGCAAAATATATTATCCATCAAACATGTCTAAAACATACTTGAATATGTGAAAGAAGAATTGATTTAAATTTTTTTTGAAAAGCTTGTCGAAAACCTTGTTTTAATATCCTAGCGTGCTCTGCACTATTGATGACCCGCACTTGTCACCTTTTGCATGGAATATGTCTAGCACTAGAAATGTCACTTTTTTCAAGAAAATCAACGTTGGTCGTCTTCAATCAGTTTTCCCAAAAATTGAGGAGAATATTCTCTTTCTAGATGCCTCGAGAATGGTGACGTGGTTTCAGGTTGTTGATAATATGAGCGATACATCCTATTCATGGCCATGGATCCTCTTTCCATGGATATTTCCCTTAAGATGTGGAACTCATCCCACCTTTTATGGATCCTCAACTCCCTCTCCTTCCCTATAAATGAAACCCTGTTATGAAACCAGCACCAAAAATAGAAGAAAAGAGAGATAAACTCCTTAGAAATCATCCACTTTGAGGGGGAAACCTCCTTTACATTACATAAATGAACAATTATTGGATGATATCAATGAAAAAACCTCCTTTCTATATATAGGATTCCATGGGGTCACAATACAATCCTATCCAACCTAATAATAATAATGTAAGGGCACAAAAATAACAATATTGTTTTTTAATGGGGCACAATAATAACAATATGGGAGCTACAGGGATACAAAAATAACAATAAGGGGGCTACACTAACAACAATAAGGTACTACACTAGTAATATAGGGACCTAACATGCCCCTCCTTCAAAAAAGTGTTGTCCTCAGCGCTTTAGTAGCTCTGGATGATTTTGTATAAAATTCTCATCCTCCCATGTGGAATCTTCAGTGGGTAAGTTCTTCCACTTGATGAGATGCTCTGAAATTGATCGATTTGGTAGCTGTCAAGTTCTTGTTTCTGTGACTCCTTCAGGTTCCAATATGATTTTTCCTTTCTCATCAAGTTTTGGAAATATTGTTTGAATTGGAAGCTTGTCACCTATAACCTTCTTTAAGCATGAAACATGGAAAACTGGGTGCACTCGAGATGAAGCAAGAAGCTCCAATTTGTATGCCATAGTACCAATATTTTGCAACACCTTGTAAGGAACAAAGTACTTTGGCGATAATTATATTATCCTTCTTAGCTTGCTTGAGGGGCATTTGTTTGTATGGTTGTAGCCGTAAAAATACCCAGTCTCCTACATCAAAACATCTCTCACTGTGATGTTGATATGCTTGTTGTTTCATTCGATTTTTTACCAAATTTAGGTTATCCTTTAAGAGTTGGAGAACTTGTTGTTGATGCTTGATGTGATATTCCATTGCTTGAACCTTTGAATTTTCTCTTAAAGATGTTGTGATGGATGTTGGATCATATCCATAAAGTGCCATAAATGGGGTCATTTTTGTTGCAATATGGAAGGAAGTGTTATACCACCATTCAGCCAGAGGTAACAACTTAACCCATTGTGTTTGTTTATTATATACAAAAAAAAAAAATATCCTTCCAAACATTTGTTCACTATATTAGTTTTCCCATCGGATTGAGGATGATAAGATGGGCTATGAGCTAGTTGAGTACCCAAACAAGAAAATAACACCGTCCAAAAATTTCTAGTAAAAATGGGATCTTTGTCGCTTACAATAATCTTTGGGTTTCCATGTAGATTTTCATTTGTTTCCATAAATGCAGTAGAAATTGTACTTGCTTTAAATGGATGAGATAATGCACAAAAGTGTGCATACTTGGTAATTCTATCAACTACTGCCATGATGACACTCTTTCCTTCAGACATAGGTAAAATTGTGATAAAATCCATTGAAACCTACTCCCAACATTGACTTGGAATGGATAAAGGTTGTAGAAGACCCGAAGTCTTAATTGTATCAACTTTATTTTTCTGACAAACCAAACATTCTGCCACAAAATTTTGAATATCAAATTTAAGTCCATCCCAAAAAAATTCTTTCTTCACCCGATGGTAAGATTTTAAAAATCATGAGTGTCCTCTTAAGGGAGAGGTGTGCATTTCCAAAATAATATTTTGTTTTTAGTTGGGAATTCTTACAAAGATATAAGTGATCTTTGTACCACAAGGAATCATTTTTCCAACTAAATGTATGAGATGTACTAGGATCTTGCTACAACTTTTGAATGGGTGTCCACACTTCTTCTTCATTCTTCCATTCATCCCTTGCTTCGGTTATCTAATCTAGTTGGATAATAGAAATGGCACAAAGAAATGCTTCCACCTCTTCATCCTTTCTTGAGAGTGCACCTACAACAACATTTAGCTTCCCTTTTTTGTAGATGATTTAAAAGTCATAACCCAACATATTTGTGACCCATTTTTGTTTCTCTTCTGAATATAGTCTTTGTTCCAAAAAGTATTTAAGAATATCATGATCATTATTTACCTTGAAGTGTCTTCCCATTAGGTAAGGTCACCATTTCTTTAGTTAATGTAGTATTGCCAACATTTCCTTCTCATAAATATATTTTTGTAAATACTTTCCTATGATTGGATGACTTTGAAAAGCAATGGGTCCTCCTTATTGCATTAAAACAACACCAATTCCATTTCTTGAGGCATAACATTCCATAATAAAGGTTTTTGTGAAGTCTGGCGTAGCTATGACCAGTGCTAGGCACATTGCCTCTTTAGTATGTTCAAAGGCCTTAGTTGCTTCAAGAATCCATGAAAATGCATCTTTCTTCAATAATGTTGTTAGAGGTCCTATTATTCTCCCATAATTCTTAACAAACTTGCAATAATAACATGTTAACCCGATAAATCCTCATAACTACTTTATGGTTGTGGGGACTTTCCATTCCTTAAAAGCTTTAATTTTGTTACGGTATACCTTAACACCCTCCTGAGATACAATATGACCCATATATTCCACTTCTTGTACTCCAAAGAAACATTTAGAGGTTTTTTCATATAATTGTTTATCCTGCAATGGTTTGAGCACACTGTCAACATGTTGAGCATGATCCTTCCAAGACCTGTTGTAGATTAGTATATCATCAAAAAATACTAACACAAATTTTATTAGGGTTTTAAAATAAATTCATAAACCCTTAAAATGTAGAAGGTGCATTGGTAACACCAAAAGGCATGACCAAAAATTAATAATGACCCTCATGAGTTCGAAATGTTGTTTTCGAAATATCTTCATTATTCATTCTAATTTGATGATATCTTGAATGAAGATCCAACTTGGTAAAATAAATTGCTCTATGTAATTCATCCAATAACTCATCAATAATAGGAATGGGAAATTTATCTTTAATAGTGATCTTATTGAGCTCCCTATAATCTGGACACATGTGCCATGATCCATCCTTCTTGTGCACCAATAATACTGGAGCAGAGAAAGAACTTTGAGTAGGTTGAATTATACCAGCCTCTAACATTTATGCAATCATACGTTCAATTTCACTCTTTTGGACATAAGGATATCTGTAAGGCCTAACGTTTGGAGGAACACTTACCAGAATCAAATGAATAGCATGATCATGATCATTAATAGGTGGGAGTCCTTTGGGAGTTTCAAACACCTTGGAATGATTGTTCAAGACTTTTTGGAGATTTGCAGAAATAGATGAGTTTGATGTTGGAACTTCTAGTGAGCATAATTATGCAATTACGCCTCGTTGTTCTTTCTTCAGAATATTTTTCATGACATTAAAGCTTATTAACTTTCCTGGCTTCCCTGCGATACCCCATACTTTAACTTCCTTTCCTTTCAAAAAAAAATTCCAGAAAAGTTCTTGAAAATTAAAAGCTATCGTCCCCAAATATTGTAACCATTGTACTCCTAGTACAACATCAACACCTCCCATTGGAATGGAAAGCATTGGAATATTCAATACATATTCCCCCATGGTTAGCTTGATATTATGGTATTTTCCAAAGGAATTTATAGTTCCTCCATTTGCAACCATCACTTGACACTCTGGTGCTAGGTTTAGGAAGCAATTCAATTCCTTGGCTACCTTACAATGAATATAATTATGGGTAGTACCAGAATAAATCAACACTATTACCTTTTTCTTCTTGATATGTTCTTCTATATTGAGAGTTTGAGGAGTGGTAATTCCTGCCAATGCATTATAGGACATGGTCAGACTCATTTCTTCTTTCTCTAGGGTTGGTTCCTAGTGTATATCCTCTTCTTTTGAAGTTTCTTGTTCATTTTCTTCCTCGTCTTCACAATCTATGTAAAATAATTTCTTCTCAACACACTTATGACCTTTAGTGTATTTATTGTTGCCCTTTTTTCTGCCAATTGTTGTTGTGTCAACCTTGTAGGTTATGGAAGTCTAGGAGTAGCAACAAATCCATCTTTATGGATGTGAGTGGTAGGCTTCCTTGTCACCATAATTTTACATTCATTTTTTCTTGGCAACCTAAATGTCTTCTCCAATGAATCAGGTTCCCAAAGGTGAACCTCATGTTGGATGTTATCCTTTAAAGTCCCTATGAATACATCAATCTTGTGTTCATGTGGAACATCAACTACCCTTATATTCAATTTTGGGAAGTCCTCAATGTGCTCCAACACTGAGCCCTTTTGTTTCAGATTTATCAATTGGCTAAAGAAGGTGTTGCTCTTTGTATCCTCATAATGTGCTATCATTTCCTTCGTAAAAATTGACCAAGTGACAATTTTTTTTATGGGAGCAAAGCCATCGATACCATACAAATGTATTTTTCTTCAAATATAAAGTTTCCATTTGTACCTTTTGTGTGTTTTTCACACTATTGAGATCAAATATTGATCCATCTGTAGTATCCATGTTACATGATCCTTTCCATAAAACTTCCTCATATCGATCTTTGGAATATGGTGGGTCTTCAATCCAACATTCGATTTTATGAAATCACGATTAACATTCATTTTTTTCTCATTATGAGTTTCCTCTACTATCTTTTCACCATTAGGAATCATTTCTTGTATCAACTTTGTCAAACCTCCCTTCAAAAATTCCATGTCTGATTTTAGATCATTATTCATGTCTTCCATTTTCTTTTCCATGTCATCCATCTTAGCTTCCATGAATTTCTTCAAAACTTCCATTTCATTTTTTGTTGCTCTTTGCGAGAGTGAAAGTTTTTGCACTTGATCTGCTAATTTTGATATATCATGTTGCTTTTCTTCCTCTTCATGAGTCATAGTAGAGCCTTCCAGGGAAAATTTTAGGGGCAAATTTTATCCCAAGGGAAAAATTTAAAGGGTTTTAGATTTTGGAGGCGCGATTTTTTTATATAAAACCCCTTTTTTATAGTTTTATATAGTTAGCCCTATAATTATTTTAAAAATAATTAATTGTTAATTGTTAGCCTAAAAAATAAAATGCGCTTAAACTTTAAACCATGGATTCAACTCCCAATTTTCTAGTTTAGAGCGGACTTGAAAGGCATTCGCCAGGATTTATTGGGTAGGAGGGGGATTGGAGTTACATTCGCCCCCATTTTTTACTGGTTGGGGCTTGGAATTTGGAGGTTCTAGGGTTTGCATTATGGAATGTGCCTGGATTATGTGCAGGGAGGCCGATGACGAGGGCAACAAGGCTCACAGTTTTAGAGGATCTGGTGCAGGATCCAACTTTCAAATACGAAAGTTTTTGTTGGTACAGATGCATATTCCACGAACATCTTCTTCGTGACCTCGGAGCTCGCATAGTAGAAGATATGACTTACTTCCTTTTTCACGAAAAGAAAGTGACCTCTAAAGAAGTACATCCATAAGGCTATTCACATCAGGTTTTATGCTATGCCACAGGCCTTGACAGGCTCCCAAACCATTTTTCGTTGACATAAATATTTTTTTCATGTTTTTTTTGGGATAGGTCGCATTCATTTTTTTTGAAATTTAAATTTCCCTAACCTTAGCTTTGTTGGGATTATCATAAAATTGAAGAGGGTTTCGACTTGTCCTCTTCATTAAAATTAGGAACAAAATTGATTATTATTTTTATCTTGAATTTCGTTGGATTTTTGGTCTCATATTTTCTTGCAGGCCACACAGTTTATTCTGTGGATAAGCTGTGAGCTGTAGAACCTTTTTCATCTATTCAAGAAAAGGTTTTGATACAAAATAAATTTGTGAACATATTTAGTTTTGGAGGAATTTCTCAATGCAAATTCATCATAAAATTTCACCCTTTTAAGATCTAGCCCTATTTATCAAATTCTAAGAGTAAGCTACTTTTATTTGGTTATTTTTGGGTGTATTGTCATAGCCATAGGGGTCGAAGAAGGATTTCACTTGTTTTAAAATTTCTGTCTCTAGCCTTTGTTTTAAAAGAATGTTTAACGTCAACCTCTTCTGAAAATTGCCAAAATTTACTTGGGTATGTTTGTATGAATTTTTCGTTACTTCCATCTTGGAAACAAGCCCTTAGGGCATCAATTTGATGCTTGCTCATCTTGGTCACTACAGGTTGGAAAAAATATTTCATTGAAATTTTGAAACGATACATGGTTTTTAATTTTTCTTTTTTTTGCCTAGAATTCCAATTTGTAAAACAATTTCTTCATTGGACTGAGAACAAAGAAAGGTTTTCTCATCTCTTTGCAAGTGTGAAGGTTGATATCTTTTGAGCCTTAACTCATAAAAAAAAATCACCATAATAATCTCGTAAAAGTTTTAAATAAAAATTATGATCATTTTAGGGATGGCTATAAGGGCTAAGTTTTTCTTCTCTTGAGGCCTTGGGCACTGTTTGATAACTGGTAACTGATTTAAATTGAAGAATGATTGCTCCCTTTAATGTTGAAAGTACGATGTAAGCTACAACAGTTTTGAAAGTGTTTGAAAAATTTTTCATTGAAAATTATAAACCTTAAGCCTTGAGATTCACCCAAGAAATTTAATTAAAAAATTTTAGCCATAAATTTCTAAGCATATTTTGGTCCAGGCTGTAATAAATCTTGAGAATTTCAAAGTTTTTCTTGGTTGGCCAGAAGCATATCTATTTGCTGGTGTGAATTCTTGCAGAAAAGTCATCATTTGCAAGGGTCTCTTATTTGTTCTTGGGTTATAAGACTACAAAATCTCACTTAATAATCAAAAGGTTTATGTCAGAGCATATGTTAGATTCCAATGAGTAAAAAAATCTTACCACTAACATTAGCATTCACTTGAAATTTTAAGAACCCAAAATTTATATTGCAAAACAAATGGACTATAGCTTACTCACTTAGATGATCAAGAGCTAAAGGAGGTAGTAAGACTGCAAATTTTCCCAAAGAAAAACCATCCAACAAGTTCAACAAAATATATTAGAACTTCCTGAGATTAAGATGTCTCCAAAACTCTAGTGGTGATTAAAACAAATGCACACTATCTATATAAAATGAGAATCACTAACCTTTGTCTCCATTTTCCAATTGGGGTTGCAAAATAAACACAAACACTTTTATGTTAGAAATGGTTGTAGGAGTGTCTTTTATCAAGAAATGGTAGATTTATGTTTTGTTGCAAACCTTGAATTTTGTTGCAATTTTTAATCAAATAAGTGTTCAAGAGAAAAAACCTATCTCGTAATGATATATCAAAGCAAAGGACATGTTACCCACCCCAAGGGTGACCCCTATAGGATCCATCATCTTCGAAAGTTGATTTTGGCCAGATTTTGAATCACATAGACAGTCTTTGTTGGTAAAAATTGGATGATGACTAGTATACCAAGTCTGGAACTAATTCCAAAGTTGATTGAGGAACCATCTTCTTTAGAATTTGATCACCCTTTGCAGAAAACTTCCATGCAGAGTCTTCGTTCATGGAAAAGAAGAAAGGTAAGTTTCATAGTAGCACGAGAGAGGGGAGAACCATTGTTGAATAAGGGATGTAGAGAAGAGGGTGGAGATAATATTGGCTTTGATCGCATAAAATCAAGCTTTCCTACGCAACTACCCCCCCAAGCGATGGTACATATTCCTGTCTCTTATCATTTTTTATACTCCTAACCATATCACTTTTCACAATACATAAATTTAATATACGAAAGGTTCTAGTGCAATACTGATGCATGATTGTACTATTTTTGGCATATTTGATAGCATATTTTTGGTGCTGTTATCACTCAGGTTTTCCTTGAAGTTGTGGAAAAGGAAAGTATACCCGAGGTAACCACAAACCAACCTTCAGATGCAGAATCTAGCCAATCTGCATCCAGAGAGGGCTCTCTCTTTATAATGTATCTTTGTTCTTAGAAGGTTTTAGGCTAGTTATAGATCCAAGAGTTTGTTTGAAAAATGGTGGAATCCACAAACTAAGGGCAAGGTTGAAAGTTTTCAGTCCATTGGGCTATGGAGTCAAAGGATGGATTTACTGGATTTCTATTCTACACACAAGATGGCTTTACAGGGCAAGGTAGCTAGACAGAGAACAATCCTTAAAATTTAAAGTGGATGGGATGATTTTGAAGGGATGAAAGGCAGCTAAGAATCTTTCACCATGTTCAAAAGAAAGAAATGAGATGACTACAAACAAAGAGAAATGAAGAATTCTTTATTATAGTAATCAACAATGTTTAAATTAGCAAAGCAAGAGCATTTAAGAATTCATGCTTATAACCAATTTAGAGGAAAACATTAAGAACAATCACATTTGAAATCAGAGTACAATTAAGTAAATCCTGATTCAATCCTTTATGTAAATTATTCAGAAATGGACATAATGATATTATAAACTGATATAAAACTTAAGACAAAGGGTAGAAAGACTTATTGAACTGCAGTCCAACACATGAATCCTGCAAAAAGTCTTGAGCTTCAAATCGTCATCCAGTAAGCCACGAATAAATTTCTCCAAAATGCTTTTATTCCGAAAATCTCAATGTTACAGCAAAGTAATAGAATCCACCCTCAACACTCTCTTTGAGGGTTTATTTATACAAATTCTAAACTAAAATATCTTGAAACAAATATCAAAATTGGTTCACAAATCTCTCCAACTATTTACATAAATAGAACTTAATTAAAGGAAACTCAAAGTAATGCATCTATTTGGCACTATTTTGTATGGATAGGTGATGACAAAGAGGAGAATTCGAATTTGATCCAACTCTTAGTTGATGATGAGGCATCCAAGTCACTAACTGCTTCCTTTCTTTGTGCATTCTGCTCCAACAATTCTGCAAAATTGGGGTCCAATGATATCTTTTTATTTCTCAATCCGTAATAGATATGTAAAAAGTGAAAGAGGTTATTGTAGATAAATATTTTTTTGAGATAACCATCTTTCAGTTTCCAAAAATTCCTCTCCAGCTATGCATAATAGTTTTTGTAAAACATATGTGTAAAACAGAGTTTTACAGAGTCTGAAAAATGGTTTGTAAAGATGCGCATTTATCTCTCATTATAAATCACTGTGAAAAAAATGAGATAGGTTTTTGTATATGGGTCTCTTAGGAACAAAAACCTCCTTCAGTTTTGTATGAAGTATTTTGGATTGGCCACAATCCTCTCTGCAAAATGATGACTTAAACTGGAATTTTCTGCAAAAAGTGCTTTCCAACATTGTTTAATATTTCCAAAACCATAATGGCTGTTAGAAAAGTGAGAGATTTTTTTGTAGATGGCCCTCTTAAGAACATAAACCTCCTTCAGTTTTGTAAAATTCATCTTGGATTGATCACAATCGTTTCTGCAAAACTATGACTAAAATATGCAATTTCTGCAAAAATGTTCCTTATTGTTGTGTTTTTTCATCTTTTTACTTTCTTGCTCTTTTGACTGTTTTACTTTCACTTTAGACAAAAATCACTATTGATGAAAGTATTCTCATCTCTTTTTAACATTTTACTGCCTTCTGTATTTACTTTTACTGTTTACCTTTGACTGCTCTGTAACTTCATTTTAACTTTCACTGACTTTTACCTGATACACTTTAACCACTGATACTCTTTAGTTGTTATGCTTTCTAACCTCTGTTTGAATAGATTTGATAACAATCTTGGAGTAAAAAAATCTTATGACTAGTATTAAGACTGTTTATCCAAGGATGTGATCTTTTGATCACCTCTTCAGGGGACAACCGAGTAGATTTTTCAAGCAATTCCCCAATGGACAAGGGAGTGAGGTTTTGACCAGGTTCAAAATGTAGCATTGCATTGATGGCCTGAGGAGTGATAGGGAACAGAACACTCTAGTCAGGGGACATTACTTCTCTTTGAGTTGGATCATAGTTAGAATGGCAGTAGTGGATAATTTCTGGGAAAATAAGGACTGAGGGGATGAGATATCTCGGGAGATTGGATTCCCACAACCCAATGACATCTTGCCCCTTCGAATAATCGTCTCTGCAGTGACAATAACTCAGAAGGGGGCTTTCATCAAAATGCAAGTCTTTAATCTGAAAATATTTATCCACTAAGGGAAAATATTCTAACTCTCTGTGGGGGGGATTCAGTGGAGTTACATTCAAGGCTGCCGGGGCTTCCATTTTGGTTCTTGTGGGTTCAAAATGGAAGTTTCTGGGTTTTTTTACAAGCCGAGGCGTGATTTCAGTTTAAATGAAGGAAATTAGCACAATTTCAGTTTCAGGGGAACAATTCACAGTTTTTAGACCTCAGGGAATGAGCTCAGTGATAAGATTTAATCACTAATCCAGTGGAAAGCAAGGAAAACAGACTTTCTTTTGAAGTTCAAAGCGCTATAGGATAAATACCTGTTCTTGGAGGAAAGATGGCTTTTAACAGGTATCAGGCGGTAGCAGGAGGATGCTTGAACACAGGTGCAGCGGAATCTTGGAGCGAAATCAGATAACACAGTAGATTTCAGTGGAAATTCGAAAATCGTAGCAGAAGGTGCCGTCGTTTTCAATAGCGAAAATAACGGAAAAAACATGAAAATTGGCTTTATTTACAAGTTAAAAGGGTTTTTCAGTTTTTCGAGGAGTGACATCACTTTCGTACGGGCTGACGTATGGTGGAGGGGCCGGGCGGTAAGTGGTAAGTCCCCGCACCGCTTATGAGCAAAGGCGGTATTAACTGCGAGGGCAGCGATTCCACAAAGTTATTGACGCGTGGACGGGTGACTAGTCAAATACCACCAAGTCCCCACGCGTTATTGTTCGGGTGTTGAATGGCTAGCGGAATGAACGCTAGCCGTAGATCTTATAGTGGGAGATCGGACGGCGGAAAGGACGAATAGATGGTGGGGTTTTAGTGTTTTGCACAGTTGGGTTTTCTCTATTTTTTGGGTCTTCAACATTTTTCTCTTTTTCATGAATGAGATTTTGTTTTGAAGGGGTATCTGAACTAACTTCTACTGTTTCTTCTACATTTCCCACAGGAGGAAAAGTATCAGATTGTTGTTTATTGTTTGGTTGGTTGTCAGAGACATCTTCAATTATTGGATTTGAAGGGTTGGGAGTTATCCTAGACAGAATTTGTACTTGGGGAATGTTTTGTACAGGGGGAATGTTACCTTTACCTTTGACATTTTGTTTTGCATTTTTCTGTTTGCTATTCTCTGGCACATCAATCCTTCTACTTCTCAAATTATACTGTTTATGGACCTCATAAATTGCTGTGTCATAGCCTTCCTTAAAATCAAAAGTCTCACCTGAATGAGTTTGAAATGTTTCAAGGATGTGATTCTCTTGATCATCTTGGGATAGGAAGACTTCTGGTTCATTCTTGTCATTTGTTACATTGTTTATTTCTACATCTTCTGTAGGTTTTTCAGAAGTTGAACCTTCAACAAAGTTTTCTTGGAAAGGTGGCCTAATATTTTGATCAGGGACATTTTTTCCAATATTTTGATTCAGATTTCTCCTAAAGTTTGGGTTTCTTGCAACATTCTGATTATCACTAGAAGACTTTCTTTCAATGGTCTCCACTCTGTCTCCTAATCTTTCCATACCTTTAATGATTGCATCTAGCTTCTTTTCAAAAGCTGAAGGTTCTTCATTCATAGGCATTCTTCTTTCTGCTCTTGCTCTGGCTCGTTTTTCTATCAGATTTGCTTCTACACTCACCACTATGCTTTGCATTTCCTCTAATGTTTGGGGAGCTCTTTCCCTGAGGGAATAAGCAATGTCAGAATCAAAACCATCTGGAAATTTAACCAATACGGAGTCAGGTGGGGGTCTTAGGTTTTGAGGAACTGCGTTATATGCTTCATTGAATCTAATGATGTAATCTTGTACTGTTTCGTTAGGTCTTCTTCTTAATTTTTCGAACTCTGACAGGATCTGAAGAGGATCTTTCTTCTTCTCCCATCGGTTCAAAAATGCCCTATATAAAGCTGGTAAATCAGCAATAGTATTTGGAGTAAGGGCCCTAAACCATGTCCTAACTTCTCGAGTAATACTCTGAACGAAAATTCTCATTCGGACATTATCAGTGTCAATTTCATAGAACTCAAAGTAATCAGTCATCCTTTTGGTGTGTTGTTGAGCTGTGTAAGTACCTGATCCATCAAAAGGTGTGATCTTACTCTGGTAATCTTGGGGCAAAGCAGGAGGATTGGCTGGTAACTGCAAAGGGGCATATCGATTGGCCATTGGAAGATAAAGTGGGGTAATAGGAGTTGATGGTCTGGCAGGAGGAGATGGAGGAGTAGAAGGGGTGACAGGTGTTTGAAAAGCTTGAGAAAAAGTGATTGAACTTGGAGATGCTTCAGTAATTACAGAGATGTTTGAACTTTCTTCAAAGGCTTGTTCAGATTGAATAGAGTTTTGTAATTGTCTATCAAGATGATGTGAAACAAATCTATATTGCAAATCTTCAAAGAACAATGGATCTGGAACTAATCTGGATAATTCGGTTTCAGAAAAATTCACAAATAAGGATGTTTCAAATCGTGCATCAAAAGGAATGTCATCAATATATATAATTTTCACAGGACAAGATGCAGATCTAGAAAGTGGTCTAGAACTTCCTGAACTCTCTTGACTTCCTCTTTTAGAACTTTCTTGACTTCCTTGTCTTCTAAGAATCCTAGGAATCAGATTTGGATTTTCAAATATTGGTGGTGGATTGGGGTCAGGGTTTGACCTAGTATGTCGAATCCTTTCTGAAGCCAGTTTTCCTAGACTATGTGTTTTTTTGGATTTTTGATTTTAATTGAAAGAATAAATACAACTTCTACAAATTCTTCAAGAAATAATGATGTATGATTAAAATTTTCTCAAATATCTGTTAAACTAGAGAATCTGATTGAAAATTTTGAAACTAAGGTTCAATATATAAGCTAAATCAGAGATAGACTGAAGCAGCATTTATTTACTTTTGCAATTGCAGAGCAAAAGCAATTTCAAAGGCTACCTGGCTGATCTTCAGACTCTGTCTATAGCTTATAAGTGAACAATATTAACAAATAAAGATGATTCAGATCCCCAGTGGAGTCGCCACTATGTTATCACTCAGGTTTTCCTAGAAGTTGTGTAAGAGGAAATTATACCCGAGGTAACCACAAACCAACCTTCAGATGCAGAATCTAGCCAATCTGCATCCAGAGAGGGCTCTCTCTTTATGATTGATCTTTGTTCTTAGAAGGTTTTAGGCTAGTTATAGATCCAAGAGTTTGTTTTGAAAAATGGTGGAATCCACAAACTAAGGGCAAGGTTGAAAGTTTTCAGTCCATTTGGCTATGGAGTCAAAGGATGGCTTTACTGGATTTCTATTCTACACACAAGATGGCTTTACAGGGCAAGGTAGCTAGACAGAGAACAATCCTTAAAATTTAAAGTGGATGGGATGATTTTGAAGGGATGAAAGACAGCTAAGAATCTTTCACCATGTTCAAAAGAAATAAATGAGATGACTACAAACAAAGAGCAATGAAAAATTCTTTATTATAGTAATCAACAATGTTTAAATTAGCAAAGCAAGAGCATTTAAGAATTCATGCTTATAACCAATTTAGAGGAAAACATTAAGAACAATCACATCTGAAATCAGAGTACAATTAAGTAAATTCTGATTCAATCCTTTATGTAAATTATTCAGAAATGGACATAATGATATTATAAACTGATATAAAACTTAAGACAAAGGGTATAAAGACTTATTGAACTGCAGTCCAACACATGAATTCTGCAAAAAGTCCTGAGCTTCAAATCGTCATCCAGTAAGCCACGAATAAATTTCTCCAAAATGCTTTTATTCCGAAAATCTCAATGTTACAGCAGAGTAATAGAATCCACCCTCAATACTCTCTTTGAGGGTTTATTTATACACAAAATAATTGAAAATATCTCACACTATCCTAGCCCATAATTTGGGATGACTAAGGAGTAATTTACAAGTAAACAGGAGACAAATGGTCTCGTAGATAGCATAATAAGTAACTGCTGATGTGTTGTTTCCTTTCTTTGTGGATGTGCTGGAGGTAAGTGCTGAAAAAGGGCTCGTTGTTGTCTTTTGGAGTAATTTCTTTGCTTTCTTGATACTCTTTGTCTTTACGGATACTCTTTAACCTGTGTAACTGATACTCTTTCATCTGTACTCATTTTTATCATTTACCTGATAGTAAAGATAAAATTTTCATCCTGAAAATAACTTTTATAGAATTTCCAATAAGTCTCTCCACCATGAATCATCTGGTATCATAGTACTTTTGAGTTTTCTCAATGTTTCATCTGCTTCTGTGAGTTTGTAAAAGGTGGGCTCATTAGGAAATAGATACTTTATTTCATGTTCCAGATGAAATAAATTCCTCACTCTATCATAGATACTTTTCCCTGTTGGTAATGTCGATTCTGGCAAACTGGTAGAACAAGCAGCTGTATTTTGAGCATGAGTATTTATTTTCTTTACATAGGTTTCTAAGTCCATTATTTGATCCTCTGAGAGCATAGGACTTGGTAATCCATTGTCCAACAGAGCTTGAAATTTCTCTCTGAAAATATTGATATCAATCAAAATGTCTGAGCACTTCCTTTCTAAATTCTACATGAAAGTTCTTTTGATGAAAACTCTCTTTATTTCCAAAACTGTGTCGGTCCTGTCCTCAATCCCTAATACTGCAAGTTGTTGCTTTGTCCGGGTGTTCAAAAATTGAATGAGCTGATTGGCCTGCTCAGGCCTGCCTCTTAATTCATTTCTAGTTCTGTTTATTTCTTCTTGAGCTATTTTAACCAAATCATTTTGTTCAAAAATTGCTTGAACAGAGGGCCAAATACCCTTTATTAACTCAATGATACTACCCCAAAGAATTTCATTTATTTCCTTTAAAGGCTTTTCTAATGAAAGATCTTTTTCCAAAGCCTGAACCAATTTTTCTAACCTTTTTATTTCCCTGGTGTTATCAGCAACTGTCTTCTTAGATGTATCATATTTTTCCTCCAATTTTACTAATTACAATTTTGTGGTTTGAAGTTCTGTGACCCTTAGTTGTAAACTTTCCATTTGTTTTATTAATTCATCAGAACTCAAACCAGAAGTGTTTACCTGGGATGGCTGTGTTTGCTGACCTGCTGTTGAAGTACCTGTGGTTGTAGCAGCTTCTGTGGCGGATGCCTGCTTGATAACTTCCTTTTCCTGTAAGGCTTGTTCCAATTCCTTCTCTGTTTCACTTAGTCGCTCAGTCATATTTAGGAGCAACTCCATTATTTCTTCCTGTGAATTCCCCTTTAGAACTTCTTGGGTCTGAGGGTGCCTTGAGGCTGGCAATTTTAGCTGCTTTCTCAGTGCAGCTATGTCATCATCTTTATTCTTTATTAATGCCTCAATGCTTTTAATATCTTTGGGGTTGTGCCCCAAACCAATGATTATGTCTTCTAAAGACTATATTTTGTTATCTTTGGCCTGTGAAGAGGCCCTCTCAATTTGTAATTGTGCAGTTGTGTTATTTAAAGAATATTGTAGTGTTAGAGCTACCGTGGCTTTATTGGTAAGAGTGGAATAGACCATTTCCCCAGTTTGTCTGTGTAGCTCTATCTGGTCCGGAGGATGAATGTCCTTTGCCAAAACTTCAAAATTTGTTCTGATGTAGTCAGCTGCAGTAATGGGTTTTGGCACCTTTGACTTGAAGTGGCTCATTATCATTTTGCCTTGTGACATGTCAAATGCTGACATTAGCCTTTCTTGATTATGGGGAGCCATTTTCATATATTGATCATATACCTTTATTTTTAATGGATCATTCTTTGCTTTAATATTAATGAAGGTTCTTTTAATATCCCCTGTATCTGTTTTTGGTGGTCTGAAAGAGGATACCTCAGTACTTAATTGCTTTTGTAAAGCTTTTCCTTTCTGTCCTGTGTTTGTTTCACTAACTGTGCCAGTTAGTTGACCATCTTCCCTTCCATCATCAAACACTTCATCTATGATTTCCACATCTGGAAGTGGATCTGATTTCTGTTTTTTAGCTTGGTGTATTCCTGAAGGCTCTTTAGGAGGTGTAGTATCTGGAACTTGCCTTTTCTTTCCTATTTCCACATTTGATGGAGTTTGTAACTCTGGAACTTGTGGATGGTTTACCTAAGTGGGAGAAACCTGTGATTGTTCAGGTGCTTTGGAAGTTTGTGGTTTCTCTGCCATGACCAAAGTTTCAATGACCTGTAATGCAGGTTCATTTCCTTTGCCCTTTGTCTCTGCTGCAACTGATGAACTGTCTTCCTGCAATCTCTGCTGTGGATTTGCTGCTGAAGATGTGCCAATGTGAGATACCTGCACTTGACCATAAGATTCTAGGTCATATTCCTTCTGAAGATTTTTCATAATTTTATTCATTTTTTCTTCTGCACTTTCTTCTTCAACAAGTGTTTTTTCCACCCATTCATCTTGGTTAGCATATTGCTCTATATCAAGAATCTTGTGGTGGATATAAGGGGAAGATTTGTTCTTTAATCTTTTTTCACAGATGAAACCAAATGGGTCATAAGGAACCCAACGAAAACTTCTTTGAAATTTGCAGCGGTTTTGTAATATATCCTCTGCTTCTCGCTCAGCTTCTCTAGAATTGCAGATGTAGGGACCTAATTGGCTTTTAATCCGGAGTTGAGCTTTCTTTTTCACACTACAAAAATGGATCACATATGAATTGTTCATTTGCCTGAAATATTCCAAGGCAAATAGTCTCATGGGTACATACTTTGGTAACTTGAATGGATGTAATTCACATCCATAGATTCTGATGACTGTATGGTTTTGATACAAATACCAATCCCCAACTTTATAGGTCCTTGAAAGTTGCAAGGTCTTCTTTATTTCATTACTGAGTCTTGGGGGAGGAATCCATGTCAACAATGTAGTTGCAGGATATACACAAATATCTATAAACTCAGAATAGGAATAGGGAGACTCATAAGAATGAATTATGGGAGACCAAAATATAACTGACCTTGGGTTTCCCTTGGCATCAAGTTTTTTAACAGGGAAAGGGAACTTTTCTGACTGATAGTAGATAATGAGATGATAGATGACTGAGGAATATTTAAAAACTTTTTCATCATCTAGCCTCATGAACTGATCATAGATCTTGTTGGCTATGAAGGAGGCAAAGTCATATTTAATCTCAGGAGGTTGCCCAGGAGTAAAAATGGATAGCAAAACCAAGGTTATCTCATCAGCATATTCACTGGTGTTGAAGCCCAAGACAAAAGATATCATATTGAGGATGAGTCTTCCCAATTGATTGAAATAATAAAAACCATAGGGAGGAGGTCCCTCAGGTTGGTGTTCAGGCAACATGAAATTATGGCAAATGGACTCTAATTTCTCTGGGGTCAATTTATTAGACTTCTCAATCAAATCTTCCATGGACAGAGGTGCCAATTCTTGGTTAGGTTCAAAGTGTAGCATTTCATTGATGGCCTGGGGAGTAATGGGGAATAGAACACTTTGGTCAGGGGATATCACAGCTCTCTGAGTGGGATCATAGCTTGAATGGAAATAGTGGATAATTTCTGGGAAATTAATGACTGAGGGGATGAGGTACCTTGGGATATTGGATTCCCACAGTCCAATGACATCTTGCCCCTTTGAATAATCGTCTCTGCAGCGACAAAAACTCAGAAGGGGGCTTTCATCAAAATGCAAGTCTTTAATCTGAAAATCTCTATCCACTAAGGGCAAATACTCTAATTCTCTGTGAGGGGCATTCAGTGGGGTCACATTCAGGGCTGCTGGGGTTTCCATTTTGGTTCTTGTGGATTCAAAATGGAAATTCATGAGTTTCTTTCAAAGGCCGGGCGCGTTTTCAATTTTAATGAGGAAATTGACACAATTGCCGGTTCTGGGGAACAATTTACAGTTTTAAATCTCAGAGAGTAATCTCAGTGATAAGATTTAATTATCAATTCAGTGGAAAACAGGGAAAACAGACTTTCTATTGAGTTTCGAAGCGCTATAGGATAAATACCTGTTTTTGGAAGAAAATTGGCTTTTAACAGGTATCAGGCGATGACGGGAGTGTACTCGAACACAGGTGCAGCGGAATCTTGGAGCGAAATCAGATAGCACAGTAGATTTCAGTGGAAATTCGAAAATCGTAGCAGAAGGCGCCGTCGTTTTCAATAGCGAAAATAACGGAAAAAACATGAAAATTGGCTTTATTTACAAGTTAAAAGGGTTTTTCAGTTTTTCAAGGAGTGACATCACTTTCATACGGGCTGACGTATGGTGGAGGGGCCGGGCGGTAAGTGGTAAGTCCCCGCACCGCTTATGAGCAAAGGCGGTATTAACTGCGAGGGCAGCGATTCCACAAAGTTATTGACGCGTGGACGGGTGACTAATCAAATACCACCAAGTCCCCGCGCGTTATTGTTCGGGTGTTGGATGGCTAGCGGAATGAACGCTAGCCGTATATCTTACAGTGGGAGATCGGACAGCGGAAAGGACGAATAGATGGTGGGGTTTTAGTGCGTGGGCTCGGCGGGTTTTAAAACACAATTAACTCTATTTAAACATCCCGGGGGGCATATAATAGGCGGAAAGGTTATTAATTAGTTCTGATAACTAATTAATCCCGTGTTTGGAAGTAAAGAATATCGCGTGCGGGTATTATAATGAAAATGTCGGGTGGGATGCCAGGTGGACGAGCCACGTTGGCGCGGGATTTTCCGAAGTTTTGATTTAAAAATAAAACTTCAGATTTATTATTTTTTGGTATTAAACATATAAACCATATGTTTAAAGTTTTTCGTATATATGTTTTTTATTTTATTATATGGTAAATTAACAAATGTAATTAACTTACCATAGGGGCGGGTTTATGGTATAATGATAAATTTAACCAAAGGGCGTATAGTGGGTTTTTATGTTAATGCACGGGGAAATAATTACTTTGGTTAAACTTTATAATAGAGGGGTTTTGGGGTATTTATAAAAAAGGAGTTATATACTTAGGATAGGGCATTTCACTAGGGATTTAGTAAATAGAGTTAAACATTAATATGACAAAGGGACAAGGAAAATCAAAATATTTTGCACATCTAAGAAAGTGATAACTTCTGAAGTAAATTGCAATATCTTATCTTCAACACTTAATCTTAGAATAGCAAGTTATCTTGAGGGTTTTTTATGGAATTTTGCATGATTTCCCTAAGTAAAATATGATTTTACTTAGGATAAAGTTAAAGGTGAATGATTATAATGATGAATTATCTCAAGTAGTTAGGTCTTTTTGATCATTAGGCCGAGGGTCCGGTCCCTCCAAAAGTCAAGGAAATGCCTTGAGCCCCTTTGATCTCCAAATACCTTAGTGCTTTGGGGGAAATTAGTAAAAACTTAGAGAGAAAGTGATGTGGGAAGTTAATGATTTTGACTTTTCTTTCTGTGATTTTCCACTGTTATTCCCTGCTTCAGTATTTGTGATGAAGTAAAGGATCAAAACATGTAACAGCATCATTCATCAGATAAAACTTTGCAACACCATCTACCTACCCTATCTACTACTACCATTTTCTCTTCTTTATTAGGGTGCATTTAGACTTGCAAACCCTTATCAATCTTTTTGTTTTTACAAGGCAAATCTATCTATTTCTACCCTTATTACATCCAAGGGCTCAGATTAAACTGTTGAGCACCTCTCATTAACTCTACCTATCTACTTATCTGCCCAGATTGAATTGTTTGGACAGATATTTATTCTCTAATCTACAACATGAAATTGAAATATGAGTAAGCCAAGTTTAAACAGTTTGACTTATTCATGAATTGTGGCAAAGGTTTGAAAAGCTGCACACAATTGCTTTATTACAAAAATGAAATAGTAGTGGCATTTGGATTTGCACACTTTCCTTGGTCTATTTTTTGCTTGGGGTTCATTTCTTTCACTTTTTTGACCATTTTATTTTTCTTACCCTTTGATTTTTCTTTTAGGGTATACCCTCTTTACATTTTTTAAATTATTTGATTTTTTGGTTTTTCAAGAATATGGAACACCTTTTCTCAAGAAAGAAGGTTTGAACATATTCCATAGTTCAATAAAGACAATCATGAAAAATGAAACCTATTGGTATAGGAGTCTAACAGGTGCTACAATCAAAAATTGTGTATCATGTATGGTAATGTGTTTGGCCTGAATGCTTGTGATTACAATTTGGGATCTTCACATTTTTAAGTAAAAACCGATAACTTTTTTTTGTCTATTTTTATGAATTTATGTTTATTTTTTATCCAGTGGAGATGATTGGTGACTTGGGTTCCTTTTAATGAGGCTTCACCATGTGGCCTTACCTAGTGATATAAAACTCGTCTCTTGATGTTTTCTTCCCTTATAACTATGCTAGTACATTATTCATACCATAGCAAAAAGTACTGGTCTAATACTGATGGGTGCTTGTAATGTTTTTGGCATTTTTGAGTGCTTAATTTGGTGCTACAAACAATTTTGGATGTGTGTTACTTAGTTTGGAATAACTCATGAGTGTTTGAGATATTTTGTTTGGATTGAATACTTTTGATTATAGTTCGATGCTTCTAGATATGGATTCTTTTCCAGTATTGAATTTACTTCAACATCAATTTAGAAATTGATAGAGCCCTGTTGTTTGATGCTTCATTTGTGTTTAACTATCTCTTGCAATATCTGGTAGATATTGATATCAATATCTGTTTATCTGTTGCAAGTCAACGAAATTGATTATCAGTTTTATCTTGAATTTCGTTGGATTTTTGGTCTCATATTTTCTTGCAGGCCACATAGTTTATTATGTGGATAAGCAGTGAGTTTTAGAACCTCTTTCGTCTATTCAGGAAAATGTTTTGATACAAAAGAAATTTGTGAACATATTTATTTTTGGAGGAATTTCTTAATGCAAATTCATCATAAAATTCCACCCTTTAAAGATCTGGCCTTGTTTATCAACTTTTGAGAGCAAGCCACTTTTATTTGGTTATTTCTGGGCATATTTTCATAAAAATAGGGTTTGAAGAAGAATTTCACTTGTTTTAAATTTTCTCTCTCTAGCCTTTGTTTTGAAAGAAGTTTTAATGTCAACCTCTTCTGAAAATTGCCAAAATTTATTTGGGTATGTTTGCATGAATTTTTAGTTACTTCTATCTTGGACGTAAGCCATTAGGGCATCAATTCATTGCTTGCTGATCTTGGTCACTGTAGGCTAGAAGAAATATTTCAGTGAAATTTTGAAATGATACAGGGTTTTTAATTTGTCTTTTTTGAGCCCATAATTCCAATTTGTAAAGCAATTCCTTCGTTGAACTGAGAACAAAGAAAGGTTTTCTCATCTCTTTGCAACTGTGAAGGTTGATATCTTTTGAGCCTTAAATCATCAAAAAAAATCACCATAATAATCTCGTAAAATTTTTAAATAAAAATTGTGATCATTTTAGGGTTGGCTGCAAGGGCTAAGTTTTTCTTCTCTTGAGGGCCTTGGGCACTTTTTGAAAAATCTGTGATAAATCTTGAAACTTTCAAAGTTTTTCTTGGTGGGTCGGAGGCATATCTATTTGCTGGTGTGAATTCTTACAGAAAACTCATCATTTGCAAGGGTCTCTTATTTGTTCTTGGGTCATGAGACTACAAAATCTCACTTAATAATCAAAAGGTTTATGTCAGAGCATATGTCAAATGCCAATAAGTAAAAAGATCTTACCACTAACAGTAGCATTCACTTGAAAGTTTAATAAATTAATATTTATATTGAAAAACAAATGGACTATCGCTTACTCACCTAGATGATCAAGAGCTGAAGGAGGCAATAAGACTACAAATTTTCCCAGAGAAAAACCATCCAACAAGTTCGACAAAATATATTAGAACTTCCTGAGATGAAGATGTCTCCAAAGCTCTGGTGTGGATTAAAACAAATGGCATACTGTCTATATAAAATCAGAATCACTAACCTTTGTATCCATTTTCCAACTGGAGCTACAAAATAAACACAAACAATTTCATGTTAGAAATGGTTGTAGGAGTGTCTTTTATCAAGAAATGGTAGATTTCTGTTTTGTTGCAAACCTTGAATTTTGTTGCAATTTTTAATCAAATAAGAGTGATCAAGAAAAAAATCATGTCTCATAATGATATATCAGAGCAAAGGACATGTTACCCACCCCAAGGGTGACCCCTATAGGATTCATCATTTTCCAAAGTTTATTTTGACTAGATTTTGAATCACATAGACAGTCTTTGTTGGTAACAATTGGATGATGACTAGTATACCGAGTCTGGAACTAAATCCAAATTTTATTGAGGACCCATCTTATTTAGACTTTGATCACCCTTTGCAGCAAACTTCCATGTAGAGCCTTCTTTCATGGAAAAGAAGAAAGGTAATTTTCAGAGTAGCATGAGAGAGGGGAGAACCATTATTGAATAAGGCATGCAGAGAAGAGGGTGGAGATAATATTGGTTTTGATCACATACAATCAAGCTTTCATACATAACTACCCCCCCAAGAGATGGTACAAATTCCTATCTCTTATCATTTTTGCTACTCCTGACCATATCACTCTACACAATACATAAATTTAATATAGGAAAGGTTTTGGTGCAATATTGATGCATGATTGTACTATTTTTGGCATATTTGATTGCATTATTTTGGTGCTACAATCAAAAATTGTGTATCATGTATGGTAATGTGTTTGTCTTGAATGCTTGTGATTACAATTTGGGATCTTCACATTTTTAAGTAAAAACAAATCAAACATTTTGTTTGTTTTTATGAATTTATGTTTATTTTTTTATCCAGTGGAGATGATTGGTGACTTGGGTTCCTTTTAATCAGGCTTCACCATGTGGCCTTACCTAGTGATATACAACTCGTCTCTTGATGTTTTCTTCCCTTATAACTATGCCAAATTATTCATACCATAGCGAAAAGTACTGGTGTAATACTGATGGCTGCTTATACTGTTTTTTGCATTTTTGAGTGCTTCATTTGGTGCTAAAAACAAGTTTGGATGTGCGTTAGTTAGTTTGGCACGACTCATGAGTGTTTGAGATATTTTTTTTGGATTGAATACTTTTGTTACAGATCGATTTTTCTAGATATGGATTATTTTCAAGTATTGAATATACTTCAACATTAATTTAGAAACTGATAGAACCCTGTTGTTTGTTGCTTCATTTGTGTTTAACTGTCTCTTGCAATATCTGGTAGATATTGATATCAATATCTATTTATCTCTTCTAATGACATTCAACACTCTTCCTTGCCATAATAGTAATATAAAATTAATTTCATTCTCATTGACGAATGTACATATATATAATAGAACTCCTAAAGTGTATCACTCAACTCAAAGATTTACACCATGTCAATTTGGCTTTCAAGAGTGTTGTAAGATTCTAACAGCCTTGTCACTACAAGGATCATGCTTCAAAACTACCTTTGATGATACATGCAAGGATACTTCAATGTTTATCACTACTTAGGTTTTGCTCTTCAAATGTTGCTATAGATTTGACTCTACGATTGGAATGTACATAGCATAACAATTAAACAACAATGCAATTTTGCTTCATACTTCAACAAATTGCAGTAGGTCATGTTATAGAGGATGATCAGTTTCAGATAGGTCAAGTGATCTGTCCTTGAAGATGCCCCTTGTTAGCCTTTTTTCACACCCCTCAAATACTGTGTTTGTATGATATTGGTGCACCCATTCTCTCTGGATTAAAATGGTCATGGAAACACTTCAACTCGGTTGCAATATTTTATCAGATCAGGCCTTGAAATTACTCTCAAAATAAGCTTAACTAAGCTTTCTTATGCAGCCTCTATAGTTGTAATGAGGCTTAGGTTTGTGATCTTGAATAGACCTTCTTGTTGGAAAAAATGAGATTTCTTTGACAGACCTTAATTTACTGATAAAGTAGCCCTGATTTGAGTCAAAAATACCATTGTACTGAGCTCTTCCTAGCCACAATGGGGAATTAATTGAGATTTTATAACTGTCACAAGAAGGGGCCAAGATGAGCCCTAGAATAGGAGAAAATCACAGAGCTAGGTCATGAAAAATTTCTTGAATATACCTCAAATTAGTGTGAAAAATAACCTTCAATTTTGACATCAATTTAACCTTCAATAATTCCATAGATACAACAAAATTTTACCTCATGTGTTTCTTTGAAAATCCCTTGAAATATGCATAGAAAAATGGCTGAGATAAGCCTTAGGATTGATGTGAAATAACCTGTAGGAAGATGTGAAACTAGCCTTAGGAGGGTCGAAAACTAGACTCACACATGATTATGATTAGGCCTCAATGGAGGCGAGGCCTCCATTGAAGGCTTCTAGGGTTTAGTCATAAGTCCTTGTTCAAGGTATAAAATTGTAAGACCCTTCTTGGGCTTTATTATATTATAAAAGAATGAAATTTTCTGAGACTAGCCTCGTCCACCAAGTCAACTTTCTCTCCACATCAAGTGGGCCTCATAAAGGGAAACCACCACCTTGAAAAAGACTATAAATAAAAGTCTATTCAACTTATTGGATATCATCAACTACCAATTGGCTCTGAAATTGTTAATAAGGAAAATGAAATGAAGGTAACCTATTTGGAAGGACCTGAAATCGTTACAAAGGAAAAAATAAATGCGAGTAATCTATTTGGAATCGTTGCAAAAGAAAAAGGAAACGTGAGTATTCTATTTGGAAGGTTTCGAATTTGATGCAAAGGAAAAGAAAATGCAAGAATTTTTTTTTGGGAAGGACCTATTATCACATAAAATTCAAAGACATAATAAAAGATTCAAAAATTATAGGGGTAGACCGAGACTCTTGTGTAGAGAAGGAGGTATCTAGAAGATCAAATCTATGCTAAAGGACTTTCAAATGAACATTTTTAAGGTCAAATCATTCTAGAAGATAAATAACATAATTCTAGGCATGATTATAAAGTATTACCTCTGCAATTAAGGGTGAAATCCAGAATTTGGAAATCTAAACAGTAAAAGGAAATTTCAAAACATATATTAAGGATCTAAGAAGGCTCAAGCATAAGCCTCAATCTAGCCAAAGTCTCTAAAGAATATAGCGAAGATATGTACATGAAAACATGGTCTAATTTGAATTTTAAAGTCCTATAATATCAATTAAATTCTAATTTAAAGAGGACTAATGATTATCCTTGAAATTAGTGAAGAATCTACTTGGAAGAAGAACCAATATCGAATCAAAATCACATATTCAAGCCTTGGAAGAAGAACCAATATCGAATCTCAAAATCACATATTCAAGCCTTGTTTTCCAGAGAAATTCATCTCTTTTTCTATGATCTATCTTAGAAGACCTGGGCATATGTATAGATAATTCAAACTTCATCAGTAAAAGAAAAGCATGTTTCTTTACCTTGGGACCATGTTAGCTCCATATTATTTGGAAACAGTCGGTTTGGCCTCATGAATGTGGTTTCTGTTTTGTCAATAGGCTTTACCAATTTTTGTCACATTTCTTGGAATGATTCTAATTGGAGCATACTTAGAACAATATCTTATTGAAAATTTGTTATCATCCTACAAAGCAGTCTATCATGCCTGGAATCATTTATATGCATTTGATTGGTCAGTCAGTTATCAAAATTCTTTCAAATTCAAGGTTAGCTTAATCTAGAAGGTATCTTCAGAGAAATTATCTGTATTCTTTTAAATTCAAGGTTATATTAATCTGAAATATTTTTTTTCAGAAGAAAAAACACTGGAATCGTATAATATTATTATATAATCCAGGACATAAAGAAGTGAAGAAGAGAAATATTAGAGTATATGCTAAATATCTCATTTATGCTGCCCAAATATCAATATATTTAAATGTTCTAAAACATTCTCATATACTTCACCTTCAAATAAATAACACATATTTTCTATATTTGACCAAGCTTGTAGGATGAGGGGATGGGGGCAGAGGGGGACAAGCTTCCATGATGGTTGGAGTGACCCTCCAAATTTCATCAGATGACATAGGAGATGGTAGGGAATAAGGTATAGGGCAGCGTACAAGTCTTGTTCACCTCTCCATGTGGATATGTAGCTCTTCAATGGATCGCTCCTTGGAAACACTGTGAGGGGAATGAATTAGTACATACTCATGTAAACAATAGTAAAAACATTGTCCTCTCAGCTAAGGTATCCCCTCACTTAGTAAACTCTCAACATTGATTGCATATATTCTAGAATTGTCAAACATGGTAGTTTCTCAAGGAAATACTAGGCCCAAATATACATCAATAGAATCATATTTATAGGGAAACAATATGACATCAATGTGAACTTACTCAACACTCAACAATATCAGTCCTGTGTACAACACATTTACTAGCTCATAGCATCTAGCCTCAAATATGCACTAATTCAATCATTATAGCTCTTCTAATGACATTCAAGACTCTTCCTTGCCACAACAGTAATATAAAACTTATTTTCAGTCTCACTAATGACTGTACATATATATAATAGAACTCCTAAAGTGTATCACTCAGCTCAAATATTTATACCATGTCAATTTGGCTTTCAACAATGATGTAAGAGTTTAACAGCCTTGTCACTGCAAGGATCATGCTTTAAAACTACCTTTCTTGATACATGCAAGGATACTTCAATGTTTTATCACTCCATAGGTTCTGCTCTTTGAATGATGCTATATATTTGACTCTAGGCTTGCAATGTACATAGAAAATAATTAAACAACTGTGCAGTTTTTCTTCATACTTAAGAAAATTGCAATAGGTCATGTTATAGAGGATGATCAGTTTCAGATAGGTCAAGTGATATGTCCTTGAAGATGCCCCTTATCAACCTTTTGTCACAACCCTCAAATATTGTGTTTCTTTGATATTGGTGCACCCCTTCTCGCTGGATTAGAATGGTCATGGAAACACTTTAACTCGGCTACAATATTTTATCATATCATACCTTGAACTTACTCTTAAAACATGCCTTAACCAATCTTTTTTATGAAGCCTCCATAGTTGTATTGAGGCTCAGGTTTGTGATCTTGAATAGTCCTTCTTGTTGGCCAAAATGATATTTATTTGATAGACCTTAATTTATTGATAAAATAGCCCTAATTTGAGTCACAAAATACCTTTTTACTGAGAAATTACTAACCACAATGGGGAATTAATTGAGATTTGATAAATGTCACAAGAAGGGTCCTAGATGAGCCCTAAAATAGGTGCATCACAGAGCTAGGTCTTGAAAAATTTCTTGAATAGACCTCCTATTAGTATGAAAACTAACCTTCAATTTTGACATCAATTTAGCCTTCAATTAGTCCATAGACACAAAAAAAAATTACCTCATATGTTCCTTTGAAAAACCCTTGAAATATGCATAGAGAGAAGACCAATGTGAAATAACTCGTAGGAAGATGTGAAAACTAGCCATAGGAGGGTCGAAAACTAGACTCATACATGATTATGATTAGGCCTCAATGGAGGCCTCAAAATCCTCCATTGAAGACTTATAGGGTTTAGTCATAAGTCCTTGTTCATGTTATAAAATTGTAAAACCCTTATTGGGCTTTGTTAGATTATAAAAGAATCAATTTTTGTAAGACTAGCCTCGCCCACCAAGTCTACCTGCTCTCCACATCATGTCGAACTCATAAAGGGCAACCACCACCTTGAAAAAGACTATAATAAAAGTGAATTAGACCTATTGGAGATCATCAACTACCAATTGGCTCTGAAATTGTTAAGAAGGAAAATGAAATGCAAGTGGCCTATTTGGAAGGACATGAAATCATTACAAACGAAAAAATTAATGTGAGTAATCTATTTGGAATCGTTTCAAAAGAAAAAGGAAATGTGAGTACTCTATTTGGAAGGTTTTTAATTCGTTTCAAAGGAAAAGGGAATGAATGAATTCATTTTTGGGAAGGACCTATCATCACATAAAAATAGAAGACAAAATACAAGCTTCATAAACTACAGGGGTAGACCGAGACTCTTGTTGAGGAGTAGAGATGTATTGACGTTTGACTTGAGAGGTTGACTTGGTGTAGAGAAGGAGGTAGCTAGAAGATCAATTTTGTGCTAAAGGACTATCAAATGAGCCCTTTTAAGCTAAAATCATCTAAACGATAAATAACATAATTTTGGGCATGATTATAAAGTCCTACCTCTGTAATTAAGGGTGAAATCCAGAATTTGGAAATTTCAACAGTAAAAGGAAATTGTAAATATTTTATTAAGGATCCAAGAATGCTTACGCATAAGCCTAAATCTAACCGAAGTATCTAAAGAATATAGAGAAGGTGTGTACATGAAAATATGGTCTAATTTGAATTGTAAAGCCTTGTAATATCAACTGAATTCTAAGTTAAAGAGGACTAATGATTTTCCTTGAAATCAATGAAGAATCAACTTGGAAGAAGAAACACTATATAATATAAGAATCACATATTCAAGCCTTGGAAGAATAACCAATATTGAATCTCAAAATCACATATTCAAGCCTTGTTTTCCATATGAGAAAGTCGTCTCTTTTTCTGTAATCTGAAGTTAGAATACCTGGTTAAAACTTCATAAGTAATATAAAAATCCTGCAACAAGGATTAAGGAAAAAAGGAGAAAGAAACTTTTTTGCATAAAGAACTCTTCAATGAAGAAACCCTATAATATTTGTAAAAATAACAACTCAAGGTATGTATAAATCCTACCCCTTGACATTTTCATGTATCATAGCGGCTCCTCCAACAACGTCGGTCGAATGAAAAATAACCAAGGTGGGAATTGGGATAGGATAAGTTACTTGGATTTAAAGGTTAAGGAAGATAGGTTAAAAATTAAACCTGGAACAAAAAAATAATTGTGTTATCGATGATTTTTGGAATTTTAAGGGTGGATTTGTTTCCACAAATCCAGAAATGGATCACGATTTTCGGAATTTTGGAAATGGATCACAATTTTTGTGGATATGTTTTTGGAAATCTGAAAATGGATCCAAACAAATTAAAAAACTTGGAAACATATCTATGGTGACAGATTTTCATGTACTCCGACACCCATGGTGACAGGTTGTCTGAAATCTCCCTCTACTATGGGTAAAGGTTCTCTCTTTTAAAGATGTCGTTAGCTTTGGATCTAGTTCTCTTCATTTCATTCAAGTGGTCTATGAAGCTCTTCCGATCATAGTCTTGTTGGGTACATAAGCCATTAGTGATGGTTTTTATTTTTCGAAAAGAGTTTTAGTTTCCAAATTCAATGGTCGCTAACCTTCTTTAATGGATCTCAAATAATTGAAAACTCCTTCCCTTTGATGAACTTAATATTTATCCTTTGGCCTGTGGTTTTTTGGTGGTGATTTTTGATAATTCAAAAGACAAGAGTGATTAATATCTAATAGTGATGTTAGACCCTTTTATACAACTATAAGGGAATTGTCTAAAATCTAAGTATGAAGGAGTTATATCACATTTTGTGAAATTTTTGGCTTGACTATTGAGACTTCCCCTTCCATCTATTGATATTCACAGTAGAAATATTTCCTCCTTAGTTTTTAATATGGTCATAACATCATGAAAGAGTGACACTCCCTTAATGCAATTTTATGTTAATTTAATTGTTCTGCTTTTGATACATGCAAATACAACAATCTCAAATGATTCATTAAATATTTGTCTCCAATGTCCACTCCTTATAAATTTAGAGATTATCTCAACTATCATTGCGCTATCACTTTTGAAAGAAATTGTTAGGTGGAAACTGTTGGTTCTAGATTTGTATGATTTAGTCACTAGAGTAGCACATTTGATGGTAAATAGTCAAGCTCTTTCGATTCGCCAACAACGTAGTCAATTTATTTTATAGTTTCTTCTTGAATACCCTCTTGGTGCCAAGCGACTGCAACAACCCTTAGATTTCTTAGTGATTCACCATTTTGTACTAGTAATTTTCCATGATTTTATAAGAAAATATAATATGGTGAGATATTATCCAATTATTTTTTTATATACATAATATATTGTTAATGAAATCGCCTTCCATTTTTCCTATGTATCATGGGGATTCGCCCATTTATTAGACTTATAAATTTAGGGAGGTTCTTAAAATTTTCCCTGGAGCCTTCTGAGGGCTTAATGGGTGTTGAATTATTTTTAGGGGGGAATTTTAGAACCCAATACTGATATCTATGCTTCAATATTCCCATGGAATCACTTCAAATTGATTTTTCAAACAATATTTATGCAATTTGAAAAAAATACACCCCTTTTTCTTCCTTTTTAGGAGCTTGATATTGAAACTGACGTATCTCTGTAATTGCGGATCTTCAAGATTTGAATTTATCTCCTATATTGGCCCTCTGAGTCCTCTTTCCAGTGCCATAGGTTAGACCTAATTTGAATTCTTCAAGACAAAGCTATGGCCAATCTCCCACAATGACCTAATTATGGACTAGTTTATTAGAGTGAACTTGTACGATGTGCCACATGTCATTGTTTCTTCCTTCGGATCTAAAATTGATATACGGGAAAATAAAGTCCATGTACTCTTGGCAAATTTTTATAGAACTCCAATCCGATGCTCATAGTGAGAGTTATGATGATTTTCCCAAGGTCACCACTTTGAAATGAAATTTGGGAGCCTGCAAAAACCGTAACTTCCACATCTCATATCTTCGAAATTATTGTGAACCAAGATCTAAAATTTTTACATAGTGTTCTTCAAGATATCTTCACAACTATATTTTTTTTAGCTTCTAAACCTTCGTAGAAAAAAAAAATATAGGGAAATTCCATGATGACATGTTTAAAGCAGATAAACCCTAGAATCCAAAGCTTTGATACCAAATGTTATGAAACCAACTCCAAAAATAGTAGAAAAGAGAGATCAACGCCTTATGAATCAACCACTTTGAGGGGGAAACATCCTTTTCATTACATAAATGAAAAATTCTTGGATGATACAAATGAAAAAGCCTCCTTTCTATATATAGGATTCCATCGGGTCCTAATATAATCCTAGTAGACCTAACAATAATAATGTAAGGGCACAAAAATAACAATAGTGGCTTTTTATGGGAAAAAATAATAACAATATGGGGGCGACATGGGTACAACCGTAACAATATGGGAGCTACAATAAAAACAAGGGACTAAACTAGTAATATAGGGACCTAAAAAACCCCTACCATCCTCTAATGGTTGGGTTTCCATCCTATGAGCTGAAGCATGCCCAATTGTTACCCATCTGTGAAGGAGGAACTTGTTTGAAGAATTGAGGCTAGGACTTAGAGCCTCACCTGAACAAGGAATCCAACATCAAGGCTTTTGGTTTTATTTCTCCCTTTACAATTCTATTAATAATAAATTATGTGTTTCCTTTCCATAAATGTGTCTATTATCACATGTTTATTGTAGAACTCCTTGATCGGCTACATAGCTTATACTAGATATTGTTATTCTTTGTATATGTTTGTTCTCTCCACTTGTTCTTCTTGTAGGAATTTTTTTTCATCAAAGGAGAGGATATCATGAGTGTGGAATATAAAAAAGCAAGGCTGACATCAAAGGAAAGCACTAGCATCAATAAAAAGGTAGGGCATCTATCCTCCATGTTTTTCTAGTCTAATTTAGGAAATGTTGAATATATTTGTCTTTTTTGTTGCTATATCCTCCCATTAGGACTAGAGGGATCACTTTTTTCTGCAGAAGCATCACCTACACAACACGATTCTTGATGTTAGAGAGACTGTCGGAGCACACACATCACAGTGCAGGTAGAGAAGTTCCAAAGAGTGGTACACTGCCTACATGGCTCTTATGAGCGATAGTGTAGAGATAGATCCATATTCTTTTTAGGAAGTAGTGCAACAACCAGTTTGGGTTGATGCCATGGTTGAGGAGTATGACTCCATTATCATAAATAGTGCATGGTAAGTTTTCCCAAGACCGGAGAAGAAATAAATTGTGGGATCCAGGTGGATCTACAAGGTTAAGCCAGTAGCAGATGGGAGTGTGGAGAAACACAAGGATAGATTTGTGGCCAGAGGGTTCTCTCAGGTGGAGGGGATTGATTAATATGAGACGTTTGCACCAATTACAAGGTACTCATCAATAAAATCCATCCTTTCACTTTTAGCACATATGGAATGGCAGATACATCAAATCTATGTAAATACAACCTTCCTCAGTGGAGTGATTGAGGAAGAGGTGTATATTGAACTGGAAGGTTTTGAGACCTTCGAAAGAGAGTCACATGTGTGCAGAATCAAGAGAGCACTGTATGGGCTGAAACAAGCACCTCGTGCTTGGTACACTAGGATCGAAAAATAATTCACTAGGTTGGGCTTCACCACGAGTGAAGAAAATGCGAACCTTTACCTTATTGTGGTAGAAGGTAAAATTTTGATCATTGTACTTTATGTCGGTGATTTGATATTGATAGGTGATGAGAAACTCATCAATTCTTGCAAATATTATCTTGCAGGAGAATTTGAGGTGAAGTACATGTGACCCTTGCACTATTTCCTAGGATTGGAAATTTGGCAAAGAGATGGGGAGCTATTTGTACGTCAGAGAAAGTATGCCAACAAGATTTTGAGGAATTTCTACATGGAGGGAAGAAAAAACATGGAAACTCATTTAGTGGGAAACTGGAGGAAGGAGGATGATACTTTAGGAAAAGTAGTAGATGCTACCATCTACAGGTAGCTTGTGGGTTCACTCATGTATTTGGTGAACACACAACCATACATATGCTATGTGGTTAACCAACTTATTCAAGCTAGGGTTAAGCCTACCAAGATCTTTTGGAAGGAAAGAAAGCATGTGTTAAGATACCTCAGTGAAACTACAAAGTTTGGGCTATGGTATAAGCGGACAAAGGGAGTGAAGCTTCAAGTATTCAAAGAAGCAAATTTGGCAAGGAGTCCATCCGACAGGAAGAGCACATTAGGTGGCATCTTCAACATTTGATCAACAACAGTTTCCTGGTACAATAGGAAACAAAGGTCAGTTGCACTCATTTTAGTAGAGACATAGTACATGGTAGCCAGTCAGGACGCATGTAGGCCATCTAGATGACAAAGATACTTGTTGGGTTTTTTGGTTGACAGATGGATCCAACGGTGATTTATTGTGATAACCAGAGTTGCATCAAACTCTCGGTTAATCCAGTTTTTGATGAAAGGTCCAAGAATTTTTATATCTGGTATCACCATCCCAAATATTGTGTACAAAGGAGGATTATGTCATTAGAGTACATTCGAATGGAGGAGTAGGATGCATACATCTTAACGAAGCCACTGTCAAGAGGAAAAATCGAGTTCCATAGAGGCAGGATTGGGGTAGCAAACAATCCTTTTCTTGTTGAGAGGGAGTTTCGAAATTGGCAACAAGAAGAGACTTTTAATTTATTTTTCCCTTAATTAAATTATAAGTAAATTGTAATTCCACATCACATGACAAATTGTACGAATTAACTGAGTTTGGAAGACTTAGTTAGTTTATTCAATTCGAGTTGGGGTAAAACTGGAGGCATGTAGAGTTCAATCTAAGTTTTAGGGGCTTGAGTTATAGTTTATTTTGAGTTGTAATTAATTAACTTAATTATTTGAGTTAAAATCAGTTTAACTAGTTCTAACTGATGGATGAGCTGCTCAGAGGTCCATTGAATTCAATCTGATTTAATTCACATGAAATGATCAATTAGATACCTGATAATTCAGTATAAATAGTTGTTTCATATCCATTTTAAGAGTGACCCAGTTGAGATTGGAGTTAAATGGAAGTATACTATCAATTGGATAATTAGAAAATTGTACAAGTCATTCATGAGGTCATAAATATGCCTTGGATGTATTATGCAATTAATTGATGGGAATTTCATAATTAATAGGGGCTCAATTCCCTCAGCAATTTGTGAGCAAGGATAGTCATACAGGGGCAAGGAATTGGTTAAGTATTGGACCAATGTTTCTTAGATTAGAGTGAGACAATCAGAGATAGTGTAGAGAGCTCTCAATCCTGAGAGAAGCATTACATTGTTTCATATTGTTGACTTAACGCAATATACAGATATCAGAGTTTTTAGCTTAGGCTTTCCATAGATACGCCTTTGTTTTGTGCGATTGAAATTATTTCTCTTTATTGTTCATGTGATTGTGGTATTGTAATTGGTTTCCCCAATTTTTAGAATAGATTCAAGTATTTTGTTTTAGCATATTACAATATTAGTTGAATCTGTGTGGATTTTCTACAATCTCGAAACATGGGCAACTAGAAATAACCAAAACATAAAATATTTTGGGTGGTCGCATAGCCAGACATGTGTTTGTCGCATGATCCAACATGACATTCATTCAAAGCTTTCTCGACCTCTTCATGGGTAATAAAACAACGAAATATAGAATAAACACCAGGACGGTAACAAGTGTCACCAATTATGATGTATTGGCGAGCTTGGTATTGAATTTGACGTTGATCAAAACGAGTACTGTGAGACCAAAATGTTTTGGTCTGGAGATAAATGATGATATCTCCACACCAAGGATTGGAAGAGTCAATCATAAAAAATGTTTCTTCTGGAATAAAATCATAAGTTGTTTATTCTGATTCAGAGGAGGGAAGGTCACAAATCAGTTCAACGAAGACTAACTATTTCTTATATTTGGATTTTATGAATTCCAAATGAAACTCTTGGAGTATAAATATCCATTTCGATTAGTTTATCCCCATTAATTTACCTGACAAAATGTAAGTCAAGGGTTGCAATAAAAAAATACAGTACTCTTCCGAAGCATGATATAATGGTGAAATATTTGGAAAACTTGCACAACTTCCAAAGCTAACTTTTTGATCTATGAGTACTTGGATTCAATCTTAGTCAAGCTTCAGATCAAGCAATATATGGGGTGTTTTTCTCCTAACTCATCTTCTTGTACCATAATCATTACGATTGTGATGATAACCACAGATAAATAGAGTAAATAATCTCGATGATAGTCAAGGGGTGTAACAACACCCCTTACTCAAACCCATGAGCAAGAGGTGGTCACTCTCATTACCTGGCACTAAAAATGTTGTTATGGCGCAGAGGTATAATTTTTTTTTTTACTTTTGAAGAACTCCTCTAAACCCAAAAATATCATAACCATTGTGTTCATCTCTTTGAAACAAATATAGTAACATATAACCTCATCCCAATCCAAGCAACAGATAAAGAGAAATATCCTTTCAAAGTGGGATCCACTCTCCCCTTGCCACATCAGCAAGTTTCAATGTGGCAGTATAATATTGGCTGCAGTGATCAACGAGCTCACCATCAAGTGAGGTCAACCTCATATTGAAGTGAAAAACGTCCAAATTTAACTCAGCCCCCTACTCCTGACCTACTGACCTCTGACCTAGTCGGGGCTAGTTTCCTTGAAGGAAAATTTCCTCAGGTGACTGCCCAACCTACCGACCTCTTACCTATTCAAGACCATATTCACAAACAAACCACTTCCTTGGGCAACTATCCTGACCTATAACCTAATCGAATCTTAGCTCCCGACCTGTTTTGAATTAGGAAATTTTCATTGAATTCCACAGAATTCTAGAAGCTTCTAGAGGTCAGATTCTCAAGCAACTTCATGGGGATTTCTTTGGGTTCTTCAAGGAAATGGATGCAACATTCATCCCAAAAACTAAGGGAACTTACAAGGCCTTATAAGAATTTAGAAAACTATCAAAAATGGTTAATAATAAGAGTATTTTTTCTCCAAAAACCCCAATAACTGACAAAGTTGTCATCAAAGGAATTTTAACGCCATAACTAGCCCAATAAGCTCAAATACTAGAGACGTTGTTTCTTTCTTAAATCTGCATCACTTCATAAAGGAATATACAATAGGAAACTACCCCCTGAAGGGTCATTGACATTCATAGTCTTTCATGTACTAGTGCTATTCTGAAACTAAAAGGATAAGTCATCCTTGCTCCTATCTGACTTCATTATACAATTATCACTTAAGGAATTAGAGTTCGTTCATATCAATTGAAAAAAAATTATAACATCCCAACACATATAACCATACGCCAATCACATACATAAGCTGTTTATAACAAGCATGTAACCAACTTAGGATCATAAAATTCAATCAGGAGATCATACAAGGTTAAACATAAGAAATTATATTTAATTAATGTAGTTCATGTGCGATTGAGTTTGATACTTCTACTCTCCACCCAATCATAGTCAACTGCAATCAAGCTACTTGCAGCTACCACCCTCGAGCTATATTCCAAGGTATTTCTCAAGGGAATAATCAACATTTTTCATCTGAAATAAGGACTCCTAAGGTCCTCCTACCTCCACCCACCAGCTACTCAACATTAAGTTGCATTCACTAAATCGAAAGACCTGTTGCCTCCATCATTCGTCTAACAAATAATGATCAACAATAAACAAGGAATCGAGAGGTTTATTGCCTCCACCCTTAAACTAATCAATAAAAATCAACCAAGTTCAAGGATTTCTTATACTTACAACCTCCACTCTCCCTAGCCATCCAAAAACACTCCCACATACACTAGGGAGTCCAGAATTCTCACCTCCACCCTAGCAACATGTAGCACAATGGTTCCACCCAATTAAGGAAATCTGGAACCCACTACTAGATAGTGGTTCCACCCAATTAAGGGAATCCATAACCCACTATTAAATGATAAGAAATAGTGACCTCAATAGTTTCCTTTACCATGAATCCAAGGGAAAAACCCTTACCTCAGGTTGTTAATGGAATCCAGAGAACACCATCTCAACCCTCCATCCCCCTAAGGTATCTGTAAATTTACCCTCACCTGAAGGAAAACTCCTCTAGTGCTCCTATTGCTTCACCGAAGAATGATGACAAATTCAGAGTAAAGGAATAATTCAGACTCCTCCCAACACTTGAATTTGTTGTTTAACAAGAATAACAACACTCCTATTTTCTATTGTTTCTTCCATTTGAGCTCCCACTTCTCTTTTCTTGTTGTGCACACATTACACTTTTTGTTGCTCCTTTTTATACTACTCTCGAGTCTCTCTATCTGTTATCCGTAGGATCTCGACCTCTCTCTATGTTTGCTTCTCCATGGGAGTTTCCCTTCTCTAATACCTAGAGCATTATGCTTGTGCATGAGATTTTTTCTTTTCTTTATCTCTTTGCTGCTTCTCTCCCTCATGTCCTCCTCGTTGAGAAAAAATGAGGCTTTTTTCCTTCTCTTCTCCATGTCGCAGTCTCTCCTTTTTTTTCCATTCCTTGCATTTATTTGCCTTGTTTTTTTTCCCAAGCCAACATGGGCTTTCTCCCTTGCCTACATTTCATAAATTTACAACAACCATATCTACAACACACCATTCTAGAGAATTTAAATTTCAATAACCAACCTTAAATGATTGTCCAAAATTTCATGTTTTCTTCCTTTAGCAAGTAAGTTGAATTTCCCAAGAAATTGACCTCCCTCAGTCCATTTTGTAATATTTTTCCCTTGCTCAGCCCTTTTTAACTTCAAATGTACTTACAATCATGTATTTACATGTAAAAATTCATCCATCAGTGGGATAGGTTGTTACAGGGGATATAATAAAGATGTTGGGGCTAACACTTTTTTTAGGACATCGAAATTTTTTTGAGCAGTGTTATCCAAATGGAAAGGAACCCATTTTTTTAGTAAGTGAGTAAATCCTTTTGTAAGTTCTGCATAGTTAGGGAAAAATATTTGTAGAAATTTAGCCTTACCTTGAAGGCATTGTAACTGAACAAGTGAAGAGGGAGTAGGAAAATTAATGATTTCCTGGACTTTCATAGGATCAATGCAGATCCCATTCTGGGACACTATGAATCTTAGAAGTCAACCAAATTGGACACAAAATATGCACTTGTATGGATTTAACCTTATCTTCTAATATCGATAGTGTAGGAAGGTTGATTTGAGATGCAAGGGATGAAATTTACGATGTTTAGAGTGGGAAGGAAAACCATCCAAATAAGGTGGAACTATATGCCTCATATCATGGAAATAATAGTTCATTTCCATTTGGAAAGTCGTGCAAATGTTCTTCAGACCAAGAGGAAGTTTTCGGTAGCAAAAAATACTCCATGGAAAAATGAACACAAACTTATGTTGGTCCTATGGTAAGATGTTGATTTGATTGTAACCAGAGAGTCCATCCATAAATGAGAAAATTTCGCTTTCGGCACAGTCGTCAACTATTTGGTTGATGAAAGGGGTTGGGTATTTGTCCTTGGGAAAAGAATGTTTAATATCCCTATAATTGATGCATAGTTGGATAGTTCCTTGTTTCTTCATAACAGGAACAATATTCGAAACCCAATCAGTTAAAGGAACATGGTAGATAAAACCAACATGCAAATGTTTTTCAACTTCTAATTTTATGGTAGCATATTTCTTCGGGTGAACTGGACATAACGTTGTCGAACATGTCAAGCATCCAGATAGGTTTTAATATCATGCACCAATTTTTTTTTATCTATGCTAGGAATCTCTTCTTGCGTATAAGCGAACACATCATGAAATTCTTGAAAAAGTCCTTATAAATCTTAGTCTCAGGGGGAGAAAAAAGTGCACCAATATGGAAATTTTCAATAACTCCAGGTTTGATAGAAATATCAAGGGGTATGGTCTCCTCGGTATTTTCTAAATTCTTCTCATAGATATAGAACCGTGAAGTGTCTCAATAACATTGGGTGAATAAAAGTGATCAAGATTGTTCTCAAAAAATTCAGGAAAACAAGATCAATGATGACTATAGTCCAATGGTGTTTTTTTTGACATCATGATCTCCATGATAATTTCGTCGATGGAAAATATGTCTTCGAAAGGGTCAGAATTCGAACTTAAAACTTGGGAATGATCAACCTAATTTAGTAAGGTATCAGTATCATAATTTTCCAAATGGGTTGAGTAAATAGCTTCATACTCTAGCTCGACGGTGTTAAGAAGCATATGATCACCGAATGAGTCACTTTTAGATCTATCGGGTACTATCAAGGGATCAGATGGAATAATACAAGGAAAAATCATGTTGATCGGGGAAATCAGATCAAGAATATCAGGAGGAGGGGACGTAAAATTTCCCTTTAAAGATGAATATTTAAACAATCCTATCCCAACATGTTGATAAGGGTGTGGGAATTCACCCACATGTAGAATACTCCTGGTAGTTTGGGAATCAACAGAAAAAACGGAAAGCTAGCATATGGCCACAATTCCCCTTGGTGAGGGAAATAAATCATCCTAAAATAGATTGAGACCACGACTTCCATGGCATAAATCCATGTTTGACCCAACAAGAGGTGATAATCTAAAGGCCCATAAATAACTTCGACCTCTACTGAGATTGTTTTGCTAGCTAATTATAATTGTAATGAATTCAAGATCCCATAAGGTTTAAATCCTCTCCCATCAAAAGCCTTAAGGGTTTTTGGTGACTGGTTAAGTTGTGGATAACCAATGGATTTCCAACATGAAAGAAACATGATTCAAGTTGAGGTACCTTCATTTACTATTGTGCGGTGGATATTTTTCTTCTAATGGTAACTTGAATCGTGAATTCTAGCTGGGGAAGCATTTTAGGAGTATGGTTCTCATGATTAAATACAAAAATATTTGAATCTAAAGGATCTAATCCTCCAATTTTTGCTAGTAAAGATTTATTTTGGGTAGGAAAACTCTACAACACCTTGATAGCTAACATAGTTGAAGGAGTCTGAGTTAAATCCTCAACAATGTTGTAATTTTGTGTAGCTCTTGCATGAGGATTAAATGTTGACTTATAATCATTCCTTTATGAGGTTTAATAGTCAATTAAACAGTCGGTATTATCCCTTTAGGAAGATTTGAAGTAGGTTGAGTAGAGCTAGAAGGTTTATCTTTAGAATTTATAGTTGAAGGATTCAGGTTTCCATAGTCCTTATTCCTTGTATCCACTAAGACATCATACTTATTTATGGTATTATTTAATATCATCACTTGGAAAGAGAAAGATGGATTTTTTGCAACCACGTTTGTCTCCTGGTTTGGGAAAGGATCTATAAAAAAGTTAGGTGTATTGGATGAAACTTTCAAAAATATATTGATACCTATACGATGTGGATAGTATTTTATGAAATTTTCGTCGTTACAAATAAGGAATGGATAAAAATGCTTTAGCTTCTCGTAAGGAGGTTCTCTTTTTTATTCTTTACTTTACTCTTTTTCCTACTTCCATATTGCTGAGATTTTCCTTTATTATACTAAACAATGTTTATCTTAGAAGTACCCACAGGACAAGGAGTGAGAGGGTTTTGGTTGGTCACAGAGGGGGAAAATTTTAAATTAGTTTGATTAGAATATTTTCTCACTGACTATTGACTGAATGAACCAACCAAACCATCAACAGTGTGTGATTCCTTCGAGGGAGTGAGTGGAATAGTATGTTGAGGTCACAAAGCATTGGGTATCTTGTCATAGAGCTTGACTGAAAGGGTATAAATCAAATCTAGATATTTATCACGAGAAATGAAATTTTTTTTAGTAAGAACTTCACCTTTGGCAACGTCCTCAGTTATAGTATACAAGAGGGATTCGATGAACCATTCTACCAACAACTGATCAGGAATGTAAGTTTTGAAAAACCAATGTTGATGTCTCCACTCATGTATATGATCAAACATATGAGTGAAGTCAGACTGTTTTAAGGAATTCAAAATATCAGTTCCAGTTTTGTAACGAATACGTAATTAGAAATGGGTTATAAATGCAGTTTCTAAGGCATTAATTTTTTTGAATGAAGCTCATGGTAACTCAACATACCACTTAGTTGTTGCATCGGTAATATTTATCTGGAAAAGCCGTAAATGAATAGAATCATCATTTAAGGATTTGGATGAAAACCATAAATGATAGGTCATAATGTGAGTGAACAGATCTTCTATAAGATTTTTGTTGAATTTCGGAATGTCACTCGGTAGTTTGGTAGGAATAGTTGGCCACAAAGGATAATGAAAAATTGGATCATTCATTATCGAAGATAAATTTGGTAACTCAACTATTGAAATGAATGGAAATTACTGTTGGGATATTTAATTGCTAGATTAATCCTCCTAATATTTAATTGTCAATCCGGGCTTGTAAACACGAGCTGCACTGCACTTCTTGATTCATTTTTTAGGTCAGAGCTTTAATGTTTCCTTTATAATGATAAGCTAAGTAATAAAACACACAAATGCTTGTGAATAAACAACTTTTGAAAATGGAATCAAGCTGTCTCACTAAAATAATAAAATTCAACTTAAAAACTTTGAAATTTCTATAGACTTAACCAATCTTTTCTTGGACTGAAATCTGGACTTAAATGAAGACCTAATTCCTTTATCACAAGTTCTACTTCGAAGCAAATTTAGACTGCATACATCAACTCAGTAACTCAATATTTCACTTAGAATCCAAACCCTAATTTTTTCTTTTACAGATTTCACTTTGAAAGAATTGAAAGATTTAATCTACTTCTAATTGAAAATTAATCCCATGACCAAGCAATTAATCTCATACTCAAATTAATTTTCTTCGATTCAAACCCTAGAATGAGAATGCTTCACATTAATTTCGTTGTTTTGTCAACAAGTACAAGATCCTCGTGTTAATAGGAATACTTTATCTCAGTCCATAAGCCGGAATTGACAAACTTGGTTTCTTAACATTCTTCAATCTTCAATGGGTTTAAAATCCAGCTCAAACCCTAATTTGTTGATCAAAACCTAATTCTATTTTCAAGAATGAAAGGAAAAATAAGACAACTGTGGATTGCTATTAGACACACAAAAACATACATGAGAGACTATGCTACAGTTTCATTTAACATAAATTAAATTCCTCAACCTTTCAAGAAAACTAAGCTTAGGCAATCTACCTAAGACTACATCAAACCAACACTTTGTTTTCCTAGTGAAAAAGGTAAGGAACACTACTTCGAAATCCAACAAGCACACAGACTATACTAAGGCAATGCTAATGGAAACTATCTTAAGCTAGAAACTAATATTTTAATGCTAATGAGATTCACACTTAACTATTCAATCAAATTTCTTCTTGCTCATCAATCTAATTCTCCAAAGTCTAATGAAGGAAAGACACTTCAAACTCGAATTGAAAAGACTGGAAATTGAAAAAAATATAACCACTTGATAAAACTTCACTCGTTAGCCAATAATTCAAGATTTCATTCAAAAATAAAAACCCTAATTTTCTTGTACAATTTATGAAAGAGCTAATGACCTAGTTTATTCATATGCACCATTCAACCAATCTTGCATTCGAATCTTAAACTCAAAATAAAATCCTAAGGTAATATTCACACTGACTCAATGCTTTTTTATGATAATCAAAGATGAATGTTGGCACTGAGAATTAACCTAAATATTATAACTCAATCAAATAAACTAAGAATACACTCTGGAAATATTCTTACAAGCTTTAAGGTATCTCACTCTTAAATACTAGATCTCACTCAAATCAAAGAAACTTATTTAATCCTAGTTATGGTTTAAATGACAGAAAAACAAAACCTATCAACTCTACACTAGATCACACAAAGAAAAGAGATGGAAAGTCTACACTTCTACTTCAAATGGCATAAAAATATATTTTATTCTCAAGCAATCTCTAAACTAACACTTAGTTTCTCAAGTGAAAATAAATTACACTGCCAATGCAAACTTTGGAAAATAATCAAATTAACCTAGCAACTCTGAGTTCTAGTTGAAACAGTGACTATGGGAATTCAATTTTAACTCACACTCATTCATTTAATCTATCAATTTTTATTCCTAATGAGCTCTCGCTATTCTTGACAACTCGAACATGATATCAAAAGGATCACAACCGCACTGTCCAAAATCAATTTATCATAATAAAATCACACCATGCACATTAAATTCATGCCAAATCCGTGTGCTAGAAATATGAAACCCGACTCTATAACTGAAATGATACAACTCTTTACAAAAATTTTAATGCAACTCCAAAACAATGCTAATTCAATCCCGCTCTGTTTCAATTTGCATTTGTCAGCACATAGGCTTGTTTTTAATTTAATCCATTTGTTTGAGTACACACATGGAGGTGTTCATTTAGGTTCGAGGTGATTTTAAATGACAAGAACAACAACCTCAGTATTTTCATGTATATGAATGAATACTTGGAAAATTTAAATTCAAAGAAAACGAAGCAAAGCTCTGTAAATGCCGGAAGCACACCCACAACAAAAAAATTCTTTGAAACTATTCAACATTAACACTTAACTTGTTTAGTTGAAATCATGCACATGAGATCGTTTCTTCAACTGAAACCACTCCAAAATTAACACACACACAATATCGAATATTTGAATGAAATCAAAATTAAACCAATTGTTAAGAACGAATGTAAACTAAAATGCAATAATTAATCAAAACGCACACAAATTACCTACGCATATTCTTACATAAGCTTATCTAGATTTTGGTGTGCCTTTGCCACACCCAGAGACGGATTGAAACTTACAGAGACTAAATACACTTCAATGTATCTAATTCAAGAACTCATTAAATCCATAACAATCCGGAATTCAATCAGCAACACACCATGAAGGATTAAAACATGAGCTTAATTACTGGACATAGAGTTTACAGTCTTCAAGTTCGATAGAAAAAATGAATGAAAATCCTCGCTAACTAGACTTATTACATATATCAGCCTTTATAGGCTGAATGATATTCAAAAAATAGCACAAGTTATGTTCATGGAAAATTTTTGAAACCAACTGATGCGAGGATCCTACTAACTATTCATAATTAGCATTATGTTATACCTGATATAACTAATTCTGAAACTAACCTATCTCCGGCATAATTTCACACTGATCTGGAAGGGTGCTTCTAGAGGTCATCGAGCTGAGCCCAATTTATGGAAAATGGATAGTTGGTCATCTCAACGAACCCATAAAAATTTGCTAGAGCGTTGAGATGGAACATGATTTTGGTATTACGGTCTTTCCAAATCGATTTTAGGTGCTAGCGTTCATGCCTCTTTAGCTGAATGAGTCCTGTAGGAATAATTTCATAACTATATACCATAGCGATTAGTTAACAAACAAGCATGTAACTTCGACCACCTCAAATTAACCATAGAATAGTCAAAATAATCCTACTTGTAATGATTTTTACCTTAGATTAGTAGCTGATGTGATTTAGGCCATAGGAAGGACAAAAGGGGAATAAAGGAGTTCATAATTGACCATAACAGGGTTGTTTGGGATATTTTGAGAAATTTGGAAATTCTAAATTTTACATAAATTAGCCTCAAAGAACCCTGAATATCTCCCAAACCGTAAGGTATTTTGAAAAATTGTTTTAGCTTTAATAAATATGCTATACAGGGACCAAACCCATGTCCCATAATTTCTTCATTCTCCTTCAGCGACTTGTGGAGGATTTCGGCAGTGGAACCTATGATAAATGTACTTAGCAACACTATCATCAGTAAAACATGACATAATCATCTTTAATCATAGAGGAGTGAAGAAAACTAATGATAATCAACCATAGAGAGTATTTCGCAGAAAGTGATGGAATTAGGGTATGGAACGAGCTAAAAACATAGGGATTTAGGGTATAAACAATGATATTTCATGATGAAAACATGGGCATATATGAGGCCCAACATCCCCCCATGCCTAATTTTTTGCATGTCCTCATGCAAAAAAATACTTTGCTCATATCTAGGTTTTTAAGGCATCATGGCCTTAGGTAGTGTTAGTTCTTGTGGAGCAACACTGCATGAAGATTTGATTTCCATAAATTTTATTTTAAAAGCGATACAAATCGATGTGAAAGAATAGATATGGTAGGAGGAAAATGATGAACAAGATGATATGTGACAATGGAAATGGTTTATGAGATGAGGTGGTGATGGATATGGGAATACATGTGCTTTCATGCTCTATTTTTACAAGGCCAATGCTTGTGGATGGTTCCTTCATGAAAGGAAGCAATGGATTCATCCTCTATTGGATTCAACTGACAATATGTGTGAATTTAGGAGGGGAAGGCACTATAGTTACTGCTTTTGTTTACATGAACCATTATGATTATGACCTAGAGTAGCATGAAAATGGAGGGCATATGGAAAATCAAATATACGTAATATGTGGTGGTTAATAATCAAAGATTTCTTAAATATATAATCAATTAAAGAATCTTAAGCCACCTCTACCTCAATTTTCTATTGTTGACGTCCTTGGCGCTACAAGATGAAGTAAATGATGGAATGGTTCGAGCTGATGTGACTGTTGATATGATCTTTTGAAGAACAAAAAAGGTCTCAATATCCACATTATCTCGAAAATTTTGATGCATGTGTGATTTCATACGGCTTCCTGAAAAAAAAAAAAAAAAAAAAGCACCATCATCAATATCTCTTTTCATGCAAATCTTATTGAAATAAAGGAAATAGGTTAAATAATGAACAATTACCTGATCATGCTCCATGTTTAAGATATTATCCCATCAATGGTAATGAAAACCATTGGTAAGCATATGGTGAAAATGTGAGTTAAACATGAAAATTCCAACCATCTCTCTCCCCCATGTCTATCATATTGCATGTCGTCATGCAATAAAAACCTTAAACATAGACAAAAGACTGAAGGGCTAGTGTTTCTATGTTAAATTCATGCTTCGTTGACTTAAACCATAGGGATAATTCTGAGAGAATGTAAGTAAGTTTCACCGGATGTCATCTTCCTTTGCATCAATAATATAATGAAAAGTAGTGACCAGGGATCCAGTGACGTCAAGACTGAGCTTTATTATTCCAAAAAAAAGTAACTAATGATAGGGATACAAAAGGAATGCTTAACAATGTTGTTACTGCAGGGTTAATGTCATCCTAAAATGATTAACATAAGAATTTCCACAAAGCATATCAAGATTAATCCAAAGCAACAGGTCTTCACTTTCAATAGACTCAATATTACAAGTAAATGTGACTTTATTTAAAAACCAAGGCCTTAAAATGGATCGAAAGTAGGGAAAAATAAATATTACATGCCTTCCGAGGATGATTTTCTTATCGTTACCCAAGCATATAGTTGAAGCTTATCTTATTCAAGAAAAGTGAATCACCTGCACTAAGGGTCTCACATCCATAAAAAGCTTATGATTTCTAAGAGATAGAACTCCAAAGCACATTACTGAAATGATCTTAAAGCCATTCTCAAAGAGATATGATAGTGAGTTCATGGAAAAGACAAAAAAACCAAGTAAATCATAGTGTAAAATTAACTTTGATAACACAGGCATGGCCCTACCACCAGCAGGCGTCTATAGCCTTGACAAGGATGCCTTTTAACCTAACAAAATGTTAGTGTCCCACTTACAAGATATAGATTCATAGTTAGCTTATTTCACTTTAGATAAAGGCCACTGTCCTCGCTTGGTAACTAGCTAATGACAATGCCACTCACAAAAAGTAACATGGATGAACAGGCCGGCTCGTGATGAGACCTCCTGTCTTCCAACTTTTTGGGCTGAAAGACATTACTCTGGCTTGGTGACCAGGAGTAGTAATGTCATTCATGTTAGGTCTCATGATCATGGTAGGTTGGCTCATTACGAGACCTCATATCCCCCCCTAAATCTTTTTGTAGACTCTGATTATAATTAACCTTAGAGGTTACTTAATAAGTGGGGAGATAGATCTGCTCATTAAGAGCTTAGGATGGTGTGAAATTTTTTTAATTACTAATCTTTACTGGTTGATCCTGCTACCCTGAAGACTCACGAAAAGAAAATAACTCAAATAATGACTGAAATATTCCTCGAGTAGGTCATGCTAGGGTTCTTATGAGAGATCATGATGGTTTTATAGGACTGGCCCACCATAGGAGGCTTTTCATCAATACCTTCAAAGAGAAACTTGAAATGGTTTCTTGGATGATATATCGTATGTTAATCTTATGAATGGAAATTATAACAATAATGATTCCCATAACTGAACCAATGAACAATCTCAACCAATAATCATAGTCACTTTATAAAATATGAGGCATTAAGAGTGAATTTCTTCTTACAAGTCTTACCACAAGAGTGCATAATGATAAAAATTTCAATGGTAATGCCTTAGGAATTGCAATTTCAAAAATGATGATGTAACAAAAATTTATTCATTTATACCTTACCCTAATATAGAGAGAGGAAGGTCTCCTTCAAGTGTAGGATTACTTCCAATGCAACCATTTTCGTAACAAAATGCTAAATATAATCATGCTCAATTTGAAATAATAAACTTCAACACATACCATAGTATGAGAACCCAGTTGCTTCAATTGATATGGTACCAAGATTATTTGAAGATGAGAGTGGTATTTTGACAAGATTGTGACCTGGAACCAATGCTTGATGTAATCTTGGTTGTGTTGGCTCATTTATTCATTTGTAACACTCTGAATGTACTCCTTTTTCATGCCAAAAAATCTTGGATAATCGGTCTCTGGAATGCACACAAGGCTTGTTGCTAGGCATGGTGAAATCTCTTCGATCTTAGGTTCAGCTTGATGCTCCCCATAAAATTTGGTATATGATTCATTGATCTCCTTGGTAGATAAGCAAGAGGAATCAAGGGAGACTTCCAAATCCTTTTCTGGCTGTGGAGAGACAACTAATTTCTTGAATGTGGTGAATATGAACACTTCCTGAGAGGCAGATATCCTAGCTACTGCTAGGATTTAAGAAAGTATTTCAAGGGACATTCTTCAAGTTCTCGGTCATTCTTTAATATCTCTTGCTGGTTGATGATCCTTGTTCGCAACATGGATTAGTACAAAAAGAGGGTTCTTACAGCGCCCTAAAAAAATTTTGTCGTTCAAAGCTTGAATTTTTAATCCAAATGAATTAAAAACTGTTAATTGTAAGAAAAATAACAAAATTAATCTGCCTTTACTATCCCTAGGTATACTTTTACTTCTACACATAAAGAAAAAGGAAATAAAATATCAAGAATGAGCAGCAATCAGTCAGAATTTGGAGCAACCCCACAAAAGTGGATGCATGGCTCTTCACTCATGTCTTACCGTACACTCTTTACCCTCTGATAAACTTGCAAGATCCTGAAACTCTGATAATAGTTTCCTAAATAAAAAATTACAACTCCCCGACAACGACGCAAAAAATGTTGGGAGATTTAATTGCTAGATTAATCCTCCTAATATTTAATTGTCAATCCGAACTCGTGAACATGAGTTGCACGACACTTCTTGATTCAATTTGTAGGTTAGAGCTTTAATGTTTCCTTTATAATGATCAATTAAGTAATAAAACACACAAATTCTTGTGAATAAACAACTTTCGAAAAGGGAATCGAGCCATCTCACTAAAATAATCAAATTCAACTTAAAAACTTTGAAATTTCTTTAAACTTAACCTATATTTTCTTTGACTAAAATCTGGACTTAAATGAAGACTTAATTTCTTTATCACAAGTTCTACTTCGAAGAAAATTCAGACTGAATACATCAACTCAGTAACTCAATGTTTGACTCAAAATCCAAACCCTAATTTTGAATTTTACATATTTCACTTTGAGTAACTAAAAGATTTAATCTACTTGTAATTTCAAATTAATCCCATGACCATGAAATTCATCTCATACTCAAATAATTTTTCTTCGAATCAAACCCTAGAGTGAGGAGGCTTCACATTAATTTCACTGTTTTTTCAACAAGTACAAGATCCTTTTGTTAATCTTAATACTTTATCTCACTCCATCAGCCAGAATTGACAAACATGGTTTCTTAACATTCTTCAATATTAAATGGTTTTAAAATCCAGCTCAAACCCTAATTTATTGATCAAACCCTAATTCTATTTTCAAGAATTAAAATCAAAATAAGACAACTGTGGATTGATATTAGACACACAAAAACATACCTACGATACTATGCTACAGTTGCATTTAACATAAATTAAATTTTTCAATATGTCAACAAAACTAAGCTCAGGCAATCTACCTAAGACTACAACAAACTAGCACTCTGTTTTCCTAGTGAAAAATATAAGGCACACTACTTTGAAATATAAAAAGCACACACACTGTACTAAGGCAATGCTAATGGAAACTATCTTAAGCTGGAAACTAATATTTTAATGCTAATGAGATTCACACTTAATTGTTCAATCAAATTTCAACTAGCTGATCAATCTAATGCTCTGATGTCTAATGAAGGAAAGACACTTCAAACTCGAATTGCAAAGACTGGAAATTGAAACAACTATAATCACTTGATCAAACTTCACTCGTTATCCAGGAATTAAAGATTGCATTAGAAACTAAAAACCATAATTTTCTTTTACATTTTATGCAAGATCTAAGGACCTAGTTTATTCATAAGCATAATTCAACCAATCTTGCATTCGAATCTTAAACTCAAAATGAAATCGCAGGGTATTCTTCACACTGACACAATTTTTTTTTATGATAATCGAAGATGAATGTTGGCACTGAGAATTAACCTAAATATTCTAACTCAATCAAATAAACTGAGAATACACTCTAGAAATCTTCTTACAAACTTTAAGGTATCTCACTCTTAAATACTACATCTCACTGAAATCAAAGAATCTTATTTAATCCTAGTTATGGTTTAAATGACAGAAAGACAAAACCTATCAACTCTACACTAGATCACACAAAGAAAAGTGATGGAAATACTAAACTTATACTTCAAATGTCATATAAATTTATTTTATGCTCAAGAAATATCTAAACACTCAATTTCTCAAGTGAAAATAAAATACACTGCCAATGCAAACTTTATAAAATAATCAAATTAACCTAGCAACTTTGAGTTCTAGTTGAAACAGTGACTATGGGAATTCAATTTTAACTCACGCTCATTCATTTAATCTATCAATTTTTATTCCTTATGCACTCTCACTCTTCTTGACAACTCAAAGATGATATCAAAATAATCACAAACGCACTATCCAGAATCAATTTATCATAATAAAATCACACTGTGCACATTAAATTCATGCTAAATCTGTGTGCTCAAAATATGAAACCCTACTCTATAACTGAAATGATACAAATATTTACAAACTTTGTAATGCAACTCCAAAACAATGCTAATTCAACCCTACTATATTTCTCTTTACATTAGTGAGTGGAGAGGCTTGAATTTAATTTAATCCATTTGCTTGAGTATGCACAGGGAGGTGTTCATTCAGGTTTGAGGTGATTTTAAATGACAAGAATGGTAACCTCAGTCTCTATGTGTATATGAATGAATACTTGGAAAATTTAAATTCAAAGAAAACAAATCAAAGCTCTTTAAATGTCGGACGCACACCCACAACAAAACAATTCTTTGAAACTATTCAATGTGTGACCTTCAACATTAACACTTAACTTGTTTAGTTGAATTCAGGCACATGAGATTGTTTCTTCAGCTGGAAACACTCCAACATTAACACACACAAAATATCGAATAGTTAATTGAAATAAAAATTAAACCAATTGTTAAGAACGAATTTAAACTACAATGCAAGAATTAATCAAAATGCACACAAATTACCTACGCATATGCTTACAGAAGCTTATCTGGATTGTGGTGGGCCCTTGCCACACCCGGAGACGGCTTGAAACTTACAGAGACTAATTACACTTCAACGTATCTGATTCAAGAACTCATTAAATCCATAACAATCCGGAATTCGATCAGAAACACACCATGATGGATTAAAACATGAGCTTAATTACTAGATACAAAGTTTACAATATTCAAGTTCAATAACAAAAATGAATGATAATCCTCGCTAACTAGACTTATTACATATCTCAGCATTTATAGGAAAAGTGATATTCATAAAATAGCAAAAGTTATGTTCATGGAAAATTGTTGAAACCAACTTATGCGAGTATTCTACTACCTATTCATAATTAGCATTACGCTCTACTTGAGATAACTAATTCTCAAACTACCTTATCTTTGGCATAACTACACATTGATCTGGAAGGGTGCTTCTAGATGTCATCGAGCTGAGCCCAAATCTGGTCATCTCATCGAACCCATGAAAATTTTTTGGAGCGTTGAGCTGGAACATGAATTAGGTAGTACAATCTTTCCAAATCGAGTTTAGGTGCCAGCATTCATGCTTCTTTATGAATGAGTAATTTCACAACTATATAACATAGTGATTAGTTAACAAACAAGCATGTAACTTCAACCACCTCCACTTAACCATAGTGAACAGGAGTTCATAATTTTGCTCAAAATTCCAAGTTACAAGATTGGGTTCGAAATGGAAAACAGGTTCAGAACCGGATCGACCAATAGATTGGGATCTGAATTGGTGGTTGTCATGGAGTCTTGAACTCTACATATAGAATCGAAGATTGCACAGCCATGGAAATGTTGCAGGTGGAATGGACAGTTGTGATCCAGTCAAAAGCGAAGGTTGAACGGTGGTGATTAGATCACATAAGCAGCAGAGGGAGATCAACAGGAGAGATAACGAAGATCGACGGATCAAGGGCCAAACCAACGATAGAGATCGTAGTGCACAGGAAGCGAATTTGCAGTTCGCAAGCAATAAGGTTTAAGGGTATAAAGTTAAAATTGTGAAGTGCGATGAGTTATATGTGTGATAATTCGAGGAGCGATGGGTTTAGATTTTCGATATGCGAAATCTTAAACCCTGCGATCTGCGAAAAGGTATTTCGGCTGAATTGAAATGTGGTGATGTGATCGTAACTTCGCGTCGGCACTTGTATTGTTTAAACATTAAGGGTATTTGTTATATTCCACGACATGCGATCTGCGAGATTGTATGTCCCCCGAGCTTCGATGTACCTTGTATTATGGTTGTGAATTTTTTTGATATTGTGAAGTCCCATAAAAGTGATCCAATGTTGATCATGAACGAATGTATGTTTAATGAAACTCCGATATTGTATTCCGTTATTTTCGCTAACTGTCAAGCCTCTTAACTGATGGGGCTGCGCATGTGGCCACCGCCCTAACCATAACTTTTAATGCATGAACTTATTGGTGGAGTGGATAAGGGTGCACCTAATTTGGTGTTCAACCCTAATTTAACTCCAGTTAACTAGAGTTCTCCACATTTAGTGGAGTTTTCCTAGGAGATATTTGGAAAAAGTGGGGAAGGCTCAATTTTCGACCATTATGAGTGAATGAAGAGTCATTCTTGACTAATTGGAGCATTTTGAAATAGCTATTAGAGCACTGTAACTACATGTAATATAACAATTTGAGCATAATGAAATATGGACAAGCCATTGGGAGCTGGACCAGCATATGTAGCCCAGGAGGGGTGAACTGCTTCATCATGCCTGCGGTGTAAATTTCATGTGGTGACTTATTTCTCTATTTTACACTTATTTTTAGTGTTATTTAGACTTATTTTATGCTTCTAATTCACCAAATTTCATCTATAATTCATGCAAAAACTCCTTAATCCTTATGCAAACTAATGAACCAATTATGCACATGTTTTTAAAATTGAAAGACCCTTAGCACAACAAAGCTAATACAACCATTTCAGATCACATGGTATCATAGCTAGAGTTTTTCTCTAGTGTTGTTTAGTGCAAATAATTGTTTAACTATTTGCAAGTTTTATATGCTTACAAGGCTCGAGCTCAAAAGGGGAGAAAGCAAACTAGTGGAAGTAGGAGGGTCTCAATAGGAGCCAAATAAAAGGAGAGAAAGATTGCCACAATCTCCACCACCTATTTCACCTCCTAAAGAAGCAAAAGCTCCATTAATAATGTCTCATAAGGAAGGAGAAATTCATGAAGAAGTTGACCCTAAGGAAGAAGAAAGAGTATTTAGGAAAGCATTTCTTGACATGACTTAGATAGTTAGAATTATTTATCAAGAAAGGAATGAGAGACTGGAAGGAGAAGGATATAAATTCCAAAAGGAAGGACAAGGATATTTGGGGGGTCAACATGATGAATACAAGCCAAAGAAGGGAAATGGAGGAAATGGAGGCAATGGAGAGCCACCATCTTCACCCTCATCATCATCATTATCATCATCTTCTACCTCTTCTTCAGTACATCAACCACACAAGTCCAAGAGCACTGGTAAATCTCCTTTATTAAAACTTGATGTTAAGTTTGAATTGTTAATGTTTAATTGTGGACTAAATGCAGACAAGCTATATAATTGGATTCAACAATTGGAATTCTATTCAAGAATACATAACCTTCAAGATGATGATAAAAAAATTCAATTAGCTTCTTTGAGAATGGAAGATTCAACACTTGTTTGGTGGGAAGTCAAGACACAGGATGAAATCAAGAAACATGGCAAGATTATTCTATCATGGTTAGATTTTACTTTTACTATTAAATGACATTTTTATCCATTGGCTCATATGCAAAAATCCATCATGAACTGGCAGAAATTTAGGTAGTTAAAGGGACAAAATGTGCAAGAATACACTCAGAAATTTAGGAGAAGATCTCTTTTATTAGGGTTGGATTTGTAGAGCCAAGAAATTTTTCTAAAGTACATAGGAGGCTTTCATGTTTACGCCCGCCAGTCTAGATGAAGTTTTTGTTCAAGCCACTCATCTAGAAGCTAGAGGGAAGAACGTTCTTGAAGAGGGTATGAAGAAACATTTTAAGGGTAAAGCCAAGGAGAAAACCCCAAAAGGTAAAAAAAAAATGCATCTATTAAGAAAGAGGGAGAAAAAGTGACTTGTAAACATTGTTCAAAATAAGGCCATGATGCAACTCATTGTTGGAAATTACATCTAGAATTGAGGCCAAAGAAACCCAATAACAAATGGAAACAGAAAATTGCTACTACAGATCAACATGACTTAGGGTCTGATTCAGGTGATGAGACTAAAATTACAGCCATGGGATTGAAGAACATAAAGGGAAAATAAATTGAAACTAAACCCAGTACCAGTACATCAAACAGTCACATAAACACTCCAAATGAAGAAGAAAGAACAGAAATGTTTCACGTGAGGGTCATATCCAAGCATACCAAGATTGGCACACTATTTGATAGTGGGTCATAAGAAAAATTAATCTCTGAATATTTGGTCAAAAAAATTAACCTTGAGACCATACCAAATCCAAAGCCATATCCATTGAGTTGGATTCGTAAGGATGCAAATCTACATTTTACAAGGAAATGTATATTAAGGTTTGCAATCACTGCAAGATTTTTTGACATAGTTGAATTATATGTGGTTCCATTTGACATAAATGGTATTGTATTAGGGATTCCTTACTTGTATGATAGGAAAGCGATCTTCTATCGCCATGAGAACAAGTATCATTTATTCAAATATGGTAAGGAGTTCATTGTTAGAGCACACCGCAAGAAGACAAATATTTCTTTGGTAAATGCTAGACAGGTAAGAGGCTGGTAAATTTAAGTAAGAATTTTGTTCTTCTTATGATTAAGCCCAAAGATAATATTAATCATGAATATTTTGAGGGATGTGATCCTAATTTGAAATCAGAATTATATTATGTGGTCAATGGGAATCATGATATGTTTCAGGAGCCAACAAGATTGCCTCCAAAAAGGGAAATTCTACATGAGATTCACTAGCAGCAGGATTGTCCTCTTCCAAACATCGGTATGTATGACATGTTGATAATGGAGAATGCTAAAATAATGAGGAAAATAAAAGAGATTTTGGATAAAGGAATCATAAGGCCAAGCACCCTGCCATGCAGTTCACCCATAGTCTTGATACCAAAGAAAGATGGGACTTGGTGCATGTGTGTAGATTTTCGAGCTTTGAACAAAATTACGGTAAAAAATCGCTACCCATTCCAAAGAATAGATGATTTTCTTGATCAGATGAAAGAAGAAAATTTTTTCACTAAGTTATATTTACAAAGTGGATATCATCAAGTAAGAATTGCAGAAAGTGATATATGGAAAATTGCATTCAAAACCAAACAAGGACTCTTTGAGTGGCTAGAAATGCCTTTTGGTTTATGTAATGCACCGACAACTTTTATTCGGGTTATGGATAATGCTTTGCAACCATTCCTTGATGACTTTTTTATTGTGTACTTATATGACATTTTGATTTTCAACAAAACAAGAGAAGATCATGTCTTGCATGTAAATAGAGTGCTTGATATTTTGAAGAAAGAGGAATTTTTTCTTAAGATGTCAAAATGTGAGTTTGGAAAGACTTCTTTGGTATATTTGCGACATATTGTAGGAGGAGGAGAATTGAGGATTGATCCTTCTAAAGTGGATGCCATTGTGAATTGGACCACACCCAAAACAATTACTGAGGTAAGAAGTTTCTTAGGTGCATCTCATTATTGGAGGAAATTTTTTGCTAACTTTTCTTCCATCGTAGCTCCTATGCATGCAGTGACAAGTGTGAAGAAAGGCTTCCAATGGGGAGAAAAACAACAACAAGATTTCGAAGATTTAAAAGACAAGATCATTTCAGCTCCAGTCCTTGCACTACCAAAATTGAGACAACCCTTCGAGATACAAACCGATGCTAGTGACTGTCCCATGGGCGCAGTCCTTTTGCAGCATGGTAAGTCTATCGCCTTTCATTTTGAAAGTTTTAATGGTGCTCTGACTAGTTATCCTACATATGACAAAGAAATATATGCATTGGTACAAACTGTCAAGAAGTGGATACACTACTTGATAGGTAAAGAGGCTATTGTACACACCGATCACCAACCATTACAGTACTTGCAATCGCAAACAAAATTGTAGCAATCAAGACATTTCAGGTGGATGGGATTTCTTCAACAATTTCACTTGGTTATAAGGTACAAAAAAGGTATATTAAATAAAATTTTAGATATTCTTTCAAGACCAATCATTAGTGCTTCTAATTTACTCAAAAATGATTTTGTTGTACATGAGAGTTACATAGAACAATATGCACATGACGTTGATTTCAAATATGTGTATGCTAGTATGAGTGAAGGGAATCAAGTTGAAGAAAGAGATTATCACATGCATAAAAAAATTTTGTTTCATTTGGGAAAGATATGTATTCCACAAGGAGAGAGGCTAAGTGTCATGAGAGAAGCTCATTCTTCTCTTACTGTTGGAAACTTTGGGGTAAGAAAATAGTGGAGCATCTACAGAGGTATTGTTATTGGCCTCGCATGATAGATAGTGTGTCACCTTTAATAAGAGGTTGTTCTATGTTTGCAGCAAGCAAGCCTAGTAATAGTAAGCTTGTATTGTACATGCCACTACCGGTACCATCAAGGCCATGGGAGAGTGTCTCCATGGACTTTGTTGGAGGTCTACCTACGTCAAGAAAGCAACATGATTATATTTTTGTATTTGTGGATAGATTTAGTAAAATGTATATACTTATGCCATGTAAGAAGACCATTACTGCTGAAAATACTGCTGAACTTTATCTTCAAAATTTTTGGGTTCATTTTGGATTGCCCACTTCTATTTTTAGTGACATGGATTCCATGTTCATTGGGAAATTTTGGTCAAATGTATGGAGAATGAGGGACACAAAATGGAAAAAGTGTACCGCTTTTCATCCACAAATAGATGGACAAACCGAAGTGGTGAACAGAACAGTTGTGCATCTACTGAGAGGATATTGCAGCAAACATCCTAAGTTGTGGGATGAACAACTGCATTACATTCAACACGCTTACAACTAGGAAAAGCACTCTTCAATACAAACCTCACCTTTTGAAGTATGCTTTGGGTATTTGCAAAAATCACCATTATACTTCATCTTTGGGAAGGATGTTGCAATTGATGGCCATAGTGATATTGATAAGGCTCGAAATTTCATTCAGAAAATTCAGATGATACATCAACAAGTACAGGAACAGCTTGAGAAAAGTCAAAGAAAATACAAAGAGAGGGATGACAAACACTGGGTTGATCACACGTTTCAAGAGGGAGATGAGGTATGGTTGCACATTAGCAAAGAAAGGATGAAAGGGGAAGATAAAAAACTCAAACCCATTCACTATGCTCCTTTCAAGATCCTAAAAAAAGTTGGTAATAATGCATTCCAACTTGATTTTCCTTCTTACATGCAAATGTATTTAGTTGTTAATGTCGAAAACTTACGCTTGTATGAGCCTCCTTTGATCGATGATCAAGGAAGTGATGTTCAACTACCTTATATTGAAGATTTCTCACCGGAATTTCTAGATGAGCTCAAAGAAGATACAATTCTTTACAGGAGGACAAGAGCATCAAAGAGGGGAAGTGTTGACTACCTTCGAGTTGGGCTCAAAGGCGCTAAACCAAGCAAGGAAAAATGGATAGATATTGGAAAGGTGAGGGAGTTGTACCCTCATCTACTAAACAGGTAATCAAGTCTTTTGGGGTCCCAAAGCTTCCCAATGGGGAGGAATGATCAGGAGTTCATAATTTTTCTCAAAATTCCAAGTTAGAGGATTGGGTTCAAAATGGAAAACAGGTTCAGAACCGGATTGACCAGCAGAGTGGGATCCGCATTGGTGGTTGTCATGGAGTCTTGAACTCTGCATATAGAATCGTGGATTGCATAGCCGTGGAAATGTTGCAGTTGAAACTCACTGCCGTGATCCAGTCAACAATGAAGGTTGAATAGTGGTGATTAGATCGCAAAAGCAATAATGTGAGATCAATGGGAGAGATAGAAAGGATCATTGGATCAAGGACCAAACCAACGGTGGAGATCGTAGCGCACTGGAAGTGACTTCGCATTTTGCAAGGAATAAGGTTTAAGGGTATAAAGTTAAACTTGCGAAGTGCGACGAGTTATATGTTCGATAAACCGAAGAGAAATAAGTTAATATTTCCGATATGAGAAATCTTAAACCCTATGATCTGCGAAAAGGTATTTCGGTCGAGTTGCAATGTGGCGATGCGATTGGAACTTTGCATCGGCACTTGTATTGTTTAAGCGTTAAGGGTATTTTTTATATTTAGCGACGTGTGATCTGTGAGGTTTTATGTCCTTCGATCTGAGATGTACCTTGTATTAAGGTTGCGAATTTTTTTGATATTGCAAAGTCCCGTAAAAGGGATTCGATGTTTATTGTGAACGTATGTATGTTTAATGAAACTCTGATATTGTATTCCACTGTTTCCGCTAATTGTCAAGTCTCTTAACGGTTGGGGGTGTGCATGTGGCCACCACCCTAACCATAAATTTTAATGCACGAATTTATTAGAGAAGTGGAAAAGGGCGTGCCTAATTTGGCGGTCAGCCCTAATTTAACTCTAGTTAACTAGAGTTCTCCACATTTAGTGGAGTTTTCCTAGGAGAGATTGGGAAAAAATGGAGAAGGCTCAATTTTTGACCATTACGAGTGAATAAAGAGTCATTCCTGACTAATTGAAGCATTTTGAAGCCATTGGTGCAAAGAAAACAACTATTAGAGCACTGTAACTACATGTAATAGAAAATTTTGAGCATAATGAAAGATGGAAAAGCCATTGGGAGTTGGACCAACAGATGTAGCCCAGGAGGGGTGAACTACTTCATCATGCCTACTGTGTAAATTTCATGTGGTGACTTATATATCTATTTTACACTATTGTTAAGTGTTATTTAGACTTATTTTATGCTTCTAATTCACTAAATTTCATCTATAATTCATGGAAAAACTCCTTAATCCTTTTGAAAACCAATGAATCAATTATGCACATGTTTTTAAAACTGAAAGACCCTTAGCACAAAAAAACTAATACAGTTATTTCAGATCACATAGAATAGTCAAAATAATCCTACTTGTAATTATTTTTACCTTAGGTTGGTAGCTGATGTGATTTAGGCCATAGGAAGGACAAAAAGGGAATAAAGGAGTTCATAACTAACCATAACAGAGTTGTTTGGGATATTTTGAGAAATATGGAAATTATGAATTTTACATCAATTGGCCTCAAAGAACCCTAAATATCTCCCAAACCATAAGGTATTTTGAAAAAAGTTTTAGGTTTAATAAATATGATATATTGGGACCAAAACCCATGTCCCAAAATTTGTTCATTTGCCTTCAGTGGCTTGTGGAGGAGTTCAGCAATGGAACCCTGTGATAAATGTACTTAACAACACTGTCATCAGAAAAACATGGCATAATCATCTTTAATCATAGATAAGTGAAGAAAATTAATGTAATAAACCATAGAGAGTATTTGGTGGCAAGTGATGGAATTAGGGTATGGAACAGGCTAAAAACCTAGGGTTTTAGGGTATAAACAATGATATTTCATGATGAAAACACGGGAATATATGAGGCACAACAGTTACCTATTAAATTATTTTTGTGGAGGTTGAACTTGTGGATAGAGGTTAACCAGTGGTGTAGGATATCCTGGGTAAGATGGAATGGGTTGAGAAAATGATATTTTAATTTAATATTAAGGAGGATTTTTATAACCAGGGTAGCCGTAAACAAGTTGTCTAGTTCCATGAAAACCTTGGTAAGGTTGGAATGACTAAGTTTGGATCAATTGGAATTGATAAGGAATTTGTGGGGTGGTTGGTTGGCCAACAGGAATTTGTAGAATGCCTTGGAATGGTTTCCCAAATGGATTTTGCATCATTCAAATATGGGGCTGACTGGTTGGTACCGGAAAAATGTTATGCACAAGTTCATTTACTTACATCTGAGGTATGTAATGAAAAATATGAAGATTTTGTAATGCACCCTGAAGAGACTGGGTAGATGGGATTTGAGAAATCCCAGATATGGTTGGAGTAATTTGTATTTGGGATACAACCTGAACAGGTTGACTCACTTGAGGTGTAACTTGGGAAGGTTGAGGTTTAATCACTTGAGGTTAACCTAGGGCATAGCTGAAATAGGTTGATAGGTTGGTGTTTACGTTAACAACAAACCGAGTTGAACAGGTAATGTAGGATTCCAAGGATTAGTGATCATTCCTATAAATAGAGGACTCATAGGAAGAGAAATCGAATAGGATGGAGCACCAAATTGTAGCATTTGATAAAGATATGCGAAAATTCTAGTAATAGGTTTCCCCCCTGCTGGAGGATAAGGAGTGTATGGAGGGATCTGCCCCCCAGTGGTCGGGTACCTAAGATAAGACAATTAAGGCTATTGTGAATGTCCCAATCCACTAAGAAATGCACCATAGTGCTACTCCAAAGGAGATTGGGGTGAAATAGGTTGAGTAGGTTGTGAGGTTCTCATTAAAGAGGGACCAGATGGCATTCCAGATGAAGATGATAAAGGAGAATTCCACGAAGTAGTCGAAACACGAGAAAAGGTTCCATGTAATGACTAGTATCCAGCTGGCACTGATGGACCACCATACTAATGAGTTTTTGGTGAAGTTACTGTAGAGTCCCATAATTGTTTTTTTTTTAACACCCTTTTTGCATCCATATTTTCCTTATTTTCCCATCACTATCAACCTAATAAGGCAGAAATCACATGATTTTGACAAGGTAAAATTCTTATGTGTCCTATTTTTCATACTTGTTAATATGCCCTACTATTTTGCTAAATATTACATTCAACAACAGAATTGACAAAATTTTGTATCTATTCCACAAATCCATAACTACCTTCATTGATAACAGGGTTCTAGTGCACCAACTTAGCAAAGGAGTATATGGGTAGATAGAGGATGATCCCCTCATGGATTTCCTCTTGCTTATCCGAGCCAATTCACCAAGGATATCACGCAGTTATACAGTCAAATGAAGAAATCAACACGTAGAAGCGCTCAAGAATAGAGTCTGGGAATGTCACTACTATGTCGATTTTATTTCCTAATATAAAATCGATAGATAGCGATATTTTGTTTAATTTTTTTACTTGTTTAAGGATTCTAATAGAGATCTATAGGCTTAGAGCTCGCATATTTTTTAACGCACTCTATAAAACCATAGAAATTATGTGTATTCGAGGCGCGCCATCTTTTATTTCCGAAACATTTTGTTTGAAGTCTTTTATCTTAATTCGAAGTTCCTCTTTCATGCATTGATTCGTTGTTAGTTTTAAGAAACATATTGCATTGTGGAGTGCCCCTGCAAGCACATAAGGTCATTTTCTTTCAGTTTTTATTTCATCTCAAATGTATTTCTATTTTGTAGTTCGAATCTGGTTAATGCTTTGATTTATGCTTCATTTTTAAGTTTAGTTTAAATAGTTTAGTGTTTTGTTTATGCTTATTTCATAGATTCATTTCTTAATTTCACTATGCCATATTTTATATAGCCAAGTTCATTTCCTTTTCATTTACATTCCAAATTAGAATTTGCAGTAGATAAAAACTATGTTTTCAAAGCATTTTGATTTAAGTTTTTAGTTAGCTCTCAATTTTTGTGTTTTCATAAAACTAGGGTTGTATCATATCTCATGCTTTCATAATTTAGATTTAGTTAACTATTTGCTGGAGCATAAAAATTCTAAAAACAACTTGATAGAAACACAATAGAAATTAATCTAATCATTTCTTTTGAAAGGATTCATCTCACAAACTATTTTTAATAACTCAATTCAATTGAAATTAACCATAGAAATAATATTTAAACATCAATGATAGATTTCTCTAACAACGTCATTGGTCCTTAGGAATTTAACATTGATCCATAAATTCAAAAATTAACAAAATTCTTAATTCAATCATCACTCTAATGACAAAGACTTCGAGCACATATAGTGCAATTTCACTTCATCAGTTTACTGACTTTGGTCGATAATTTATACTTGCAATTTAAGAACAATGAATTGACTAAACATTTTGGAACCGTTGTAGGGGAAGTGTAAATAAAATTCTTAGAAATAAATCCTGATATGCATAGGAAGAGAGATTATAAAGGTAGGTTTATAGGACAAGGAAGAAGTTTGATTTCTACATCATCCCTCACTCTACCCCGATCTCGAAGTTATACACCACCCACTCAAACTCGAATATCATCCATAGGTGGTCCACATAGACTTCCTGAAATATTAAGATCTGAAATTGAACCTACTTCACGTACTTCATCTACCAAAGATTTCATTAAAGAAGAAAATCCCCATCTTCAACTACAGGAGTAATTTTCATATCTTCAACAGGAGAACAACTTCTAGGACAAGAATTGTAAGTCCTCAGTGAAGAAGAAGAACAAGAAAATCATTCAAAATCTCCATTTATAGAACAAACAGAAGAAGTAGAAAATCCTGTTGTAGAACCAGATAATTACATTAGTTCTAAGGAATCCATCATGGCTGAAGAAGGAGAAGCAGAAGTACATAATGTCAATGGTGAACAACCTAGGATTAGAGGAGGAAGAGGAGGAAATAGAGGAGGTGGAAGAGGAGGTGGAAGAGGTAGAGGTAGAGGTAGACGAGATCCAGAACCTTTTTTATTACCTATTCACAATGAGGATACAACATTCACAATGAAAAATATTTCACCTACTATCCTCCCTAATTTTCATGGAATAAGAAGTGAAGATCTAGAAACATTTCTCTTTGAATTCAAAGTATTATGCAGATAATATGATTATCTACATGATGCTAAAAAATTAAAACTGTTCCCTGCTACCTTAAAGGGTTCAGCATTAAAATGGTTTATTAGTTTAGGGACGAATTTTATAGGAACATGGGCAGAAATAAAAGATGCATTCTTAGAGAAATATTAGGATTATTGTATGCCTCATAGCATGAAAGATGATTTTTTTAATATGGCACAAAGGGAAGATGAAAATATTGAAGATTTTGTCGAAAGATTTGTTTATAATATTAAAAAGGAAAAAATGAATAATCTGGAAGAGGAAACTTTGAAAGCTCTCCTACTCAAATCCATCGGAGATGAATGGATTGATGTCCTCAATGTAATGGGGAAAGGAGACATTTCTCAGTTACTATTTGGAGAAATTTGTGAATTATGTGTACATATTTCAAGGGGTAAATCACTAACTTGGAAAAGTCCAAGAGATCCTCTCTTATCAATAATAAATAAATCCACAGCTGGGACAGTTAGTAGGGAAGAATTAGGTAATTTGCTTGATAATTTCAACACAGATATTTTAGGGAGTCTTAGTGAGCAAATTGACACCCTTAAAATACAGAACAAGCAAAAATAAGAAAATGTTTCATTATCTATCTTCTGTCCTAGGTGTAGAAAGAAACATCCTCTGAGAGAATGTCCTTTAGACTTAAAACCAATATAAACCTATGTAATATGTACAGAAAATCATGATACTAAAGAATTCCCCTCTATACCAGGTCTTAGGTTTTTATATAGCGAATAAGGAATTCCAAATCAAGTAGACCCTCTTTGCTCTATTGCCAGAATACCATGGAAAAATCCTCAAAATCAAAATTTTAATCCTCAACAATTTTCACAATCTTCACAAGGTAATTGGAATTCACATATACCATGGAAGCCTTGGGCTCAACCACAACCACAATCTTGGAATAAAGGGTGGAAAATCCTTATGGAAGGTATGCTCAATATCAACAATATCCACCACCCTATCAAAATTTCCCACCTCAATTCTTTCCTTAGAATAATCAATTACATCAAGCTCAAGTTCAAAATACAAATCCACAACTCTCATTACAATTTGCGCAAAAACCAAACCAGTTACTCGTTTAACCACTTCTGATTCCAAATAATAAACCTGTTTAAAACATGGAAGGGTAGGATTCTCAAACTTATATAATAAATCCACTAGATCTAAATAATGTTCAATTAAGATCTGGTATAGTATTAGAAAGGAAGAAAACCTTTGTTGTTATTAAGGAAACAAAGAAAAATCCTCGAAAAAATAGCAATAAAGTTGAAGAGGAAGAAATTTCTCTTCCTCAGAAAGAAAGTGATCAAACAAAAATTATTCCCATAATTTCTAATGATACTCTTATTATAGAACAACCTTCAGTATCTATTACAAGACCACCTTTTCCTGAAAGGTTGAAAATTGATAAATGAGTAGAAAAACAAATCACATCGCCTAATTATGATATGATGGATTAATTGAAAAATATTGTATAAAAATTTCTTTATTGCAAGCTATAAAAGAAATACCAACTTTTTCAAAAACAATTAAGGACTTTAGTACTCAATGAAAAATAAAATACATAATAAGAATCCAATTAGTTGGGAGAATTACAGACATCATGATAGGGAAGGCAACAATGCAAAAATATTTAGATCCAGGGAGCCCCATTGTGAAAATTCGCATCAATGGAATTGAAATACCAAACACACTGATTGATCTCGGAGCAACCATAAACATATTGAGTAAACAAATTATGGATCAACTAAAACTTCCTAACCTTAAATACACACCAACAGTATTACAATTAGCAGATAGGCCTATAATTAAACTTGATGGTGTGTTAGAAGATATTTTTGTATCCTTAGATTCTTGGGAATATTCTTTTGATTTCATGGTTTTAACACCCAAGAATAATTTAGGAGGACATCCATTAATTTAGGAAGACCTTGGTTAGCTACAACTGATGCTTTCATCAGTTGTAGATCAGGAGGCATGTTTATCTCAGATGGTCATTAGGGGAATTTTGAGGTCTAAAATGGGCCTCCTAAGAAAAATGTACAATCAAAATTCACTTTATGAGAACCAATCACATTTTAGGTGATGACATCATCCCTAATGGTTGAGGTGGCATTGCTTGAGTTAAAGGTACTTACTTTTCACATTCTCAATGGTGGATAAAAATTCATGGTTAACCATGGTAGTTCTCTAAGTACCTTTAAAGTCAAAGTAAAGTACTCATAATAAATGTCATTTCACACTTTTTGAATAAAAATACATTATTGTCATTTCATCTTTCTTGAAAGAAACAATGCATATCCCTATACATTTATTATATTATATTATATTATATTATTTTTATATAATATATTAATTACATGTTATTATACAATTTAAATAATATAAATTTTAATTAATACCATATAACATAATTAAGAATTTATAAATTTATATTTATATTTTATTTTAATTTATTTAAGTACAAAGGACAAATGCATTATTTGTTCAATGATAATGACTTTTTCTTGAAAACCTCATTCTTATTTATAGTCATATCAATACAATTTTTTTATTAATTTTATTTTGGTACAACTTTTGAATTGAATTTAACTATGGTTACATGAATTGTGGTGAAAAAAATGAAATGCAAATTCATAAATATTATTTTATTGGTTTAACTATTATTTTATTATTTTCTTAGGAAGCCCATTTTAGACCTCAAAATTCCCCTAATGAGTTCAACAAAGAAATTTACATTATATCCGCCTGCAAAAAAAACAATAGATATAGAAATTGAAGAATGGATAGATGATGATAATGATATACAACCTATTTTCACTATTGCACAAACAAGTGAGGAGGACCAAATTTTAAATTCAATAGAAAATACTAAACCCTCCTTATATCATGACAATAGTCAAACTTTTCAACAACAATGTAATATCGAATACTTATCATCTAGACAAATGTCTTTAAATTCTTTGGAAAATTTTGGAAATTCTTCAATAGAAATATTTCCAGGAAAAAAATTGAATATTAATGAAAATCTGGAAGAATTACAAAAAAATCAACTCGTAGAGACCTTACAAAAACACTCTTATGCTTATGCATGGGAGTATACAGACATGAAAGGAATTAATCCAAAATAATGTATGCATCATATCTATATTGAAGAGAATGCTAGACCAATTACATAACCTTAAAGAAGAATGAACCCAAACTTAATAGAAACTGTTAAGGAAGAACTATAGAAACTATTGATTGTAAATTTTATCTACCCAATATGAGATAGTGAATGGCTTTCACTGCTAGTAGTCATTCCTAAGAAAAATGGAAAATGGAGGGTATGCATCGATTACAGGGAATTGAATAAAGCAACATTGAAGGACCACTTTCCACTTCATTTCATACATCAAGTCTTAGACACATTAGCAGAGAAAAATTATTTTTCATTTCTGGATGTTTTCAATGGGTATAATCAAATTCAGGTAGCACCTGAAGATCAATACAAAACCAAATTTACCTTGGTGAAATTATTCTTACCGAGTACTTTCTTTTGTATTGTGGAATGCTCCAACAACATTCCAAAGAGAGGTTCTCGGAATTTTCTCTAATCTTATTCATGACTGTGTGGAAGTGTATATGGATGATTTTACAATTTATGGTTATTGTTTTGAAGAAGCAATAGAAAATTTAGAAAAATTTCTAGTAAGATGCAAAGAAGAAAATATTTCATTGTCATGAAAAATGTTTTATGATGTTTAATGAGGGAATTGTTTTAGGTCACCATATTTCAGGAAATGGGATAAATATATACTCATCTAAAGTAGAGGTTATTTCCAAATTATGAGTGCCAAATTGTCAAAAAGATGTTAGGAGTTTTCTTGGTTTTACTAGGTATTATAGAAGATTTATAGAACACTTCACAAAATTAGCGTATCCACTCTTCATATTAGTTACCAAAGATGTGATTCAATTGGGACTCTAATTGTCAAAATTCCTTTGAAACTTTGAAAAATAAAGTATCTGAAGCACCTATTTTAAAAGGATCTAACTGGAAATTTCCTTTCCACATATCTATTGATGCTTCAGATACAACCTTAGGGGTCGTGTTGAGACAAAAAGATCTGCCATTTACTATACCAGTAAAAATTTAATTCCAATAGAGCTAAATTATATTGTAACTTTAAAAGAGTTTTTAGTTGTAGTGCATGAAATTAATAAGTTAAGACATTACATCACTGGCTATGAAACTTTCATTCACACAGATCATTCTACCATCAGATATTTAATGAACAACCCAATCACTAATGGCAAAATAACTAGATGGCTATTATTTTTGCAAGAATTTAACATCACCATTCAAGATTGACCGGGAAAGAAAAATACAATTGTTGACTTTTTATCTAGGATTCAAACTGATAATAATGATATGCCCGTAGAGGATAAATTTCTAGATGAATATATTTTTGTAGTATCTACTAAATCACCTTAGTATGCAGATATTTCTAATTATTTGGCTACAGGAAAATTACCATCTCATTTGTTTCCCAAAGAAAAGAGAAAAATAATCCAAACAAGTGCTTCTTACTCATGGATCAATGAATAATTATACAAAAAAATACCAGATCTCATCATCAGAAGGTGTGTATGAGAAGATGAGATACCAGATATACTCAAAGCTTGCCATGATGAATCATGTGGAGGCCATTTTTCTGACAAAAAAACTACTTATAAAATCATTCTCTTAGGATATTATTAGCATTCCCTTTTCAAGGATACCAAAGAATATGTTAAGAGATGTGAAAATTTCCAAAGGATGGGGAGACATGTTCTTTCAAGTGAAATTCCACTACAACCTCAGGTACTCTTTGAACCTTTTGAGAAATGGGCCTTGGATTTTGTTGGTCCAATTAATCCACCTTAGAAACAAAAGATGTATATTCTACTATGTACTGATTATGTTACTAAATGGGTAGAAGCTAAAGCACTTTGTTTTTCTACTAAGAATGTTGTAGTTTCATTTCTTTCTGAGGATATCTTCACTCGTTTTGGTGTTCCAAGGGAAATTGTAACAAATCAGGGAACACAATTCACTTCCAAAGTAGTATAGAAGCTGGTGGAAGAATATAAAATCAAGCACCAAAATTCGACTTCATATCATCCCCAAGAAAATGGGCAGGATAAATCTAAAAACAAGGTGATTTAAGCCATTCTCACCAAGAATGTACACTTGCATAGAATGGACTGGGCAGAAAAACTTCCAGAAGCTTTATCAGTGTACAAAACTACATGGAGAATCACTATACGACATACTCCCTACGAACATGTTTATGGAAAGAAAGTTGTATTCCTGATAGAGTTATAGATCCAGACCTATAAAACAACAATAAAGTTGGGACTTGACTTATTAGAAGCACAAAAGCAAAGGATGTGACAACTCAATGAGCTTGATGAAATAAGACAAGGTGCTATCCATAAGACTAGATTGGTTCAGAAACAAAGAGCTAGATGGCATGAAAAATATATCAAGGAAAGTAAATTTCATCCAGGATACTGGGCACTACTCTTCGACTCAAAATTCAAGAATTTCCTAATGAAGTTCCAAACTCACTGGCTTGGACTTTATGAGATCGAAGAATTTTTTGACAATGGAGCAGCAAGAATCAAGACTATTGATGAAGAGAAAATTCCTCTATTAGTAAAAGGAAACCGACTCAAGATCTATCAAAAGCCAAAGAAAAGAGAGGAATTTGTCAAGATTTTACAAAACAAATTTTCTTCAAAATTAGTTGATAAGAATTCTTATTCCCAACCTTAAAATTTTATTTCCTTTCTATCTTTAAAAAAAAAGGGAATAAATAATACAAAAATAAAGGAATGAATAAATAATAATTTTGTATAAACATGAAAACTGTTGGCGAAAAAGGAGGTCTATGGGCAAGACCCAAGTTCAGAGTTATGGCCAACAAGGTTTCCGCAGTAGTATATCACAACGATGGCATTTTCACCCTACTCAAGAGAGCAGAGCGTCTCACCCGAGGCGTGCCCTGACCTTAGTAATATTATAATACAGATCATGTAGAAGACGAATACAACCATGAAGAATAGTTAAGGAAAATTGTAAGCAACAAACATATCTCGCCTATTTATATAAACTATCACTCATCAAAGCATGTTCAGAATGTTGAATTAAAATTTAAACTAGGCATACATTCATAGTAATAAAATGAGTAATAATCAACTCATAACATTACACACAGCAACATCTAGATTTCATTATCAATATCATAACAGCATACATCTACTCTGCAGAGTCTATTACAGTTTGATTCAATACAACAGAGTTCTCACAGAGCTCTCCTAAGGCTTTTATCTCTCTATCTGCCTTCTGCCACACTAACTAACTAACTCTCCTCTGCTGGTTGACTGCCTATTTGTTCCTCCACTAGTGTGACTATCAGTCCCTCCTCCTTTCCTGCTTTGCTTCTTTCCGCTTCTTCTTGATTACTGGGAGTTTTTCTGATTGTTCTTTTCTCCTGTGTCTGCCATCTGCACTGTTCTCTGCAACTGTCATGTCACCTATCTTCCAGCTTTCCGCAACTGTGACATCTCCCTGTCTACCTTGATTGTGGTTCGCCACCTATCCCCCAACCTTTTGCAACTCAAAACCATTTCTTTTTCAAAACAAAGGCCCCAATATGCCCCTACCACACGCTATTGACTCGTCCCGAGTCAATATTTTCCTGGTGTCGCAGCTTCCGGTGGTCTGTCGGCTTTAGAGGCTGACTTTGTCTTTTATATTTCTTCGCTCTGTCCAAACAAACACCCCAACTCTAGAACCTTGCTCAATTCTGAGGACTTGAGTTTTGCGAACTCAGTGATTGTCTGTTGCCACTGTTTAATTAATTTTTATATCTGGGTGGTGAATCTTTTAGCCTCAGTTTCACTCGCTATAGGTGGTAGCTTGCTGGATACCTCCTATATCTTCGGCTTAGCTTTGGCCGCTATCTGTTGTATCACCTCTGATTTTTTCTTGACTGGTTGCCTTAGCTCTCTGAGGACCTATTTTGTGGCAGTAGAGTGTTCTTCTATTTTCTGGATTTTGGTTTCCAACTCCTCTTCTTGTCTTTACAACTGGGTTATGCCAACCGGATCAGTGGCTTCGTTGATCTCTTGGGAAATTTGTTGAAGCTGTGCTGAGATTGGGTGGGATTCCATTGTTATCAAGTTGGAACATTTATGTAAATTCTTCAGTGGGATATAGGCCTCTTTGATTTTTTTCCCTAGGTTCTCCTTCATGCCATTTACCTTCTTCCATTTCTTGGTAACCTTCTCAGCATATATCGTGGCAAGGTCTGGTAATGCTAGTCTGGCAGCTAGCGTCTCTTTGAGCTCCTGGTTTTCTATGCTGAGATTTGTGCATGCCATTTTCACTCGAATATACCTTTAGACCATTGAGCAGGCTGATATGTCCCCTGGCGTTTTGTTATCCTGGGAAACTACTATCGGCCATAGGTATTTGAAGATTTCTATTACCTTTTCCAATTGCTCCTATAAATTATCCTTTTCACCTTTAATCTGATTGCACTCTTTGGTAAGCGCGATGACCTGTTGTTGTTGTTGTTTGAACCTATGTTGGAGGTCTTTTTGCAGTACTTCTATTTGTTGTGCTGCTAGCTGTATGAACTTATATAATTGGCCAACCCCCTAGCTCTGCATGTTCTCAATGCCTAAAATATCTTGGGTTGGTTGTCTTTCTCTGAGGGGTTTCCCTTTGGTGATTGATCTATCTAAGTGTTTTTGTGGGGATGTTGGTTGGTTTTATTGTGGCAGCTGAGCTTTTGGGTTGTTCATACTAGTGGTCAGTAAAATATGTTGTAGTGTTAGGTTGGCTTGTTGCAAAGGGCTCAGCTCTGTCGATGAAGGCATTGTATCTGAAGTAAAATACCCTCCTTAAACTAATAGTTCTAGGAAAGTTCCCTATCCCAGCGAGGGTTGGTCAACCTTGGGTACTCCAGTTGTACCTGAGTTAACTCCTGCCTCGGTGTCACCATTTGTCTTATCGTCTAGCTTTATTGGATTTGAGATAGTCGTTGAGGTACGGAGTGTGAATGGAGTGGTCTTTGGAAGTGAATAAAGTATGTGGTGATGATTTGTGAGTTTGAGGTGGAGACGATGTCTGAATGCTTAGAACCGAGGACGGATCAAACACAAGTAGCATGGAGATTACTTGGGCAGTAACCTCTGGCTCTTCTTAAACTAGTACTCTTGTATCCATAGGTTGGGTCTGATCTTCCCCAGTAAGCTCAACTATTTGCTTTGCTTGGGCACCATAATTCGAGCTTTCTTTGGCTTGGGTTCAGCTATCGGGGGCTTGGGTTCCTTTCTCATGTGGATAGGGGTGACTGTGGTTGCTAGAGGGGAGTTGGACATGGTGGAAGGTAGGGTGGTAACGATAGGGGTTGTTGTGGATGGTGATATAGAATTCAAAGACTAGAAATCATAAAAAGAAGGAAACACAGTAGAGGTGCTTGTGAGATTTTTTATTAACAGATTGAATTCCTTCACCCTCATGTCGAGTTGGTCCAGTAAAGGTTGTAGCTGTAGTTGGGAAATAATCCTCGTTGTTTCCTCTGGTGACTCCCCTGGGAGTGATTTTGGTAGCATTGCCTCGAACGAATAATGGGGTATTCCACTTCTAACCTCCATCACAGCTCTTGGCCACGAACAAACTTCAATTTGGAAGGATTTTTCTTCTACTTGAAACTTTAATGGCCACATTCAGAACATGGTTTCATCCACGCAAATAGATCTGATATACGTCTGCTTGTGGGTTACCCCAAACCATATCTACGAAGGATATATGTCCAACAGGTCCCTCAAAACCCTTTGCTGGCTCCCCACCACATATACCATATGCCTGTACCAGAATGAGAAAGCCTCTTCATTGACCTCCTTAGTGTTGGGATCTCCTCATACTCTCCAGGGCGTAAATATCAACACCATTGGTTGGTCGTGAGTAATTTCGGTGAGCTGCCTTATCCTCGAATGAGTCCATTTCCCCATCGCAAATTCCATAACGAGATAGGCATAAATGAATCCTATGGCTCGCCTATAATTATCCTCACAGGCCTCAAACTATTCTTTCAATAGGAAGGTACACCAATTTAGCTGGGCTCCCTGGATGCAGTTTTCCCCGAATGATATGGTGTCGAGGGTGCTTTTGCCTTTGGTGTAATGCCTCATTGTTTTAATCGCTATTAGATAGAAGAAAATTTTCATTACTGGATTGTTGATGAGGTCTATATTCGCTCCCTTCCATCCTCTTCTGGTCTCATACTTCTTGTAATAATCATAGTCCCCTGGCTTATTCACTCCCTTGGACACATTCTGGAATGTCGTTGAGACATCCTTCCCCTGTACTGGTAATCCGGTAAGTCTACTGATGTCCTCTGCATGGATATGTATTTCTCTCCCCAGCCACAATGATATGTTATGGACTCTGCTCATCAGTAATTTTGTACACTGCATTGTTGCTCCCATTGTTCCAAACACTAGGAGATTCCTAAGGTTCAGTATTGTTGATCTTTGAATACCTTTGAATTCTAGATTCATCCTTGTTCTTCCCCTCCTCCCTTTGTGGCATAATTTTCTATGTATACTTGTTGCTTCATAGCTAGGAATTGATAGGAGTCCGTGAAATCCGTATCAATTAACGAAGCATTGTTATACTTGCCAATCAATGATTCTATCCTCTGAATTCTCTCATCGAGCTTGGGCTCGACGACTGATGTTGATATCTTCGTCATCTTCGTTCTTATGTTGTATACCTGAATTGATGTTCCTGATCTATTGCTGTGAATTCCTGTTGTTGGTCTGTTTCTTTGAACTTCCTCTGCTGAAATATTTCTTGTTGTTGTAGCTGTTTCTGTTTGTTCTAACTTGGAATTTCTTGGCATTCTGGTGCTTTTATTCTTTCATGCGGATTAAGTAATGCTACTAGCATGAATGAGGTTGATATGAACCCATAACTAATTAATTTTTTTCGGTCTCTCCCGCGGCTATAATCATGCGATTAGTTACCGCAGTGAGGTGTATTCTGACATTACTGACTGTGGCTTCGGGATTTGGGTAGACATGATGGGTAATAATTATGGCTTAATATGGAAAATTTATTACGGTATGGGTGTTACTAATTACGATAGTTAATTTTCAAATTCGGGTGATCCTACGAACTGACAATGGTATGATGGGTTATTATGACAAAATGATAATTGACACGCTTGGCTTTCTGACACAAGTGACACTTTAGACTGTACCACCCCCCTCCCCCCGAGCACAATTGGTTGCGATGTGGTATCCGCATCGCAACAGGTGCAATTGTTTTGTATGTTATTGTGATGTCTTTTTATTGGGATTCCTATTCTATTTCTCATCTCTAGTGCGAGAGAGTTATTGACTCTATCTATTTCTATACTACCCTACTAACTGCTCTCGATTGCGAGAGTTATTTGAAAAAATAAATAGTGGAACTTACTCGTGATAGGGCTTCAAGCGTGTGTCATTCACCCATCCTTATATTATTTTTCCATCTAGTTGCGCCAATCGAATCATGCCTGAATATTTAATTTTTATGACATGGTATGATCCCATCTAGTGTATTCTGAGTTTTCCTGGGAAGTTTTGAAATTTGTTTTCATACAATAGGACTTTTCCTCCGATAGTGAACATTTTGTGCTTGATGTGATGGTCATGTCAAGCCTTTTGTCTTTCCTTTTGCACAGTCTGATGGAAATCTTCCAGGAATCTCTCTTCTTCAAGCTCCTATAACTCATAGCAGTGTTTAGTGATTGAGACTTCGTTTGTCATATGTGTTGTTGAAGCAATTAAGAGACTTGGTATGATAAATTCAACAGGTACCATCGCCTCTCTCCCATACACCAGCTGGAATGGAGTTTGATTGTGTAACCTTTTTACAGTTGTCATGTATGCCCATAATGTCACTGATATCCTTTCATCCCAATCATCCTGGTTGGCATTGCATATCTTGGTTAGTCATTTTTCTAAGATTTTGTTGAATGCTTCAACGGTTCCATTCGCTTGAGGGTGGTATGGGCTGCTTTTGTGATGTTGTACCATAAAATTATCTAACAGAGATTTGATTGTTTTGTTAATGAAGTGTGTACCTTGATCACTTGTTAGGCTTCTAGGGTAGCCAAATCTGCTAATGATATTCTTGAAAATAAACCTGGTTGTTGTGTCTACTCTACAATCTCTTACTGGTGCTACCTCTGCCCATCTTGTGAGATAATCCATTGTGGTTATTATATACCTTCCCTGTGAATGTCGTGCCATTGGTGCAATTGGCCCTACAAATTCAATGGCCCATTTTTCAAATCATTTCAGTGCTCTTATAGGTTGCAGTGGTAACTCATCCTGGTGTGACGGATGTCCTGTTCCTTGGCAAACATCACATTTATTTACATATTCTTTACTATCTTTGTGAACTGTAGGCCACCATAATCCTACTTGTACTATTTTCCTTGCGGTGGGTTTTGTGGCAACATGGCCTCGCGCAACTCCGCTATGACATTCCCACAAGATATCCTCTCTTTCATGGTCCATGACACATCTCCGCAAGACATGATCCAATCCCATATTATATAATTGTCCTGTTATAAATTGATATTCAGTTGCTTTCACTACCAAATGTCTTCTTTGAGTTTCTGTGTATTCTGTTGGGCATTGCCCTATGGCCAGATACACTGCTATCTGCTCTAGATAATCTGGGATGGCTTCTACTATGAAGAGATCAGCATTCGGTAAGTGATCATCAAGGGATCCCTCGTTCTCCCCTTTCTCCAACCTTGATAAATGGTCAGGACGTACATTTAACCTTCCCGGTTTTACTATCACTTCAAAAGTGAACTCCTGGAATAGTAGGAGTCATCTACAGATTCTTCCTTCAAGCACTGGTTTGTTTACCAGGTATTTCAATGTTGAGTGATCTGTGAGGAACTTGAACGCACCTCCGAGTAGGTAATGATGAAACTTCTGAAGAGAGTACACCATCACAAGAACTTCTCATTCTCTTGTTGTGTAATTCCTTTTAGCTGTAGACAACTTCCTGTTTGCAAAGTATACTGGATGGTCAACATAAGTCCCTCTTGGCTAAGCTAACACTGCTCCTAATGCAATATTGGAGGCATCAATATGAACATGAAATTTTTTTTCCCAGTTATGATGAACCAAAAAGGGTGCACTTTCTAGCTTTTATTTCAATATGTTGAGGGCATTAAGGCATTTGTCACTCCACATAAATTTCTCTGACTTCCGCAAAAAAATTTATAATGGTGTTGTAATATTTGCATAGTTACAGATGATTCTTGTATAGTACCATATATGTCTGAGTAGTGACCTCAACTTTTTACAGTTTCTAGTGCTTCTATATTAACAATGACGGCTACTTTTGTTGGATCCACACAAACACCCTGCTTGCAAACAACATGTCCCAAAAGTGTCCCAAAAGGTACTGCAAAGATGCATTTCTTAAGGTTGAAGGAGATTTGTAGTTGTCTGCATCTGTCAAAAATTATTCTGAGTAAAGTTGCATGGTTCTTCAATAAGTTTTAAACCTTCCAACCATTCATGTATACCTCTAGGAACTTATGGATATAGTCCCTAAATGGTGCTATCACTATTCGTGAAAATACCGCTGGCGCATTCTTTAGTCCAAAGGGCATGAAATGGTATGAAAACGATCCCCATTCAGTTGTGAAAGTGGTCTTTATTTTATTTTCTTTTGCTATTCTCACTTGATTATATCTTGAGAATCCATCTGTGAATGAATAGGCTTCATTTCCTGCCACATTGTCGAGAACCTCATAACTAAATGGAGTAGGAAATGGATCATGAATGCATGCGTTGTAGAGACTTCTGTAATCCACACATACTCTAATCTCAGATTTCTCTTTTTTGATTTGTCTTACAATGGGACTAACCCACTCTGCTTCCTCAACTGGAAAAATCAGGCCTGTTTTAAGCATTTTATTTATCTCCGCTTTAACTTTTTCCTTTACTCTTGGATTTAGGTGGTAAGGCCTATGTTTTACTAGTTTTGCATCTGGTTTTAAGAATATGCACATTTCCCCCATGTATCCTTTAATTCCCTTGATCTATGCTACTGAAGATGGGAATAAGTCATCATATTCCTGTAATAGGTCAAATATTTCCTTGGTTGTTTCTGTATCCCAGTAATCTCTGATAGACGTGATTTTGGGTTTCTCTATGCTTCCAATGTTCAGCTTCTTAGTATTCAAGGGTAGCAGGTGTAGTCCTTTTGTGGTTAGTTCCTCCTGTATACCCCTCTCCCCCTCTTTCTCTTCAAATTATAAGTGTTGGAGATAATCTAAGTCATCATCATCCATCTCATGATCTATTTGTTTGCATGCTACTGATTTTTTGACTTTATGTTCTGAGAGTGGTAGTTCTTCATCGTCCTGAATCTCTGGAAAAAATAGTACTCTTCTGATGGCTTGGAGTGCATCTGTAACTAGTTCTATTTCTCCCTTGAAAGAAAAACATTGTGTAAACCTTTCCTCAACTACTCGCCAGGTGCCATTTCTTGTCTTCTTTTCCTTTGTCAAATACCAGGCTTGTGGAATTGTGTCTAGTGAATGTATGAAATTGTGCATCCATAGAGATTCTGGATACCCTGCTTTCTTCTAGTTATACTCACAATTCCTTAAATGTTCTATGGGGTCATAATCCCCTTGGTACTTTTCAATGAATTGTGGTCCTAGAGCTTCTTGGAATCTAGCTCTTAGTGCTATTGCAACGTCTTCCCATTGTGGAAGAGATTTGCGATGGTTGACCCACCATCTTGGTGACATGGATTGTAGTGCTACATCCATAAGAGGGAATCTATGTTCTATTGGTACCTTTTCTTCTACTTTTGCAACAAATGTATTTACAGCATGCATATTTGATAAAGTCGGATATCCTCTTACCTCAGTACCAATCCAGTTGGCTCCCTAAATGTGAGCACACCTTCTAGTGGTGGTTTCATATCCTCCCTGTTTCCAATCATCCCAAGCTATTTATGAGCCCAAATCTGAACTCTGAACACTTCTCTAGCTTATGGTCCCTCCCACCATTGGATTGATATAATCTTCTCTCTTTCCTACCATCATCTAGTAGAGTTGATCGAGAAGTTGAGCATCCTCTCTATTGTCAACAGTCTCTGTATATCGGGGTCCTTGATATGGGTCAAGTGGTTGAATTACCCAGACTTCCCCATATTCAAATATTATCAATTATTTTTTCAAATAAATCACTTCATAATTCTCGAAGGCCCAATCTATCCCCAGTAAAGCAAGATAGGGATCACTGTCCCCCATGATGTCTATCACCTCAAAATTTGTATATGTTTTCACTCACGCGGCATCAACCTCGACCTCTTTTAGCCTTCCTATGGGTACAATACAGTACTCATTTTCCATTCAGAGTTGTATTGGTGAGTATGTCAACTTTGGCCTCCCAGTGCTTCCCTTGTCTTTCTAGGCAGAATGTTGACATCTGATCCTAGATCGAGCATTGTATCTTTGATTGTAAATCCCGCGACTTGATTATTCACACAGAACTCCTTTCCAGTTCTTCTCTTGTTTATTTTTATCCTTCTTATGTATTTTTCTGTTGAATTTCTTGATGCTCCCGGTTCTGCATTTTCTTGCACCACCAACTCTATATTTTTCCTTAGTTGTTCTAGCATTGGTGCATTGGTTACAATTTTCAGGAACAGTCAGAACCATTCCTCAATCAATGTACTTGTATTAGTCTCATTCTCTTTTTCAAAGGTCGGATGTGGAAGCTCAATACCTCTACTCCCCCCTATCTGGGAAAATGTTTCCACTGCCTCCTTAAAATATTGCTTCTGGCTATCCGGTCTGAAAGCGTTCTTTGGATATGCGGGCTTAATCAGCTTTAGTCCATACTCTGTGCATCCTCCCCGGGTCATTATGGCTACAATTTTCATGGGCTGAGCTTATACTATTCTTGGTTTTTCATTTACCATATTAGCTCCTCTTTGTTCGACTCTTTCCTCTCATCTCTTAATCAATTATGGAGAGTATTTAGTTGCGTGTGTATTAATTCTACACTGAGAGCATCATGGTCTTCTAGGTAGCAGACATTCCCTTGCTACATACCCTTCTTGATCACAATTATAGCACCTTACTTGTCCTCTTCCTCTGGTTCTGCCACCTCTCATTCCTCCTCCTCAACCCCTTGGATTTTCATTCACTCTATAAGATGGTCAATCCAGTCGTTTTGCCAGTGCATCGAGGGCTCTACATTGCTCTGTATTATGCATTGTATAAGCACAAAATTCACAGTATATATTGTTTGGAACATTGGAACATTTTTTCAAAATTGGGAATAGTCATGGAGGATGACCAATGCCTTTGCATATTTCACAGTAGTTAGTTGCAGTCTCATTCTGTTGAGTGGGGAACCCTGGAAAGTGGGGTTGCAGTTGGTATAATCCTTGAGTATTTATCTATGCAAATCTATACACTGGTGGAGCCCCCTATTTCCCTGTTACTGGAGTTCCTGCATTTTTCCCTCACAACCTCGGGCATTCTGGGCCATGTGTCCTTCCATCAGGAAATGTGTACACCACATGTTAGGCCTTGCCGGTCGTATCCGTTGAATGTCTTTCATCTTCTCCATTAACTGGCTATCTGATGTTGTATCCCTAATATGGAAGGGTCTTGCACTACTTCTCATCCTCTGAACTCTTGCAGATACACCGCCATAGCTTCTATTTTCATGGTTTAATCAAGGGCATCTTGTAGGGTATCAATATTTTGTTGTGTGAGTGGAGTTCTTGTAACCAGGAGGAGTGCTTTAATAAACCAATCTCGTTCGTGATTTGGATCGATTGTGTAACTTAGCTTCCAATCGAATCCTTGAACCTTCTCATCAGGTCCCAAGTAGTTTCTCCTTCTCGTTGTTTGATTTCCCACAACTTAGACAATCCTTGTTGATCTATCTGAGGTAATTTAAATTCTTTGACAAATTCTTTCTTCACATCATCTATTATTGGGTTTGGATGAGCTTATGACCATTTAATGAACCAGCGAAGAGCTCTCTCCCTTAGAGTAGTTTGTAACTCAATTAACTTAAATGCCTCTGGTGTCTGTCGAGCCCTCCATATTGCTTCACAAAGATACCAGTGTTGCTCCACATCATCGTTACCTCTCCCAGAGAATTATAGGTATTGGGTGAACGATCCCGCCATGTTTCCTTATATGGGTGGTACTAAAATAAAACCTCTACTTCCTGGCTGAGAGATTGTACTACCAGCATTGTAGCTAGTAGATATTTATATTGTAGACTTAACACTACTCAACTTGCTAAAATCCCGTAACTTATTAAAAATTTTATCAGGTGAATGATATAGTACCAGAGGAAGGTTGGGACTAAAGCTACTTGAACTTTGGGGAATAGGATTACCTTGTGTTACGAGTGCCGGCCTCTCTAAAAATAGTTGCTCCATCGCAACATGCAGCTCCACATCGGATGTCTCCTCGGGGCGTGCGTCCTCCACGTTGGAATTTTATCCCTTTTCTCTTTGGGCTGGGCTCCTATTCAGTTTCCTAACTTCTTTAATGGTCCCACCTATTCCTTGGGATCCCATCTGAACTTACATTTACTTTGTCATCTGCGGCACCCTTTCCTGTCCTGTTGATTACTCTCCTGCTTCTCAAACTCTTTCATCACCCTTTCCCACCACTTCTCAGCAATCTGCACCCTCCGATGCACTCGTCGCTCTCTCAATATACTAGAGGTTTTGGCATCCATATCCCTATTACCCCTTCTTAATTACTTGTAGCATCTTTCCCTCAACTCCTTCCCCCGGTATTAGAGGTTCAAGTCTCCATCTCGGAACTTTGAAATTCCATCAAACCCTCGTCCACCATTAAATATTTGATCCACAACGGGATTTCCTTCAACAATTATCCCTGCAATCTGGTTCTCAATATATCTTTGGATTATGTAAATGATTGGTAACACTCAGCTGTGAATTCCACAATGTATACTTCCAAAGTAGATTTTACCGAAAAATCTATTGCTTGGGTCAAATTGGTATCTAACTGATGGAGTGTTACTAGATCTGTGTGTGTCCACTTGCGACAGACTCTACGTGATCCTCCTGGGAGAGAATTAATTTGTAGTCTCCACAACAAATTATAAAGCTCTTCAGGAAACTTTACCCAGAAAATTTCGTACAAGTCACTTGTAGATTTAGAAAAGAGGACCCGATCTTTGACAGTCTTTTCCCTCTGTTGTCGAAGCTCAGCTTGTTGCAATATGAGCTGGTATAAATGGTTATACCACCAACTTCGTAGTTCCTTCTCAGATATCCATGATACCATGATATAACTCCTAAATGAATTTTCAGGTCCCGACAACAGAACCATTTGTTGGTGAAAAAGGAGGTCTTTGGGCAAGACCCAGGTTCAGAGTTAAGGCCAACAAGGTTTTTGCAGTAGTCTAGCACAATGCCAACATCTTTAGCCTACTCCAAAGAGCAGAGCATCTCACCCGAGGCATGACATGACCTTAGTAAGATTAGAAGACAGATCATGTAGAAGATGAATACAACCATGAAGAATAGTTAAGGAAAACTGGAAGCAACAAACATATCTCGCTTCTCTGTATAAACTATCACTCATCAAAGCATGTTCAGAATGTTGAATTAAAATTGAAATTGGGCATACTTTCATAGTAAGCAAATGAATAACAATCAACTCATAACAGTACACACAACAATAGCTAGATTTCATTATCAATATCAGAACAACATACATCTACTCCACAGAGTCTATTACAGCTTGATTCAGTACAATAGAGTTCTCACAGTGCTCTCCTAAGGCTCTTCTCTCTCTATCGGCCTTCTGCCGCACTAACTAACTAACTCTCCTTTGTTGGCTGACTACCTATTTTTTCCTCCGCCAGTGTGAATGTCAATTTTTCCTCCTTTCCTGCTCCACTTCTTTCCGCTTCTTCTTGATTATTGGGAGTTTTGCTGATTTTTCTTGTCTCCCGTGTCTCTCATCTACACTGTTCTTCGAAACTGTTGCGCCACCTATCTTCCGACTTTCTGGAATCGTGACAGCTCCCTGTCTACCTTGATTACGTTCCACCACCTGTCCTCCAACCTTCCGCAACTCAAAACTATTTATTGTTCAAAACAAAGGCCCCAAAAAAAACCAATAGATTGTTGGCATGCTTTATACAGAAAATTCAAAATGAAAACCAAAATTCTTTTGGCACCTTAAATTTTATTTTACCCATTTTTTCTAAAAAATTTCCATTCTTCTAAGCATCCCTTTCTTAAAAGAATAAGTAAGGTACATAATTGATGATGTTCTGCAGCTTTGATAGTTTCTGCATCCAATTGACAAGAAAATTTGATGATCAAATAAAGGAAGAAATGATTGACTCCTTATGATACAGAGCACCTGCAAGATGAAAACCAAAGATTAGCAAGAAAAATAAATCAAAGGTATGTAATATTTTAATTTAAAAATAGGGGTAAATATATTACATATATGAATTATATGGACATAACATTACCAAGCAAATCGAAATCATTATTGTAAAAGGTGATAGTGTCATGAAAATCCCCTCATAATTTGACATTTTTGTTTCACCATCATAACACGATTAAAAGTCTCGATTTATTGATTTGATCGCCGCCTCAATAATAATTATGAATGACTAATAACTAATTCACTCACTTATACATTCATCTCATACCTACCTGCCCTAACATTTTTCCATCGCCATCTCTCGTTCTGCTCCGAAGAAAACCCTACCAAGTTCACTACCTTGTCAAACAAAACATTTTCTGGAGGCAAAACATCTTCCAACCATGGGCGTGATTTTTTGAACAGAACCAACAAGGAATAAATTCTTGGAAGGACATCCACAAGAAAGAGAATTATTACATAAAGCACAGTGCCTGGAATTCATGGAAAAATTCGACAGTTTCAAGAAAGAAAGCAACAAAACTTTTGCAAGGGTTTTTGATGGCATAGAAGTGGAAATATGAGACATCAAATTCCTGGTGACAGAGTCTCTAATTGCAGAAGCCACCAGATTGCTTTGTATAGGAGAAAAATGGTTCAAGAACAGAGGAATCAAAGGAGATGACTAGAGGCTTTTCTTGAAGAAACAAGCATGGATATAGTTGTCTTCAGGTGATCAGAGGCTTAGTATTTTAGCTCAAAAATATAAGTGCTCAGAATTGAAAGAAACTAGAATTACAGTTACCGACCCATCCCAAGGAATCAAACGTGACTTGTTTCGTTTAAAACCGAGTTCGGATGACGTAGTTATGGTTTGTTGATCGTCGTTCAAAACATGCAATTTTTTATTAAAAATTTCAGAACAAGTACAGGCTGATGACATGGAAGCCCAGTCAGCATTTAGGGAATCTTCTTCATTTTTATTCCAATGGGACTATGACAAGTGTCACTACGGGATTCTCTAGTTTGATTTGTGAAGGTAAAATTTGTCTAATGACATCCTAAGGTTGAATTTGGGTTTATGATATTATGTGCTGGAAATTTTTAATTTTTAATAAATTAATTTTTAATATATATATATATATATATATATATATATATATATATATATATATATTATTTCATTTTAATTAAATCTTAATTAATTTTAAATTAACATATCAATTACCATATATCATATTACATCCCATAATTCATCTACAAATTCAAATATTAAACATTGGAGAATTATATTAATTCGAAATTGGTTATGGCAAACATATAGGAAGTGGTTTGTATATTCCAAATATGGTGGCATGTTAAATGTTACCATGGTGTATTAAAGTTCGATTAACGTGGAGTAATAAAGTTTGATGGCAAATATTCATTAAACATTTTGGTTGGCATATGATCCGTGGCAAAAGACATGTACGAGGGTAGGGGTCGGGGCTCAACCCCATGACCTCCCCCTCTCCACTAGAGCACTCCGCTATTGGGCCAAAGGCCATTCCATTGAAATATATTGTTGCAAATTTGTATTTGAATGCATGTATGCTCTAGTGGCGGGAACGAAGGGGCCATCCCCTCACCATAAGATCGTGACTCGCGACCACGCCAGGGCCTCCAAACCATTAAGCGAGATTAACGCTAGCTGCAAGATTAATTAACAATTAAACTAAGATTATCATTAAGATAATGACGTATTTAGTTTGTCAGCTAGTTTGGCGAAGTGCCATTTTTGGCGGAAAGTCTAGATTTAGTGGACTTATCTGGACATTTACCAGAATTAGTGGAGAAATTGTAGGAAAAATTGGTTTTGCCATAACTGATGCAATTCTCGACCAATTTTGGCCCAGAAAGAGTCATTGTTGGTATATTTGGATGTTTTGGAGCCATTGGAATAGGTTTCAGAGGTAGAAGAGGTCATCTACAGAGGTTTTTTTTACCTTGAATATTTTTTAAGCCTAGGGCCACTAAGAGGGAAGGTCATGCCCAGAGCATCTGGTAACCAAATTGAGTAAAAAAATAGTCATTTTCAATATATTTAGACATTTTAAAATCATTGGAACATGTTCTAAAATAATTTGATGCATGTAAACAACATTTTGAGCACAATTGAGCTAATACAAAGGCCCAAGCTATGAACCTGGACTAAGGAGATGTAGCCTAGGAGGGGTGAACTCCTTCATCAAAACTCGGTTTCAATGGATCAGTTGTTATGGTTTTTATTCATTTATGTTTTTTTTGTTCAATTATTTCAATTCATGCTTTATTCTTTCAAAAACACTCATAAAATTTAGTTTTAATTACCTCTTTGACACACACATAAGAAACAAGGGAACCTGCACATCAAGCATAAGATAAAACAATAAGTTATATATGTGAAAATAAAATTAGCACAACAATAAATAACATACAAATTCAGATCAAGTTGGTATCAGAGCACCAAGTTGTTAAAGGTTATTTTCTTGATATTGTTTTGAAGCTTTTTGCAAGTTAATGGTTGAAAATTTGTGATGCTGACAAGGTTAAATTTTATGAAAGGTGAAGGGAAATTTTTGGTTGCAATTCCTAAGATAAGGACCAGAAGAAGGATATCTGAAAGAGCATCATCCTCACCCAATATTCCACTCATAGCTGCAATTGAATATGATGAACCACACTGGCTGGTTCAAAACGCGTCGACACAAATTTCTCGAATGTGATTTTCATCGAAATATTTGATACATAACCACAAGCTTTGTCTCAAGAAGTTGATATTGAAGAGATGCAACTTGTACAAGAAGCTGAGGTGATTGAAAAGGTACAAGTATCATAAGTTGAGCATTCAGAAGGTATAAGCATTCAGAAGAGGAGTATGTCAAGAGAGACTTCAAAGATATAAAGAGGATGGTTAAATTTATGTTTGATGTATTTACTACTGGGATGGAAGGAGGAGGTTCTAAGCCTCCATATGGAGAAGGAAATTCACATGGTAAGAAGGATGAAGAGAGGAGTTCAAATGGAAGTGGAGGAAAGCCACCTCCATCTTCGACATCTTCATCACCATCTGCATCATCTTCCACTTCCACCACAAAGACCCCTCACACTCACTCAAAAGCCACAAAAGGAAAGACTCCATTACTCAAATTTGACATTAAGTTTGAACTTCCTATGTACAATGGCAAGGTAAATTCAGAGAGGCTTGAAAATTGGATACATCAATTGGAGGTGTATTGTAGAATTCATAACCTTCATGAAGACGACATAAATATCTAGTTGGTTTCCTTAAGGCTAGAAGGAGCTGCACTAGTTTGGTGGGAAGAAAAGACTCAAGAGGAAATGTGAATCCATAGTAAGATATCCATTTCTTGGGCTGAGTTTATTTCTTCCATTAAAGGATAGTTTTATCCATTAGCCTATATCCAAAAAGATATTATGAGTTGGAAAAATTTTAAGCATATCAAGGGTCAAACAGTTCAAGAATATACCCAAGAGTTTAGAAAGAGAGCTTTGTTGTTAGGAATAAATTTTAATTCCCAAGATACACTCTTGAAATACATTGGGGGTTTACATTCCTATTTGAAGCATACTATTTTTATGTTTAACCCAAGCAATTTAGATAAATTTTTTGTACAAGCCACACACTTAGAGGCAAGGGGAAAACAAAACATAGATGAGAAAGGTGAAAGTGAGGGTAAAGGGAAAGGAAAGTTTTATGGAAGAGGAAAAAGAAATAGCTCTGTAAAAAGAGAGAAGGAAAAACTCACATGAAAAAATTGTTCAAAGACTAGCCATGATGAAGACCATTGTTGGCAACTTGTTACTTCATCCAGAATTGAAACCAAATAGACTGAAAGTGAAAGAGAAGGGGAAATCTTTTGCTATAGCTAAACATGACTTAGGGTCATATTCAGGAGATGAGACAAATATTACAACCATGGGTTTGAAAGGTAAACATATTGCAAGCACTAGTTCTTCAAATTGTTCAAATGATACTCATGATGAAGATACAAGAATAGAACTTTTCCATACTAGAGTTATCGCTAAACATACCAAGATTGATACACTTTTTGATAGTGGGTCACAAGCTAACTTGATTTCTGAAGACTTGGTTAAGAAAATAGGCCTTGAAACTATTAGGCATCCAAAACCATATCCTTTTGGTTGGATATCCAATAATGCAAACTTGCAAGTTACAAGGAAGTGCTTACTAAGATTCACCATCAACTCAAACTTTCTTGATGAAGTTGAGCTTGATGTGGCGCCGCTTGAGATATGAGGTATTTTATTGGGAAGTCCTTATCTGTATGATAGGAAAGTTGTATTTCATGGCCATGATAACAAGTATCACTTGTTTAAGGATGGTATTGAGTACATAATTAGAGTGCATAAGAAGAAGATAGGTTTGTATCTCATACATGCAAGTGAACGGAAGAGGATACTGAATGTAAGTTAGAACTTGACATTGTTGATGGTCAAACAAAGAGATGTATTAAATCACACTTTTCAAAAATATTCTTATGCTTGTAATGATTTTTTTCAGGATATTAACAGGTTTCCTTTGAAAGAAGGTGAAAAATATTTGCAGTAGTCAACAATATTGTTGAGCAGTGTTGGAAACAATATGCCACTGCAAGAGAGTGCAAAGGTCAAAGAGAAAGTGACAAAGAAACTTGGAAAAGAATCCATGGGTTCCAAAAATGCTGGTTTATGGTTTACAAAAGGAACATGGTAATGGTTAATATACTTGGTCAAAAGTCGATGCAAGTATAAAGTGATATCAACTAAAAATCGCCATGGTGACAATGTGCAAGGTGAGAAATTTTCTAAGTTTTATTTGATTGTTGACCAAGGTAGGAACAAGATGGTTTCTAAAAGAATAAATTGTTGTTCTGCAAATTCAGAAATATTGCAGCATGAAGGTGTCAATGACAACAAGAGATGGTCACAAGGATCAAGGAAAAAGTTGAATTTTTGTGAAAAGATCCAAATGATGAAATTGGGAAATTTTCAATGGATGGAGACTAGAAAGGTGAGGGAACAGTACCCTCATCTGCATGATCAGTAATCAGAGATATTTTAGGGTTCAAAAGGCTTCTAGTGGGGAGGAATGATCAGAGGCTTAGTATTTTAGCTCAAAATGAAAGTGCTCAGAATTGAATGAAACCAAAACGACATATATCGGCCCGTCGCAAGGAATCCAAGGCAACTCGTTTCGTTGAAAACTGAGTTCAGATGAAGGAGTTATGGTCTGTTGATCGTCGTTCAGAACAAACAATTTTTTATTTAAAAAAAATGTAGAACAGGTGCAGGCTAATGACATGGTAGCCCAGTTAGCATTCAAGGAATATTATTCAGTTTTAGTCCAATGGGACTATGACAAGTGTCACTATGGGATTCACTAGTTTGGTTTGTGAAGGTAAAATTTGTCCAATGACCTCCTGTTGTGAAACCAACTCCAAAAATAAAATAAAAGAGATATCAATGCCTTAGAAATAAGCCACTTTGAGGGGGAAACCTCCAATACATTACATGAATGAAAATTCTTCGATGATACAAATGACAAAACCTCCTCTTTATATATAGGAGTCCATGGGGCCACAATGTAATCCTAGCCGACCTAACAATAATAATGTAAGGGCACAAGAATAACAATATGGGGGTTACATGTGTACAAAAATAACAATAAGGGGGCTATACTAACATAATAACGGACTACACTAGTAATATAGGGACCTAACATGCCCCTCTCCTTCAAACAAGTGTCGTTCTCAACGCTTGATTATTTCTTGATGCTTCTATATAAAATTTCATCCTCCCATGTGGAATCTTCTACAGGAAATTTCTTCCACTTGTTGAGATACTCTGAAATTGATCGTACTTGTTGAGTTCTTGTTTCTGTGAGTGCTTCATAACTTCTTTCAATGTGATGTTGATCTTCATGTTGTTTCATTTGATTCTGCACCAAAGTTAGGTTATCCTTTGAGAGTTGGAGAACTTGTTGTTGATGCTCGATGTGATCTTCCACTACTTTATCACCCATATTATATTTTATTTGATCCTTCAAACCATCCAATTTATCCTCCATTTCTGATTTTAAACCATCTATGTCATCTTCGATTGCTCTTCATAAGATCAAAATTTGTTGCACTTGGTACCGTAATTTTGATATCTCACATTGCAATTCTTCCTCTTCATGCGTCATAGTATAACTTTTTGAGGGCTTATTTGGTATGGAATTATTTTTAGGTGGAATTTTATAACCCAATATTGATATCTATGCTTCAATATGCCCTTGGAATCACTTCAAACTGATTTTTCACACAAGACTTAGGCAATTTGAAAAATCAAATACACACCTTTTTCTTGCTTTTGAGGAGCTCGATATCGAAACTAAATTATCTCTGTGATTTTGGATCTTCAATATCTAAAATTCAGTCCTGAGGTAGCCCTCTGAATCCTCTTTCGAATGTCACAAGTCTAACCTGATTTGGACTCTTCAAGACAAATTTATGTCCAATCTCCCACAAGGACCTAATTATGGACTGGTTCAGTAGAGCGAACTTGTATGACTTGCCACGTGTCACTGTTTGCTCCTTTGGCTCTGAAATTTATAGAAAAGAAACTAAAGTCCATGTACTTCCAGTCACATTTTACAAAATTCCAATCCAATGCTCAGAGAGTGTGCTATGAATATTTTCCCACGATCACCTCTTTGAGATGAAATTATGGAGCCTAAAAAAGACCTAACTTCCACAAATCATATCTCCGAAAATATTGCGAACCAAGCTCTGAAATTTTGCGATGATGTTCCTCCAGATTTCGGCTTCGCACTCTGAACATTTGAGCTTCTGAACCTTCATAGAAAAAACATTATAGTGCAAATACTGCGATGACCTTTTTAAGTGAAATTCAAGAGCCCTAACTTCTATAGATCATATCTCCGAAAATATTGTGAACCAAGCTCTGAAGTTTTGCGACCATGTTCCTTAGGATTTCGGCTTCGCACTTTAAAAATTCAGCTTCTGAACCTTGGTAGAAAAAAATATATAGATAAAATGCCACGATGACTTGTTTGGAGTAGTGAAACCCTAGAATCCAAATCTCTGATACCAAATGTTGTGAAAACAACTCCAAAAATAGAAGAAAAGAGATATCAACGCCTTATAAATAAGCCATTTCGAGGGGGAAACCTCCAATACATTACATGAATGACAATTCTTCGATGATAAAAATGACAAAACCTCCTCTCTATATATAGGAGTCCATGGGGCCACAGTGTAATCCTAGTGGGGCCACAATGTAATCCTAGCCGACCTAACAATATAATGTAAGGGCACAATAATAACAATAAGGGGGTATATACTAACATAATAAGGGACTACACTAGTAATATAGGGACCTAACACCTCCTAAGGTTGAATTTGGGTTTATAATATTATGTGCTGAAAAATTTTAGTTTTTAATTAATTAAGTTTATATATATATATATATATATATATATATATATATATATATATATATATATATATATATATATATGTATATTATTTCATTTTAATTAAATCTTAATTAATTTTAAATTAACATATCAATTACCATATATCATATTACATCCCATAATTCATTTGCAAATTCAAATATTAAACGTTGGAGGCTTATATTACTTCGAATTTGGTTATGGAATACATATATAGAGCGGTTTTTATATTCCAAATATGGTGGCATATTAAATTTTACCATGGCATATTAAAGTTTGATTAATGTGGAGGAATAAAGTTCGATGGAAATATTCATTAAACATTTTGGTTGCATATGATCCGTGGCAAAAGACATGTATGAGGGGAGGGGTCAGGGCTTGACCATATGACCTCCCCCTCTCCACCAGTGTGCTCCACCATTGGGCCAAAGGCCATTCCATTGAAATCTATTGCCACAAGTTTGTATTTGAATGCACGTATGCTCTAGTGGCAGGAACAGAGGAGCTAGCCCCTCACCATAAGACTGTGACTCGCAACCACGCCGGGGGCTCTGAACCATTAAGCACGATTAGTGCTAACTGCAAGATTAATTGACAGTTAAACCGATATTATCATTAATATAGTGACACAGTTAGTTTGGCAGTCATTTTGGCAGAGCGCCATTTTTGGCAGAAAATCCAGATTTAGTGGACTTATCTAGACATTTTCCAAAATTAGTGGAGAAAATGTATGAAAAATTGGTTTTTCCATAACTAGGGAATGTTTTAACCAAATTTGGCTCAAGAAGAGTCATTCTTGGTATATTTGGATGTTTTGGAGCCATCAGAATAGGTTTCAGAGGTCAAAGAGGTCAATTACAGAGGTTTTTATTGGGTTGAAGAATTTTGAAGCTGAGGGCCACCAGGAGGGAAGGCCATGCCCAGACCATCTGGTAACCAAATTGAGTAAAAATATAGTCATTTCTGATATATTTCGACATTTTAAACTCATTGGAATAGGTTCCAAAATCATATAATGCATTTAAAAAACATTTTGATAAAAAATGAGCTAATACAGAGGCCCAAGCTATGAAGTTGGACCAAGGAGATGTAGCCTAGGAGGGGCGAAATCCTTCATAAAAATTCGGTTTTAATGGATCAGTTGTTATGATTTGTTGTCATTTATGTTTTTGTTGTTCAGCTATTTAAATTCATGCTTTATGATTTCAAAAAAACTCAAAAATTTCAGTTTTAATTACCTATTTGACACACAAGCAACAAGCGAGCCTGCACATCAAGCATAAGATCAGTGAATAAATTTTATATATTAAAATAAAATTAGAACAAAAATAACTAACATTCAAATTCAGATCATCAGGAAAGGAATCCCATTTTTGCATTAAAAAGTAAGTGGAGGAATTTTCTCTTAATCATCCAAAAATGTGTTACTTGTGAAGGTCGATTCAGATATGTGTCTTTCTACGATATAAAACCGTTGATGAATTTTCTTGATGAACATGAAATGAAACCTCCATATTTCCTATTGAACAGTCTTAAAAATATGTCATGGAATGTTCAAAAGAGAATTTAGTTCATAGAAAATGTATCACCATGGGATAGTTAAAATACTTGTTGAATTCCATCTTCAAAGTATAGGGGATACCTAGGAAACAAATTACCAGCCAAGTAGTAGTTGAACTCAGAAGAAAAAGAATATTGAGACATCATTGGAACAAGAGCCAAAAAAAAAACAATAGTTTTCAGAGGATGACATGCCAATTGCAAAAAAATTAAAGAAAATAAATACAAAGGATGTTAGAAGAAAGAAGGCCATCAACAAAACATATATTTCGCCTCAGAAAGAAAAGCCTAGAACCCCAAATATCCCTATCGCATGACTAAGAAAAAGCACCAGGCTAAAAACAGTGAAGGAAGTATGCTCAAAATATGTAGAACACATTGATTTGGAGGAAGAAGAAAATATAGAAAAATCTCCAAGAGCATCACCACCTGCCTACATTTCACCTCCTCGGATTCTAGGAAAAAGTTTAGGTATTAATCCAATAAAACAAGATATTTATGATTACATAAAATGATTGGAGAAAAGAGAAGCAGCCAAGAGATCAATTCCAAATCTAGGAGAAGAGAAGGACCAGTTTAATGAACCACAAGAACCTCTAGTTCTCGACATCCTCAAAAATTAAATCTTCAAACTGGAGACATTAAATAGGTTTATTAAAAGTGAAAATCAATCTTTGAAAGCTCAGAATGAAGTTAAAATTTCCAAGAGTGATAACCTCCTTCTACATTTGAGTCTAAGGTACAAAAAGAACAAGAAATTGAAAGAAGCAAACATGGCCATGAAGAGAAAAATCATTAATATGAAATACAAAATCCTTATGAAGAAACCAAGGATGGAAGTAACAGGAAAGAGGGTGAAAAAGATAAAATTGGATGTACTGGAAAAAGTGTCTAACAATATGCAGTGATTGAACAAATATGGCAATTTTTTGTGGTTGTATGAGGACATACAAAACCTTCAGTATGGGGAAATGTTGAGTCCTAGAATTGTTTTGTTTTGACAACCTTTTTGCATCCATATTTTCCTTATTTTCCCATTTCTATCAACCTAATAAGGCAACAATCACATGATTTTGACAAGGTAAAATACTTATGTGTCCTATTTTTCATATTTGTTAATATGCCCTATCGTTTTGTTAAATATTACATGCAGCTAAAGAATTGACACAATTCCGCAACTATTCCAAATATCCGCAACTACCTTCATTGATAACAGGCTTCCAATGCACCAACTTAGCAAAGGAGTATATGGGTAGATAGAGGATGATCCCCTCATGGATTTCCACCTGCTTATCCGAGCCAATTCACCAAGGAGATCACACATTTATATGGTCAAAGGAAGCAGTCAACACGTAGTACCACTCAGGAACAGAGTCTAGGAATGTCACAATTGTGTCGATTTTCTTTCCTAATAGAAAATCGACAGATAGTGATATTTTGTTTAAGTTTTTTACTTGTATAAAGATTATAATAGATATCTATAGGCTTAAATCTGATGTATTGTTGAATGCACTCAATAAAACCATAGAAAATTTGTGTATTTGGGGCACGCCATATCTTATTTCCTGAACATTTTGTTTGAAGTCTTTTATCTCAATTCGAAGTTCTTGTTTTGTGCATTGATGTGTTGTTAGTGTTAAGAAACATATTGTGTTGCAGAGGGCCCCTGCAAGGATATCAAGTCATTTTCTTTCATATTTTATTTCATCTCAAATGCATTTCTATTTCGTACTTTGAAACTGGTTAATGCTTTGATTTATGCTTCATTTTTAAGTTCTTTTAAATAGTACCGTGTTTTTTTATGTTTATTTTGTAGATTCATTTATTAATTTCTTTCTGTCATATTTTATATAGCTTAGTTCATTTCCTTTTCATTTACATTCCAGATTAGAATTTGCAGTAGATAAAAACTCTATTTTCAAAGAATTTCGAATTAAGTTTTTAGTTAGCTCTCAATTTTTATGTTTTCATAAAACTAGGACTGTAGCATATCCCATGCTTTCATAATTTATAGTTAGTTAACTATTTTTCTGCATCATAAAAATTCTAAAAACAACTTGGTAGAAACACAATAGAAATTATTCTAATCATTTCTTTTGAAAGGATTCATCTCACAAACTATTTTTAATAACTTAATTCAATTGAAATTAACCATAGAAATTATATCTAAACATAGATGATAGTTTTCTCTAAAAACACCATTGATCCATAGGAATTAACACTGATCCATAAATTCAAAAATTAACAAAATTTTTACACTTGCACATATATTGCACTTGCACCTCATCAGTGTACTAACTCCGATCGGTAATTTATGCTTGCAATTTAAGAACATTAGATTGACTAAACAGTTAAAAACATAGAATTTGTTGCAACTTTGGTTGATTCACTCATGATAGCAAAAAGAGGTTGAGAGACCATCGTTAACTTAGTCATGGTTAAAATTCTCGAAGGAGTTTGTCGAGGGAAGTTCAAAGGAGAATTGAAATGAGGAGTGTAGTGTAAAGGAGATTGTGTTTGAGTACTACAAGTAAATATAGGAAAATTTTGGTACAGAGGATGGAAATCATGTCGTAATGGTATGAAAATAGGATTTTGAGGGTTAGGAGAATCCTCTTCAGTAATTTTCTCTATGCTCAAAAGAGTAGGTGTGATTTTTTCTCCGTCAAGACATAAATATACAAGTTGTGGTTGAGATGAAGGCAAAGGAAGGGAAGAATGAATTCCCTAAGTAATTGATTCAATTATTTTTGGTTCATGAGGTTGTATAACCTCAGTTTATAAAATATTTGAATTTAGAAATTTTGGTTCAATGACCCCAGGTTCCAATTTTTATAGGACTTTAGTTTCAACTCCTTCAAACTAATTAGTTGGTAGGGATGTAATTTCATGTTCGGTACTTATGGGAAGTGATGATTATGGTTGATTAACTTCAGATGTCATTGCAGAAGGGATGCCTTCTGAAGGACCAGGTTCGATAGTTTTTGTTTTCTTATTCTTACAATGACCAGGTATTTCCACTAAAAGTAGAGGAAATATTAGCATTCTACGCGAACGGAAAGTTTGTTCAGGGTGTTCTTCCATGATTAATTAATTAACTTTAGAAATTAAAAACACAAATAAAACAAGAGGGGTAACGAGGAAAAGGGTTTTACCAACTCAATGTAAACTGAAATATATTGTTTACGTGCAAGTAATCTCCTCAAATGTTGTGTTTGGTGTTATTAAACAAGGTGGTCAAGTTGATTACGTATGGTAGGATAGAAACCTAATGGGGACTTCTAAAATATACCCGGAGGTACGTGGAAGCACACTCCGTATTAGTGTTGTCTAATGTGCCATGTATAATAGGAATTATTTTGATATAATTTTCATATGTGGAGCACCATTCGATATACCTAAGGGTACGTGGAGAACGATCCAATATACTTACGTACATAGAACACCGACTACCCCCAGAATGTAACACAAACAAGTAACGAAAGCTCCTACATTTAATGACGTCAGAACACGTCTTCTAGCCTAGACCACTATGTGTGTCGTTAATGTTCCAAAATATCCTTAGGTTAATTGAATAAATTTTAAAGTTGATGTTTAATTAAGCTTCAATTTCAAGGCTCACAGTACGAATTCACCTAAACTTCATATGGTGCAACTAGCATGATAAAAAGAACTCTTTCACTTCAATGAAGATATATCTATCAAAAGGAATAAAAAAACAATAATGTACTAATAAAATATGCATCAAGAAATACCGTCCTAATCAGATCTTTCAATGTACTATTCCAATGCAATTCAAAGCCTTATATGCAATACAAGAGATGGAAATTTCTCTTTTCTTTTCTTGCAATTGTAAAATGAAATGAAAATGAAAATGAAGCTAGATCATTGATCAAAATAACTCATACATACTATAACTGTAATATGAAAATTCTTTTTATCGAATCAACAATCAAGACAAGTTTTCACAAACCCTAATTGACAAGAAGAAAGAAACAATCAGACAAACTCCCATCAAAAGGTAGTCAAACTCACATGTAAACACACTAATGGATTTATAAATACAATGACTAGTTCAGAGACACGGGAAAATCCACTGGATCAAATAAAAATAAAAGCAAGGCCTAAAAATTCAACTTTTGCATCCTACAGAAACCATAATAGTCTAGGTATGAGAACTAGTGTGATGCATCACATAGACGCAAAGGGACAAGTGCGCTGGGTGGCTATGTCTCAGAACAAAAAGTTCATTGGGGATAATTTTTTTCAAAATATGAAACAAAAACCCTACCAAGCTAAGATTTATGTTTTCCAAAGGTTGATTACTGTCTAAACATGTCAAATTGAGTCAGATTGAAAGGTCTAAAATGACTAAGAAAATGAAATCACTATAGGAACATCTCTTTCAGGAGTGGAGTCGCCAAGTTTTTAAACGTGAAATAATCTTTTGTGGATAGAAGTGAACTCCATATATCTAGTGTCTTGATCTAGAAACAATAGAGACAAAATAATTGTGCTTTCCTTAGATAAATTAGGACACAGAAGAAAGAATTACCTTGAGTCCAACACAAATTCTCCTCTTCTCCCTACTTGTGAACTTTAGCTCCAACTCCAAATGTTATAAATGGAATGTGAAAAACAATTATAAAAAATAAGAGAAATATAATACACCAATAGCATAGACTAATATCTATAATCAATGATTCAAGAAGGCATTGAAATACATATGCATCAAATAGACATAAGCATATGAAAACAAAGAGTTTGTATTAATGAAATGTAGGAGAAGATTACAACCCTTACAAAAATCTTCACCATGTAGATGTATCTCACCAAACTTGTCCTTCCTTATCCATAAACAAATCCTTCAATCACAACTCAAGGGTGGTAATGAATCCTTAGGTGAAAAGCAGCAACATTAGGGTATAGTTAAGAGTCTCCAAAAGCAAACCTAGACTCCATGGGAGGTAGTGAATTTATAGGGTAAAAAGGATAGTTTGGGTTTTACCAATCTAGGACTAAGATCCACATATGAGGAAGGATAAGCTCTAGGGATATGAGATAAGACCTCTAGGATAGGAATTCGACATCTCAATCAATAGTAAATGGTTAAAACCACCTTAGAAGTTTATGCAAAGAGAAGATATCAAATTATTTTTTATTTTTTCTAAAATTCTGGAGCCATTGCACCTGCAGTGAAGGAAATACATGTTGGTCAGTGTAGTTGCTCAGCTATGCAACATTCCACTATGTAGGTTTCTAGAAGAGAAAGTTGTCCAAAAACTAAGTTTTTGAGCTGATTAACCTAGAATATTTGGACTTTTTAAATAGATAATTCTCAAGGCTTTGCAAAGGGATTATTGTAAGGTGTCAAGGATGTTGATTGATCTGATTTCTTGGACATTTGAGTAGATGTAACCAAATGACCTGTAATAAATAGGGAATTTTTCTTCCTAAGGGGGAGGAGTGATCTAAATGGAAAGTGGAATCCACCTATGGTACTTTCCCATGGTAATTATCCAGGGTATTGTAACTCAAGAAATATATAAATAACGAGCCTCACTTTGTAAAAGGACAAAATTGTTCACATTGTAGTTGTTTTAGTTTCTTCTATTTTAATTAAAAATATATATATTTGTGTGTTTTCTGTTTTTTCTTCTTTTCTCTTTGAGTTCATAGATCTTGGCCTCAAGTTCTAAATATATTTTATACCTAATCCATTCTAATTAAGAAAACATATGATCCCAGTGGTATTACATTTAAATATGTTTTAGTCCATTCATATTAATGGGGAATTCCTTTACCAATTTAGTTATTCTTCTTTTACCTCATGTGGCTATTTGAACTAACCAAGCCCTTCATTTTCTTCAAGTTAAATCTTTCAACCAACTTAGGATCAAGATAACAATGACTAGCTACAGAATCAATTAAAATAAAAATGGCATGTTTATTTAACTTACCTTCCACCTTGACCATGTGTGCATGTTGGTTATCTATTGTTGCATAAATTTTGGGCATGCTTTTACCCACATCCTTCACTATCTCCTCCCCTTACATGTGTTCTCCACCACAACCTAAAAACAAAGTGGGATAAAATTTTGGTTTCATACTCAATAAATAAATCCCCTTTGGTTCACTATGAGCTGGTTGTGTTTTTTGTTTTACATAAGAATCATTTTTGAAAGATGAAGGTTTAGACACTTTCTTCCTTTCTTCCATATTTCTTCCCTTCCTGCCATCCCAAGTCCTTTGGAAAACTGATTTATTTTTACCTTTTTCATAGAGGTATGTTGCCTTCCTCATGGCTTCATCCAAAGCCTTTGGTTCATCAAATCTAATTTTGTCACCACAAAATGGCAGTTAGCCACTCAAATATATTTGAATATTTAGCTTTTCCTGTTTAATAAAGTCCACATATTTCAATAAATCAGTGAAATTTCTACCATATCCTTCCATTTCCATGCTTCCTAATTTGAGTTTGAAGAACTCTTGCATTTTTTATCATAGTATTTTTCAGACAGGTGCTTCTGTTGGAAGTAATTTTTTAATTTCTTCCATGAAATATTATTTTCAGTCAGATGTTTTACCTCCTTAAGCTACTTCCACTATAAATTTTCTTTCCCTTTCAAGTGATATATCAACATTTTTCCTTTAAATTACAAGAATAATCACGTAGTTGAAGGTAATTTCTCATTTCCAACAGCTAAACTTCAACATCGTCTCCCTTCTTGTGCTCATCATTAAATATAGGTGGATTTATATTTATGATTTCCCCTTGTAAACTATCTAGGTCTGGTTACCCTCTTGACTTCCTTGTTGATGACATGATCTAACTACTTATTTATCCTTACGAAACGTGTGCTCTCTTAGTCAATTTCCTATATGCATGATTCAAAGGCTCCTAGTAGCACTCCTAGAGTTTCTTGAATCTATAGGATCTTTTTCTTTAACTCCTAATTCATACTCCTCTAATTTTCTAGAATCAGACCCTTGGTTTATTCTCTTCGTCGATTTATTCAAGTTCTATAAAATCTAGGTATTATTATGTTGTTGTTATCTTATCATCTTATCTTTCTCAACTTTGTAGTTGAGCACCTCCATTTTGATGCTTCTTACGATTTTGACTAGGTATCTATCTTTTGGCCTATATTCTCTATGCCCATTTGAATTTTTTCTATCATTACCCATTTTCAAGTTCATCACTCTAGCCTCTACTTCATGGTTTTAGGACCTCTGAGTATCCCCCATACTCCTCATCCTTATGTAGGTTTCACCTTATCAGCCACCTATTATTTTATTTTTAAATCATTAGGAGATTTCCCTACATCAATCCAAAATTCTAAGTCAGTAGGGGGATATACCTACTTGAAATCTTTAAGTTGACTACTTCAATGCTCTAATCTGAGCTTTGATCATTGAATTACACCATGTTAAAGTGATATATGTTTTTCCCTTCAATTGCACTATTCTAGTCGGTTGTTATTCCTTCACATCAATTTCCTGAATTAGCCAAATTTTCCTGTAGATGTTGCCTATATCTCTCTTCAAACATATAGACACATTTGTGCACCTCTGGCTTTCTTCGCAAAAAATCACTAACTGTCTAAACTTTTGGGTTTTCCCAAATTCTAATTGGACTTGAGTTGCCATGTGTCACCTCCATTGATAGTTGGAATGCATGTGGCCCTTCCTTTCACATTCATCAAGGCCCTTTCTACCTTTTGGAAAAATTTTCATAAAGGATGTTTCCATTTAAAGTGTGTCACTGGCTAGGATCTTGGCATCAAGCCCCCTCATCTTTTCTTCTATTTAATTCGAAAACTCCTAAGATTCGAAAGCTCGAGATATTGCGAGGTCCTCTCCCATGTCATGTCATATTGGTACCTCGTAATTAGGTTTATCGACTCGCTCATTGTTCAAATTATTCAAGTGTTCACAACAACCTCTAGCTCAATGGCGAGATACACAAAATTGTTGCTTGGTGGTGTTCTTCCTGTCAACTATATCTGACATTATGTCCATCTGTCAACCTATCGCTCATTGGCCACATCTAATGAATGTTCATAATTTTCCACGATTTGGTAGTTCAATAAACATGATTATGATTGGATGGTGATATTTTCATTAATCATCATAGATCACTCCCTGTTTTCCTCCCACCACTCATGGACCTCATTTTTGTTGCTTTCCTCCCATTTAGGTCAAAAAATTCACTGAGCGGCCCACACGCCACCCCAACTTACACCTCATGCATAAACATCATCGTTATTGTGACTAAGGGTTTTCCAAGTGTTATCTTCCTCACGTGCTCCCACCATGTGTCACTCGTTAACTATCCACTCAGCCCAGAAAAATTGTTGAATACACTTGTCATGTTTCATGATGAGAAGCCACCACATCATCCTTTGCCATGTGGCATCCATGTCATTCACCTATGGTGGTCCACTGCTCTTTAGTGAATTTTATTGTTGTTGTAAAAAAAAAAATCTTATATTGGGTGGCCCAATATAACCCTTCGATGCTAGTTTCCAAGCCTCTTGCAAGTGGAGGTTGTGACTTTGGACACATCCATTGTTGGTGGATCGATGTCAGTGCCATTTTACCCTGCTGAAGGACCCATGTTCGTACGTGGCTCCTCAATATCCACTTACCTTTCAATTGAGTCATCTTCCATCATGCCCACTATACAACTTCAACCAAACCATCAGTAATGCAAAATACTCCCTCCCCCCAAACTAGTTTCAAGCTTAAGATAGAGAGCCTTGCGATTAATCTTCGTCGTCGATATTGAGATAGAATTTAGGCATGAATCACATGGCCCCCAACTAAACAATGACGATGAGATGGGGGCGGGGGGGGGCACAGTTGATCTGGATCATTAGATCCAGCATTGCCAAAGATAAATGATTTTTTACCATTCCAAATTGCGCCTTGAGCCCCTATTTACCATATTTATATAATTTTTATCAAAATACCAAAAAAATTTGGAGATTTTTTTTCTTAAATTCCTCCATGGGATTTTTTTCAAACAATTGGCATTCACCTACCACTTTTCCACACTTGCATATATGTACAATCCTCATGACACAATTGTTTGTGGAATTTTATCAAAAATTATCTTTGAAGCCTTCATATGCCTTTGTTTATACTTGGCTCATACAATCTCAAAGTTGCAATCATGGGTCTGATACTACTTGTAATGTATCTCGATCATTGTTGGCTCACCCTAAAATATTGAGGCCCAATTTTCATGTTATATATATATACACACATTGCAATGGAAAATTTCAACACAACACATAAAACAATTTCTTATATTTTAAATGGTGCAACTAGTTGTAAACTTTTGATGTTCCACCATGCCATAGACCTTGTTATTTGTTTTTTTTTTGTAGCAGTTCAACCTTAAGTTAAGGCTTTGATTCCATGAGTCATCAGCATCAAATTTCCCAAAAACTAGTACATACTCAGTATCAATAACTATTTACAAAGGTACCAAGCCCAAAAGTCTCTAATCAGTCATCATGTCGCTTATAGGAGTTCCATTTCCATCATATGCCTTCCAAGTACCCTTCTAGGCATCACACATCCAAGTCACCGAGCCTAGAAGCGTCCAACTAGTAGTCTTATGGCTTCAAGGATTTCCACTACCCTAGATGGCCTTCTAGATACCCTTCTAGGCCACCATTTTCACAATGATATCCATGATTCCATGGTCATATTCATGGAATAATTCATAGTATTCCTTCGTACTCCTCTCTCTTGCACAATAATCAGTTCTACTCCCTCTTACATAGCTTTCACACTCATTTTTATGTGTATTACCTCCTTTTTCCACCTGACATTCACCAAAGTCCTTGATGGAATTTTTTTTTATGAATGGGAAATTTATATGATTATTAAATCATACAAGCCCCTTTAACTGTCCCATCCATGGAGTCTCAGGTTCCCATTATCATTTACGTCTTTTCAGTTTGTAGCCAGTTTATTTTTATTAAAATGTAAATATTTACATTATGAGGCATTATAGCCTCAAAATATACAACATGTTTTCATAGGCATACCTTCCCTAAAACATAACATATACCTACTTGGTTACATTCCATATCACTAGCCTATTTCCAAATTTATCTATTATTTACATTCCATGAGTCGAGCAGGGATGTTACAATAACACAAGGTATGACTTCGGAAACTGTTTTGAGAGAAAACCTAGTTGGAAGGTGAGACTAATTTTCTCTCTCTTTCTATGAAGGGAAATGATATATATGGTCTAGTATATGATATATTCAACCAAGAGGGTGTCATAATTGTGTTGGTAGAGTTAACTTTTATAGTTTGAAATCCACATACTTTGAGAGAGTTACAATTTTGTTGGTTGCCACATTAGGGCGCCTTCAAATTCCTTTATTTGTTCATGAATATTTTTGAGGTCCAAATAAGTATTTATTTTGAATCTTGTAGATGAAAATTTTTCTTGTGAACCCCTCATGCATCCATTCTTTCTCCACGAAAATTTTAGGTTCCAAACAACCCAAACATATTTTTGTTTCCATAAGCTATCACAAAACATGGAATATGGAATATTATGCATTCTCTACATTCATATAAAAGTTCCTAAATATCTTGTGAATGTCCTTATATTCATTATCACGATGGAATAAACAATGGGAGTGCTCTATCAGGGATTCTATAACTTTGGCCTTTCCTTTTTGTTCCAAAATTACAAAGCAAATGACACTAACAAGTGAAAAACTACGAGTTGATTTGACCTTCCTCTTTGAATTGAAATGTGTTATTTATCTTAGGTCTGAACTGGTATCACATGGAAGATATTAAGTAATAAGATACAAAATTTCCACACTTTATTAATATCAAAACACTTAGAATAGGTTAATGCCTTATGAGTGACTCTTTTATGGAAGGAACCCACTCAATTTTTTTTCCTCTTCAAGGGAGAAACCTCTTAATGATATAATCTCCATATAAAATAACATTTCACGCCACTCATGAGGACCCCATCCTTATTTATAATTAATTAATATAATATAATCATAATAACCTCCTAAATACCTAGTGGAATTTCATTAATGATTCCCCATTACATTTATTCAACATTAATATAATGGGTTTGATTTAATAATAACAACCATAGTGGAACTATTCTACCTTAAATTGAGTAGCATGCACTATTATTACACCACTATGATTCCTTCGGCCCCCCATTACACCCATAGGGAGGAATATCTCAACATCAAATCCCAAAAACTAGGTTAACATGGATGGTTGTTGATTTCAATGGTGAAATAAGCGAGAGAAATAGGGTACCATGTAAAAATGTTTTCCACCAAGATGAAATACTCCAATAAGCTCCATGATAAACTTAGGTCCCATGTATGAGTTCTAACCTCCATGTTGAAGTAGCTAATACCCCATGTGAAAGTACTAATTGCAATACCAAAATAATCCAAATAACTCATTTGTAAACTTTAATTCCAAGTCCAAGAGCTCATGCTAACTCCCCATTAGTTATGCTTGAGCACAATACCTTCTTTATAACATAGCTCCAAATGCCAAAAAAATCACTACTAATAGTCATAAACAAGCTCTCGAAGTCCCTCTGTGTTGTTATCTACATAAGGTGGAGTAGAGTAATGAAATAGAAGATGAAAGTAGTTGTCATCCTAAAAAATAAACTATCCATATATAATCATCACAATCATCAGATTCAAATCATATTGGGTATATCTTTCTCAATTATACTTTGATGCAAGGGTATGTGCTTTCAATAATATAGGTCTCCTGAGTTTTAGTGAGTGTCACTATGATATATCTTATCTATTAGCAACTCCTAAGAAAATCCTAGATAAATTTTTCCAACAACACCCATGCCTCCCTTGGCATGTCCCATCTCATTGTCATTCATCATATCCATTAGAATTTGGGAGTAGAAATTTATTAGGGTTGTAGGGAACTTGATATTTATTAAAAGCATAACATATAATATACCAAATTAAAACCCCAAAAATTATCTATCCCATATTGGTTTTTTGGTGGAAATATAAATATCTTTTGAAAATATATAAGTTCTACAATCCACATGGCTATCATAGAAAAATTGTAAAATCATTGATTTTAAATAAGCTATATTTTCACTTCCCAACTATCAATTTAGACCATTTTTTATAAATCATTTATTTTTCTAACAAAAATTCATATATGCAAATGGTTTCTTCAAATTTTACTGATAAATCTATAGAATTGAACTAAGTATATCTACCCTTTTTTTCCTTTAAAAACATGCAAAATAAGAAAACATTTGTCCTAAAAAATAGCTTTGATAGAAATTTTTATGTACCTTATATCTAAATTGGTATCACATGAAATATATATGATAATAATACATAAATTCACTACATTTTATTAATATCAAAACCTTTATGGTAGGGTGAAACCTTACAATTGATCATTTTATGGAAGGAATTCACTTACATTCACCTTCCTCTTTGAGCAAGGAACCTCCTAATGAGTTGAGCATCAAACGAAATACTCTTCCCCACCTTTCATGAGGAGGAATTCATCCTGAATTATAACTAATTATCATATCCTAATGATAAAAAAATCCTAAGTACTTAGTGGGCCTTCTTTAACAAGACATCGTTACATTTATTCAATATTACTATATTGATATTTATTTAATAATGACAAGCATAGTGGACCTAATCGACCTTGCACTGAATGTCCTGCACCATTATTACACTACTATGGGCCCTTGAGCCCTGCATTACACCCCTAGGTAGGATGCTAATATAATCCTATGCGAAAATACCTAAATAAAGTATGGGTTGATTCATCCCTCTAATATCCTCTAATTATACTTTTTTGTTAGATTTTAAAGCACAAGCACATGATATAGTTGTGAGAAAAAATACAGTAGCAAATGCTAGTTAAAAACAAAGAAGAAAGAATAAAATATCATTATATAGACTAAGAGACTCAAAGACCAATTAAAATTGACTTGTATTGCTTACTTGATAGGAGTATAATGAAATATCTCTCTCATAGAGAGGATTAATGCACACTAAGTGCAATTCCTTGTGTTTAACAACGAGTAGAAAAGAAACTTGCCCTTATCTCTAGTTAACTAATCCAAAATGGAGTTATAGGGTATAAAATAGAGTTAGTTTCAATAATAGATTTAATTACGCATAGGATGAGCCAAATATAAGTGAAAAATAAATAAATAACTCACATAACATGCTCATAACTCTAGAATGGGCATTGAGGGGGGAGAGGGCTCAATGGCTAGAACCCTAGTCACTGTAGCCCTCTTTTTCATGTTTCCTTTCCCTATAGCCTCGTTCATCATGTCACCTCGTCAACCTATGTTAGCCATTGTCATCATTTATTGATACCTGCCATCATCGCCAGATGTGGTGTTGTTCTTCACATTTTCCCGTTGTTGTGGGTTTGTTGTTGTTGCCTTTTAAAGTTAGTATTTGTTTGTGGCTCAAATAATTGGGGCATTTGGTGGTCTGATGCCCCACTTTTTCCATGGTGTCTCATTGGTCGACCTATTTTTGACATCTATCAATCCACCTTCATTTCCAATGGTTATTCTCTGGTGGAGTTTTATGTTATTATTTGTTATGGTGCAGCAAAGATATTTTTTAAGTTAGGGTTTTGGAACATTGCCTTGTAATGTTTGTAGCCTATTTATGAGCTCATTGTATGTGCTCTAAGGTTGTATTGATGTTTGTATGTAGGGTTTTTTGCCTTGTAAGAGGTTCTTAGATTTTTTTAGTTTGACTTAAATGTTTGATACATGTTGTTTTTCTTGGAGATGTAATATCTCTTAGAGAGTTGGTTTTAGTATTTTTGCTTTGTTTCTTTTTCCTCTAGAAAGCTAATTTTCTCATTATCTCTTTCAATGAGGTGAACACTTCCAACATACAAAGAATGTAATTTTGATTTTCTTTCACAATGAATAATATTATAGGTTTTTTTTCTACTAGAAAAAAAAAACCACTCATAACTCTAGAAATATAAAAACCCCACAAAAATAGTACTAAAAATGGATAAGGCTTCCTAGGATAAAGGGATAAGTGGATAGGTTTCTATATAAGGTTTGACTATATAAATAGGAAGGAAATACACAATTGTGTATAAGGTGGTTAGGGATAAGAAAGTGTACATTAGTGGATATGAACTAACCATGTCACTACCCAATCACTACCTAATCATTTCTACATGCCACCCTACATGGAATCCCTTACTAAATATAGGCATACTACAAATAGTAACTGTTAAACTAATATGACCTCCTCAAGGGTACGAAATGTAGGGTAGGTAAGGGTACACTACAAGGAAAATTCCCTCTAGCGGATGTTTTTGAGGAACCCCTTATAAAAATAGCCCATATATCCGTTTGTAGTAGAGGTCTATAGAGGAGGTTGGCGGGTGGAGGTTTTTGTAGATGTTTTTGTCCGATGCGTTTCTCATCATAAACCACACCGATGCGTTTAACCCAAAATGCACTGGTGCGTACAAAAAATTGGCACACCGAGACACCATGCTCACCATACAAAACCTGCTCGGTGCGTATAATTACTATATCGCATAGGTGCGCTACGCAGAAATAGGCCCGGTGCTTCTTAAGAATCCGTGCACTACCCGGTGCCTCTCAAAAACCTGTGCACCAAAAAAAATTTAAATAAAAAAAATTACTGGCCGAAAAATCCGTATTTTCACTTCTTCAGTGCTCCAGAGATCTTAAGCACTGGTGTGAATTTCTCTTGTATGTGGCGCCCTACCATCGGTGCTCCCATTGCACACATTGATGTCGTCCATTGCCCACCTTGTAGAGTTCGAATTTTGGAAAATAGTGGGCAAATTTGGTTTTTCAAATTATTCAGCAAATATGCCTCCTCGACACCCAAATGTATAGTTATTTTACTTGTTTCTCAATAACTAAACGTTTTAGTGGATTATATTTGTAAAAAACCTAAAAATTTAACATTAAAAAAAAAAAAATTACGCGGTGCGCTCGAGCTGTTCGCCTTGCACCGTTTGTGGTACTGCCCATAAATTTACAGCCCACACCGCGAATGGTGCTAATGGAGGCCTCACCTAGTTCCAGTGTCGTATCGAAAAATGTGCACCATCCTTTTTTAAAACCTGACATGGCGGTGCAGTTTTTTAAATGACCGCACCGTTGACTATGTACCAGTGTCGGGAGGGCGATGTGTTGACCAAACTATGTGCCCCGGGGCGGATAGTTTAGTTAGCACACCACCCTCCTAAAATTAGTACATACTCAACGATGTGGTTATTTTCAGGACTGCACCGTTGACCATGTACTAATGTCAGGAGGGATATGTGCTGACCAAACTATCCACCCCGAGGCGCATAGCGTGGTCAATGCACTGCCCTCCTGACATTGGTACGTAGTCAACGGTGCATTCGTTTAAATGACTACACCGTTGACCATGAATTATTGTTGGGTGGTGCGTTAACCTAACTATCTGCCCCGGGGTGCATAGTTTCGTCAACGCACCGCCAAAGAAAGTACATTTTATGTTTTATTGTGCACAGACAATTTCCATGTGCACCAAGGACGGTGCGCGATAAAATTGGACACACTGATATCGGTGCATGACTGTTTTTTTATGTGCACCAATTTTTTTTTTAATTATATATATATATATATATATATATATATATATATATATATATATATATATATATAATATATATATATATATATATTTTAATACATGTCTCATTTAATAAAAAAAATGTATTTAATATGTGAATAATTCAGGAATTGCAATGGAGAGAACAAAAGGAACAACAAGAACATATGGAGGACCAGTATAACATGGTTCACCTGTGGGAAGCACAAGAGAATGAGAGACTTATGTACCCTCACCCTATTATGGTAACCACCCAATTGATCCTAAGGGAGGTAGGCCTCCTCAAGTTCTATGAGGAGGCTACATCCCTGAAGGGCCATAATGGGTTATTGGGACAGCTCATCTTCAAGTGCGATGCCCACCAACAGGATTTCGGGGTCAGTCCTGTCCAGTCATACACACCCACTAAGGAGGACATATATTTTATTACAGGACTATCTAGGATAGGGCATGATTTTCCCCAGTTCCCATATGCCCCCATCAGCTATGCAGCATGGAGTCAGTTGATGTACTCCCAAAGATACATTAGTGAAAATATACTTTCTCCTACAGATTTTTAGGTGTACGGTGGTCAGTTACTTATTGCTTCGTTTGGTGCAGAAGAGGTGAGGTGCCTCTCACTATTGCTGATGACCATTGCACACCATACTAGCGATGGGAAATGAATTAGCTGCCTACTTTTATTTTATGTTGATTCTTTTTTACAGGCACCATGACTTGTGAGATGAGATGGTCTGCAATTTTTTTGGGGATGTTTTGTAAAACATTAGGTAGATGTTGTTTTAAGGCACGTGGGAGGTTAACCTTCCCTTTTACTTCATAGTTATTTTGTTTATTTTTTGATAGGTTTCCAGAGATGAGGCCTAATTTTTTTCGACAGCCTCGTAGGCTGATGCTGCATGTACGGATAGAGATGTGGGGCCAGAGGATGCCCAAGAGGGATGAGTCTGACTTTTCCGCCAAGAGATCTCATGATGCACTAGAGTTGCTATCCAGTGTTGATGATCACTCCTCCATTTTGGTGCCATGTCCGTACACTGGTTTGGATTGGCAAGGGTGTGCCAAAATCCTCTTCACATAAGATGAGCCACCGAATGTGAGAGGTATATTAGTGTTTTATTTAAATTAATACAATTTAATTTTATTGTCTTAATTAATTAATTAGAATTATCAAATTTATTCTAACATGTTCTTTAACTTGTTTTATTAAATTTTTTAATGAAATTTTCTAATTATTGTTGTGTACTTATAAATATTTTGTAGATATTGGGTCATTCGTTGGCAATGAGATTCCACTGCCACCGAATGATCCAGGTGTAGATCATGTTGACGAGGAGATGACAGATGCGGAGGATCAGGGTGGCAGACCTAATCCTGATCAGGCGCAGATACCAGCGGGTGTGAGGCATAGTTCGGACACCCGATTTAGGATGGAGTTGGGCGACCAACTCTGTCGACTCCTAGTTGAGAACGGATTCAGTCCGGTTATGATTAGAGAGATACAATTTGATCATAGGCTGACACAGATCTAGAGAGACATGCCCCGTGATATGTTTACCCTCATGCGACATATCGTTGTAGCTGCCAAATCATTGGTGCAGGCGAGGAGGGGTAGACGTGGTGAAGATGCAGTACAACATAGCAATGCATCATATGATGATCATGATCATGAGGGGAGTGATCATCGTTCTAATACTCCACCTCGCGCCAGACATGATCATGATGAGCAGCCTGCAGCATCCACTCATGATCATGAGTATGCATCTTCTAACCATTCTGCACCATCTTAGCAGACACGTCCTAGTCCTGAGCAGGCACCTAATCCTGAGGAGGGTGCATGTCCATTTGAGGAGGGAGGTCCATCGACTCAGAAGGCAGCTGCCCCATCCATTGAGCAGGCTAGACCATCCATGAGTCATTAGCAAGCAATTCCTTATCAGCAGGCACCTCCATATCAACAGGCACGTGATCATCATCTATTTGAGCATGTTGAGGCTGCACCATCAACTAAGCAGGCCTCGACTAGTACTACTGTTGATGTACCACTAGATATTTGACATTTATATATAGTTATATTACAGTTGTATATTTTTCACATTATATATATATATGGTCCATGTATTTTATGTTCATGTCGCAGATGTACTTAATTTACATGTTGGTTTTCATCATGATGTGTATATTGTTAGGTCGTGTTAGATATGCTCATTTAATGTGTAGCTTGTAGATATATGTGTATGTGATAGCAGTTATTTGACATGAGATGTATATTTGATGTTTTTGTTGTGATAATGTTATATGATGCTTGTGTTTTGTTAGATTATCATGATCACGGTGATTAGATGATGTTAGAGAATTTGAATTTGTTTTATAGTCGAATATGATGTTTGTACGATGGTTATCATGATCGTGATGTTTATTTTTAATATTAAATCATGAAGTTTATTAAATATTATGTCGTGATTGTAATTGAAAATTTAATTTTAATTGTATGTAAAATTGTAAAATTGTAATTGTATTTCTAATTGTAATTTTAATTGTAATTGTAATATTTAATGTATTGTGAAATGCTTGTAATTGTAATTTTAATTGTAATTTTATGTAAAATTGTAAATGAACTTGTAATTGTATGTAAAATTCTAAAATTGTAATTGTATGTGAAATTGTAAAATTGTAAGCAATTGTAATTCTAATTCCAATTCCAATTCTAATTCTAATTGCAATTGTATGTAAAATATTTTCTAAAAATTTAATTGTATTAATGTGAAATTATTGTAATTGTAATTTAAATTGTAATTCTATGTAAATTTGTAAAATTGTAATTGTAATTGTATGTAAAATTTTAAAATTGTAATTGTAATTGTAATTTTAATTGTATGTGAAATTGTAAAATTGTAATTGTAATTGTATGTAAAATTATAAAATTGTAATTGTAATTGTAATTGTATGTAAAATTGTAATTGTAATTGTAATTTTAATTGTATGATGTAAAATATTTGTAAAATTGTAATTATAATTGTAATTATAATTGTATGTCATAAAATATTTGTAAAATTGTAACTATAATTCTAATTGTCTTGTGAAATTGTAAAATTGTAATTGTAATTGTATGTATTGTCATCATTCAATTTTATTAAAATTTTTGAATGTGTAAATTTGTAAATTTGTAAATTAATTGTCAATTTTGAACTATAATTACCGTAAGTAAAATGTATACTGCAAATATTGTTAAATTACCATAATTGTAAAATTACAATATTGTAAATTTGTATGAATATAAATAATTGTAAAATTATAAAATTGTAAATTTGCATGAATATAAATAATTGTAAAATAATAAATATAGAATAATATGAATTCTTGTAACATAATAAAGTTTAGAAAATAATGCAAATAAATTCATGTACTTTAGAATTATCATTATTTTATTATATTCTTACATACCAAAAATAACAGTATCCATTTTGAAGGTAACATTCACACACATTTAAAGCAATCAAGTAGTTGTATTATTTTAGGAATTGACATTATAAAAAAAAGAACTTTATACAGTACGTCATTGCTTTCGAGATCAACATAATTGCAAATTATCAAGTGAAATGATTTTAACATTAACACAATGAAAATTACCAATTAATTCAAAATACCTATTATAATGTTTCGAAAAGAAGGGTCTTAGTTATAAGGTAATTAAGTCCTCTTCTTCATAAAAATCCATCTTAAAAAGTATAAATGATGAAATAACACATGTACCATATCACTCTCAGTTCTCATGATCACCCTCATTATATTCCAGCTCGCTTGACATGATAACACTATTGTTCTCAAAAATATGTTTTGATCTAGGGTCATGTCTCAATACGAACCACCAATCCCTATCCAACACATCTGAGTAAAAAAACACCTTGTTGCATTGTTTGGGGAAAACATAGGGCTCCTTAGCTTCATCCCACATATTTCTAGAGTTGATACATATCAAACTACTATCACTATCTTCCTTTACATTAGTCTGATCAAATGTGTCCCACCACTTGCACCTAAAACTAACACATTGCAAAGAAGAGAAATCCACTTTAATGATCTCTTGTATCTTTCTGACGTAACCTAACGTCCCTCGTACTAGGTTTTGATCACGATCGCTAGATCATCTAGATTGATCGAACTAGACTTCCACTCCACAGTCTTGTGTCATGTATCCCTCGTCGACATTTTCTGTGTGAAAATGGTGTCCATATGCCCACATAGATGGGAACAAATGCACCTATAAAAAGTTAAAAAATCACAGTGTCGTGTGTCTTATAATAACCCAACTGTTAAAATATGAAATATAAATGTAATTACATTTCAAAGGTGAATTATTAAGTTTAAAATATACCTAAATAGATTATTACCGAGTGGGTGTGCCCAATCCCTACGTTTAGCGCATCCTCTTCAGCATGCGGGTAACGATCGGTTGCACCATATTTCTCTCTAACTTGGTCAACAACCCAACTGTTGGGGCATATTTTTGGCATATTTTCTTTTAAATGATCAGGATAAGGCACACTTCTACCATTCAACCATCTGAATTATTTTCCGTCACTATCCCATTTCATCCTCTTTTGTTTGTACAATGCAACCCATGGTTGTGTCGCTTAGGAATTGTAAAGAACGAATTTATTTATTGCTTCAATTTCTGCATTCATTGATGAAATAAAACTGACATATAGTACATATGAGATTAAAATATACATTACATTGAATTTCAACATGAATATTTACTTTGTGTAAATTTGAAAAATTATAAGTCGCTTACTCTTTATCGAGCACCTTTTTCCATTCATTTGGAGCAACTCCCCTTCTCTTTTGTCTTCATCCCTTTCATTATCATAAATCACCACACCTGGTATGTTTTCAATCTGCTTGATGTACTCACTGGCATAATAGAAAGACTCATACAATATGTACCCCTCTACCATAGACCCCTTAGGTTTTGCCCTTTATTGAAAAAAACCTTTCAATTTCTTCATGTACCTCTCTAAGAAGAACATACGACGACAAGAAACCAGCCCAACTATTTCAACCTCATCTACTAGATGGATTAGAAAATGAACCTACAAGTCCATGAAACTCGTCGACAGTTCCTTCTCAAACATACAATCAATCTCAACTATCTCTTGACGCCACCGTGGAATTCTAACCACATGAATCTCCTTTGACGTGATCCAACGTACAAATGTAGATAATTTAGATATGGCACGTCATAGGTCTTGGGGGAATTCATGTTTCACACACCCACGTACGAACAAAGGATAATGACACAATCAAACATAGGCTCCCCATTTGAATCAAACATTTCTATGAACATTTATTTATTGAAGGTCTTTAGGTTCTCTCTCGTTTTACATTGAAAGCGGATGTTTCTCTTCTGTAAGGGTGTTATTCTGGGAGGAATACCTTGGAGCAGTCATAAACTGGCTTTTGTAGGTCATTGGACCATCTAGCTTTCAAAGACGGTCCACAACATTTACATCCAAAATATTCTTTTGTTACAAAACCTGCAAAATTATTGTATACAATATATATGCATGGCACGTTAAATAATATCATGAAGATCAGAACAATTACAAATAATTAAAAAACTAATATGCGAAATAATATTGTTACGTATATAAACAAATCAATAAACATGTAATTTAACAGAGCAAACTCCTAAGCCTGGATAATCATGTGTTGTGTAAGCACATATGCCATATAATGTAAAAGTCCTCTCTGCTACAATGGGTGTTGATACGTCATATAAATTTATCCCATCCCTTAATTCCTTCAATTCATCTACCAGTGGTTGTAACTAGACGTCCATATTCTTCACTTGTCTTCTACTAGGGAATATGAGAGGCAACATAAGATGTTCATTCTTCACGGAAAACCATGGGAGGATATTGTTATTGATCATTACTACAAGCCAACCAGAATAGTTAGTGTTCTGGAGGGAATATGGGTTGACGCCATCCATGGCTATGTTGAGTCGTAGAATCCGTACTTCATCCTTGAATTTTTCGGGCCATGTATCCTATATATGGTTCATGGGTGTTGAATTTGTTGGGATTCGCATAAATCCCAACTCACTTAACTGTGAGGCATGCCATCCCTGCAAAATAGCTAATTCTTTGCAACGAAAGAGCCTTTGAATCCTTGGGATTATAGGCATGTGCCTCAATATATTAAAAGGAGGACCACATGATTTACCCTTATTGTTTTATTTATCATACCTGTCATGCCCACATTTTGGACATATATTTTTGTCTGCATATTCTCCTCTATATATAATATAATGATTTGGACATGCATGATATGATATGTACTCAACACCCAACATTTTCAATAATTTCTTTGCCTCTTCGCAACTACTAGGCAAGACACTATCACTCAGAAGAAAATTATCTTTGAATAACCTGTAGTTGGTGATCATGGACAATATTAAATGTATATTAATGCCGATATAATTATTAACATTCATAAAATTGACCATTTTTAATGTTCATTGTGTGATTATAATTCTCAAAATATAAGGGAGGACTTGATGGTCAATTACCTCAAAATTTCTAAGAAACATGCATTTGACAAGCCAAACTTTGCTTTCAAGTTTTACAGTAACATCGTTGTCCCCAACTGGGTAGACTTTGATTGACCGCCAGGTCTAAAGAGAGGGGTGGTCGAAGAAAATTTAAGGCTTTCGAAAAAAGTGTCAGCGATATGAGCATCATCCCCTAGTTGATCATCATTCTGGAATGCATCTAACAAAATTTTCTCCATGGAAGTCATATCCCTTAAGTAATCATCCATAGCAACCTATATTTGATTGCCTCCAATACCATCTTGTGAAGAAATACTATTGTTGTAGTCATTCCTAATTAGTGAATCTAGACGTAGTGGGAAATGAATAGGTGGTTGATTCAACCATCCTTGGTATCATTCCTCTTTGAATTTTTCTCTTAATTTAGCCTTATCTCAATTTGAAATTGTCGTGTGGTGCAACGGAAGATGGCAGGTAGGTCGCTCATCATCATTAGAATCCTAATAATTTAAAAAAAATATTTGAACATGATTAGTACAAAATCTATGATATCAATTAGTAAGCACATTGACAATGCATAATTAATTGGTTTGATGTTGAAATAATTACATTAATATACTTAAAATTTATTATTACCATCATTGTCCTAGGATTGTGGCTAGAAGATGCAATGTTACAATTAACAGGGTGAAGTGGTTGTCCATTTTCATCTACCAAATGCGCCTTGCGGTATGCTGCTCCTCATAAGAGCTTCCAGTGTTTTGGAGTTGTTTGAATATTTTGTGCATCTGAACTAGATTTTGAATCTACATGAACCTACAAATTTTTATACATTAATTTTATTCAGTTGATTGATATGGATTAAAAAAAAAATCAATTAGATAATGAAAATATAATAAAATCTGAAGTAAATATTACGTCTCAAGATGGATAGGGAGAACTCCGTAATGGAATTTGAGAAATCTTATGGAATGAGTTGGGTTTTGAAGAATTTTCCATTCGATATAATTATGATATTTTATCCCTGCATTTGAGAAAAATAAAGAATAAATTTTGGTTTACATACCTAAAAGTAATTTCGGTGCCTTAAAAATGGACTTATTGTTATCGGCGCTAACGTATAGTTAAATGCACTGGTACATTTTAGTTATTGTGCATCGGTGTTGTGTTATTAATTGATGCACTGGTGTGGTTAGATAACAAACACTCTGAATAGCCGCAAATAAAAAAAGTGCAACTTTATTTTTTTAACGTGAAAAAAAAATGGTAAATTGAAAAATTTGCGGAAAATTATTTTCAGAAATCTCATTTCATAAAAAAAAATATTTAAATAGTAAAAAGTATTCATTATTTCATTATTTTTGCAAAAAAGAACAGGGAGAGATTTGCACGACAGACATACTTGGAGCAAGAGAGCACGAGAGAACCGTGGAGCAGCGAAATACTTTCAAACAGAATTATTCAGAGAATCAGAATTTCAAAAATCTGGTGATTCAAACCCTGTAATATAGAATTTCAAACCATATAGTTATTAAATTTTACTGTAATAAATTTTTTTTTTAGATTTTGTTTGATTTAATTAATGGTAAGTGAAAATTTTAAATTTTACTATTCATTTTTTTAAAAAAAACAAAAAACAAAAAAAATCCTTTCTTACACTAAACCCTTGATTCTTTTTTTTCTGCCCTTGCTTCTTCCTATTTCTGTGACTTAAGAATTAGGGATTTTCATTTTAGATTTATGGGGTTTGTATTTCTATATATATAGTCCTATGAAATCTAATCCATGGGATGACTTATAGAGTCGGATCCCAATCCATGTCGGCCCTTGTGTGAATTTAAAATATATATATATATTTTAATTAGTGCGCCTTGTGTAAAATAGCACACCAATGCGCTATTTTATTATAGCGCAATGCACACATAATGTTTGATAAAAAAACTAAAATTAAAAACAATTTAAAAACATTTTTTTTAATCTGTGTGCCCTATGTAAAATAGTGCATTGATGCATTATTTTATTATAGCGCACCGCGGATGTACTGTTTGATAAAAACAATTTTAAAACTGATTTTTTTTAATCTGTGTGGCCTGTGTAAAATAGCGCACCGGTGCACTATTTTATTATAGTGCACCGCCCACATACTGTTTGATAAAAACAAATTTTTATTTTATGTTTGTGTTAATCGATGCACTGGTTAACATATAACGCGTCAGTTCTCCTTGTTGATAAATATCACCGTACGATGTTTCTACTGTTTTGGCGGTGTGTTTATAAGAACATGTTGCACCGACGTCGGTGCATACTTCTTGAAAGGCGCACCATTTTCTTGATTTTTTATTTTTTTTACCTGAAAATTTTGTGATTTATTTATAAAATATATTAATGAATGGTATGGTACAGGTTTCATATTGATAAATAAATGTCTGACAAGAGATCAAGTAACAAAAATACTGATAGCACATTGAGAAAATAAAAAAAGACAAGTTCTTTGTAAATTATTTACAAAAATTATTATTTTTGAACTATATGTAAGTTTAACTAATGTGTATTATTTACTGTGTATCATGCAAAGCCACAAAATAACGAAGCCTGATAAGATTATTTATTATCTAAGACTATATGAGCGTAATGGAAAATTTGCAGAAGGATGAATCAGGTGAATGAAAAAATACTATCGATCCAATATGAGTTTCTTTTTTTAATTTTCATTAATAATATACTTAAAAATATTAGATAACATGTTTCAAACAATCTATTAATTCACATATTTTTAATGTTCTACAGGGACCAACAATAAAGAAAATGAATGTTATTCTAAGAAGAGAAAAAAACAGAAAATGCAAATGAAAATGAATTGCTCCTTAGCTCATTTGAAGTGGTGTTGGAGGTTAACGAAAGGTGGAAACACTTTTACAAAACTTTGAGGGATCTAATGAAAAGAATGTATAGACGATATTTCCACTTACAATACAAAAATCAATCCAATGATTTCAAGAACCAAATTTTATCTAAACTACAAGATGATTTTCCAGAGAATTGGTCAATGAGACATGTCAGACTTTTAATAGAAAAAACGTACAACAACAAAAAAGAAGGAATGAAAAAGTAATATTCCTTTAAATGTTTTTTCTAGAATTATATGTATGTATTACTAGAAAGCAATCATTTATAAATATCACTTTTGTTATATTTACTTTTCATATATCAATATAAAAATTAAATAGTTTATTCTCGTGTTACATTTTCGGGAAGATTATGAAAATCTCAAAGGCTGAACAAGCTGATATCAGAAATATGCCAGTAGGAATGTCCAAAAAGGTGTACAAGGAAATGGTCAAATAAATGCACATAATTGCATCGCACAAGGAGTCATCTCAACAACAACGTGCTTTAAATTTAATGTGTAATCATTTAATTTTTCTATTAGGTACAATAAATAAACAATTTAGTATTAAATATTAATTTTCAAGTATTTCTTGCAGAAAATAAAAGAAAATGGAACCCATTCAACACATAAACAGGACAACAAAGAAGAAAATGGTTGATATCTAAGTTTGTGAGTAATTGTTACTTCCTTAACTAGATTTCATTTTTTGTATATTTTAATTTGTTTTACAACAATCATCATTGAATGTCTTCAAATAGGTGCTAACATACAAAGAATAACTATTAGATGAATTGATTGACATTGGGTTAAATATGGGTTGTCAATATATGTTGGCATATCAGAAATTAATTGTGGAATTGTAAGCATATATCGATCTTGTTTTACTTAGCTCTGTCTATAATTAATAGAATAAAAAAATATTTTATATTAAATATATGATTTGTTATGGGTGTCGAGGCATAAAAAAGTATCTTTTTAACACCTATATATCTCACATTAATTATCAATCCGGGAGCGACTTTTTATTTCAAGAGTGTACTCTGTCTGAGGCAGCAATTCATCCAAGAGCAATGTTGTGAAGATGTAGTACAGAATAACAAATACAAAAGTAACAAATGCTTGTAAAGAAACCTAATTACAGTGACATGAATGGAAATATTAAACTACTTCAATCTTGCAGAACATCGATCAGGGATGTAGTAGTAGTAACTCTTTCCGTTAGAAATCGATGCAAGATAACCAATCTGGGGACTTGGAAGCAAAAGCCTCTATCCTCTACAATTGGAGATCTTAAAGTAATTGAAACGAAAGCAGATTCAATGAAAGCAACTTAAAAGAAATGCAATCTGAAAAGGAACAACAGCATGTAACTACAACTCATATATTTGCTAATCAAAGACTATGAATAAGTAATGGAACAGCAACGTGAAATGAATAGCAATTACAATAAGAAATTCAACAATAATTAATTCTGCAATCGTAATGAAACCAAACACGATTATCTCACAACAATAATTAAAGAATAGAAATACAAACAGCAGAACGATTCCACCAGGGTCGGGCCCTTAACCACCAGTGAAATGCTGTTGCGCTTTACTCCAGCGTTTGAGAAATGGAACGAGAACAAACTCTTTTATTAGTCAGGCATGAATAATGTTTACAAACAGCTCGTACTCTCTCAACAAGAGTCGATGCACAATTCTGCAAATTACAACAAGAAAAGTCTCCCCAATAGCAATACATGCTTCTCCTTTTATAATCGGAAGGAGGAGAAATTAAATAGCAAGTATGATCTCCCATAACAATATTGGATTGTTCCCAACAACTTGATCAACCAGAAAATACATTTCCAACAATCTTTCAACAAGAGCAAGGCGAATTTGGCTTTGCAGCTGAGATTTGGAGGACGGCCGCAACAACAAATCTGAGGAAATTGTGCTCAAAGAACCCTGCGTTTCTCTTAATACATGCCGAATTTGGGAAAACCATTTTTTCATAAAGTTAATTGGGCCCGTTCGGGACAAAACCCATGTTCCTTATTTTCCAGATTCTTCTTCATTTGCTCAGAATCTCAACCGCAAAACTGTCACTTCTTATTCCAACGAATTTTTGAGTTTGAATATTTCATGATGATTTGGAAATCAAATCTGCAGTCTGGAAAATATCTTGGAGGCTAAAATGGTGAGTGATATTAATAAACCATCATTAATAAAATTATGCATAATAATCATCAATTTATTAAAAATAAAGGAGAATAAATAATATTCATCCATAAAAGCATAAATCATTATAAAATGGATTTATATGATAAATTATAATAAATGACATGATAAAGAAGAGTGAAAATGGATGAAATAAGTGTTAAGAAGTGGTCGTATTCACGGCCCAACAATGGGGTATAAAACTTGCAGGAAACAAAGTATAGAACTGCGCCAACAAATAAATTGTTGAAAGGTGGCATGAAATTTGGGTTTGAAAGAATGTGTATAGTTCATGAGTCAATTCTTGCTATGGTACATTTATTTTTTATTTACATTGATGTATATTATTTAATATTAAAATTTTCATTATTCTCACCAATGTATATACACTCATTACAGTTTATTTTATGTTTGTAGATGGAAGTTGAAGAAGAAAAAAACAATCAACACTGTGAACAAAACATTCCTCAAAATAATCCAAGTCATGGAAGTAGCTCGAGCAGGGACAATAGTTCAAGCGAAAAATGATGATAAATATGTTTGGATATCAAAGCAAGGCATTGCATTTTTTAAAATATTTTTTTGTGAAATCAGACATCTTGTTTAATGTAATGGACATAGTGTTCCAATTGAAAGGCAGATGGATACCAATACTATCCCATTTTGTATTGAAAAAAGTGTCTTATATATATATATATATATATATATATATATATATATATATACATTTTAATTTATTCTATTGCGTTCTCCACTGTCGCTGTGAAATGTTACACCACTGATTAAATATATGGATGATTAAATATTATAATGAGGAGATCTGAAATATGATGATATGATATAAAAAATTAATCCAAACATCACATTCAAATGCACTAATAAAAAATTAATTGATATGAATACTGTTATAAGATATGTGTTGACTTTTGATGAATAATGAATTTTAAAATTTTGCAATAATTGCACTGTCACAGGTCGATGTTTCTAAAAAATACAAAATGAACACCAACGCGTGTTAGTTACTGCGGACCAATGTGTTTGTATGCTAATGCGCACCGGTGCGTTTCTACAACCTATGGGCCCCGTACAAATACCAATACCAATTAGAACGCTTGGTGCATTTGTGTGATACTGCACACCGGTGTGTTTGTGTGATACTTCGCACCGGTGCGTTTCTACAACCTGTGGGCACCGCACAAATACCAATACCAATTAGAACGCCTGGTGCACTTTATCAACGACAACCACCCGAGCAGTTCGATAGGCGTTGCATGCACCGGTGCAGTTTTCCTTTAACGCATCGGTGCATTTTTATAACTTGACGACCCAATGCATTGTATCACCTACAGGGTGCTCGATGCGGTTTTACACCTTAACGGCCTGGTGCATGCAGCTTCAATCAGCCCAGTGCGATTGTCTGGATGACACGCACCGGGTCATTGCTAAAGGCCCCAGGGCATTCGATTTTAGTTTTTTCTGTACCAGTGCTTGGTAGGTTTATAGTATTGATGAATTCATGGTACAACGCACTGGTGCGTTGACACCTAATTAGCGCACCGATGAGAAAAACATCTGTAACAACCTCTGGTCGCCCAGTTTTTTATTTGTGTTGAAATTCCGTTAGAATCTCCGCCAAAACCTATGTTACTGAAAACAGATGTTGTAGCAAATGTTTTTTTGACAATTTTGGCCAATTTTATAACACTAAAAACCTTCATTATAACCTCCGCTAGAGGATCTTTTCCTTATTGTGGTAGGTGATGTTCATTTAGAAAAACACCCCCCCCCCCCCCCCCCCCTCCACCACCCAAACCACCTAAAAAATATAACTTATATGCACATAATAAATGAGTTCCAACAACTTTTGCCCAACCTTTTACAACACAACTATATGATTCACAACAATTTATGGCCATGTTAGGTACTTTTGCGTAAAACAATTGATGTAAAATGCAATATGAAGAAGGTGAGGTAAAGAGGGAAAGCCAAGTGGGAAGAAAACACCCCTTAAATATGTATATTATGCTACTATGCAATTTTCATGAGGAGGTATGGTGTTTTTTATCAAAAAACCAATCATGGATCTGTCCTCATAGAGAGTTGTCATGGAATACCAAAAAATTGAGATCTAGTTCTCTATATCTTGGCAATATCACTTATAAACTTACTTGCTTCCTATAAAGTATGATATTATCTCCATGGTTTTCAATATTAATATGTAGTAATATTGTCATGTAATTCTAAATAAGAATATGAAATATGATAAAAAATTACGATCTGAAGAGCTTGTAAAAACATATTGAAGATCTAACTTGGGAAGTGGAAAAAAATATATAGTAGGTTACTCCTATAGTGGATGCAAGAGACCCTCCTTGAACTTATCATCTAATATTTCTCGACTTTATTCATGTTAATGGGTTAAAATAGATACATAATATACTTTAGGAATGAAGTGAGAGATTGAATATAACCTGGTATGATAATATGCCTCCCCAAATGCAACTCTATAACCATCTTCCATCTATGAAATTATCACGTAATATGGAGTGAAATTGACTCACTTGCATGTACTTGAGTGTGTAATCTAGTGGATAGAGAGGAGATTCATGGATAGAGAGTTCGTATAGAAGAGAGTATGGATGTTGATTATGGAAGCTTAATAATGTGTTATGTGTTATTCAATCCTACGTCACCTACAATGAAATATATAGTTTTTTCTCTACAAACTCCTCCTATTCTGTAATACCATGTTATATTTCAAGCACAAGCACAAAATCTACTTGTGACAAAAAACTACACTAGCGATTATAAGACAAAAAAGAGAAGAGATAATAAAATATCACTATTTAGACCAAAAGATGGAAATACCAATTTTAATTACCATGTATTACATTCCTTGACTTGAGTGAAATTAAATAGCCCTCTGAGATAGAGGAATAATATGCATTAGTGAGGTTCCTTGTGCATGCATGATTAGTATAAAAGCATCTCATCTTTAGTTATGGTTAACCAGCCTAAAAATGGAGCTTTAGGGTCTAAAAAAGAGTTAGGATCAATAATCTATTTGTGTAATGGTGGGATGAGAAGCAACAAGTGAGAATTGAAGAAATAACTCACATACTATTCCATACTTTAGAAATATATAAAACCCCAAAATATAGGACTAAGAGTTAAAGAATAAGGTTTCCAATGACATAGGAATAAGTGGATAGGGTTTTGGATAAGGTTTGTCTCTAGAAATAGCAAGGAAGTGCACACTCATGGATAAGGTGGCTAGTGGTAAGGAAACAAATTGTAATGAATAAGAAATAGCCATGCCACTACCCATTCAATCTCCAATCAATGCCATATGTCATCCAACATCGAAACCCCCACTAAAAATAGACGCACTATAAATAATAATTACTAAAAAATTGTAGGACATACTAAATGGTAGGAAATATAAGGTAGGGAGTATGCATGTACATCAACACTCTCCTACTACACAACATGATATGACAGTTATTAACGGCTACGTTGAAATTCATATCACACAAGATAAAATGAATGAGGTATTGACTGGTTATCTAATTAAATAAATGCCCTTAAATCGACTCCCCACATGCCATGTTAGCACTATGACTATGTCAATTAGCACATTGCCTAGGTTGATTTTATGTTAAACAATCATCTTTATATAAACATTAATTCTCACTTTCAAACCATCTATCACATTGGATTTTCATAACATATTAGTTTATGAAAACCAAATGAAAAGATTATATCCAATTTTTTATCATAAATTAATATGCTAAAGTAACTTAATAATTTTGATACAAACTATGTAAATATAAAATCATGTTCAACATAGGATGCATGATAGCAATCATTATATTTAATTATCTATATCATCTTCTCTTTTTCATTTTTTTAATTAGAGGAATTGGAAACTAGGTTGGTTTCATACTTGTGTGGCATGGTGTCTATTTCGACCAATAAGAATATATGTCTAGGTGTCTATATATTCCTCTAGTGCACACACATGTTAATCGAGGGGGTTTGAACCTTAAATCTCACACTTTACATAACACTTCATATCACAAAAATTATCAATTGAGCTTCCCCCCTTGGCGCTATATCATGTTATTTCTATTTTTAATGGATTTTCACAATTTTATTATGCTTATGTATAATTCCTTTAGGTTCTCATATAGAGTTGACAAGTGGCATTTAAAAAATATTTACAGAACAATTATTCTAGAATTGACCATAAATAAAATATTAACTTTAAAAGAAGATATTCTTATATCACACACACAAGAAGTAATTGAAAGTAAAATACCTCTCATTCCATCAGTATATACTATTTACATTCATTATGAAAGAGATGCGTAATTATTTTTATGGCTAACATGGAATTGATAAATGACATATATACTTTGAATTAAAAAAATATATAATACTTTGAAACAGTTTTTTTTTTAAATTGAAAAATATTCAAAACACTTACATTTTCAAAGAATATGTTTAAAAAAAAAATTTACATTTTTATTAAAATATTTAATATTCTTTAAATTAAAATAAAAACTAATATTTTTTTATTATTAATATAAAATGCTGCATTAAACTTTTAAAATTCATTTTTTATAAAACATGAATTATATTTTACACAACAAATTTTCATAGTAGGAAATTTATGATTATTCTTAGAAAATTTACATTTAACTAAGAATTTAATTATTCTAAAAAAATTACATTTAAGTTAATTCAAACATTAACATGTAAAAATATTCAATAGCGACAAATGTAATATCAAAATTATTTTCAATGTATATTTTATTTATAGTATTACATCTCATGTTAAGCTCTTATACAGGGAAAAATTTGGCATACCTATCCTCCATCTTCAACACAAATTAAATATATGTTAAGAGAGCTAAACTCTTTACCAAACTCCTTGGCTAACAATGCAATTACTCTTTCCCTCGGAAAAATGTTGGCAAATGGAACATTGAAGGATGTCTCAATTCCTTAATTTTCCATCACTCAATAATATGGAAAAATAATTCCTTTTGGCTTCATATGCATACACAAAAAAAAATCCATCTATACTTCACACGTTGGAAATTATGGATCAATTATATCATTAAAAGTTCATAGTTTCTTCTGAGTAATTGAATTCCAACCTGAAGTAAAAGGATGATTCCATGAGCAGGTAGACAAGGAATTGGGTAGTGGATTTGGTAGTGAGTGTATCGAAAGGGAAATGTAAAGATTCAAGTTATTTTGTGTTATGATCTTTGGCGATGGCCAAATTGGTGAGGAAAGAAAATTCTCATGGGAAGGAATTTTGGATTAATTACTATGCAATCATTATAAAGGTGTGTCATTCAATCAACACAAGTTACAAGGATGTTTTTTCTCAGGAAATGTTTATACAAAGGCATCAAATATGCTACTTAACTTTCTTAGGTGGTTAGAGTCTCTTATCCTCCTCCTTTCCAAATATACAAGGTTTGGATTTTTCTTCAGACGGGTAGCCATTCATCCTATGATATAAAATAAATCCTCTACCGACAAGGTTATGAAAAACATGGTCACTAAATGTATTTAGGTGTGGAATTAGGAAATAGGAATCTGAATGAATAGTTAGAAATGGAGTTGTTTATCTAGCCAGAGGAATTGCCCGGACGGTCAAAATTGGTCAAAATCCGGGTAATTTTTTTTAAGAAATCTTGTAATAGGAGTGTTTGAATCATTTTTTTTAATGGTGGAAATGAATTCAGCACCATCTAAAATCTCTAGAGCACCTAAAATATTGATATTTGATAGCTATAACCTGGATTTACAAAAATCACTGTGTGATTTTCTTAAAATCTCCTAAATTTCAATGATTTTCAGGGCAAAAAAGCAGTCTAGTTAGACTACTGCATTAGAAATTTCTTCACTCAATATCAATATCAATAGGCTATCCACTCACGTTGACACACTCTTGGAAATTATGTATGCAATTTAGCAACTTAGATAGGGAATCAACAAGGAAAAATCACAAATGGAAACTTATTAGTCCTCACCACCACCACCCGGAACTACAGTAATCGAAATAGTTTAGTTAGCATTAGTCTCCGCTACAAAACTTTATCAATAGGCTATCCACTCACGTTGACACGCTTTTGGAAATTATATATGCAATTTAGCAACTTAGATAGGGAATCAACAAGGAATAATCACAAATGGAAACTTATTAGTCCTCACCACCACCTCCTGGAACTACAGTAATCGAAATAGTTTAGTTAGCGTTAGTCTCCGCTACAAAACTTTAGCCTTTGTGATAAATACGTAAACTTTTACCTATTTTATTCAGGAAAACCATTACAATTTTTCATTGTTTTATTGGTCTCTTCCCAAAGCTTAGAGGTCATAACTATGGATATTATTTGATAGATGTAATTTGTATTTCACAACGGAAAACTAATGCTAGCATTAATTCACCGGTACTAAACTCCAGCAAGTAAAAGGTACTGCTTTGCTAAGGTTTGAAGCTATGCTTCTACCGAATATAAATTCAAACACTAACCCGGTCAACATGCATAAACGGTGTGTCAGGGGGCCGTTATGAGTCCAATGAAGCAGCTTGACGCCTGGGTGTTTTAGCATTGAGTGGAGCTCAGAAAAAAACTAGTATTTTAGCATTGAGTGGAGCTCAGAAAAACACTAACATGAGGCATTGAAGCTCTTTACCGCTGCCGATAGTATTGACCTCACAGGAAATTCGAAGCTCTTGTTGACCTCCATCATTAATGGAGGTGTCGCGCCAACTGGAACTCGTTGGACAAAAGCTCTGAAACTATAAAATCCCATTCAACCTGCCAAAGATTTCATTGCTTCAAATAGTCAGGGCTTCGTTTACAGCAATGCGATCTCTCACCTTTCACATTGTGTTCTTGTGTTCAACCGTTGCCTACGCGCAGTTGAGCACAACGTTTTATAATACATCATGTCTCAATCTACTCTCAACAGTGCATGCCACTGTGAAGCAAGCCGTGGCCAACGAGAAGCACATGGGGCATCACTCCTCCATCTTCACTTTTACGACTACTTTGTTAATTTAATGTAATGTATTTTTTTTTTGTTCCTCGTTTGAAATTTCATTCGTTGTTTCTTTTTTTTCTTCATCAGATTAGTAGACCGAGATTTCTACATTTCTATGATTGTGACTAAACAAGAGTTCTTTTGTACGGTTGCGATGGGTCTGTGTTGTTGGACGACTCCTCGAGTACAACTGGGGAGAAGACCGTTGTTCCAAACAACAATTTGGCAAAGGGTTTCGATGTGATAGACACCATCAAGTCTCAAGTGGAAGCAGTTTGCAGTTGAGTTGTATCGGGCACAAATATTTGGTCTGTTGTTGCTAGAGATATTTTGTCCAGGTAAGTTACTCAAATATTAACCACTATGTGAATTTGGTACATGCACGAATGTTGACCTTCTTGGCTTAACTTCATGTCATCACATTAATCGTATAACATCTTTATATACCACATTTGAAACACCAATAATCTGTTGGAATTAATTGTCAACTGCCCACAAGACGGCAGCGAAGAGACAAGGTGGTAGTTCATTTCCGCGGGGAAAGGCAGGGCAGGCCGGCGGAGGAGCATACCTCCTCGGACCTGCTGACGTATGAGGGGGTCCACGCATGTGCATATACAAATGGTTGCGGGGTTTAATTTTATGCCCATCGCATGTTTTAAATTTGTTTTATGTTGTTTGTTTATGTTTTATTAAAAAAAACATGTCATATATATATAAATATATTGACAAAGCCGTGAAATGTATTTTTTTATTACTACACAGCAGTGTATATAAAATAAAAAAAAGACAGAGATGTAATTTAATTACACAGCACAGCAGTGCGGGAAGATAAAATGAACAGCAGCGCCACCAAGTCAAAGCTGCGATCAATGCGTTCCAAGCGGTGCCTGCAGAAATTTATGATGCTATAAATGAAATCTGAAGCGGTGAATTTTGTGGTTCAATGTCAGTTAATGGCATTAATTGAATCTGGGATATTTTGTTCTAATAAAAAAAACAGAGTGTTGTAATATTATTATTACACACAGAGCAGAATTGTTATGCACAGCAGAGTGCGTTTGAAAAAGACAGTGAGTGAATTTTGGAAATACACAGCAACGTATTTTCCAGAAAAATAGAGTGTTTTGTATTTTATACAGCAGTGTGAAATATTTTGTAACAGCAGTGAATGACAGAGTGATATTTCTGAACTGTGTTTGCAGCAGTCATATTTTTTTAGTAAATCCCTCTTTTAGAGGAAGAATTGTAACAGCAGTTTTTTTATATATGAAATATAAATTTTTCTGAGTTGAAAACTCTGTCTGTGAATGAAATTTTAAATAATTTCTCTGTGTTAAGGAAAGGGATTTTTATTGTTTTGGAATTCTGAAAATTCCAACATGGTATCGGAGCCAATCCAGGCTATTTGAAGGTCAAATAAGCTGAAGGAAAGGAGTTCTCTGTTGCCGCAGCCTCTCCAGCAGTGTGAAGGTTCAGACAAGAAGAATTCGAAGGTATTTCTCTATATAGTTTTGTGTTACTATTGCAGTACAGTTGCTTAGTTTTAAACACACAGTCAAGTGGTTTTGAGATCATAGTTAAGAGTGCAGAATGGCTGGAGCCAGCACAGGTATGAGTTTGGGAAATATCCATCTCCCACAATTCAATGGAAAAAATTATGACTACTGGTCAATAACTATGAGAGCTTTATTTGTCTCCCAAGAGTTATGGGAATTAGTTGAGGTTGGCTTTGAAGAGCCAGCAAATGAAGCAGAGTTTTGTGTTTTAACTCAGGCAGAAAGGGAGTCACTGAAGAACAATAAGAAGAGAGATGCCAAGGCTCTTTTCTTCTTGTATCAAGCAGTGCATGAGAGTGTGTTTCCAAGGATAGCAGCAGCTAAGAAATCCAGTGAAGCATGGGAAACTCTCAAGACATCTTATCAAGGCATGGAAAGAGTGAAGACAACAAAACTTCAGTTGCTGAGGAGAGACTTTGAGACTCTCTGTATGAAAGAGTCAGATACTATTGACTCATTCTTCACTCATGTGATTGGAATGGTCACACAAATAAGATCTCATGGAGAGACTCTTGAAGACAAGAGGATTGTGGAAAAACTCTTGAGAATTTTACCCTCAAGATTCGATGTGATTGTCACCACCATAGAGGAGACTAGGGATCTCACAAAGTTTTCAGTGGATGAACTACATGCATCACTGATGACCCATGAACAGAGATTGGGTAGGAGTGAAAACTCATCTCTTGAACATGCCTTTAAGACCCAGATGTCTTTCGGAAGAGGAAGAGGGCAAGGCAAAGGAAACAAGAGAGGAAGAGGCAGAAGCCAAAACAGAGGTGGAAGGAACAGCCCTTCACATTCACATGGAAGGTGCAACAGTCAAAATCACAGCCACGGCCAAGGCAGCCAGCAAAGTGGACAGCAGAATTCACAAGGACAAAGGTATGATAAATCCAATGTCCAATGTTACAATTGTAAAAAATATGGTCATTATGCTAATGAATGTAGAAAGAAGAAGTAGAATGATATGAGAAGTGAAACTAGTGCAAATTTCACAAAAGAAAATAGCAGCCAAAGTAATTTGTTTTTAGCTTGTAATATGGCTGAAGAAAAGAGTGAAGATTTATGGTTTCTAGACTCCGGTTGTAGCAACCATATGACAGGAAACTTAGCAATGTTTTCTATGTTAGATGAGAGTGTGTAGTCACAAGTCACACTAGGAACTGATAGCAAAGTTTCTGTTATGAGAAAAGGAGATGTAAATGTTTTAACAAGATTAGGTGCAAAGAAATCCATAGCAGATGTTTATTATGTTCCAGGAATGAAATGTAATCTCTTAAGTATTGGACAGCTTGTCCATAAGGGGTATAATGTTTTTTTTATAATGATGTTTGTACCATCATGGATAAACCACCCAGCAAACTATGTATTGTTGAAGTGAAGATGACAAGGAACAGAATGTTCCCTCTCAGAATGAGAGCAGATTTGAAGAATGGTGAAGAGAAAGCAGCAGTTGCACAGGAGACTTACCAAAGTGAACCAAAAGATGATAATTGGTTATGGCACTTGAGATTTGGACATCTCAACTTTGGAGGTCTTAATTTGTTGAACAGAAAAGGAATGGTAAGTGGTTTACCATTGATAGAGAAACTGGACAGCCTTTGTGAAGGTTGTATTCTTGGGAAACAACACAGAGAAAGTTTTCCTTCCGGGAAAATCATAAGGGAAAAAGCAACCTTAGAGATTGTCCACTCAGATGTATGTGGACCGACGCAAACTCCATCGCTTGCAAGCAGCCACTATGTGTTAACATTCATAGATGATTTTACAAGAAAAACTTGGGTTTACTTTTTGAAAAACAAAAGTGAAGCGTTTGAAAAATTTTGCAATTTCAAAGCACTTGTTGAGAACTAGAGTGGGCTGCATATCAAAGTCTTAAGGACTGATAGAGGAGGTGAGTATATATCTAAATATTTTCTACGTTTTTGTAGAGAAAATGGTATTCAAAAGCAGTTTATAACTAGATATACTCCGCAGCAAAATGGAGTAGCCGAAAGGAAGAACCGAACCATAATGGACATGGCGAGGAGTATGTTAAAGGCAAAGCATTTGCCTAATGATTATTGGGCTGAAGCTATACATTGTGCAGCGTATATCTTGAACAGGTGCCCTACAAAAGCAGTTATGAACAAAGTGCCGGAAGAGGCATGGAGTGGCGCAAAGCAAAGTGTCACACACATGAAGGTTTTTGGATGTGTAGCTTATGCACACATTCCGGATCAGCTAAGGAAGAAGTTGGACAGCAAGGGGGATAAATGTATTTTCATTGGATACAGTGAGGAATCCAAGGCTTACAGGTTGTACAACCCATCCAGCAAGAAGTTTCTTGTGAGCAGAGATGTTCAGTTCATTGAAGAGGAAGCTTGGGATGGAAGCATAGAGAAAACAGTGAATGTTAAACACTGTTTATCTCATGATGAGAATGATGATGAGGTGGCTGAAATACTTCCCCAAACAGCAACACCAACAAGAGGGCAGCAAAGTACACCCTTGAGGAGAAATGAAAGTGCTTCTCCAAGCACACCACAAGGAGGAAATTCAAGTGCTTCTTCAAGTACTTGTACACCTACTGAAAGAGGTAAGAAATTTAGAAGTTTGAAAGAAATTTATGAACAAGATTTAGCTAATGAAGGTATCAATTCTTTGTTTGCTTTATATTGTCATGTTGATGATCCTGTTCATTTCGAAGAAGCTATCAAGGATAAGAAATGGATAGAAGCTATGGATGAGGAAATAAATTCCATAGAGAGGAACAAAACTTGGGATTTGGTTGAACTCCCAAAAGGTAAAGATGTCATAGGTGTTAAATGGGTCTACAAGACCAAGAGTAATGCTGAAGGCAAGATAGAGAGACACAAGGCAAGGCTTGTTGTCAAAGGCTATAAGCAGAAGCATGGCATAGATTATGAGGAAACTTTCGCACCGGTTTCCAGAATGGAAATCGTGAGAGCAGTGTTGTCCATAGCAGCACAAAACAAGTGGAAAGTTTACCAAATGGACGTGAAGTCAGCATTCCTGAATGGAGTGTTAATGGAAGAGGTTTACATTGATCAACCTCTCGGCTATGAAAAGAAAGGCCAAGAGCACAAGGTATGCAAACTGAAGAAAGCTCTTTATGGGCTGAAGCAAGTGCCAAGAGCGTGGTACAGTAGGATAGATTCATATCTACTGGAAAATGGTTTTGAAAAGTGTGAGGGAGAACCCACCCTATACATCAAAGAACAAGATGGTAAAATTTTGATTGTAGTCTTGTATGTTGATGATGTTATTTTTACAGGTAATGATGATTGCCTTATAGAAAATTTTAAAACAGTCATGAAGGAAGAATTTGAAATGACTGACATGGGTTTGTTGAGATACTTCTTGGGAATAGAAGTAGAACAAGATGAAAATGGGATTTTTATCTCATAGGCAAAGTATGTTAATGAGGTACTTGAAAGATTTAACATGCAGGAATGCAAAGCAGCAATCACTCCCACAGTGATGGGATTAAAACTCAGCAGAGAGGACAGCAGCAAGGATTTTGATCCTAGTCTATACAAGAGCATAGTTGGCAGCCTCATGTACTTGACTGCAACTAGGCCGGACATAATGCATGCTGTTAGTTTGATTTCCAGGTTCATGGAAAAGCCAAAGGATGCACATTGGCAAGCAGCAAAAAGAATTTTGAGGTATGTTAAAGGTACTAAAAGGTTTGGTATTTTTTATAATACTTCCGAATGTTCAGATTTAGTTGGATACACAGACAGTGATTGGGCTGGAAGTGTAGATGATCGGAAGAGCACTTCCGGTTATGTTTTTCATATGGGTTCAGGAGCCATTTCATGGGCTTCTAAGAAACAGCCCATTGTAGCATTGTCTACAGTAGTATAATATGCGCGACAAGACATGGGCGTGTCAACCAAGCTGATGCGGAAAATGTTGAGGAGTCTATGTCAAGAACAGGTAAAAGGGACAGTGATCTTTTGTGACAATAGCTCAGCTATTGCATTGTCTAAAAATTCTGTTTTTCATAAGAGGACTAAACACATTGACACCAAGTTTCACTTCATACGTGAATTGGTTAACAATGGTGAGATAGTTTTGTATCATTGCAGAACGGAGGATCAATTTGCAGATATCCTCACAAAGCCACTTGCGCAGAAAAGCTTTGAACATTTCAGGAAATGCTTGGGTATGCAAGAAAACCCAGCAGTTGAAATTAAGGGGGAGTGTTGGAATTAATTGTCAACTGCCCACAAGACGGCAGCGAAGAGACAAGGTGGTAGTTCATTTCCGCGGGGGTCAGGCAAGGCAGGCCGGCGGAGGAGCATACCCTCTCGGACCTGCTGACGTATGAGGGGGCCCACGCATGTGCATATACAAATGGTTGCGGGGTTTAATTTTATGCCCATCGCATGTTTTAAATTTGTTTTATGTTGTTTGTTTATGTTTTATTAAAAAAAGCATGTCATATATATATAAATATATTGACAAAGCCGTGAAGTGTATTTTTTTATTACTACACAGCAGTGTATATAAAATTAAAAAAAGACAGAGATGTAATTTAATTACACAGCACAGCAGTGCGGGAAGATAAAATGAACAGCAGCGCCACCAAGTCAAAGTTGCGATCAATGCGTTCCAAGCGGTGCCTGCAGAAATTTATGATGCTATAAATGAAATCTGAAGCGGTGAATTTTTTGGTTGAATGTCAGTTAATGGCATTAATTGAATCTGGGATATTTTGTTCTAATACAAAAAACAGAGTGTTGTAATATTATTATTACACACAGAGCAGAATCGTTATGCACAGCAGAGTGCGTTTGAAAAAGACAGTGAGTGAATTTTGGAAATACACAGCAGCGTATTTTCCAGAAAAACAGAGTGTTTTGTATTTTACACAGCAGTGTGAAATATTTTGTAACAGCAGTGAATGACAGAGTGATATTTCTGAACTGTGTTTGCAGCAGTCAGATTTTTTTAGTAAATCCCTCTTTTAGAGGAAGAATTGTAATAGCAGTTTTTTTATATATGAAATAGAAATTTTTCTGAGTTGAAAACTCTGTCTGTGAACGAAATTTTAAATAATTTCTGTGTTAAGGAAAGGGATTTTTATTGTTTTGGAATTCTGAAAATTCCAACATAATCTTAAGCGTGATATTTTGAAGAGGTGTTTTTTTTAATAATGCACAATGGGTAAAAACATAGAGGTCTAGCAACACTGACATTGTATTGACGTGTTTCTTTAGTCCTCTTGGGGATAATTAGATGACTGATCGGTGCTTTCTCGATGACTTATTGAAGAGGACTACGAATTGAAACATTTATCAACACAGACTTGCTGCCCAGAAATCCACCTTGATAAGGAAGGAATCAAGACATTATGGCGAAAATTTCAGCGAAAAAGTGCCAATGAAATTTTCATGTATTTTTCATGTCATAATATATAAAACAATCTAAATCTTTTAAATTTAAAAAGAGGTATATGTAAATATTTTGGAGACAAAAAAAACTACTTTTTTTAATTGTATTTTTGGTGTATCTCTCTTTAGGTTTACTCAAATTTCAAGTGTAGATACTCGTTTGATGTGGAATTATATTCCACATCCAACAAGTACCTATCGTGCATACTTTTGAGAAGATCCACATTGATAAAAATTGCAGATACATTAAAAAAAAATGTGCCCACGTTTTTTTAATGTATCTACATTTTTTATCAACGTGAGACTTCTCAAAAGTATGCACAGTTAGTACTCGTTGGATGTGGAATTTAAGTTCACATCCGACATATGTTTACACTTGAAATTTGAGTAAATATATAGGGAGATAAGCCAAAATACAATTAAAAAAATAGTTTTCTTCTTTTTCTCCAAATTTCATCTCTTTTATTTTATTGTTTTAATTATTATTTATTTATTTTTCTTTAAGAAGCCACTTTGAAACTAAAATTTCCTCACATAAATCCAAGACTGGAATCAAATAACATCAATAAATAAATTAAGCATTTAATAATATTAATTTTAATGTTTCAAGCCTCAATTTTACTAACACCTTCTAAATATTATATAATTCAAGTCACTTTTATAAACAATATACATATAAGAATATATGCAAAAGGATTCTGGTATAGAAGGTTTTATAGAATTAGCATTATTTTAAATCATTTTAGAAAAACCTTTTTAAATATTGGTTGTAATTATGTTGTGAATCAAGTCAATTACGTTAATATAATTTCTAAGGTTTTATAGAATTCGAATAATTTTATATTATATAAGAAAAACCTCTACCTTAAATATTGTATAATTATGTGGTATTTCAAGTAAATCATGTTAATATAATTTCTATTGTTGTTAAAAGAAAGTTGTCATTTAAAATTAAAAATGTTATTAAAAAAAAATTATAGGGATAGTGTAATTGATGATTATCATTATATGAAGTATTATTGCGTTTAGATGTGTTTCCCTGTTTAGTATGGAAGAGATATCATGTCTTGTCCTATTATGTTATGTAAACATTTCGACTCGGTCAAATTACACAATTAATATAGACCCATCTAAAGCACGGATCTAACATGAGCCGAGAGGGATCAAATTTCTTGCAAACTTATTTTAGAATGTTTTTTTATTGTTTAAATTACATTTTTGAATGTTATAAAGATTACATAACATGTGTATTGAGTCATTTTATATTAATTCATGTTAAAATATTTTATGCATAACACACATTGGATGTTTTATTTGTGTAAAATTATACTATTTGAGATAGACATTGAAATATTGTATTTATTATTTGAATAGTGAAAGTGAAATATCAACAACTGAGCTAATTGTTTTGTTAATAGATTTTTAATTGTTTATTTAATTTTTGTTTTTTTATTTGGCTGACATGAACAAATTTTTTATTATTATTTTTTTGAGAACATGACATACTTACACATGTCTCTCATACTAGATTGTAGAATAAGCCTCTAGGCTCAAAAATAATTAAAAATAATTAAAAAAACAAATATTAGCATTAGTTATAATTATTGATTAAAATATTTTTACATCAAATTACATACTATAAAATTAAATTAAATTAAATATTAATAATAATAATTATTACATACTATAAAATTAAATTAAATTAAATATTAATAATAATAATAATTATAATAATTATATTAATTATTGTATAGGTACATTACTTAGCTTAATATGAGGGTGATGTGTAAGTATGTGTATATTAAACTTAGAATTGATATATATCCAATAAATAAAAAATAATAAAAATATTTTTCTCAAACAAATTGATGTTTATCTAAATAAAAATCTAAACAACCATCAAGCTAATTTACATAACAATTATGGCTCACTGAGTTCGTTCTGCTCAGGTTTGATCTTCTTCACATTCATTGTGTTCATGCTAGCTCCACAATCATATAAATAAAAAACTGAAAGTACACAATAATTACAATCGAGTTCATTCCTCTAGGATTTGATCTTCTTGGCTCCACTTCCAGGTAAGTTTAAAAATATGATATATATAAGTATAAGAGTGTAATAATATTTCAATAGGTATTTAGCTCAAGACTTGAGCACTAATATCTTTTCAAATAGTCGTTCAATATTGTAGAGGAGGCTATGCAGAAGAAAATATCATAAATTAATTTTGGAGTGTATTATGATTCTCAGCAGAGGGATCAATGATGCCTTTGAATCAATTACCTCATTGGCATTTGCAGCTATTGTCATTTGAATAATGTAGATTGGGTAAATATCCTTAATTATATGAAAATGATAACACTGGCAGCTGCAACTTAATTATATGAAAATGATAACACTTGCAGCTGCAACGATGAACAATTGGTGATTCCTCCTATAATCTATGGAATTTTAAGGCGTTGAGCATAAATAACTGGTAGATGAATTTTTTAAGTTTTAATATTCTCATTGTAATGTAAGCATTTTGTAAAAGAAAATTGTATAGTTGCTTCGGATCATTCCAAAATTTCATTAACATTTGAATGACATGAAAGTATTTTTCTATATGAGTAACAGTCTAGGTTAATTATTTCGTTGTCTCCATTGCTGGAGATACCTGGGTAATTTTTTTTTTTAATTTGTATTGGTATGAAATGGGTATATATTATTAGGATATTTATGGTTTTTCATATTCTGTAAAAGAAATTATTGCATTTAAAATTTGTAATGGATATGAAATAGGTATATGGTATTGGAATAATTATGATTTTTCATATTCAGTAAAGTAAAATAAATTGTTGCATTTAAAGTTGTTTCTGAAATATTTGTTACAATTTCTTTAAGTATTTTGATTGTTAAAATGTTTACACAAAACTTGAGCACTAATAGTCATTCAATATTTCATAAGTTGAAGCTAGATTCTTAGGAGAGAATATGGCCTGAAAATCCATGGTATTGAGCTAGATACTACATCATACTACACTATGAAAGAGAAAAAAAATCTAATCTATATAGAGACCATAGCATATAAAGATAATTCCAATAATATCTAAATCAAAAAATTGCAGGCAGTAGATCAATGTGGTTCTAACAAGTATGTAGATCAATGTGGTTCTAACAAGTATGTATTAATTTTAATGGTGTCTTTGTTATATACATTTAATTTGTATGGATAATAAAATATATCATGTGTTTAACAGTTTCTTTATCATATATGTTGAATTTGAATGCATCATAAATTTATTTTAAAAAAAATTACCACATTAAAATTCTGAATTAGATAAAATTCTAAATATCTTTACTATTTACTAAAGTCAATATGTTTTTTTAAATCAAAGAAAAAAGGTTAATTCAACACAGAATAAAAAATCCTTTTTAAGTTTTGTATAAAATGGCTTTAAAATATTTTAATTTTAATTTTAATTAAAAATTTGTAAGCTGAACATTTAAAAGGAAAAGCCATATGTTATAAATTTTTTTGGGGTCAAAGTTATAATATTTGAAAATGCTAATTTGATGTAGTTTTATTATAATTGTTGTTATGTTGTCATGTAAAAACATCATTAAATCTACTATTAATATTAAAAAATAAATATTATTCTTATTCTTATGAGATCATATATTAAAATTAAAAAAATAATATTAATATTAATATTATTAAATTTAATAATTTTGGATTAATATAATATTAAATTGTTATATTATAATATAATTAATATATTAAGATATACATTAACTCTAGGTATATATGGGAGGGAAGAACAAAGACATTTAATGGTAGAGGTGGAGACATAGAGGGAGTGACAAGGGAGGAAGATAAAGTGATAGAGAGAAGAGAGGAGGAGTGAAGAGAGAGACAAGATGTTATGAAACTAGATCAAAAAGCAAAACATAAGGTAGGTCACCGACTTGAGAATTAACCTCTTCGAAGGGGAGACCTCCTTTACATCACATAAATCAACAATTATTGGATTATACAAATGACAAAGCCTTCTTTCTATATATAGGAGTTTAAGGGATCACAATATAATCAAAGCCTGAATAAAAATAATAATGTAAGGGCACAACAATAACAATAGTGGGAGTCTATGGGGCACAACAATAACAATATGGGGGCTATATTAACAATAACAATAAGGAGGTTACATAGTAGTATTATATGGAATTAACATGTCCTTATCCTTCAAAAAATTGTTGTCCTTGAGTAATTTTGGATGTTTCTATATGAAATTATCATCCTCCCATGTGGAATATTAATTGGGTAAGTTCTTCCACTTAATGAGATACTTTGAAATTTATCAATTTTGTAGTTATTGAGTTCTTATTTCTGGGATTACTTTAGGCTCCAATATGATTTTAACTTCTTCGTCAAGTCTTGGAAATATCGTTTGAACTAAGAAATTGTCACCGATAACCTTATTTAAGCATGAAACATGGAAAGCTAAGTGTACGCGAGAAGATGCAGGCATCTCCAATTTGTATGCCATAGTACCAATATTTTTGCAACACCTTGTAAGGTCCATAGTACTTGGGTGATAATTTATTATCCATCTTATCTTGCTTGAGGGACTTTTGTTTTTATGGTTTTAGCCGTAAAAATATCGAGTCACCTACGTCAAAACTTCTTTCGATGTGATGTTGAGTTGCTTGTTGCTTCATTTGATTCTGCACCATAGTGAGGTTTCCCGTTAAGAGTTGGAGAACTTGTTGTTGATGTTTGATGTGATCTTCCACAGCTTTAACCTTAGAATTTTCTCTTAAATATGATGTGATGGACGGTGGATGATATCAATAAAGGTCCATAAATGGGGTCATTTTTGTTGTGGTATGGAAGGAAGTGTTATACCAAAATTTAGCGAGGGGTAACCACTTGACCCATTGTGTTTGTTTATCAAATGCAAAGAAACGAATATATGTTTCCAAACATTTCTTCACTATCTTAGTTTTCCCATGAGATTGATAATGATAAGATGATATATGAGCTAGTTAAGTACCAAGACAAGAAAATAATTCCATATAAAAATTTCCAGTGAAATTGGGATCTCTGTCACTTACAATAATATTTGGCTTTCCATGTAGCTTTTGAATTGTTTCCATAAATGCAATAGAAATTGTATTGGCTTTAAAAGGATGAGATAATGCACAAAAGTGTGCATACTTGGTAAGTCTATCAACTACCACCATGACGACACTCTTTCCTTCAGACTTGGGTAAACCTGTGATAAAATACATTAAGACCTCCTCCCAATGAGGACTTAGAATAGCTGAAGGTTTTAACAGACTCGGGGTCTTAATTGTCTCAACTTTATTTTGCTTCCAAACCAAACATTCTTCCACAAACTTCTGAATATTAGATTGAAGACCATCCTAAAAAATATCCTTCTTGGCCCTCTGGTAAGTTTTTAAAAATCTTGAGTGCCCTCCTAAGGGGGAGGTGTGCAATTCACAAAGAATATTTTGTTTGAGTTGAGAATTCTAACATCGATATAAGTGATCTTTGTACCATACTGAATAATTTTTTTAGATAAATGTATCATATGTATTGGGATCTTGCTACAAATTTTGAATGAGTGTCCACACCTCTTCGTCATTCTTCCATTCATTCCTTGCTTCAGTTATCCAATCAAGTTAGATAATGGAAATGGCACATAGAAATGCTTTTACATCCTCATCCTTTCTTGAGAGTGCATCTGCAACAACATTTTGCTTCCCTTTTTTGTAGATGATTTCAAAGTCATAACCCAACATATTTGTGACCCATTTTTGTTGCTCTTCTAAAGATAATCTTTGTTCCAAAAACTATTTAAGACTATCATGATATTATTTAAGCTTGAAGTGTCTTCCCATTAGGTAAGGTCGTCATTTCTTAATCACATGTAGTATTGTCAACATTTCCTTCTCAGAAATAGGTGTTTGTAAATACTATCCCTTGATTGAAAAACTTTCAAAAGAAATGTGTCTTCCTTCTTGCATTAAAACAACACCAATTCCATTTCTTAAGGCATCACATTCCATAATAAAGTTTTTTGTGAAGTCTGGTGTAGGTAAGACCGATGCTTGGCACATTTCCTCTTTAAGAAGTTTAAAGGCCTTAGTTTCTTCTAGAGTCCAAGAGAATTTCCTTCAGTAATGTTGTTAGAGATGTTTCTATTCTCCCATAATTCTTAAGAAACTTGCGATAATACCCTGTCAACCCTAGAAATCCTCGAAGACTATTTAGGGTTGTGGGGATTTTCCATTCCTTAATGCATTTAATTTTGTTAGGGTCTACCTTAATACCCTCATGAGATACAATATGATCCTTATATTCCACCTCTTGTACTCTAAAGAAACATTTGGAGGTTTTTCCATATAATTTTTTCTCCTCCAATAGTTTGAGAACCCTATCAACATGTTCAACATGATCCTTTCAAGACTTGTTTTACATTAGTATATCATCAAAAAATACTAACACAAATTTTCTAAGGCAGGGTTCGAAAATAGAATTCATCAAACCTTGAAATATGCACTACAAGAAAAAAGCACAATGGTGAGGGGCGAAAATGATCACCATAAGCTCATTGGTGAGGGTCAAAAGAGCCTTCGTCACCAAAAACTTAACGTCACCAAAGGTGGCGTCGTCGAAAGTATAGGTGTTGTGGTGAGATTCAAGGTCTATCACCAATAATGATTTATAGTGACGGATAGTGACCATCACCATTTCATATGGGCAATGGTGACGGAAAATAGCCTCCGTCACCAAAAAATTGAACGTCACCAAAGGTGGCGTCGCCGAAAGTATAGGGTTGTGGTGACATTCAAGGTCCGTCACCAATAATGATTTATAGTGACGGATAGTGACCGTCACCATTCCATATAAGCAATGGTGACAGACAATAGCCTCCGTCAGGATAATAGCCTCCGTCATCAAAAACCCTCCTTAACGCCACCAGCAAGGCCGCCAGTATAAGTTGTAGTGATAACTGGCGGTCCGCCACACATGATGAATTATAGTGACCGCCACCATTTCATATAAAAATAATTAACATTTTTTGTATGACCTCTCAGGCCGCCACTATTGGTGCATATATATAGTGACGTCACGACCGCCACCAGAAACGATTAAGATATCATAACCGTCACTAATAATGACCATAATGTACGACAGCCAATATCCGAAGGTACCGGTCATGGCATATATAAAACAACACCATTTATGATGGACCTTAACGCGTCATCACTATTGATGCTTTATGTGGTGGCGCGGCGACCGTCACCATTTTATGGTTTTGGTGATTTAAAAATACCATAAGCCCACGGGTGATGGTCAAAAGAGCATCCGTCACCAAAAACTGATCTTCGTCATTCCCTATATATGAATATCAGGGCACGATGGAATCGAACCACCAACCTCCTGCTTGTAAAGCAGGTGCTCTTCCATTGAGCTAGCACCCTTTAAAGAATTAGACTTTAAACTAGAAATTGCCCCTAAAGTTGCAAAGATACACCAAAGGAATAAGAACCAAGAAAACCGAAAGAACTCAGTGTCCTTGCTCCTATTTTTATTCTACGACACTCTACAAAGTATGATCTTGATCTATGACGTATTTGTGCCGAGTGGTTCTAATTTAATAGTAAATGTTATATTCAGATAAAATAAATGAATAACTGAGAGGCCTTACAGGCTAATTTTTAATCCTTACACCAAAATATCTTAATATTCAAGTCCATGGAACAACTCGTTCAAAGTTCAAATTGAAGTAGATTTTAAATGGAAAGCCTAAAACCAACTAAGTAGTTTACAAGTTAACATTTTGGATATAACTTCTATTCAATTTATATGAAAAGTTATTCCATAACCTTGAAACTAGTTTCTTAGCTAAAAGACTTTCTTAAGTCAACAATGACAAAGAAAGATAGTCATGGCAAGCAAAATTCTCTTGTTTTTTCTAATGAGGGTGCATGTAACTTGATAAAGGTTGTATGAGAGTATCAAACCATAAACAATTTCACTAAAACATGGAAATGACAAAGTCTTGTTAAGCAAGAAAGGTTTAGTTAAATATATGGAAAGCATCAAGCTAAATGATATAATTAAACTAAAAGTAACTGTAAAAAAATGAAATTGCCATCATATACATCGCATCAGCGTATGAATTTGCATCAATGTACTGAATTAATATGACTTCAAATTTTGAAATTTTCCTGCAAGATAACATTTATCATTAAAAAAATATGATCAAGCATGAAGTAATCTCATGAATCCTTCAGATTTATATTGCAATATCCATCTCAAATCGATAGATCCAGAATCTTAAATATTCTTATAACTAGCAATTGCACCAAGAGGTGCAAAGGAATGCCAGAACATGGATAAGAGAAGTGGGGAGATTGTATAAAGAAATAATCAAGCGAAATATACTAAAAATGAAATACAACCCATGTGAGGCTAATTTAAATTCAATTGTTGTGAATTTTCAAGTGAAAGAAAGTTTGTAACTGGTGTCCGGCAAGCAGGACTCACAAAAATTGTTATAGAGAAAAACTTGGAAGAGAAATTGAGGTTTGAGGTTTGATGATGTTGATGAAGCACATATTCTACTTGGTGAAAGTGGCCACCGCAAGGATTATTGGGGTTCAGGCTTCTATAGGCAGGATAATACTTTTGAGCTTGAAACAACTTTGCACAGTATAGCTTTAAGTTCAAATGGGTGCAAATACATATAAATCAAGCAATTTGAGACCTTTAAACGTATGGTCAGAAGCAACAACTCCAAAATCTATGAAAATGCTTCTAAACTCTATTTGAAAAGAGTAAATTAATTTGATCCTTGAAGGAAACTTGTTTGGACCAGACATTGGTGAGTTGATAAGCAGCTCAAACAATTGGGCAGATATTACTATGTGGTGTATTTTCAAAGGGCTCAAAGAGTCATTACCTTCTAGATGGCTATATATTTTGGGAGATGGGTTTGAAAATATAGGTAAGAAGAACCAGCCAGCGTCTGAACAGTCGGGTGAATTTGAGAAAAAACACCAAAGATCTGCCAATTTTGTTGAATGCCTCTGAGCAATGTGGTTTGTTGTTTGCTGTCAATTCCTCCTCAGTCATGGATTGCAGACCTGCACAAAATAAGAATATTCTTATGATTGGTCTTTGTTCTGAAGTGAATAATTTAAAACAATATACTCATAACCTAGCACAAAATACATATTCAACGGAAGTAAATACAGAAAACAAGAATAGTGGAAATGATGATTTTGGATTTCAAACTGAAGGAGCATATAAGGGCGAGGATGAAGTGCTTTTGAAATTTCAGTGGGCAGAGGAGACAGAAAGGATGGGCTGCAGCAAGTTTTTGGAGTCTCGGGATAGAAGAGAAGGGAAAAGAGGTAAAATTCAAGTTCAAAGCACAGAGTAATGACCCCTGGAAGGAGAGATTTTGATTCTCTTGTTCAATCTCAACAGGAAGTAAGCAATGCCTTTGGTCAAGTCGACATTCAATTGTCGGATTCTCTATGGGATGTAGGTGATGGCATTAGCCAAGAGAAGCAGCTGGACAGGGCTTCACATGAATATATCCTTTCTTCATGAATGCAATGATTATCGGAATTATGTTCAAATAAAAGAGATGAGAACAGTGTGCAAGAGGCTTTATAATGTTTGATATGAAAAGAATAGAATATTCAAAATAGTACATCATATGAGGAGGAGACCTTTAAATCAAGCAATTTGAGACCTTTAAATGGGTGCAAATACATATAAATCAAGCAATTTGAGACCTTTAAATGGGTGCAAATACATATAAATCAAGCAATTTGAGACCTTTAAATGTATGGTCAGAAGCAACAACTCCAGAATCTATGCAAATGCTTCTAAACTCTATTTGAAAAGAGGAAATTAATTTGATCCTTGAAGGAAACTTGTTTGGACCAGACATTGGTGAGTTGATAAGTAGCTCAAACAATTGGGTAGAGATTATTATGTGGTGTATTTTCAAAGGGCTCAAAGAGTCATTACCTTCTGGATGGCTATATATTTTGGGAGATGGGTTTGAAAATATAGGTAAGAAGAATCACTTAGCGCCCCAATAAATGAATTTAGAAATATCAATACACTAAACTTAAAAGAATATTCTTATGATTGTCAAGTGAATAATTTAAAGAAATATACTCATAACCTAGCACAAAATATAGATTCAATAGAAGTAAATATAGAAAACAAGAATAGTGGAAATGATGATTTTGGATTTCAAATTGAAGGAGCATATAAGGGTGAGGAGGAAGTACTTTTGAAATTTCATTGGGCAGAGGAGACAGAAAGGATGGGCTGTAGCAAGTTTTTGGAGTCTCGGGATAGAAGAGAAGGGAAAAGAGGCAAACTTGAAGTTCAAAGTACAGAGTAATGACCCGTGGAAGGAGAGATTCTGATTCTCTTGTTAAATCTCAGCAGGAAGTAAGAAATTCCTTTGGTCAAGTCGACATTCAATTGTAGGATTCTCTATGGGATGTAGGTGATGAAATTCGCCAAGGGAAGCAGCTAGACAGGGTTTCACATGAATATATCCTTTCTTCATGAATGCAATGATTATCGGAATTATGTTCAAATAAAATAGATGAGAAAAGTGTGCAAGAGGCTTTATAATGTTTGATATGCAAATAATAGAATATTCAAAATAGTACATCATATGAAGAGGATACCTTTAAATCAAGTAATTTTAGACCTTTAAATGGGTGCAAATACATATAAATCAAGCAATTTGAGACTTTTAAATGTATGGTCAGAAGAAACAACTCGAGAATCTGTGAAAATTCTTCTAAACTCTCAATTTAAACTACTCATGTGCTTAACAAATGAAAATATCTGACCAAAATTCTAGTTAACAGGCACAATGAAAATAATTAGTTGTTGAAAGATTCAGGATCTGTTTATAAAAATGTCATGGAAGAGGAGTCTGCAGTCAGAGATGTGGAAATGGTGAATGATAATGAGTGTGTTTGGAAAAAAAAACTCCTAAGTATGCCCAGGTAAGTGCTACAAAGTTGTCATCAACAACCTTGAGTCAGAGAGAAGAGGAGTCTTCTATGTTACCATGGACTAGTGAAAATATGGCACATACATGTAACCATAAACTAGCTTCTTATATGGAGAAAGCTGAGATAATTTACATGGGCAGTGTAACAACTCGATTTATGGCCTCTGAAGTTCAAGAATCAGAGGATATTTCAAGGCTACATTTTTTCCCTCAAGACAACTTCAGTGAGTACTGTATTATACAATAAAGACATTACTGAGCCAATTAAAGCTAATTGTGCACAAAAAAAAGCGTTATCTGCAATACAAGCATGTGAATCAAAAGAAGGTGGCCATTATTCTCCACACAAATGAAAAACATCGCTTGAAAAACATTTGTCTGTTGGAAGTGCATTCTGTGTAATAAAATGTACTTCTAATTACCCAGGATATGAGGAAGTGGCAACACAGACACTTCATGTTTTTCTTCTTGCCAACTTACAAGTTGAAAATGCATGTGAACAAGCCACTCACTATCATAATAGTGGATCACAAATTAGGAAATCACTTGGCACTGATATTTTTACTCTTGAAAATGTCCAGGATCTGAATGTTTCATTATTGACAGATTCTAAGAAGTTTGACAAATCTTTCATTGCTAATTTGAGTGAAAGTGATGCACTGAAAAAATCAGAGACTAAAAAAGTTTCTACTTCAATAGAACCTTTACCTTTCCACAAGGTGAGCTATTACAAGTCTTAATTATTTGATCACTAAATATCTAACACCCAAGCATATTAGAACTCTGTTGGAACATGAATTTTAGCTCTACAATGTCTTTAGTTTCGTAATCTGTCATTGCTAATTTGAGTGAATGTGATGCAGTGAAAAACTCAGAGACTAAAAATATGTCTACTTCAATAGGACCTTTCCCTTTCCAAAAGGTGAGCTATTACAAGTCTTCATAATTTTATCAGTAAATAGCTAATGTGTATCGTAGAACTCTTTTGGGAAATGAATTTTAGTTCTGAAATGTCTTTATTTTCATAATCAAGTCTAAATGTAAAATGAGGGAAATCATTTCTCATTCTTATTTTATTGGGCACTTCACAGATCGACACACATTATAAGCCTCATCTTAAACAACAATCTAATGAATTAATATTGAATGTGTGGGAAATTCAATTGATGATCGTAGACACATTATGAAGATAGCCAAAACGGGCATGGCAGTAGAGAATGGAGATATTGACAAGACTTATCCATTGGTAGAGGAACCTCAAAATATTGAGAAATCAGTGCAGCTTGCACCAGAAGCCACCTATCCTCAGAAACTTAAAGATATTATTGGGAACAAAAATGGATTTTGACTTTAATCGTTGAAAATAATGACGATGTTCTGTTCTTGTCCTTAATTTTAAATTACAGTAATAGCATACAGTAGTGCCAACCAATTTAACTTCCCAATAGTCTTAATCCATGGTAACAACGGACAGTTCCTGGCTGAAAACAAAATTGTTTAAATGTTTCTAAGTAAAACATTTTAAACAGAGCATTTTTGTAGGGCAAAGGTTGACCATGGAAAGGACCCAATTAGCTGCATTTTAGCGTTCCAGTTTTGAAAAGTGATTCCATTTCATTGTCCTAGTCAAAAGCAGGAGAGCTTGATGTGAGAATTATGTATGTCATTAATTTTCCTTTATTATCTCCGTTGTTTTCCTTTTATCCCCCTAACACTTTCAATTTGTCTTAAAGATCAAGTGGATCTCATTCTCAAATTTCCAGAATGCCATCATGCAATGAACATTCTCCTTTCGGTCTGCCCTTAATTATACTTTTTAGAATATCTTAAACCTGATTAGACCCAGCAACCAATGCTTACAGAGGCTGGTGTAATGCTGAGTTTGTTCGCAAACAATGCTTACAGAGGCTGGTGTAACGCTGAGTTCGTTCGCTGGTGATATTTGCTGAAGTATTAAGCAGTGGTTTAATTCCTTCCGTGTCCTTTTGCTCCTTTTAAGGAGCAATTTCTAGTTATGTACTTATGTAAAGATGAAGTCAATAATAATAAAATGAATTTTTGGTTTACTTGCTTCATGGGTTCCATGAGCAAGATTCTTAGTATAGGTCTATAGACTTCTTCTTGATATCTATTAGGTACATTAGTGTAATTAAGAGTCATGTAAAAGGCATGAAGAATACCCTCCAGGATGTTGCAGAAGAATGGCTTACAAACATTGAAGATATGCCTATGAAGTCAGCCTACAAACAAGTGTTAAATTCGGCCTACTTAATGGCTATAAGGTTGACTTAATTACTTGGCTAGAACTACTATATATACCCTACATATGTTGTGGTTAAGAGGACATGTCTGCGGATGATACTGAGGTTATATAACGTGCAAAAGGAACAAGTTTTACGGATTACACTGAGGTTAATACAGCGTGGAAAAAGGAGCAAGTATTACGGTAAAGTATACAACATTAAAAGAGAAGAACAGATTTGAGGATTTTGGGTCTGAGTCAGTGTGGATATATCAAGGTAAAGTCTGAAGCAAACAACATGGAAAGAAGGGTAACCAAATGCAGATCTAAAATGGAAGTTTGATGTAAATTGAAAGGTACAGGAATATAATCTGCAGAAGCTACAGGAGCTGGACTGCGGATAGATGCAAAAGTATACAGTGCAGATATATCTATTGAAGGAATTTGCCAACATCAAGACAGTATTGTAATAATACGTGCCGATCTTAAAGGAGTTGTAAGTGAGGAAGGTAAATCAAAGATTTACCTTCCTAACTACATTATAAGATATTCAGTTACGAGTGTAAATAATTTTGTTTCAACATTTTGACCAAGTACTTTGATAACTAACTTGATAATGGAGTAACTAAGTTAAAGAAGAACACATAAGCAAGCTCACAAGTAGTTATTAAGAAGAGAATTTTGTATTAAACACAAGCTCTACAAATTCTCAACATGGTTTTAGAGCTATGGTTATGATCAAAGGCAGTTTGAAAGGACTCAAAACATTCTAAAAAGACCTATGTCAAAAGGGCTCAAATCATAGTAAGACAGTCCCATAATTAAGCTAGGTGCAAGTTCACAAGAAAGGTCAATCTCCGTCACTATGAAAAGAAGGATCTCGGTAACATCGCAGTCTCAATGACTTCACAGTGTTGAAATTACCTCTGCCTCAATTCAGTACTGCTCTTATAAGATTATTTCGATACCATAGCAGTGAGGAGAATGAGTTATAAATGTGTATTTACAGTTAAGGCTCGGTGTGACAAAAAGATATCAGTATAATCCATATTACAGTGAATATCTTCAGTGTTATAATCACAGGTCAACAACAGTCTCAGTATAATCAATCACATGATAAGTATGACACTACAATTTGGAACTACCACAGTGAAAAATCTATCACTGTTTCGTGCTACCACAGTGAGAAAGGTCTGACTGGTTCGGTGCCATCATAGCTTGATGAGAAGTATGCCATTTCAGTTTGATGGTATCACATAGGGTCTCGCAGAAATGATCAACAGAAGTCAGAGACATTTACAGTGAAATATTTACAATAAAAGCACAAAATAAGGTCAAAACAGTAATATGTATACACAGTGAAATAGTACATTCGAGGATCTCGGAATAGCTGCTTACATTGAGTTTGAAAGAATCTGAATTCTTTCCTATGAAGTTGACAGTGCAAGAACCAACTATTATTTTCATAGTGCCAAAATGTCCACTTGAATTAAAAATTGCATGCCATGTACATAAATAGAAAACCTGATGGATGATAAGGAAAAGGGGCTATCCTATATGCCATGGAACATCATATTCCAATATTTAGAATGTACCTACAAAATAAAATGTTGCATGCCATGGCAAATTTTCACTGTGTTCAAACTTAATACAATCAAGGCACCAAATTTATCGACACAAATTCTTCCACAAGATGTACTTCTGCAACGGCGGAAAGTCATAAACACAAGTACACAATACTTTTCCTGGGTATCTTCCTCAGCTCCATAATTCTAATGTACAAATTCAAGTGAGAGTACTAAGTCTACCAAAACAGTGTCACTGATTTACCTGTCTCTTGCTAAGTGCAAGTAGTCTTTAATAGCATGCATGTCCAGGGCTCACTAAAGATCAAATTGTGATTTTCAAATTTCTGTGCAGTTATTAGAACATTATTGATATTTTTACATCGTTATAGTTTCACTTCCAATCCAGGAAGCCACTACTGTGCAAAATTATTGTGAAACTGCCAAATTTCGCAACATGACAAATCAGGCTATGGTGCCTTTAGAATTTTAAATGCCAAAACATAGAGCACATATGATGTAATATAGAGGTTTATAGCTAGAATATATTATGGTCTACAACCCTACACAATCAAATTCCCAAGAACAATCTCCAAGTGATAGTTTTTAAGCATCAACCATGCAATTTGTTTGGTCTCTAGAAACACACGCAGCCTTCAAATAAATTGCATACCCTGTTCTCATTATAAATTACAATGCCAAGTCTATGGTCTCTTCAAGCAACCAAACACAAAAAAAAGAGGAAGCTTTACATGCAATGAAAGGTCTTTGCAACCATGGCATTACCTCAACAACAAAGCGATCCTAGATCTTGTCACTATGAGCTTCCATGACTCCCTTTAAAATCATAAACCCCAAGCCTCAAATGATGTCATCCATTTCAAGGAAGAGCCCCTGCTCCTCACAAAGCATCTACAAAATTGGTGAAAACCAACAGAAGATAGCATGACAACTTTAAACCATGTCTTAAAATAACAAAATTGAATTATTGAGTGCATATAAAAACCCTGTTAATCGAACAATTTAACTGACCTCTATAAGCGATTCTTGGGGCTGACTCATGTTCTCCACTATGATAGGGCACCCCATAGTTTGACGACCCAATTCCACTAACCAGCTTGCACCACTTTCCAGGTTACCTTTTTAAAGAAAGTCACCATCCTTATCAAGCACCTACATAGTTTCCAAGGAAATAAACAATTATACTTGAATGGCAAGTTTACAGTCATATTTATTTTTTAACTGTTGGAAGAAGAAATTTATCAATTGGAGAAAAACAATCATTGCACGGATGGACAATACATAAAGAAGCACAAGAAGATCTGAATTACAATTATAAATCCCCAGTAGATCAGAATGTCAATGTAATATTTTAAAGCACCAGTAAACACCAAGAATGGAGATGGAATACCAGTTAGTATTATCTCAAGGACTAGGAGGAAAATGCATAATTATTAGCTTATACAGTCTCTTAAAGCTAGAACCTTTAGGAAATAAAATAAGAAATATTAAGATTAAAGGTAGATATTATCCTACAACACTGTTGGCAAAGAAACTGAGATGTGAGAATGGCACTTACGTTTTTGTAAATGTTCATCCTGGTTTTTGCTGACCTGCATGGAGGAAAATGCAGAATGATTAGCTTAACTGTGCTTAAGCTAAGGAATCCTCCAATTGACCGTCCAGTAATATGCTCAGATTCTTTATGCTCCTTTTTTTCCCTCCCAATAATTGCACTCCTCTATCTCCATAGTTTGTTTTGCAACCCACAACTGAATAGTTCGTTTTGAAACCAACAGTCACAGAAGAAGGCTAAAAAATGGCATGTGCCCAAGAAATTTGTATTTTCTGGGTTCTTTTAAATGAGTAATTTCTAGGGCTATGATCCAATAATAATATAGAAAATTCTCATTTCAATCTTAAAAATATATAAAAATTGCAGAAACTTCGCACATATCAAATTTCTATGTGTTCAATTTTTTGTATGGACAAGATTAATGGTGCAATCCGAAAACAATAGTCACTGTCATTGGCAGGGACTAAAAATATATCTACTAAATGGGCCTAAAACATTTTATAGATAAGAAACAAAGGAATCTCTCTTCATAACCAAATATCAATTTTGGAGTTCTCGAAACAAAATAGAAAAATCAATATGTTTTATTTCTTAAGGTTCAACCATATTCCTTCACAATCTGAATGGACATAATCCACGTTCACGTCAACGTTGACATCGACATCAGCCATATCTTCTTCACTTACACATTTTGTTTCTTGAAAGTCCACAACATGTGACAAATCTGCATACTTAGGTTCATATGATGCATTATTTCTCAATCCTTTTGGAGGACATGTTAACACTACATACCAGTCAGTCTCAACTGGATCTTGTACATAGAATACTTGTTTAGATTGCGATGCTAGAATAAATGGATCATCTTGCCAATGATTTTGGCTTAAAAATTTCTTCATATTCACCATTGTAAAACCCAAATCATCAGTTTTGATCCCTCTCTTATTGTATACATCAATCCAATTACATTTGAACAATGTGTACTCCATACAAAAATAGTCCAATGTAATTATTTCTTCTACCACTCCATAAAATGTTGTGGTTTGAAGTATAGGTTTTGCATCTTTGGAACTTGACCTCATCATTGTTTGAGCTTCCATACACACGCCACTATTTTGGGTGGTTCTCTCATTCTCCATGATTTTTGTATGGAATCTATAACCATTGGTTAGGTATCCCTTGTACTTATTCACGAATTTCCTGGGACCACACGCTAGCCATTTAAGTGTATCAGACACATTTCCATCTCCCTCCACCTGTATAGTTTTAGATTTTTAAATGTAGTTAGAATTCATACATTCAACCTCTAAAAAAAATATTTAATTTCCTGCATGATAATATTCCCATGTAATGATTTTTAAGTACACTTATAATATAAATAATGTACTTACATGTTGTTTTAACCAGCTAGTAAATTTATGGGTGTGGAGTTTCTGCAATAGAGCTTCATCTTTTTTCATTTGGGTAATTGAGTTGGAAATCTCCATTTTGTGCATCCTAATTCAAAAATTATGGACAATAGATATGGTGGTTAATGTGTTTTGATTAAATATGAATAAAAAAAAATTAAAGGTCAAATATCTTAAACCTTAAACAACCTTAAACAAACAAACAAAAAAATTATAGGCCAAATATGTAACTTACTCTATCCATGGATCAACTTCGTTTGTGTGAAATAGAACCCACCTATGGGCTTGTTCCCAACTAATGCCATCCAATTTTGAAGGAATTGGAGCAGATAATGGCTTTCCATCAAGGATAACTTCTTCAACTTCCTCATCCCACACTTCATTTCGACCATGTGTGGATCCAATAGCTTCCATACCTTTCAAGTATCCTCCACAAAACTTTATTGATTCCTCCACAATATAGCTTTCAGCAATGCATCCTTCAGGCCTATTTTTGTTCTTAACATAACTCTTATATACTTTCATGTTCCTACAAAATTAACAAACAAAAAAATTAAGTAATGTCAAAATCTTTCAAAAAAATATTTGTTGTGCTTGATAAAAAGTAAAGTTTCACGTACCTCTCAAAGGGGTACATCCATCTATATGCAACTGGGCCACAATATCGAAGCTCACATACCAAATGTACATTCAAATGCAACATTATATCAAAGAATGAAGGAGTGAATTACTTTTCAAGAAAGCACAATGTATCCACAATATCATTTTCCAGCTTATCAAGACTCTCTACTGAAACTGATTTTGCACAGATTTGCCTATAAAAGTAACAAAGCTTGCAAAGCATCTTTCGGACAACAATTGGTAACACATGACGCAAAGCCACTGGGAGGAGTTGTTGCATTAGAACATGGAAATAATGTGCTTTCATACCATGGAACTTAAGCTCTTCCATATATATATATGATTTTTTGGATTAGAGCTGTAACCGTCTGGCACCTTTAACATGAAAAGAACATGACATAGGGTATATTTCTCTTTATTTGAAAGAGTATGTGGTGCAGGTGGAAGGAATATTTTCTGTCCTTTAACTTCTGGCCATAGTGATTTCCTCAAGCCCATTTTTTGCAAGTCATCACGTGATTTTTTCCCATCTTTGGACTTCCCTTTTATATCCAGAAGGGTTCCAAAAATGCTTTCACACACATTCTTCTAAACATGCATTACATCTAAATTGTGGCGTATTAGGAGTTTCTTCATTCCAACACATCAAGAATATCAGAACAATATTTAATATGGACAAAAAGATAACCAGTCAATTCAACTAAGACATCTAATCACAATGAGTTCAACTAAGCAAGTTGTGTCCAATAATTAGGCATGGTTGATCATGGGTCTACATACCTCCCAATATGGTAGATTGAATAGAATTGGTTGTTTCTTCCACACCACAACATCAGTTTTTTCACCTATTTTACTGTTTCTTTTCCTTTTATTTGATTCAATATTCCTCCATATTGCTTCCTTTCCCTTTGTTTCCTTAAAAATATCTGACACTTTTACAATTGGAGGGGCATAACGATGCTCCTCCTTCCCATTAAACGGTGCCTTTTGTGAGCGAAACTTATGACGTTGAGGAAGAAATCTCCTATGTCCCATGTACACACATTTCCTGCTACAAATGAGGTACTCTGATTCTGTGTTCCTCCCACATATGGGACATGCATTATAGCCTTTTGTTGTACAACCATCCATATTCCCATAAGCAGGAAAATCATGGATCACCCACATAAGAATTGCCTTCATGTTAAATGATGTCTTACTATAAGCATCATATGTCCATACCCCTTGGTCCCATAATTCCTTTAGTTCATCTACCAAGGGTTCCAAATACACATCAATGTCATTTCCTGGTTTCTTGGGACCAGGTATTAACAATGTTAGCATACAAAAATTCCTTTTTGTGCACAACCATGGTGGAAGGTTGTATGTAACTAACACTACAGGCCAAACACTGTATGTGCTGCTCAAGTCTCCAAAAGGATTAAATCCATCTACTGCCATTGCAAGTCGTACATTGTGAGGTTCGCTAGAAAAACTAGGCCATTTGTCATCAATAGTTTTCCATGCTGGACTATCAACAGGGTGGCGCATTTGACCATCATTGCTTGCATTCTCATGATGCCACCTCATTTTTTGTGACATATCTGTAGAGCTATAATGAAAAAAAAAAATCATTTATATAAAGTATTATCATATAATAACAATATGACAAATGGTAAAGATAATACAACAAGGGGAAAACTTGAATAAAATTAGTGTTCAAGATCATACCTATACATTCTTTTTAGCCTTGATGCTATGGGAAAATATCTTAACACCTTGGCTGGAACACCTTTCCGCACCTTTTGAGATTGAGCATCCACCTTCCATCGAGATTTTCCACATGTTGGGCATTGATCTTTACTTTCATAACTTCCTCGATATAAAATGCAATCATTTGGACATGCGTGTATCATATCATAGTTTAACCCCAATGATTTTATCAACTTTTTTGCAGCATATGCAGAATCTGGAAATGTGTTATCTTTAGGAAGCACCTTTTTTTGCAATTTTAACATTTCGTCAAAACTTGTATCAGACCATCCACTCTTCACTTTCAGATTGTAGAATTCTACAGTGGCTGACAGTTTTGTGAAGTCAACACAACCTGGGTACAATGGCCTCTTGGCATCTTCGATAAGCTTCTTATATTCATTAACTTCATTTAGTACATTTGTTGATGCTAACCCCTTATTATCACAACTCTCATTGATGTTTTGATTAAGACATCGATTGGCATCATTCACTATTTCAAGCATGTGATCACCGACAATGGTTGCATCATCATCATCATCATCATCATCAATTAGATGTTCACTATCATTCCTAAACAATGTTTCATGCTCATCACCTTGATTATCATAATCACGTTCCACAACATGTTCATAACCCTATTAATAAGAAAATCAAAATTTATGTTAATAATTTTATAGTTTTTATGAAAATTAGAATCAATAGCATTTGGTCAACCTAGTCAAATAGGACCCTTGACTAATATGAAATGGCTTACCAGTTGAGATGAAATATGCTCTAGAACTTCATGTGGCTCATTTTCAGAATGTTTCCTGTCCTTGCCAATAATAGATGGAATCTAAAGGAGACAAAGAAAAAAAATTGAATTTTGCACATATAAAAATAAGTGATATCTTTATTGTAAAACATATAAGAGTAAAACTAGATCAATTCAAAAAAAAATCAAGATACCTAAATGGGAATGCTCTCTGCATGGAAATACCAAATGCTATATTGTTTGATTATACCATCACAAATCAAGTGCTCTCGTACTTTATCAAATGTTTGTACTTTCACTATGCCACATTTATTACATGGACATTTTGTGGACATCTTATTCCTTGATTGCTCCTCGGAAAAATTTAAGAATTCCTCAACCCCATCTCTATATTCTTTTAGTGTTCTACACATAACCAATTTACAATTCATATAAATTTAATTGAGAAAAAGTTAACACTTATACATTTTTCACATATCACGATGAATAATCAAATATACAAACTATACCTATTTTTCAAGTTCATCCAATTTCTTTTGTCCATTTGATAATATGTTCCAAGGTCCTTTGAAATTGTGTCTACAAAGAGCTATATAAGTTAGTTGATACTAAATATAGATAAAAAGTGAACTGAAGATAGATTAGTTAACTAATTGTCAAGAAATTCAGTTACAAGTGAAAAATAATTCTGTCTCTATACATTTGAGTGAGTAATTTGATAATTGACTTGATGAAAGATTAAAAAAGAATATACATAAACAAGATCACAAGAAATTAGCATGAAGAGAATTTTATTAGACTACATCCCTACAAGATTCTCAACATGGTATCAGAGCTAAGGTGGCAGTCAAAGAAGGGCATATTAAGTGGCACTTAAGGATTAGATGACAGTCAACAACAACTCAAATATCTTTCAGATAGAGAAAAGTGATGGGCTCGATCTCTATTACAATCATCAAAGAATAAGGGACTCGGTGAAGGAACAATGAAGTATAAATGTAATATTCCCAATTAGCAATGGCTAACTAGAATATTCGATTTTGGTCAATTTTGCCTTATGTAGTTATATTATAAATAAAAGTGAGTAGAGGGGGACATAACTCACTCAAAAAATAAAAATTGCACTCCCTAGTATACAAACGTTGTAACTTAAGTGAGCCAAGGGGGCCAAGAGACCACGTAGAGAGGGGGCCCACGTAGACCACATGGAGGGACTGTGTAGGCCAAGATGGAGCACGTGGCAAAGGGAGGCTACGTTGGAGGAGGTGAGCCTTAGGGTTTGAGAGAGGCTAACACTATATAGAGGGAGAGCCTCCTCATTTTGGTCATTCAATTTTTATGATATTGAGCTTGTCATTTCGACTTCTTGAGCACGCTGGTTGTTTAGCTAGTCTGCAGCATTGTTTAGTGCACCGAGTGTCTCCGTTCGGAGATCTCATCCTCAGCCCTGGGGGACTTCAAGTGCCTGCTCGGATGAGGTTGTCCCATTAGTATTGTTCAGGAGGATTGGAGTTTGGCTTTTGCAGAGGATCAGTGCATCCATAGACTGCACAGTCCTGAGAGGGAGGACGCAGTCCATTTCTGGGGAGCTCTGGATTGGGTTTCTTTTGGAGGTTTTGAGCTTGGAGATTGAGCAAGGGGCCAGCCCTTGCCTGTGAGAGGATTTTGGAAGAGTTTGTGGCCGTGTTTTGGTGGTTTCCATTCAGCCTCAGCGCAGAGCATTGGAGGATAGTGTAGATCCTCAAGGGGGTGATTTTCGAGGGTTGGTCATTCCAGAAATGCTCTCTGGGTTTTTCTGGGTTTGGTGAGTAGAGGTTGATTCCAGAGTTTCAGCTTATTCCGAGTAGGGGAGCAGCCCCAGATACTCATCTTGTTCCAGCAGTAGCAGTTACACGACAGTTTTCTAGTAGTTAGGACGCACATCAGAGAGCAGCCATTCCATCAGCATTCTAAGAGTATTTCTTCGCTTGCCTTGAGCAAGTCTAGGTGCCATCACTCTGATCACCTATTGTACTCACTTATATTTCTCAGCATAATAAAATGGCTCAGCATTCTCTTTGCATTTCTTGAGTATATGTTTGTGTTCTATATATATATGCTATTGTATGCTTGCACTACAGTTATTTTTCTCCTTGAGCATTCCAGTACTATACCACTTGGTGTGTTTTCCCCATACTCTTAGACAGAGTCTGGAAAGGGCCAGATAGCCTCCATATCTCACCCTCTTTCCAGAGGTGAAATATCTGGTAAATGCCCTCCCAGTCCATCTCTGGTTGGAGTTTTCTTGTGTTTTAGAGATATCCCTGAAATGGGATATTACAGTGGTATCAGAGCATAGATCTGGCTCAGCCTGTGGAGCTAGTTGTCTATGACACCGGGGGAGAAACCCTACATTTGCTACAGAGGTAGGAAGTACAGAGATATTGAGCGTAGGTTGGAGAACACCTACGGAGAGGGCGACTGTGCTGGGTGGTGGACGCAGAACAGAAAAAGCCAATGGCAGATGATAGTGAGGCAAAACAGTTTGGGGAGGCACTCCTCAAATCAGTGCAGGATCTACCGAGACAGATTGAGGTGATGGGTCAGAGATTCACTGTTGTGGAGGCTAGACAGCATGAAACCCCAAGGGGTTTCCATGTTGGCGAGGGGTCGGGCACATCCCATAATTTGCCGGAGTGGGATGCCACTCCGCACCAGGCATCACATGCACCCACACGTTCCACTATGCCCACCTTTCTGGGTGCAGACACAGGGGCAGGAGTATAGCATGAGCTAGAGCCTGGTCACATGGGTGACTATTTCGCTGAGTACCAGGAATATGGGCAAGAGTTCAGGGATGCCCTTTCATTCAGAGACTTTGTTCAGCTCCAGCGGGACAGCAGACCTCGCGATCATCACAGAGGGCACTGGCATTATCATGATGGGGACACATAGCGTACAACGAGCCGATTCCATTTGCCAATGTTTGATGGCTCATCAAACAGTTCAACAAAGTATTGGGTGGAGAAGCTGGATATATATTTCCAGCTTAACCAGATGGCAGAGTCGAAGGCCATCAAGGTGGCTACGCTGCATTTGGATGGTGAGGCCCACGACTGGTGGTTCCATGGGATGGTGACACTCGGGCATTCAACAGTGACCACATATGTCGAGTTCACCCAGAGACTGATAAAGAGATTTGACCGGAGGGATCCGGAGGAGCATTTTGTTGAGCTGATGAGGCTCAAACAGACCAGGAGCCCGGAGACGTATATTGCAGATTTCCTGAGGGTTTCAGTGATGGTGCCAGATCTATCCATAGCACGAATGATCTACATGTTTGTTGAGGGGTTAGCAGAGCCACTTCGGGGTCTAGTCAGATCCACTAGACCAGTCACACTCCAGGACGCCATTGGCAGGACCTGGGATTTGCAGGATGCCTTACCCAGAACCAGGACACCTTGCCCCTAGAGACAGGCTTTCCAGCCAAAGGGGAAGGATGTGAGGATTCCGCCTCCAAAGGGGAATCAGGGTAGGGTATAGCTAGATGATGATGCCAGGAGGGAGTTGAAGAAGAAGAGGTTGTGCTTTACTTTTCAGGAGCCGTGGGCACCAGGACACAGATGTGCTGCAGGAAAAGCACATTTAATCGAGGTTTTCTCCGAGAGCAACAGGGAAGAGGATGAGTATGAGGATGGAGAGGCAAGAGACAGTCAGACACTGCAGGACCATTTGCCACCTCCACCTCCAGGAGTAGGAGGTGTAGCTTTTGCACCCACAGGGGGAACCCTTGCAGCATTGCGAGGAGTAACCAAGTATTTGACGCTGCGTGTCCGAGGGACAGTAAGGGGGCAGTGAGTTTCAGTTTTGGTAGACAATGGGGCAACCCACAACTTCATCGATGCACAGATGGTTGAGCGGAGAGGCATACTGACAGAAAGCTTCGATGGATTCTCAGTGTTTAGTGGCTGATTACTTTGGGGAAGGTCACCATAGATTGGGAGGCCTTGGAGATGGAGTGGGATGATAAGAAGAACAAGAAGAATGAGAAGATACGTGGGATGCACACTTACCCACCCCAGACTGTTTCAGCTCACCGGATGGAGGCAGACTTCCGGAAGGGAGACATAGAGTGGGCGGTTGAGTTGCGGGCATCAGAGGCAGGGACTACCGGGCAGACAGTTCATCCAGATATACGGGCCATCCTTGACAGATATGATACGGTGTTTGGGGAGATACCGTCGGGACAGCCACCAGATCAGGGGTTTGAGCACACTATTGAGCTAGACCAGGGAATCCAGGCCGTTATTACCACACCCTATAGGCACCCCAAAGCCTATCGAGATGAGATTGAGCGGGCCATCCAAGAGTTGCTAGCTCTTGGACACATTCGGCCTAGCACAGTCCTTTTGCTTCTTCGGTGGTGTTGGTGAAAAAGAAGGATGACACATTGAGAATGTGCATTGATTACAGGGCCCTGAATAAGAAGACCATGAAGAACAGGTACCCCATACCACGGATAGATGAGCTAATGGATGAGTTGAGAGGAGCACAGTTCTTCTCAAAGATTGACTTGAGATCTGGGTACCACCAGATTCGCGTGAGGGAACAGGACATTCCCAAGACCGCTTTCAGGTGCCATTATGGCCACTTTGAGTTCTTGGTTATGCCTTTCTAGATAACCAATGCCCCAGCTACTTTCCAGTCATGCATGAACCATATCTTCCGCAATCATCTGATGAAGTTTGTGTTGGTCTTTTTCGATGATATACTGATATATAGCAGGACTTGGGAGGAGCATCTCCAGCATATGGAGGCAGTGCTGCATATCTTGGAGGAGCAATAGTTCTATGCTAAGCTCTCCAAGTGTGAGTTTGGGTTGACGGAGATGTTGTATTTGGGTCACATCATAGGAGTGGACGATGTGAGGGTCCACGAGGAAAAGATCAGGGCCATCAAATATTGGCCAGAGCCGAGAAACGTGACGGAACTTCGAGGATTTGTTGGTATCTGCACTTATTACAGGAAGTTCGTCAAGAGTTTCTCTCATCTTACTGTGCCCCTTATAGATTTGACGAAGAAGGGGGCATTCAGATGGACATATACAGTGCAGCGGGCCTTTGACAGGCTCAAGGAGGTTATGAGCAGCTGCCCAGTGCTTGCGTTGCTAGATTTTACGCAGCCTTTTGTTTTAGAGTGTGATGCATCGAAAGAGGGGATCGTCGCAGTTTTGATGCAGGGAGGCCACCCTATAGCCTATGAGAGCTAGAAGCTCCTTCCTCATGAGCGGTTGTATCCTATATACGACAAGGAGATGCTGGCCATTATGCATGCATTGGCCAAATTCCGGCAGTACTTAGTGGGTAACAAGTTCAGGGTGAGGACTGATCACAACAACCTCAAGTTCTTTTTGGAGCAGAAACAACTACAGGAGAGGTAGCAGAAGTGGATCAGCAAGATCCATCTTATGACTTTGACATTGAGTATGTCAAGGGGAAGAACAACGTGGTAGCTGATGCACTTTCACGCAGACCAGCCACGTTGTCTTTGATGAGTTTGGATACAGATTGGAGGGCTCGACCCTTGGTGGAGTATTCCAAGGAAAGTAGCATAGCATAACAGTGGACCAGATAAGGAAGTCTGATGAATCACTTTCTGATAGCTGACATGACTTAGGATGAAAGTGATGGATGATCTGTGCCCTATAAAGCTAAAAGGTTGGAGATTCCTCAATATTGAAATCCATGACATCGAGGACAGGATTTCTTCATGAGCAACTAAGTGTCTCACCACTGTTGTTGGAGGTCCCTAATTAAGAGGGACTTTGAATTTATTCCACTTATGTGCTAGGTCGGCCTTGAATATAATATAGACTTAAATGTCTTAAAGGGCGTGTCACACACCCCCAAAGATGCCTATATAATGGAGAGACTTGGAGTTCATTAGACACACATTGTGTGGAGGATTTTCTTCTCTCTTGATAGCGATGGAGTTGCATTCTTGGTGCTGCGTATTTATGGAGTGTTCTTTGTTTGGGTTATTCTGGGGTTATGTGTGACATGCTTGGTTGAATGACCTATTGGAGACTTTGTTGGTAGAAGCATCCTGCTGATCGTCGTAACGCCACCATTCATTATCTCTGTTTTGGCTTGTATTCCATCGATCTATTAATATGTTCTATCTCCTTCAGTATTGTGTGCCCTAATCTGAAATGGCATAGAACATGTTCAGAAATTAACATGGTATCATAGCTTTATGGGGAAGACAATGCCCAATTTGTGTTGAATTGCAAATATCCGATCTATTGATCCATTGTGCAACATAATCACAAGTGAATAGCTCGTGAAGGAGAGACTAAGTCTCTATCTTAGCCGCAACAAATGAAGTTCAAGAACAGGGAGGCATAGATGATTGTTTTAGGGTCAATTTAGGAGGGCCGATGTACTTTTCAGAGGGTCGAGGTAGGAAAGACGTCTCTATGGACTATTTGATGGGTGGTTTTTCTATAAACAAGAGTGCCGAAGGCCTGTGAGGTTTCACTGAAGCCTGCCACAGAGATTAAGGAGGTTCGAGGACTGCTTAAGGGCTAGAAACAGCTCAGACCTACAGCGAAGTTTCATGACCTTCAAGGAAGAGATAGACGCAACTCTAAGGAGCATTTATGGGCCAAAATTAAAGGGTGTTAGGGACTATGGTTCATGCCCTAACCAGTCCATATTTGCAGCGTGGAGCAGATCCTAAAAAACGGAGCTGAAGTATGCATTTTGGGTGCATCTTGATGTATGTTGGATCCTAGTTTAGGGTCAGATTTGCATCAGTTATCTAGCAGCATGTGGAAGCCAAGGAATAAGACTGCTCCATCACAGGAGGACAGCCACTAGATCTGAAACAATGTCTGGGCATATTTAAGGGTTTAAATATTGTCTGAAGGTCCTGAAGGACAGCAGAAGGAAGTCGCCTTCTCTGAGCAAGCTTGGGCATGATTTGAAGTTGTGGTGCTAGGCCACAGGGCATAGCACACAGCTCGGTCAAATTAGAGGGTTGTCAAGAGTGGACAGTAACCTAAGGAGGCAGTATGGCATTGAAGGAACCCCTCCTAGGTAAATCGCAACTATAGAAGGGTTTGTTCGTTGACTGTGTGATGAAACTGGGGTTGCAGTTTGTGCCCTATCTAACAATGCAAACTGTATTACAGCAGTGTCTTGTGGAGGTGTGTTGGGTCCATGATTTATGGGGCAGTGTTTGGATCATGTGCTTGTCATCTTTATGATGTGCGAAGGTGACAAGGTGACTTGGACTTGTTGTCATAAAATACCTTGTACAACAGAAGGTGGAAACACTTGGCAATTCATGATTAGATCATTAGTAAGTATTTTGATGAGGGCAGCAGGACTGGAGATATCTAAAATTGGTACGCTGATAGAATGGAAGCGTATGCTACTATATTAGGGAGTCGTTGGTGCAAAGGACTGTCCATGTTTTGAAAAGGTATGTATCAAATACCTACTATGGATTGCACACCTTTCTGTTGCAAAGAATATATTATTATGGGCATGCAGAACAAATCTATAGATTGCACAAATTGTATGTCTAGCAATGCTCAAACCAGAAAATAGAACTTGTCATGCAAGCTTCAATTGTTTAGGAACTGTCTAGCAAGTTTGTCTAGTCAACAAGGCAACATATCAGAATGTCATAGAAGGCCTAATGGCCTGGGAGTTCTGTGTACTCAGAATTGAATGATTCCCTAATTCCTACAACATAACTAAGGGACAATCAACGTAGGGGAGAAACTCTAGGGTGAAGGCAAGCCACATTGATAGAAATGATTGTTAGCACGTGTTGAGAGGGCTGACATGGATTGTGGCTAAGCCCTAACCAGATTGCAGAATACAACAGGGTACCAACACATGAGAAGGTATGTTTTTGTGTTAAATTGTTGGTCCTAGTTTGGACAGTTGGAACATTTTAGTACAGCCTGCGGAAGCGAAGAAGGGAGGGCTAACGTGTTGGTTAGAAGCCCTAACCAGTGTAATGATTGGTGATAGGATCAAATTCATATGTAACCTGTGGGAGCCATGTTTTGGGATTCTCTTGGGTGTTAAGAAACACCAACTAGGACCAGATCTCGCAATGAAGTAATGGGTGTCCTAGGACAGGACTATTAGAGAAGTCTCTTGGTATCCACGAGGAGGATTTCCTAAGTGTGAGGATGCCCTAGCCAGAGGTAGATGCTACAACAAGTATTGGTCACTCGTGGTCTGCTGGAGGGCAACATGAGAGTGGGCCAAGTGAATTTGGATTATGCATTTATGGTATGTTGGAGGACAGTGTGATAGTACCCATGTTGGGGCCCGGTGTCCACCATCTTCATGGACCTCGGTGGTTGCTAGAGGTCAAGCGTTTGATCAACCAAGAGCAGTTTTGTGTAGCCCTAGACTTGTGTGTAGAGAATTTCTACAGCAGATGATGGGCAGTCATCCTAGCCTGTGTTCATTGTGGGATATAGACATCTTGCAGTGATAGGTGGTAGCCCTTCATGCCCTATGTTGGCCTTCATCAGTGCAGCACAGGAAGACCATAGTTGATTGAATTCCCTAAGTAACTGAGGAGCAGCAATGAGAAGATTGAGAATTGTTCACAAATGAGCAGATTGGTTGTCGATGGACTGACGCCAAACCCAGTTTTGTATCTTGTATCAATGGGTGTATGAAGGCCACTATCCTTGGTACGGGAGCCCTAGACTGTTGTATCATATGTTGATTAATATAATGAAGTTGGGTTAAAAATTGTAAGAATTTTTCTATATTTTGTGCATTGGTAGATTTACTACTATTTATATTTTGTTGTGCAAAGTAGTATCATTGTGATTATTGGTTTGGTAGCGTGAAAGATTTTAAGACACTATCCTAGACCCAAGATCATGGAAAAGCAACATGGTATCAGAGAGAATCTGAGCTACTTTAAGGGATAGTGAATCAGAGTGTGGTCAGCAAAGCAACTCAGAGGGAGTTGTGGGTGTCTAGATCAAGGAGCAAAAGGTTCAGCTAAAGAAGAATCTAGGTTGGCTTGATGTTAATAAGCCATGTGAAAACTTGTCAAGCCAATGTGGACACCCAAATGAAGCCTTTATATTGCGTATAAATAGAAGGTGGGGGAGGTTAAGATAACATCCAAGCAAAAATATTTAGGAGTAAAACACCTTCTGATGTAAGCCACAGCTTGAAGAAGAGAAGACGGAAGCCTGAAATGACTGTTTTGAGGTCAGATTAGAAGATATAACAGGGTTGAGGAGTAGCTGCGTAAATACTATGATAGTAGGGTTGTTTTGGTACCAAAAGGGGTGGCATATTTATTGTTTAAGAGATTCTAAGGCACTGTAGTTATTACAGGGATAACGCATGTCTGTATTAGGCTTGTTGGAGGGGCCGTAAGGACTAATTCCTACAACAAAAGTAAGGGACAATCACCGTATGGGAGCAGCTCTAAGGAGTGCCTGGTCTTGCTAAGCACGAAAAAAAAATATGATTGATTTTATAAAATCTTGTCAACCCTACCGCTACCTTCTACATAATTCTGTATACAAGTTTAAATCTATTGAAATTTTAACAATAAAAATCATAGATATCAGGAAAATACCTTTAGAAATTATCAATACACACTATCCCTCTCTGAGTTGTCGAAGGTTGCAATTTTATTTGCATTTGCTGGCAACAGACCACATTTTTTCTGCTCCGAATTGCAGAGAAACCCCCAAATCAGGAGAATAATATCTCAATTAAAGATGGAAAAAGTGTTAAACCAGATCTGATATAATTAAATCGCGTTAAAAATATAGTCGAATCCAGAGTGCAGCGAAGAATAGAAGGGTATGGCATCTGCGCCAAAATCATAAAGATTCTTAAAGATCACCGAACTCTGTCCCGAACCTAGCCAAGGGAAAATAGCCGCCCGAAATTAAATTTTAAGAAGCCACCGAAATTAAATTTTAAGAAGTCGCCCGAAATTAAATTTTAAGAGGTACCAAAATTTTATAAAGCAATTGCAATAGTCGTTTTGATTTTCATAAAGCTCTAATTTTATTTAAGCAAAAGGACGTCATCTAGTATTTTTATTTGAGCAAAAGAGGTCATTTCACATCTAGGGATAAATTTTAATAGGTCCATTTAGAGTTTAGACTAGCGGCCAAATTAGATTTTAATAGGTGGTAAAAAAATTATAAAGCAATTGCTATGTTGGCTTTGGTTTTCATTAAGTTTTATTTTTATTTGAGTAAAAGGAGGTCATCTAGTATTTTAGGTTTTCATTAAGTTTTATTTTTATTTCAAAAATAGAAGTTCAATTCAAATAGAAGTTATATTTAATATTTAATGATGTCGAAGACCCATAAAGTAATAATGTTAGTTTAATGTTAGTTTAATTAGAGCATCAATAAAAACTATATTAGGGAATATAGTTTTTACATGGGAGCTCGTGCGTGTTGCTTGATCTAGGCTGGTGTTTGAAATTTTGACTCGGCCCTCCACCACCATGGCCCCCCAGAGTTCGATCTCGATAGGGAACCACCCCTTGCTGCTCCTCAAAATGATGCGCAGCCTCCTCATGAGGAATCTGCAATCGCTTTTGTCTCTTTGGTTTCCTCAATGGGACCTCCACAATCACGCCCAACTATGAAAAAATTTGTGAAAAAAATCGATGGAATACCAGAAACCACTTTGCCTCCAACACTCCCACACACAGAAGCTCTCTAATGGGAGCTTGCTCCTTTACATTTACAACTCCTTATGTGAGAGAACACTACAAGCTCCATCTCAACATGATGAAGTGTAGATATTGTGAGTAATTCAAAACGAGGCTTTGAAAATTATCCAATTGTCTACATTTGGTATACATGATAATAATGGCATTACCCACAAACACATATCCTCGTAACCAGTACCTAGTTCTCTAAGAAACAATTAATGTTTCTAATATGCTCAGTTAGAGATGAAGGATTCTCCTGGGAGGTCAATTTGTTGGTTTGGGGTGTTGTATTTTTAGTGGTTAAGGGGATAGTAGTTAAGGTGTTTAGGGGTGAAGTGTTAGGGGTTAATGGTCACGGGTTAAGAGGATAAGGATTTATGGCTTAGGAGGTTCATGGATTAATATAGGTTAGGGGTTAATGTCATAAGATTTAATGAATGAAGGGGTATATGGCTTATGATTTATGAGTGTAGGGGTTAAGGGAATATGGATTGGGGGTTAAGGGGGTGGGGAATTTAGTGGTTATGGGTTAAGGGCTTATGTTTTGTGATAATTGGACTCCTAATCCCCTTATAACCATTATTTTGGGTTCCCTTATCAATTTCTCTCGTTGCCTTCCCTCTAGGTCCCCTAGGCCCTATGAAATTAGGTCCTAAGCCCCCTTCTCATTCTCTAATGCTAGGATTATAGATCTTAGTAAACCATGCTTGCACCTATGACTTCTACACATACATGTTACTCTTGTGTCCCCTTGGAATGTTCAAGACACCATAAGATACCCCCCCCAGAAACTTTTTTGTTATGTCATTCCACTTTTCCTAATGTTATGACCCCCCAAATTTGGTCTCAATGCCCCTACAAGTACACCCTTGGGTCCCATTGGCTAAGGGAGTAAACTTATTAGGGGTTATGGGTTGTGATAAGGGAGCCCCTAATCCACTTATCACAACTAGAAATAGGCTTATGAACACCATCAATATCTATTGTAGGTGTTGTGATGAAAGAAATAATGAATAAAAAATTTGTGGTCAATAGGACAGGGAAAAAGTATGCCAGAAACATAGTAGGAAATTTTGGAAAAAAGGTTTTAAGTAACCGGGACTGTGCTCCCGCTCTTATCTCCTTAACCCTGCTCTTCTTTAAACTCTTTAAACCCTCCCTGTAATGGGAGCTTGCTCCTTTTCATTTACAACTCCTTATGTGAGAGATCACTACAAGCTCCATCTCAACGTGATGAAGTGTAGATATTATGAGTAATTCAAATCGAGGCTTTGCAAATTATCCAATTGTCTACATTTGGTATACATGATAATAATGGCATTACCCACAAACACATATCCTCGTAACTAGTACCCAGTTCTCTAAGAATCAAATAATGTTTCTAATATGCTCAATTAGAGATGAAGGATTCTCCTAGGAGGTCAATTTGCTGGTTTGGGGTGTTGTTTTCGGCTTTGGATACTTAGTGGTTAAGGGCTTCAAGGGTCAAGCGTCAAGGGCCAAAGGGATTTAGGGTCAGAGGATTTATCGGTTAAGGACTCAATATTTAGGAGATTTAGGTGTTAGTGGTTAAGGGGTTAGTAGTTAAGGTGTTTAGGGGTTAAGGGTCACAGGTTAAGAGGATAAGGATTTATGGCTTAGGAGGTTCATGGATTAATATAGGTTAGGGGTTAATGTCATAAGATTTAATGAATGAAGGGGTTTATGGGTTATGATTTATGAGTGCAGGGGTTAAGGAAATATGGATTGGGGGTTAAGGGGATAGGGAATTTAGTGGTTATGGGTTAAGGGCTTATGTTTTGTGATAATTGGACTCCTAATCCCCTTATCACCACTATTTGGGGTTCCCCTATCAATTGCTCTCGCTGCCTTCCCTCTAGGTCCCCTAGGCCCTATGAAATTAGGTCCTAAGCCCCCTTCTCATTCTCTAATGCTAGGATTATAGATCTTAGTAAACCATGTTTGCACCTATAACTTCTACACATACATGCAACCCTTGCATCCCCTTGGCCCATTCAAGACACCATAAGATACCCCCCCCCTCCGCCTCGTTCAAGACAGTAGAATTTTTCCTACATTTCTTTGAATCATTTGGAGATGAGCTGGTTGCGGTTATTGAAGAGTCTAGGGTTTCTGGCTCTATCTATCAGCCTTTCAATGCCACTTTTTTAACTCTCATTCCTAAATCTGACCATCTTGTTTCCTTTAATGAATTTCGGCCCATTTCGTTGTGTACTTTCTTATACAAGATTATTGCTAAAGTTATTGCCTCCAGGTTGAAACCCTTTCTCTCCAAGAACATTTCTGCAGAGCAATTCTCCTTTTTGGATGGAAGGAAAATCCATGAAGCAGTGGGGGTAGCTCAAGAAACCCTCCACAACCTCAAAAAGAGTGGGAAAAAAGGAGCTATAGTAAAAATTGACCTCTCTAAGGCCTATGATAGGATCAGCTGGATGTTTTTAAGACTCTTGTTGACGCACCTTGGCTTCAGATATGATTTTGTAAGATGGATTATGGGGTGTGTCACTTCTTCGTCGATCATTGTCCTTATAAATGGTGCAGCCTCTGATTTCTTCAACCCACAAAGGGGCCTTCGTCAAGGGTGCCCTCTCTCCCCCCTTCTTTTTCTGTTGACTGCTAAAGGCATCAGTTTAATGATTCACGAGGCTAAGAGACAAGGGGAGCTCAAAGGTATTGAAGTAACGGTCAATCTCTGGGTAACCCATCTCCTCTTTGTAGATGACATCATGCTTTTTACTAGCGGGAGTATAAAATATTGTCGGTGTTTAAAGAAGATCCTAGACCTTTTTCTAAAAGCTACTGGACTAAGTATAAATGGCCAAAAATCTTCCCTGACCACTGCAGGGCTCTCAAGGCTGGAAGTGGACAGAATAAAACACTACCTTCACTTTGAAGTTAAAACTCTACAGGACTCCTTTAAGTATCTGGGCTTCTTTCTTAGGCTAGATAATTATTGGATTCAGGATTGGAAATGGCTCTTAGCTAAAATTGAGAACAAGATGAATCACTGGAGTTTCAAATGGCTGTCCAAAGCAGGGAGGTTGGTTCTAATCAAATCTGTGGTGATGGCAATTCCGGTTTACTGGGCTAGCCTCATTTGGGTGCCAAAAAGTATTCTGATGAAGATCAACAAAATCTGTAGCAGATTCCTATGGGCAGGCTCCAATTCGGAACACGTAACCCCTTGGGTTGCGTGGGAAAAAATAGTCAGACCAAAATGTTGGGATGGCTGGGGAATAAAGGACCTCTTTCCATTCTCAAGGTCTCTAACGGCGAAACTAGCTTGGAGACTAATCACTACGGAGAACCTCTGGACTTCGGTAACAAGGAGGAAATACATAGACCCTATGCCAACTCTGGTCTGGCTCAGACTGCCTCAAAAATCGTTCAAGAATTCGTCGGTGGTGTGGAAGGCTTTGGTGGCAGTTGTAAAAATTATCGAACAAGGTTTGGCCTGGAATGTTGGGGATGGGAGATTGGTCAGAGTGGGTCGAGATCCTTGGGTGGGCTGTATGGGTTCTTTTGTTGTCTCGAGAGACATGATCAAGCACCTTAATAATAGAGGATTGCATTTCCTAAACCAAGTAGCTGACTTTGGAAATTATTCGATTTGGAGACAAGAATGGCTGTCTGGGAATGCTCTATTCTTGGAGGAAAGATGGTTTGAGGAATGGGAGAACTATAGATCTGGCCTACTGAATTCCCATATCTGAATTACTGACAAGAACGATGAGTTGCGGTGGGTGCACTCTTAGACTGGTATGTATACCCCTAAGCTGGGTTATGCTTGGTTGATGTCTCAGAATGGGTGGGAGGATCCCATCTGGTGGTCAAAACCATTGTGGAAGCTAAAAGGGCCAGCTAAGACAAGATTGTTTTTCTGGTGTATTCTTCAGAAGAAAGTCCCCACCTGGGATTTCCTTCAAAAAAAGGGAAAATTGGTCCAGGGTGGTGCTCTCTATGCAAAGACAGTGAAGAATCAGTGCAACACGTTTTTCTCTCTTGCCCCTTTACCATCAGCCTTTGGAATGAAACACTGAGGATGACAAATATTCCTCAGAGATAGGAAGGCCAGCTTCTCTCAGAAGCATGGAAAAGATGGTGGCAGGAAGCTCCTAATGACAAAGTTAGAACTATGCCCCTCTTGATTGCCTGGGGAATGTGGATTGCAAGAAATCAATTGATCTTCAAAGATACTCTTTTCCCTATTGGTAAACTGGCAGCAAAAGGGGCAGCCATCTTTGTAAACATCCCTAACCCTTGCGACTCTCAGAAATTCAGAGTTGTTCAGAGAGAAGTGGTTAGGGGAACTAGACCCTTATCACCATTATTTTGGGTTCTCCTATCAATTTCTCTTGCTGCCTTCCCTCTAGGTCCCCTAGGCCCTGTGAAATTAGGTCCTAAGCCCCCTTCTCATTCTCTAATGCTAGGATTATAGATCTTAGTAAACCATTCTTGCACCTTTGACTTCTACACATACATGCTACCCTTGTGTCCCCTTGGCCCGTTCAAGACACCATAAGATACTCACCCCCCCCCAAAGAAACTTTTTGGTTATGTCATTCCACTTTTCCTAATGTTATGATCCCCCAAATTTGGTCTCAATGCCCCTACAAGTACACCCTTGGGCCGCCCTTGGCTAAGGGAGTAAACGTATTAGGGGTTATGGGTTGTGATAAGGGAGCCCCTAATCCACTTATCACAACTATAAATAGGCTTATTAACACCATCAATATCTATTGTAGGTGTTGTGATGAAAGCAATAATGAATACAAAATTTGTGGTCAATAGGACAGGAATCATCAAGATGTTGAACCATACAATGTAAAGATGGTTTTCAATGCTAGCTAGTGATCTAGTCACATAAAAGAGTCCCCCATAAATTTATGCTTTAGGACACCCCTAGGATTTAATAATTAATCTAAAGTGAGAGGATTCGTTGCTAAGGTGACAATGGAAACGACCTTGGGTTGACACAAAATGACACTTAGTGATCCTTACAAAACTAGGGTGTCGGTTTCATCATCAACAAGAGGCACAATTGACAAGTGGCAACATCTCACATTTAAAGGCACTAAGCAACAAATATTTATGCATGTTTTTCCACCGAGGGTACCTTAATTCACATTTCCTAAGGCACAAATCACATATTTGGATTAATTTTGGATAACTTGTCATATTCCACTAGCTTCGTGCATGAAGAGGAGCTCCCATGATTTAAGAAGATTTTGGGGGATTTCATGGCATAGTCAAGGGTCTCATGTATAAAAGAAGAACGTCATAGTTAGTTGGTTTACCTTTTCTTTCACACATTAAGAGACAAGATTCATGTATTTTAAGGTGTGTTTTATTGTTCAGTTCACATATTTGGAAGCACAATTGCACAAGTGGAAACATCTCAAGAATGTCATAAGAGTAAAAAGATTTAGAATTCCTACCATATTTATTAGGATTTAGATTTCGCACTAATGTTTTCCGGAGTTTCCTACCCTTTTTTTTTATAATTTGGTTTAAATTGAGAATAAAACTCATTACTATTCAATGAAATTATGATTTAGATTTACCAATATTATTTTTAAGAGTTTCTAATTTCCATTTTGTTTAAATTGAGAATATAACTCATTTTTATCCAATAAAATCACTATTTAGATTTCTTGCTATTTTTAGATTTCCCACCATTTTTATTAAGAGTTAGATTTCCCACCAATATTTTTAGGGTTTTTTACTATTTAAATTGAGAATAGAACTCATTTCTATTCAACAAAATTTTGTTTGAAGATGCCTTTGAGTGTGCTTTAGATACAATTGGAGTTACTAAAAAGTAAGAGCGCCATGACTACAAGAAGAAGAAATGAAAAGAGGTAAATTTATGTTAAATTATTTTAGTTGTTTTTTTGTGATTTTGGACGTTGTAGCCGTCTTTTTTTTTCTTTGTGTGAAGCAGGTGTGCATGTAAATTTAGGCAGATAAGTCTATTTTTTTTTATCAGTTCTTTTTTGGGTTCGTCAACCTTTTTATTGTGCTGGTGACATCGGTCCAGAATCATTTTGGTGACATCTATCCTCAATGCATGTTCAGCGTGGCTGCATGTGCTTTAATTCTCTATTGCCTCCACCGTTTTTATGAGGCAAAACCACGCCATCTACATTTAATTCTGGATTGCCTCCACAGTTTTAGATGTTTGCATGCTAATCCCTTCCATCAAAACCACAGTTAGCAGTTCCTCAGCAAACACAGCAAATTGCCAGTGTACAGCAATCATAGACATCATCAGATTACTTGTGTTTCTTAATCAAAAATTCAAAAAAAATTGAGACTTGCAAGCAAATGTTATGCTGGTTGTCTCTGCCAGAAATGTTAGCGTTGAACCATTGCTTTCCTTCTTTGTTTTTCTCTTTTGGTTTTTATTTAAATTGAAATCCCTATATCATGTTTTCACTTGCATAGCACTGCTCTGCAATTTGAGACTTCTATATCGGTGACAACAAAATTGAGACTTGCAAGCAAATGTTATGCTGGTTGTCTCTGCCAGAAATGTTAGCATTGCACCATTGCTTTCCTTCTTTCTTTTTCTCTTTTGGTTTTTATTTAAATTGAAATCCCTATATCATGTTTTTCGCTTGCATAGCACTGCTCTGCAATTTGAGACTTCTATATCAGTGACAACAGAATTGAGACTTGCAAGAAAATGCTATGCTGGTTGTCTCTGCCAGAAATGTTAGCGTTCCACCATTGCTTTCTTTCTTTGTTTTTCTCTTTTGGTTTTTATTTAAATTGAAATCCCTATATCATGTTTTTCGTTTGCATAGCACTGCTCTGCAATTTGAGACTTTTATATCGGTGACAACAGATTTCATTCAACCTGCCAAAACACTGTTTACAAAGTTTTATTTCGAAAGAATATTCAATATAGTGTCTTTTAATGTGAGAATACCAATATTTTCAGTCACAAGATTTCCGAATTAGCATGCATATTATTCCTTCACTTTCCAGATGTTCAATATTTTCATAGAAGTAAGTTTTAACGATCAATATAGATTTCCAAATATAAGTTTTTTTTTGGGGTTTTGTTCGGTTATAATACTGCGTTTTCAATTTTTGATAAATATTATGTTGGTTTACTATTATGGTTTTCTGTTAGCACTTTTATTATGACAATATTTTCAGTAGTTTCAGAATTTATTTGGCATAGAAAGTAACTAGAAGTATTGCAAATTGCTGTAGGTTATTGTCAACAGATGGACTTGCGTTAATTTATATAATTCTTTAAGTCCCTAAATTATATATCTTCCATATTGATCAACCGAAACTTCAAGATGAACCCTATATAATTTGTCCCTGTTTTGTCCCAATTTCAACCAACATTTTGGGGTGAAAATAATATCATTTATGATGTCAATTTTGAAGCTGTGTCATATAACCAGTCCTGGTTTTTTGTATATATATGGTTTTCTTCCATGGTTATAATTCATAAGCCGTAAATACCCAAGAAGCATGTGCTATCAAGAAACACTATCATGCCTTAAGAACGTTTGAATAAATCCTCGTTAATTCTGGTATTCTCTGGTTTCTTTTATATATATGGTTGTTTTGTATATTTTTATTGCAGGTGAATATTAAGGAAAGAATTTTTAAAAATGGATAAGTTATTAAAGAGAAATTTGTTAGCCCATCTTAGCTTTTCCTTAATCAAAAATTCAAAAAAAAATGAGACTTGCAAGCAAATGTTATGCTGGTTGTCTCTACCAGAAATGTTAGCGTTGCACTATTCCGTTTTTATGTTAGCACTTTTATTATTACATTATCTTCATTAGTTTCAGAATTTATTTGGCATAGAAAGTAACTAAAAGTATTGCAAATCGCTGTAGATTATTGTCAACAGATGGACCTGCGTTAATTTATATAGTTCTTCAAGTCCCTAAATTATAAACAAAGGCCCAACAACATCAAGAATCTGGATTGCTTTGAATCTCTTATATAATTGGACTGCTTACAATAACCCATTGAATTTCATAATTTTGTATATGGCAGACTTTTCCTTTGCCTTTTTCAACTAGAAGCCCAGTATGTTAGCGTGCAGTTGTCTCTTCTACTGTTGTTCAACTACCTGTGCAATTTTCTCTTCTACTGTTGTTCAACTACCAATTCCATCTTGTTTTATCCGTGTCTAGCCCTCATTCCTAAACTATTTCACTTAGAATTAAAATTGTAATCCTTATTTAATGATGCTCGATGACACAACAGGTCTCTTTACAATAATGTATGCTACAAATTTTATGTAGAAGCCTAAAAGGTAGTCACATGAAGATGAATATAAACAGATTCCAGAGAAACTAGGGTTTATTCCTGAAAAGTATGAGCCTCTATTGTGTAGTTGCCTTTTTTGGAGTCCATAGAATGATAACCACAATGGCTTTGGGAGTTTTATTGACATGCACATGGCATCCATTGCTACAATATATCATTCAAGTGTTTCACTCAACATGATTACCGTTAGATGCTTTTCTCTCTTTCTTTTTTTTATATTGGACTTCTGTAATGGTTCTTTCAGCCTAGTTGTTCACATAGCAATTGTTTTTAAAAAATCTTAGCCTAGTTGTTTACATGGAAATAGTTTATTGTTTATCTTTAGGCAAAATAACTCCTCAATTATTGTTATATGTGAACCCATTCACACCACCCTGCAATTTCTTCCCTAGAAATGGTAATGTCGTTGTGGCTTTAGACTATAAAATGTTACAACTCATACTTCTCTTTAAGAACAAAAATGAAATTGAACTCTTATGATCTGAGTTGAACTCTTATGAAATGACAAGGATTTGCTAATAAAAATGTTTTTTTTGTTATGCAGTCTATCCGCGGATATCCATACCGAGGTAAGAAATTATTTTTCGTTTTGGACGTCAATACTTTTTTAACAATTATTGTGTTTTCTTTTCTGCTTTAAGTGATCTCTTACTAAATTTTATTAAGTGTCACAATCTATATGTGTAGGTATCCAATAGGAATGAAAGACATCGTAAGAGATCACTTTTAACAGTGAGTAAAACCACAAAGTCATGCCACATTACCAAAAAAAATGACAACATTCGATGTAGCATCATAAAAAAACACCCACAAAAGAGAGCATCAGGATCTGTTTCCCCATTACAACATGAATCTAGTTGCTTTAGTGTCAACACCAATTCTAATGCACATATTCTTGAGAAAAATGTGGATGATCCATTGGAAGGTATGATCATTTTTCAACTTTCTATTTCTTGTATAAATACTTCAAGATTTTATGTTAAGAGATTCATATTGTTATTGTCTCAATAGGTGTGATTTGTTTTCCAGAAAATTCTCAGCACGTACCATCACAACAACTTTATGGTTTGGAGCAAGAACCATCACAACTAGATCATGATATGGAGCAAGAACAACCACAACAAGAGCATGGCTTGGAAGGGGAAGATCCAAGTATTGAATCCCATAGTACAACAAGTGTGAAAAGGAAGGGTAGGGGACCAACAAAATGCCTCTTTGGAAACATTACAGAGGCCTCTGCATTGCCTGAAATTCAATTTAATGAGAGGGGACAACCTGTTGGTCCACAGTCAGAGAAATTATCCTCCTTTTTAGGTGTCCTTGCAAGAGAGATTGTAGGCATCAAACACATGGAATGGAAACAAGTGCCTGAAGCACTTAAAAAATACATATGGAGTGCAATCAATGTGAGTATCAACCAAATTATTATTGGATTTTTTTCTAAATTTCATTGGTGTATGTGAATGTGTGCATGATAAGTTTAATTTCAAATAAGTATTTGTATCTAATAATTCGTTGTTTATCTATTGTAGCGTACCTACCAAATAGACTTGTCAGCGGAGCAATGGTGTTATAAAGAAATATCTCAGTGCTTGAGAACTTACAGATATAATTTGTATAAAAATTATTATTTGAAATACAACACGGATGAGGAGAGGATGACAAATGTTCCTATCGGAGTAAATGAAACCGATTGGATTGAATTTGTTAGAATACAATCTGACCCTAAATTCAAGGTAAAAATGAATGACAAATCTACTTGTTATCATTAAATGAGATTTGAATTTGAATCCTTGCATATAATCAATTTCAATCTAAGCATCCATATTTTATTGAGTTGCAAGAGAAGGAAAAAGTCAATCAGGAAAATAGGGCATTAGAACCAGAGACCCACACTTCTAGCCGTAGAGGTTACTATAGAGTTAAACATGACCTTGTAAGTTGTAACCAAATCTATTTTTTGTTCAAAATCATCAATTGAAAATATACTTATCTAGACCATTGTAATTTTTGTGACTAGAATCAAACTTGCAATCAAAATGATGCGCCTGTAACTAGGGCTGATGTGTGGATGAAATGTCATACGAAGAAGGATGGCACTCCAATGTCATCATTTAGTGCAAAGAGAATAGTAAGTTCCCGACCTATTCTTGTATCTATTTAATTTTTTTCTTTTTTAAATATTAATGATGTTTCTTACATGTATTTGTTGAAATGTTGTCTTTGCTAGAAACAAATTGAATCGATACAAAATGATTCAGAGTCTCCTGCATATGCAACAAAGGAAGATTCCATTGCAATAGTTTTGGGGCCTGAGAGGAGGGGTCGTGTACGTGGGGTTGGCTATGGGGTTACTCCAACTGATTTTTTTGGAAAAGAGCGTGCTTACAAGAGGCAATTACATAATATAGAAGAAAAATTGAAAGAAAAAGACAAGGAACTTGGAATATTGAAGGCAGTTGTTGAAGAATTAATGCAATGGAAAGCTGCCACGGAGGCGGGAAAAGAAAATGGTCGAGTTAATCCAGAACCAACCAACAATGTAAGAATTACGTGTAGGCTATTTAATTGTTGATGTATGCCATCTTTGAAGATTTAAATTTTAAAAGCACAATGCCAATATGAACATGATTGTATTGTTGTAGATATGTAATTAATGAAATATTATTTCTGTAGCTTAACCGTTCATCTTCTGATTTCATGGTATCACATTCAAACTATTTATTTTTTAGCAGATTTCCTTAAGTCTTAGTCAGGCTTCACTAGAACAAACTCCATTGACTTCAGGACAACCTGTTCATGACCCAATTGGTGACTTAATAACACGGGTAAGTTTTATACTTGTTTATTTTCTTTTTTAATATTATCTTTTTATTCTATGGAATCTTACAAGAATTTGTTTATTTGCAGGGTCAACTGCAATTACTACCTTCAAATACAGGATTGAAGGGGAAAAAATGTTCACTTACATATTTTAATGGTCAAGTGAAGGTTGCAAAGAGTTACATAAAAAACATTGAACCAAATTTTTTCATGCCCAATGGAGAAGTATTAGGAGAAGGATATTATTTTGTGTGCCCACAATCAATCTTGGTTGATTCGTATTGCGAAATTAAGCTTAAACGTAGAAGTAGTCAATGCGAGTATTTAGCAGATGCACGTAACACTTTTATATGTTGGAAGAGTAGTGACATTGAATTGATCAATGATTGAGAGAGAACAATGAATTGGTAAATTACTATCCCAAACATTTGAGGATTCTGGACGCAGATTGTGATAGCTTACTTGTGATTAATATCATGGTTACATGATTACTATTATACTTCTTTAAGCTATATGTTTTTTACATCAAATGTACTGCAATGTTCTTGCTACTGTTTGGTTATTTTTTGTAAGCTGGATATCTAAACCTTATCACGCTGGATATATACTGTCTTATCATGCTTTGTAAATGTTGTGTAAGGGTTGCAAGCTTTGTATGATTTTTGCTGATAGCCAAAATCCCTTTCAATTAAGGCTTAAAAAACTATGAAACCATTTAAATTATCCATCCTGCACTTGCTAATGACAGATATTTGCCAACTTCTTTCTTCATTTTGATATTTTTCTTATTCCCTTTTTTTTTTATGCTCAAGGAAGCACACATTTGGCTTATCAGGCACATATGCACTCTCTCTCTTACACTTTGGAATCTAAATTGATAAGCTGGAACAAGTCCTTAAGGAGCTTGCATATGCTAATGATAGTGTGATTCCTCATCATGTTTTGATGTCACTGCTCCTTTTTGCAGATCAAGCAATTCTTTTGGCCTCATCCCTAGGAAGATTTTAGAGTCAGGTTGACTCGGGATGAGGCTCTTTGATGCTGTCATAAAATCCATAATTTTTTATGGTGTGATGAAGTCTTGGTTATATGAGTGGAAAGAGTTCACATTATTATGCTTTAGTGCAATTTGCTACATGGAATCTTCCTCTTAGCGTGTCATTGTTTAAGTAGAGTTTGGGACCTAACCGCTTTACATTCAATTTATCTTTAGGTTTACCTCTTGCTTATATAGATTCCACTAATTAGGTGACCACTTCAAGATGTGATAGGTACCCTTTCTTTATGTTTTGTTTTTCTAACAAGTTTGCTTCTTTCGATTAGTTTAGCCATATAGACTGTATGGATATTTCAATTAGTCACTCCCACTACTTCATTTCTCTTTTGATGCCCATCCTCATCTTTTCCCTTTGAGGATTAACACTCTAAAGATAGAGGAAATCTATAAAACATTTGTTTAAAGTTTAAGGTACTTAGCTCACTCAGTATAAGCCTTTAAACTCCAAGATGGCTTTGTTAATCTTGGGAAATAACCTCTGGATAGAAGTCTGGTCTGCTGAAATAAACCCGATGGTAGTATTTCACATGGCATAGACTTAGACTTATCCATATTAATATGTATGAGATTTCTTATAGTTAATGCAGTTACATAACCTAAGTCCCCCATAACTGTTACTATTTGACAAGTACATATTAACATGTGATCAGTATGTAAATATCAAATATGAATGCAAGCAGTTCAGAATCGCTCACAAAATCAAAACTAGACTATTTCTTCAAGACTCTTTGCAAACAATGGTTGTTTTTATATGCAACAGAGGATGTATGTGATGATCTTAACAAGCCTTATTGGTAAAATTGGGCTTGATGTGACGACTGCAACAAGCTCCGAAGAAATCAGGCTCAAGCCTCAAAACCTTCAAAACAAGATATTTGAAGTTCACCAAGGTTGGATGGAACCAGCTGAAGTAGACTGGTGATTGAACTGATTTTAGACCTTTGACACAAACAAGATGCTGGAATTAGTGATAATTGAGGACCATATATTAATTCTCTGAGAATAATATTTTTGATTACTTTTGTTCAGTGTTAGCCAACTTCTTTCTTCATTTTGATATTTTTCTTATTCCTTTGTTTTTGATGCTCAAGGAAGCACACATTTGGCTTATCAGGCACATATGCACTCTCTCTCTTACACTTTGGAATCTAAATTGATAAGCTGGAACAAGTCCTTAAGGAGCTTGCATATGCTAATGATAGTGTGATTCCTCATCATGTTTTGATGTCATTTCTCCTTTTTGCAGATCAAGCAGTTCCTTTGGCCTCATCCCTAGGAAGATTTTAGTGTCAGGTTGACTCCTTAGGTTGGTTTTGTGATATTAGACACCTAGTGCTAAAGTTAGTAAAACTAGGGTGATGGTCTTTAATCCCATTAATGAAGCTCTTTCTACTTCTCACTTTTCTTGTAGAGAACAACTAATGCATAGCATTTAGGAGTGCAATTTACATGTCTCTCTTATAGTGTCTTGGTGCAAAGGGTATGATTCTCATTCACGTTCGCAATATTTCTAGATTCACTTTTAGGATATCTTTTTAGGATGAGGCTCTTTGATGTTGTCATAAAATCCATAATTTTTTACATGGTGTGATGAAGTCTTGGTCATATGAGTGGAAAGAGTTCACATTATTATGCTTTAGTGCAATTTGCTACATGAAATCTTCCTCTTAGCATGTCATTGTTTAAGTAGAGTTTGGGGCCTAACCGCTTTACATTCAATTTATCTTTAGGCTTACCTCTTGCTTATATAGATTCCACTAATTGGGTGACCACTTCAAGATGTGATAGGTACCCTTTATTTATGTTTTGTTTTTCAAAAAAATTTGCTTCTTTTGATTAGTTCAGCCATATAGATTGTATGGATATTTCAATTAGTCACTCCCACTACTTCATTTCTCTTTTGATTCTCATCCTCATCTTTTCCCTTTGAGGATTAACACTCTAAAGATAGAGGAAATCTATAAAACATTTGTTTAAAGTTTAGGGTACTTAGCTCACTCAGTATAAGCCTTTAAACTCCAAGATGGCTTTGTTAATCTTGGGAAAGAACCTTTGGATAGAAGTCTGGTCTGGTGAAATAAACCTGATGGTAGTATTTCACATGGCACAGACTTAGACTTATCCATATTAATATGTCTGAGATTTCTTATAGTTAACGCAGTTATGTAACCTGAGTCCCCCATAACTGTTACTATTTGACAAGTAGATATTAACCTGTCAGTATGTAAATATCAAATATGAATGCAAGAATTTCAGAATCGCTCACAAAATCGAAACTATACTATTTCTTCAAGACTCTTTGCAAACAATGGTTGTTTTTATATGCAACAGAGGATGTATGTGATGATTTTAACAAGCCTTATTGGTAAAACTAGGCTTGATGTGACTACTGCAACAAGCTCCAAAGAAATTAGGCTCAAGCCTCAAAATCTTCAAAACATGATATTTGAAGTTCACCAAGGTTGGATGGAACCAGCTGAAGTAGACTGGTGATTGAACTGATTTTAGACCTTTGACACAAACAAAATGCTGGAATTAGTGATAATTGAGGACCATATATTAATCCTCTGAGAATAATATTTTTGATTACTTTTGTTCAGTGTTAGCCAACTTCTTTCTTCATTTTGATATTTTTCTTATTCCTTTGTTTTTTATGCTCAAGGAAGCACACATTTGGCTTATCAGGCACACATGCACTCTCTCTCTTACACTTTGGAATCTAAATTGATAAGCTGGAACAAGTCCTTCAGGAGCTTGCATATTCTAATGATAGTGTGATTCCTCATCATGTTTTGATGTCACTGCTCCTTTTTGCAGATCAATCAGTTCTTTTGGCCTCATCCCTAGGAAGATTTTAGTGTCAGGTTGACTCCTTAGGTTGGTTTTGTGATATTAGACACCTGGTGCTTAAGTTAGTAAAACTAGGGTGATGGTATTTAATCCCATTAATGAAGCTCTTTCTACTTCTCACTTTTCTTTTAATCCCATTAATGCTGCTACTAACCTGAGGTCAACATATCAATGCCCAAAACACTTGTGAAGTCTAAATGCCAAAGGTCTATCTTACATTGTGTTCTATGTGTAATTTCAATGTCAATGGAGGTTGAATGTATCAATGTTAAGACCAATACATCGTGGCAATATGTCAATGTATCAATCCTCGTCAAATATAATATCTCAGTCAAGTATACTCAAATTTCAAGGTCATAACAGTGTAGGGTAGATAGGTTCATTGTCTATGTGTACTAATGTCCACAAATTTGATACACAAATCAATATCTCAGGGTCACATAAGGTAAGTATTATGGCACTATGTTTTGGTTCATAATTGCAATAAGAGGTTTTGATTCATTACTTCTCACATGTTATAGCATTTCCAAAACCTAACATGGCACACAATCAAATTTCTGCCTCTCTTTTACACTGCTTACTATGCTGCTTAAATTAATATAAAATGTGATTAGCACAAATAATATGAAATTAGCACAAGACTACTTAAGGCCAAGAGAAAAGCCTTTAGGTTTGAGTGTGCCTTAAGTGCATAACCTACTAAAGACTCTTTTTAAATCTAAACAACAAACTCATCTCACTGATAAGTTCTCTGAACAAAAGCATCCCAAAAAGTTCTCCAGCTACCCTGGTAAACCTGTTGATAATTGAGCATGCACCCAGAATGGCCAGCAAAACCAACAAGAATGCAGTCCACACACATACCCTGTGTATAATCAGTAGAGTACTTGTAGTTATTTAATGTGAATGCACACTTATTTTCATAAATATCTATTGTTCTTAATAAAAATACTACAGGAATACATCGTACTGCAGGTATCAAACATTCTACTATTGCAATTTAGAATGAATTTGTAACTTGTTGACACAAGGTGATCAAATTTGAAGTACATACCACCCTGTCCAAGCCAGAAACAACTTTGGGCCTAAGTCTTCTCTATCTTTGGCAAAGTTGTACATGAATGTATACGTCAGCACAGTAGGTTCAGCCACCCCAAGAATTAACAAAGGCTGACCTCCGAAAATAGAATGGATGATGCCACATATTGCAGTGGATGACAGTGTTTGAACTGCGGTAAGGATTCAATCTACAGTGCATTTTGATACTCAGTTTTTTATAGCATTTATCATTAAAGCCTCAAGCAAGAAAAAAATGCAGCTTTTATTAATCCTATTGCTATTTTTTTCCCATATTTTCTATGAAATTATTGACCAATTTCAATGGAAGATTCATCTGAATAACTAAAGTGATTGGCAAATTTAAAGAATGAATTTTTTCAAGGGGTGAATGTTAATATGCCTGCAATGAATGCTTGTTAGTCAATACTATTACATGAAAAATATTCCTTTCATATATTATTACTTATGCCACAAAGACAACTTGACTCGTATTAGACTTCCTATGGAGGAAATCAAATCTAGATGCAGCAATATGGAGTGCACATATGGTAGATTTCAATGAGGTCTATTACTTTCACAGACAATTAATAATCTTCAAATCCATTTCCCACAAAAACTTGCATCTCCTTGGATATAGATATAGTGAAATGAAGTTTTCCTCTGTCAAAGTGTAGATCAGACCAAGGCCCCTAATTGATATATGGACCTTGAATGTACATGAAGCTGCAAAAGCCTTTCCAACAGCCTCCTAGTAATTTAGAACAAAATTATTTTTCTAAGATATATCTCGTGTCCTTCAGTGGAGTTTATCTCTAATGCCAAAACTTCCTCAAGTGTGCTACCTTTTTTCTTAGAATCATTTTCAAAAGACCAGTTAAAGCATACTGCAATGATTCTCAAAATCATTTCTCTTGTATTTCCAAGAGATATCAAAGAGTCCTTAAGTGCAGTTTATCTATAATGCCAAAAGCTCCTCAAGTGTTTCACCATTTTTTTACAATCGTTTTCAAAAGGTCATTTCTTAAAGCATACTACAATGCTTAGAATCATTTTCAAAAGGTAATTGGGTCATAGTATGGAATGTGAACGTCCAATGGGCTATTTAAGCATACTGCAATGCTTTTAGTCATTTTCAAAAGGTAATTGGGTCATAGTATGGAATGTGAACTTACAATGGGCTATTTATGAATATCTGTGGGCATAACTACCCTTGTAGACAGGTTTGATATCTCTTGAGGACATTTTAACCAATGTCCATCACGGATTTTGGGGCTTTAAAGGGTATTTTAGGGTTCAGATTTCTTAATAAGCAGGGTTCAAGGTTTAAAGCCTTCACATTTTGGTATAATGCATTTAAAGTTTTAGGGTCTAAGATTTAAGATGTAAGATGAACTAGCTCAAGGACATTGGATACTGCTACTAACCTGAGGTCAACATATCAATTCCCAAAACACTTGTGAAGTCTAAATGCCAAAGGTCTATCTTACATTGTGGTCTATGTGTAATTTCAATGTCAATGGAGGTTGAATGTGTCAATGCTAAGACCAATACATCGTGGCAATATGTCAATGTATCAAACTTTGTCAAATATGATATCTCAGTCAAGTATACTCAAATTTCAAGGTCATATCAGTGTAGGGTAGATAGGTTCACTGTCTATATGTACTAATGTCCACAAATTTGATGCACAAATCAATATTTCAGGGTCACATAAGGTAAGTGTTATGGCACTATGTTTTGGTTCATAATTGTAATGAGAGGTTTTGGTTCATTATTTCTCACATGCTATAGCATTTCCAGAACCTAACATGGCACACAATCAAATTTTTGCCTCTCTTTTACGCTACTTACTATGCTGCTAAAATTAATATAAAATGTGATTAACACAAATAATATACAATCAGCACAAGACTACTTAAGGCCAAGAGAAAAGCCTTTAGGTTTGAGTGCGCCTTAAGTGCATAACCTACTAAAGACTCTTTTTAAATCTAAACAACAAACTCATCTCACTGATAAGTTCTCTGAACAAAAGCATCCAAAAAAGTTCTCCAGCTACCCTGGTAAACTTGTTGATAATTGAGCATGCACCCAGAATGGCCAGCAAAACCAACAAGAATGCAGTCCACACACATACCTTGTGTATAATCAACAGAGTACTTGTAGTTATTTAATGTGAATGCACACTTATTTGCATAAATCTCTATTGCTCTTAATAAAAAAAACTACACAAATGCATCGTACATCATAAGGATGTTAGCACAGGACTTAGTGAGGAGACTATTTCCAAGTGTTTAGAGAAAAGCTTGTACTCCTCAAAAACATAGTATGCTTCTTAGAGTATGGATATTGAAGTCAAATGCAACATTTTCCAGGTATTTATAATATCTGTGGGTAGGACTTGTCTTTGAATGCAGTAACTAATATGTGTCCACTTCTTGTCCATAAGTCTTGAAATGCTGCCAGCTGGAATTATCAATTTACAATTTCACACCAAGTTACCTTATATTTTTCAAGGCATAATGAAAACATCACTGAAAAAGAGAGTAATCAGTAAGATTATCAAAGAATGAAGCAGGCTTGGACTTTAAAATTTGTTTGTAGATTTATAGGTTTAGTTGGTAGTTTTAAAGTGTAAAATTTTCTCCCTCTTTAGATTCAAAAACATATGGAAACCCTTGCTTCTGAGAGTATGAAAATGATGGTATGAATTGTTTATACAAGAAGAGTATGAAGAAAGATATGAGCTGGGCAGTTTAAAGTGCAGTCACAGTTATCACGAGGCCTGCATCAAGCAGTGGTTGCTTTAGAAAAACGAGTGTCCAATCTGCAATATTTCTGTCATTTCATAGCACGGAAATTCTGGTTTGCTGCATTTTTTTCTGTTTTTGTTAGGCAAATCTTAGGATCAGTGCTTTGATGAAGCAGCAAGCCCTTCCCTTGATTTTCTTTCCTTGGGCTGGTGTTTAAACTTTTAGAAAATCCTGTACATGTAAATATCATTTGTGCAACCTGCATTCTCATGACTATTCCTTTGATAATGTTCTTTTGTTTTTCTGGTAAATTATGCTTATAATATTCCTTCTAAAGATATGACTAGCGTTAACCATATGCAACTTCCCCTTTTTTAGGAGCTTTGTCAAACTATTAACCATATGAAACTTTGTCAGAATGTGGTCCAACACTACCAACTCCCTAATGAACTTGGAATCTTAGGAAATTGTATTGAATATCAATGTGTTTGAAATGGTCATGACACATTGGATTTTCATAGAGCTTGATGTAACTTTTATTCTCACAAGAGACAATATTGGGCTTCAACAACTGATTGGTTGACTCTACAATCAAGTTGCAAATCTAGATAGCTTCATAATAAGTATATGAAACTGCCATATACTTTGCTTCAGTGGAACTGAATGCAATTGTTGCTTTCTTCTTGTTGATTTGATAAAAATGATTTATAAAATGATAATAATGATGTTTAAAATGAGCCTTATGATGGTCTACTTATACACATTGATTGTTCACGAGGTGTTAGGGGTATGTTTATAACATCACTGCCCTTGAAAGATTTGTCTTGAAAGCACAATAATTAGAATTTTCTTTAGTTAAGCACATTTTTGTGGTGGAATGAAGTTTATCAGATATCTATATATACTTTGTAGAGGTTTGAATTTGTTTGTCCTTTGAGTGTTGGTGAGGTTTCTTTGTATTTTTTGCATCATAGTCTAAAGTCTTTTGATGTGATTGTTTAACATGAAAGCTTTATGCTTATTGGAAATATATTTGAAATACCTGCATGATCAAGAAACTGTTATGGTTAATTAAATTACTAATTAGGTACTACAGAAAGAGGATGATGCTGAGAGGGCTTGATTGGGTGACTCTGGGAGCAACCCAGAGGTGGTCAGACAAAGCTCTTCTAAGTCACAAATCTGAAGAGAAAAAACTAGTGATGTATATGTGGTTGCTCAACCTAGGCTGTATGGAAAATCTTAGCAGAGAGTGTTTACCTTTCCGTGTCTTCTCGAAAGTAGGTTGTCTGCTCATAGAATAAGATCACTACATGTAGGTGATGGTTCTATAGTAAGTTCTCAGCCTTATCTTCAGAATGGCTAACATAGAGGATCAGGTTTGAATACAGGATATAATTTGATGAATTTTGAGATTTAGAGTTAAAGAAAATTTTCACATTCCCTAGGTCTAGCCCCATTAGGTCACCTAGGGCAACAATTTCCTAGGAATCTAGCTAGAGGAAAACTTCTATCTCCTAGAGGTAGCTGCATTGTTGGGTACCCTCACTCTCCTCAGAACTTGGGCCAATTCCAACAGTGGAATATTCAGATACCTCAAGCCCTAGCTCTAGGATCAAGTTTTGCCTAGGTGGTCCCAAGGATAGAACCTAGTAGGATCAATTTGACCTATCGAAGTAAAAACTCTTGTCTGATCCTTTCCCCTAACCTTTCCAGTATAGGAACATCATTAGTTGCTAAATTCCATCCCCGAACCTGGGCTGGGTCCACTTGGCCCCGTGTGGTCCCATTTGGTGTCAAAGGCCTTTCATCAAGGACCATTTGGGAATCCAAGTTCCCAAAGGATTTTAGGGATTGAGAACTTCCTTTATAAGTATTTTTCTTCTCCCTCAACCCTTCAATCCCCCTCTTCTCTCCCTAGAAGATAAATTCACTTTCTTAGAAGGAAAGCAAGTCCCACTCTTTATTTTATCTTAGAGAAAGGGTTTCGAGGGTCACTTCCCACCTATTCATTGACCAATACTCTACAAGTGACTTCCTAAACTACCGAGACTCCACCCATCAGTGAAATTCTGTGAAGAGCACGAAGCCTTAGTTGTGGTGACAATGGGCTAAGCCTCCATCATTTCCCTTGTCCTAGCAATTGCCCTCTTAGGAACACCTTTTAGGTCCACTACTAGTTTGAGTGGTAACAAGTTGTTCACAATTCCATTTGTGAACAACTCTTTCGTATGCCCACTTTTTCCATATTACAGCTCCAAGATGAGAATTCCAGGGCTATGGAGGTTGCCCTTCTTCTCTCTGAATCAATCCTCTACAATATAGTGAACTAGGGCTAGTTGGTTCGCCCACTTGACTGTTACTTTAGTCCTTCAAAGTCTGCACATCCTTAGGCCCTATACACCTACCCTTCTACCAATTTTGTTGTCCTTCACCAGAAGTTAGAATAATAGTCGGGGCTCTTCTTTGACAGTAACCTAACAACCCTCCAACTATACTTGGACTACCATCAATCTGCCCAACCACAGTCAATTCTTTTTACTGATCTAGGGCCCAAAATATTGTCTTCATCTAGGGCTCTTCAAATCTGCCACCTAACAAGGGTTTGAGTCCTCTCAAGATCACTGTTCTTGTGTATCGACAATTTGATCTTTGTTGTCCAATCTACGAACAAATATGAACTACTCCTCTTATCATACTTCTAACAATTTGTAGATGACTAAAATGGGGTCACAAATCAGCCACTAACAGTCCATTTACTAATTTTTTATAGGTTTCTTCAGATATTTGTCTAAAACTCTATGGAAAGTCCACCAAAATCAACTCCTCTGCATGTCAATCCATTCTTCATATGGCACATCTCTTCTGCATGCTCAATATTTGTCACAGTCTTAAGGGCATACCTTATGAACTAAACATGCTAGGAAATTGTCCTAACTAGGGCATTATACTTATGTACTTCTAATTGTTGTAGAACAAACCCTATCCACACATAGAAAAAACACGACTCTTGCCTCCATAAGAGACTCGACCTAGCTCATATGGATCCATAGCTTTTGGGCATTTCTTTGACTGAATCTTGACATGAACTTCAGATCTCAATGTCGACCCTCAAACTAGGGTTAAATCAGTCAATATTACACCTGTGTCGACTTCTGTTATGGCTCTAAATTACAGTGCAAGCCCTCCTCCATTTATGTTGGTCTTTATCACAGACCTTGCAGCCTACTAACCACCACAAGGCAAGATGGTATCAACCCTATCTTCTATTTCATGTAGAAAATCTAACCAACGGGATTCAATCTGATCTTGTAATGTACTAAAACAAGATATTGAATCCTTCCTACAATTTGTGGAAACAACACACGATCGCACAATCACATATAAGTAAGAGAAACAAGTTATCAATCGCACAAAACAAGATGTATCTGGGGAAGCAACTGCTCAAAACCCTCTATCTCTATTTTGTATTAAGTCAAGGAATCATGAAACAATACAATGCTTACTCTCTCTTGAGATTCTCCAACACTCTACAAATAGTCTCCTGCTGATTTAGGAAAAATCGGTCTAATACTTAGCCAATTCTCAGCCTGTCTTTCTCACGCAATTCCTATGGAATTATCTCCATATTAATTAGGAAAATCAACCTTCCTTGATTGCACAATCCATCATGGCATCCCAATGACTTTAGAATTGCACACAGGAAATTTTCTATAAATACAACTGATAGTTATGTTCCTCTGAACTGTGTTACAATAAGGATGAAGGGTCTTTTTTATTATTTAAAAATAAGATAAAATCCTAAACAACCAAAACCCTAACTCGAGGAGATGTAACACCAAGAGTTTATGGGCCCCGTTGGGGTTAGTTGGGCAGCCAACTTTCTGGGGTCGTAACTTGGTCATATGATCTTCGTTTGATGCACATGATACCTCGTTAGAAATATCTCTCTGAAGACTACAACTGCTAATGCGATTTCATTCTATGAAATCGCTAAACCTTTCTTGCCCAAAAAACGCCGTTTGGGGCCTCAAAATGGCTCTGGAAGTTCAGGACCTGAAAAACTGACAAAAATAGTAAACTGTGCTACAATTAAGGAAACTAAAAAACTAAAAGAGACAATGGCGAGGGCCCAAGTGGAATAGGCGGGTGGCCACCAATATCCACCTCGATCACCTTAAATTTAATTTCTTGAGCTAAGTCAATCATCATGACTTAGTTAACTGACACAAGTTGTTATGAGACGAAATTACAATTTATTGTCCAATTTATTTAAGGGAAAAATAAATTAGATGCCTCACATTCCTCACTCCTGGTACATCAAAATTCCTCGCCAGTGTGGGTATATTTTTTTTTGTCCTTTCTAGTTTCCAATTTCACTGTTTCTTGTTGCAAATTTCAATACTTCCTCTCAACAAGAAAGGAATTCAATCTATCCCCATCCAGTACCTTTGGAATGTTTTGCATGCTACACTTCTCTAGTGTTGTTTACACCTGCAAATCCTGAAACTGAATAACCTCCGAACAACTTACTCAGTATAATGCATCTGTCATCAAAATCTTCTGACTGGCGCTACTAGCTACAGCATCTGTCTAGTACTGGATTCTCTACGCTGCTGCTGACCTCTGCATCCGTGCCCTTTGAACTATTGCTAACTCTAATTTGTGATCTAGTATTTGAAATATGTGACTCTTATTTCTGTCTTGCTGACATCTAACTACATCAATCTAACTGATCCTTCCTACTACTATTGTACTGTGGCTCCTCGTAGCCAGGTTCGATCCATGAGACACGCCATCTCAATGGACCTTGCCAAAATTTCTTATCTTGGGATTATGTCTACACATCACCCCACCAGCTTACACCTCGAGGTATGGCTGCTCCCTCTTCCCATCTGGCTCGAAATTTCCCCCTCATGGAGGTCTCTGCTTGAGTGGATGCTTCCACTCAATCTCCTCTCTGCTTCTCCAATTGTGGCAGCTACTCCACAACCTTTTGAGACTGCTTCTCATGAAGATTCATGTTGAGAGGTATTTATGCTCCCTTTAAACCACCAAGTCTCTAACTTCTACCTTTCTCCTCAAAGCTTTGCATGCATCTGGTACCTCAATTACATATAGGTTCTTGACTCGCGCACAGTGTAATTGTCCCAGCATTACAAAAAGTTTCTAAAAAAGAGTTGATTTTAAATCGATGATATCTCCCTCATCTGAGCTTCGATTCGACCGATTTTTTTTTTTTCCTATTTCGGTAGATTTTCGCAAGGAATCCAAATAGTCTATTTGTTTTTGAAATGTTTACACCAAAATATTCAAATATTCTATGCAAACTTGCCGCCCAAAAAATTCCTGCTCTGATACCATGTAGAAAATCTAACCAACGAGATTCAATCTAATCTTGTAATCTACTAAAACAAGATATTGAATCCTTCCTACAATTTGCGAAAACAAAACACGGTCGCACAATCACATATAAGTAAGAGAAATAAATTATCAATCGCACAACAACATGATGTATTTGGGGAAAGAAACTGCTCAAAACCCCTCTATCTCTATTGTGTACTATTAAGTCAAGGAATCATGAAACAATACATTAATGCTTAATCTCTCATGAGATTCTCCAACACTCTGTCAATTGTCTCCCGTTGATCTAGGAAAACTCGGTCTAGTACTTAGCCAATTCTGATCCTTACTTCAACTTGCCTTGCTCATACAATCCTAGATAGGGAATTAACTGCTTATTAATTAGGAAAATCAATCTTCCTTGATTGCACAATCCATTATGGAATCCCAATGACTTTATAATTTCACATGGGAAATTTTCTCTGAATACAACTGATAGTTATGTTCCCTTTAACCTCTGTCTCAACTGGGTATTCCTCGAAAATGACATGCATACAACTATTAATAGCGAATTATCAGTTATATGATTGATCACTCATTGTGAATTAAATCTAATTTAATTCACTGGACCTCTCACTAGCTCATAACTCAGTTAGAACCAGTTAAACAGATTTTAACGCATTTAATTGAGTTAATTACACTTGCACCCCACTAATGCATTAACTTCGGCTGGACCCAAAAAATATTAGAATCCCTCTAGATGCCTCATCTTAGACCCTCAAGTACTTGAATTTCTTGAGCTAACTCGGTCATCATGACTTAATTAAATGACACAAGTTGTTATGAGATGAAATTACAATTTATTGTCCAATTTATTTAAGGGAAAAATAAATTAGACACCCCACATTCTTCACTCCTGGTGCATCAAAATTCCTCGCCAGTGTGGGTGCATTTTTTTTGTCCTTTTTGGTTTCCAATCTCACTGTTTCTTGTTGCAAATTTCAACATTTCAGAATTTGATAAGGCCTTCACACAAAGACACCATTGAAATCACATGCCCAGATTCTCATGAGAAACCTCTCTTAAGCTTGATCTGCCAGAAGAGAACCAACAATATGCCATCCTACTTCCTAGTGCAAACCAACCCTTAAGGTATGCAACATTCTTTTGAACACTCACATGATGATCTTGCTCTTGGAGGATGATCATCACCTCCCTTTAGCAACCCTTACTCGCCCTCGTACTCGACCTACTTTAGGACTACATCTCTCTTCACCCCCTTGATGTGCCAGATAGTGGGAATACATGTCAAACATGCTAATATGTGCCAAGTGATAAGGCATGCCAAGATTTGCAAGGGTGTGTCAATGCGTGTCAGGGAATGCCAAGACAACAAAAGGGAGAAAAAAGTTTAACTACAAGGAAATGAACACATAAGAGGGTTAATAAGTCATCAATTTACCTTTTCCAAGAGGAGCATGCTAGGCACACCAACACTCGGCAGCAATAGGTGCCAAGTGCAAAGTCTTAGTGCATTATAAGTGCCAAGTATTCCTTTGTTGCTTCTCATCTACTTTCCAACAACTGATAAATATCACAAATAAATTTAATATTAAACCATGCCAAATCATACCAAGGCATCTCAACGTATTCCATACATGCTAAGACTGTCCAAGCGCCAACACGTGCCAAGCGCCAATATGTGTTAGGGACTAGTGTTATGCATGTTATAAAGTGGAAGGGAATGTTGAAGAGTGCTAAGGTGTGCTAGAGAGTGATAATGCATGTTCATGAGTGTTAAGGATTACTAGGAAAAAAAATTAAGGGAGCACTAAGTAAAAATTCATGAAAGTTAATGAATATGAGGAACGTGCGCCAGATACTAGTGTTAATGAGTGTTAGTTGTCATGCCAAGGAGGGACTGACAAGGTATGCTAAGCATTGGTAAGGCATGCTAGGGAATATCAAGGCATGTCAATAATTCCCAAAGTGTGCTTGGGAGTTCCAGGGTGTGCTAATTATATCATGTGCCAATTAATACTGCCAAGATATGCCAATACATGCTAGGTGCTAAGGATGTGGTGCAGGGTGCCAAGGTATATCAATATGTGTCAAGGCAACAAAAAGAAGAACCAATAAGAGGTTTAATAAGTTAGGACTTTATCTTTTTGAAAAGGGGCATGCTAGGCACACTAATAATAGGTCCCAATACATGCCAAGTGGCATTGTGTGCCAAGTGCTAATGTATGTCAATGCATTCAACCAAGGTGTTCCAGGGCATGCTGGGGACTATATGCAGCATGCCAACACATGTTAGGAGAGTTCGATGTTGTGCTAGTGCATGCCACCATGTGCTTGGGCGTAAGTGTCATCACAAGATGTTCTAGGTACAAAGATGTTCCAATACATGTGGAGTGCTAAGAAATGTTAGTGTGTGCCAAAGCATTAATTTAAGGTGTGCCCAGATTGGTGAGGATCGTTAGGTTTTTCTCATTAATAGAATTGTCAAAGCTTGATTATGTATTAAATAATATATTTACTACACACAATAGTGGAACTTTATCTAAAGGGAATTTTCTAGATAATAAACTAAATATATATGAATCATGTGTTGACTCATGATAGGAAATCTCTATTCGACTAGTTATTACTTGAGGGAAATGATACACACTAATTACTTCTAAAAAATTGACTGACCCTAACCACTATGGCTATGGACATATTATAAAAAATACTTCACAATATTGGTATTAAATCGTTAACTTTTGACAAAAAAATATATTAACAAGCACATAGCGTCATCAAAAACTCATTGGAATGATCAATGATGACGGGCATTTTTTGACCGTCGCCAAAAGTAACAAAAAGAGCATTGGTGAGGGTCATTAAAAGTTCATCACTAGAAGTGTCACCAAAGAGAGAATTAGTGATGGGCCTTTAACGACCCTCACCAAAAGTGTCATTCAAAATGTCCTTGGTGACGGACCATAAAGGACCATCACTATATACACTTACAGTGACAGTTTTTTAATGATCAATGATGACGGACATTTTTTGACCATCACCAAAAGTAACAAAAAGAGCATTAGTGAGGGTCATTAAAATTTCGTCACTAGAAGTGTCACCAAAGAGAGAATTAGTGATGGGCCTTCAACGACCCTCACCAAAAGTGTCATTGAAAATGTCTTTGGTGACGGACCATAAAGGACCATCACTATATACACTTACAGTGACGGTTTTTTAAGGACCGTCACCATATGTGACATTGGTGACGGACCTTAAAGGTCCGTCACAAGCATGACCCTCACCGATGTCCTTTTTTCTTGTAGTGATGGAAGGTGCATTAGTAAGGCCAAAAGGCATGACCAGAAAATCATAATGACCTTCATGAGTTCTGAATGTTTTTTTGGAATGTCTTCAATATTCATTCTAATTTGATGATATCTTGAACAGAGATCTAGTTTGCTGAAGTAAATTTTCCATGTAATTCATCAAAAATTCATCAATGATATAAATGAGAAATTTATATTTAATAATGAGATTCTTGAGCTCCCTATAATCTAGAAACATACGCCATGATCCATCCTTCTTGTGCACCAATACTACTGGAGAAAAAAAATAACTTTGGCTAGGTTGAATTATACTGACCTCTAACATTTTTGTAACCATACATTCAATTTCACTCTTTCAGGCATAGGGATATATATAAGGCCTAATGTTTAGAATAACACTTCCTAGAATCAAGTGAATAGCATGATCATGATCACTAATAGGTGGGAGGCCTTTGGGAGCCTCAAATACCTTTAAATGATTGGGCTAAAATTCTTAGGAGATCTGCAGAAATGGATGATTTTTATGTTTGAACATCTAGTGAGCATAATTGTGCAATTATTTATTATTGTTCTTTCTTCAAAAGCTTTTTCATTCCATTATAGTTAATTTTCTTCCCTAGTTTCCTTGTTATGCCCCTTAATTCAATTTTCTTTCATTCCCAAGAAAATTTCAAGAAAAGTTCTTAAAAATTAAAAGCTATCATCCCCAAATATTGTAACCATTGGAATCCTAATACAACATCAACACCACACATTGGAATGGAAAGAATTGGATTGTTCATTACATATTCCCTAATGGATATATCGATATTATGAAACTTCCACGAGAAATTTATAGTTCCTCCATTTGCAACCATCACTTGACTCTCTAGTGTTGGATATAGAAAGAAATTCAATTCTTTTGCTACCTTATAATGAATAAAATTATGGGTGCTACCAGAATCGATCAACACTATTACATTTTTTCTCATAATATATCCTTCTATTTTGAGATTTTGAGGAGTGGTAATTATTGCCAATGCATTACAAGATATTGTCGTATTCATTTATTCTTTCTCTGGGGTTGGTTCTTGGTTTAGATCCTCTTATTTTGATGTTTCTTTTTCCTTCTCTTCCTCCTCTTCACAATCTATGTAAAATAATTTCTTCGCAGCACACTTATGACCCTTAATGTATTTTCTATCAAAATTATAACAAAGCCCTTTTGCTCTTTTTTCCTCTAGTTTTTGTAGTGTCAACCTTGTAGGTTGTGGGAGGCTAGGAGCAGCAACACTTCCATATTTATAGTTGTGAGTGATAGACTTCCTTGTTTCCACAATTTTTCTTTCAACTTTTCTTTCCACCTTGAATACCTTCTCCATTGAATCAAGTTCCCAAAGGTGAACATCATGTTGGACGTTATCCTTTAAAGACCCTATGAATACATCAATCCTATGCTCCTCTAGAATATCATGTAGCTTTATGTTCAATCGTTGGAAGTCCTAAATGTTCTCTACCATTGAACCCTTTTGTTTGATATTTATCAATTGGCTAAAAAATGTATTGCTCTTTGTATCCTCATAATATGCTACCAATTCTTCCGCAAAAATTATCCAAGTGACAATTGATTTACGAGAAAAAAGCCATCGATACCACACAAACTAATTTTTATTCTAAATATAAAGATTCAATATGTACCTTTTGTGTGTGCGGCACAATATGTGGATCAAATAATTTCTCCATCTGTAGTATACATGTTACCAAATCCTTACCATCAATATTCCTCATGTCGATCTTTGGAATGCGGTGGGTCTTAAACCCAGTGTTAGAGTCTCTAAAATCATAATTCATATTCCTTCTGTCCTCATCATGATTATTAATACCTTGTCACCAATGGTAATCCTTCCTTGTAGCAACTTTGTCAACCCTTCCAATTTGATATTCATCGCGTCCATGTCTACTTTAAAAACTCCCACATCTAATTTTAAACCATATTTCAAGCCTTCCATGTTGCCTTTTATTTTTCTTCTAAACCATCCATATTAGGTTCTAGTTAATTTTTGGTTACATTTTGTGAGAGCGAAATTTGTTGCACTTGGTCTTGTAATTTTGATATATCATATTGCATTTCTTCCTCTTCTTCATGTGTCATAGTAGATATTTCTGGTTTCTTACTAGGTATATCCATGATCCATATGGATATCGGTGGCCACCCACCTATTCCATTTGGACCCGCACCATCAATTCTTACAGCTTTCACTTTCTGTACAACTTACTATTTTTAGCAGGTTTTCAGGTCCTATGCTCCAGGAGTCGTTTTGGGGCCCTAATGATCCAGGTAGATATTGGTGGCCACCCAAATATTCCATTTGAAACAACACCATCAATTCTTTCAGTTTTTCAGGTTCGGCACAACTTATTATTTTTAGCAGTTTTTAGATTCCTGAAATTCTGGAGTCGTTTTGAGGCCCTAAACAACGTTTTTTGGGCATCACTTATCCGAAAAATATGACTCCATTATGGAATCAATATTCGCGGTTAATAGTTTTAGTTCTCAGACAGATATTTCTAAAGATGTATTATGTATGTCAAAAAAAGATCGTATGCCAAAGTTACGACCTCGGGCAGTTGAAACACCAATTTACCCAAACGGGGCCCATAGTTTTGGCACTTCATCTCCTAGGGTTAGGTTTTTGGGATGTTTAGGGTTTTCCATTGTTTATCTATAATAAATAGGCCCTCAAGCCTCATTGTAACATAGTTCAGAGGCATGTAGCCGCCACATCTCTTCTTAGGGATAAGCTACCAACGCCCTAGCTATTTTATTTCCATTATGTCTATAAGCATAAATTTTTTATTTGATATTAATGAATGAAGTGTTATTTCCGCTGCATCTCTGTATTTATGGTTATATGTTTTTTCTGTTGTGTTCCTGCTTAAATCCGGATTAGTGGTATCAGAGTAGTCTGCTCTTTATCTGTTTTTCTTTGCATGTCCCGAACGCGTTCAGGGTATAAGGAGTTAGGGCTCGATCTGGTTGAACCTTTGCAAGATCAGCCTCGCAAACCCCGACGACCTCCCATGGCAGAAGAAAATAAAGACGAGGGAGCAGGAAATCCTATCAAAATATTGCTCGAGGATGCCCTCGAGAAACAAAGGAACGCGATGATAGATAATTTTTCTCAGATCCTTCAATGGCTGCCCACCTACAGTGCATCAGCATCCAACAACCACTTTGGAGGCGCCACTCCCTTTAAGGTACAGGTAAATTTTGACATTCCTATATTTGAAGGCTGGATAGATGCAGATGTTGTCGATAGATGGTTGAATTTTCTAGAAGGTTATTTCTCAGTCCATGATTTCTCTGACTAAGAAAATATTATTTTTGCACTCCTCAAAGCTTCCCCCCATGTCAAGGACTGGTGGGAAATGTACTGTGAGAAAAAGGATGAGGGGGAACCCTCTCTATTTTCGGCCACACCCACATGGAATTCGTTTCGAAACTGAATCAAGTAAAATTATTACCCAATGGGGAGCTATGAGGACAAGTACATCCAATGGACCATGCTGCCGCAGCAAAGGGATCAAGATGTGCACGAACTGACGAATTTGTTCCATACCCTGTGCACAAAGTTGGGTATTAAACATTCAGAGAGACATGTGGTGCTCAAGTACCATAGTTGTCTACATAGACACATTCAGGAGGAAATGGAGTTCCTCAACATTACATCACTTGGCATGGCATATCGCTATGCCACCAAGATGGAGTAGAAATTTAAGCAGAAGAAGAAAGACTTTGGATTCGCGAATCCGAAGCCAGGGAAAGGCGCCCCTGAACTACAGAATAAGGGGTAAGGCCAAACCGAGGTGACTTGGAAGAACACCAAAAATCCAAATAAGGACACAAAGGAAGTGGTGTGAATTTCATAACAGCCCCACTCACAGCACAAATGAGATTCGGGCCAAACAGTCATTGGTGGCCAAACTAAAGGCACCCGAATCAGATGCATGTTCTGATCCTGAGTTAGAACCAAATAAAGGAAATGACAAATGGAAGCAGATCATTGATGTGGATCCCACTGTCATTTTTTCCACCACCAAAATCTAGAGGGAGAATTCCGAGGATCCAGAGGAGGGGGAGCACCTCTTACATTCGAAGATGTGGGTGAAGGGTTGTCTACTGCAATTCCTTGTCGATAGTGGAAGCCAAAAGAACCTCATTTCAGTAGAGGTTGTGAAGCGGCTCGACCTACCAACCATAGCACACCCGTAGCCATATACCATCGAGTGGCTTCACCCAGGGAGAGATCTCCACGTCCGTCAGCAGTTCCACCTTCTGTACAGTATCAAGCCATTTATGGATGAGCTATTGTGTGATGTTGCTCCTCTTGATGTAGCTGATGTATTATTGAGCCAATCATACTTGTGGAGGTGACATGTTGTGTATGAGTCCAGGCCTCGTGTTGTTATTATTACCTTGTGAAATAACTTGTACAAGCTACCAGAGGTAGTACCGCCTCCTATCATCTCTTTGACTATTGTAAAACAACGCAGTAAGATTGTTTCCCAAACTAGGAAATTTATTTTCCTTACAACTCGCTCACAGGGAAAGAAGAACATTATGGCCACAACGTCGAAATAGATCTCCCATACACGGTTGTAGCAAATGGACAAAGTCATGGAGGAATATGATGAAATTTTCTCCTCAGTCACAGAGGTTCCTCTACACTGTCAGGACAAGCACTCCATTGATCTGACCCCCGACGCACTGTCGCCTGATGTTGTCATACCTCATGCGGCTACATAGACAGAATCCACACATGTATTGTCTGAGGCTGATAAAGAAATCGAATTTACTAAACACATTTAGCATGTTCGCCCACAGGTCCATGACATTTTCGACAACTCTAATACCTAGTTCAATAAAATTTTCCTCATCTCATGGAGGATCTCAATACAATGGGGACCATTGCTTCCTACGGAGGAAGGAATGATCCATGTGGATATTAGTGGCCACCCACCTACTCCATTTGGACCTGCATAATCAATTCTTGTAGCTTTTCACTTTCAGCACAACTTACTATTTTTAGCAGGTTTTTCGGTTGTGCACTCTCGGAGCCGTTTTGGAGCCCTAATGGTCCAAGTGGATATTGGTGGCCACCCACCTATTCCATTTGAAATTCCGCAATCATTTATTTCAGTTTTTCAGTTTCGGCACAACTTACTATTTTTAGCAGTTTTTTCAGGTCCTGAACTTTCCAGAGCCGTTTTGAGGCCCTACACGACTTTTTTTAGGCATCTCTTATCCGACGAATATGATTCCATTACAGAATCGATATTCATGATTAGAAGTTGTAGTCCTCGGATAGATATTTCTAATGATGTATCATGTGTGTCACATAGAGATAGTATGCCAAAGTTACGACCTTGGGAAGTTGAAACATGAATTTACCCAAACGGGGCCCATAGTTTTGGCGCTTCATCTCCTAGGGCTAGGTTTTTGGGATTTTTAGGGTTTTTCATTGTTTATCTATAATAAATAGGCCCTCGAGCCTCATTTTAACATAGTTCAGAGCCATGTAGTCACCACATCTCTTCTCAGAGGTAAGCTACCAGTGCCCTAGCTATTTTATTTCCATTATGTTTGTAAGCATATTTCTGTTATTTGATATTAATGAAATGAAGTATTATTTCTGCTGCATCTTTGTATTTATAGTTATATGTGTATTCTATTGCGTTCCTGCTTAAATCCGGATCAATGGTATCAAAGCGGTATGCTCTTTCTTTGTTTTTCTTTGCATGTCCCTAACACAATTAGGGTATAAGGAGTTAGGGCTCGATCTGGTTGAACCCTTTCAATATCAGCCTCGCAAACCTTGGCGACCTCCCACAGCGGAAGAAAAGAAAGATGAGGGAGCAGGATATCCTATCAAAATATTGCTCAAGGAGGCCCTCGAGAAACAATGAAATGCGATGATGGATAGCTTTTCTCAGATCCTTCAACAACTACCTACCTACAGCACATCTTCATCCAACAGCCACTTTAGATGCGCCACTCCCTTCAAGGTACAGGTAAAATTTGACATTCATGTATCTAAAGGCTAGATAGATGCAGATGTCGTCGATAGATGGTTGAATTTTCTATAAGGATATTTCTCAGTCCATGATTTTTCTGACCGAGAAAATATTATTTTTTCACTCCTCAAAGTTGCCTCCCATGTCAAGGACTAGTGGGAAACATACTGTGAGAAAAAGGACAAGGGGGAACCCTCTCTATTATTGGCCACACCCACTTGGAATTCATTTCAATACGGCATCAAGGAAAAATATTACCCTGTGGGGAGATATGAGTACAAGTCCATCCAATGGACCATGCTGCGGCAGCAAAGGGATCAAGATGTGCACGAACTGACGAATTTGTTCCATACCCTACGCACAAAGTTGGGTATTGAAGATTTAGAGGGACATTTGGTGGTCAAGTACCGTAGTTGTCTACATAGACACATTCAAGAGGAAATGGAGTTCCTCAACATTACATCGCTTGGTACGGCATATCGCTATGCCGCCAAGATCGAGCATAAATTTAAGCAGAAGAAGCGAGACTTTGGATCTGCAAATTCGAAGCCAGGGAAAGGTGCCCCCGAACTGCAGAACAAGGGGCAAGGCTAAAGCGGGGTGAATCAGAACAACACCACAAATCCAAATAAGGACATGGGGAAGTGGTGTGAATTTCATAACAGCCCCACTCACATCACAAACAAGTGTCGGGCCAAACAGTCATTGGTGGTTGAACTAAAGGCACTCGAATCAGATGCATGTTCTAATCCTGAGTCATAACCAGACAAAGGCAATGACAAATGGAAGCATATCATTGATGCAGATCCCAACGCCATTGTTGCCACCACCAATATCTAGAGGGAGGATCCCAAGGATCCAGAGGAGGGGGAGTGCCTCTTCCATTCGCAAATGTGGGTGAAGGTTTCTCCACTACAATTCCTTGTCGATAGTAGAAGCCAAAAGAACCTCATTTCAGTAGAGGTCATGAAGCGGCTCGGCCTACCAACCTTAGCACACCCGCATCCATATACCATCGGGTGGCTTCACCCAGGGAGAAATCCCAGCGTCTGCCAGAAATGCCACCTTTCGTACAGTATCAAGCCATTCACGGATGAGCTATTGTATGATGTTGCTCCTCTTGATGTAGCTGATGTATTATTGGGCCAACCATACTTGTGGAGGTGACATGGTGTGTATGATTCCAGGCCTCGTGCTGTTATTATTACTTTGGGAAATAAATTGTACACGATACAAGAGGTAGTACTGCCTCCTGTCATCTCTTTGACTACTGCAAAACAACGCAGTAAGATTGTTTCCCAAACCAGGAAATTTATTTTCCTTACAACTCGCTCACAGGGAAAGAAGAATATTATGTCCACTACCTCGAAACAGGGCTCCCATACACGGCTGTAGCAAATGGACAAAGTCATGGAGGAATACGAGGACATTTTCTCCTCAGTCACAGAGGTTCCTCTACACTGTCAGGACAAGCACTCCATTGATCTGACCCCTGACGTACTACCGCCTGATGTTCCCATACCTCATGTGACTACAAAAACAGAATCCACACATGTACTATCTGACGTTGATAAAGAAACCAAATTTACTAAACGCATTTAGCACGTCCGCCCGCAATTCCATGACATCTTCGACAACTCTAATACCTAGTTCAACTGAATTTGCCTCATCTCATGGAGGATCTCAACGCAATGGGGACCATTGCTTCCTAAGGAGGAAGGAATGATATAGCTAGATATTTGTGGCCACCCACCTATTCCATTTGGACCCGCACCATCAATTCTTACAGCTTTTCACTTTCAGCACAACTTACTATTTTTAGCAGGTTTTCGCGTCTTGCACTCCCGGAGCCGTTTTGGGGCCTTAATGGTCCAGGTGGATATTGGTTGCCGCCCACCTATTCCATTTGAAATGCGACCATCAGTTCTTTATGTTTTTCATTTTCGGCACAACTTACTATTTTTAGTAGTTTTTTGGGTCCTGAACTTCCGGAGCCGTTTTGAGGCCCTAAATGATGTTTTTTGCGCATCGCTTATTCGGAAAATATGATTCCATTATGAAATTGATATTCATGGTCATCATTTTTAGTCCTCGGATAGATCTTTCTAACGATTTATCATGTGTGTCAAACAAAGATAGTATGCCAAGTTATGACCACGGGAAGTTGAAACACCAATTTACCCAAATGGGGCCCATTGTTTTGGTGCTTCATATCCTAGGGTTAGGTTTTTGAGATGTTTAGGGTTTTCCATTGTTTCTCTATAATAAATATGCCCTCAAGCCTCATTGTAACATATTTCATAAGCATGTAGCCGATACATCTCTTCTCAAAGATAAGCTACCAACACCCTATCTATTTTATTTCCATTATTTATGTAAGCATATTTTTGTTATTTTATATTAATGAAATGAAGTGTTATTTACATCGCATATTTGTATTTATGGTTATATGTCTATTATGTTATGTTCCTACTTAAATCTGTATCATTGATATCAGAGCGGTCTGCTCTTTATCCATTTTTATTTGCATGTCCCCAACGCGGTCAGGGTATAAGGAGTTAGGGCTCGATCTAGTTGAACCCTTGCAAGATCAGCGTCACAAACCTCGACGAACTCCCATGGTGGAATAAAATAAAGATGAGGGATCCTATCAAAATATTGCTCGAGGAGGTCCTCGAGAAACAAAGGAACGCGATGATGGATAACTTTGCTCAGATCCTTCAACGATTGCCCACCTACGGCGCATCTGCATCCAACATCCACTCTAGAGGCGCCACTCCCTTCAAGGTACAAGTAAACTTTTACATTCCTGTATTTGAAGGCTAGATAGATGCAGATGCTGTCGATAGATGGTTGAATTGGCTAGAAGGGTATTTCTTAGTCCATGATCTCTCCAACCAAGAAAAGATTATTTTTGCACTCCTCAAAGCCGCCCGCCATGTCAAGGACTGGTGGGAAACATACTGTGAGAAAAAGGATAAGGGGGAACCCTCTCTATTCTTGGCCGCATCCACTTGGAACTTGTTCCGAGACGGCATCAAGGAACAAAATTACCTCGTGGGGAGCTATGAGGACAAGTGCATCCAATGGACCATGTTGCGGCAACAAAGGGATCAAGATGTGCAAGAACTCACGAAATTGTTCCATACCCTGCGCACAAAGTTGAGTATAAAATATTCTGAGAGACATTTGGTGCTCAAGTACTGTAGTTGTCTGCAAAGACAAATTCAGGAGGAAATGGAGTTCCTCGACATTACATTTCTTGGCATGGCATATCGCTATGCCACCAAGATCAAGCAGAAATTTAAGAAGAAGAAGCGAGACTTTGGATCTGCAAATCCAAAGCTAGGGAAAGGTGCCCCCGAACCGGAGAACAAGGGGCAAGGCCAAAGCGGGGTGACTCAGAAAAACACCACAAATCCAAAGAAGGACACGGGGAAGTCGTGTGAATTTCATAACAGCCCCACTAACAACACAAATGAGTGTCGAGCCAAACAGTCGTTGGTGGCCGAACTAAAGGCACCCGAATCAGATGCATGTTCTGATTATGAGTCAGAACCAGACAAAGGCAATGGAAAAGGAAAGTAGATCATTGATTCAGATCCCAGTGCCATTGTTGCCACCAACAAGATCCAAAGTGAGGATCCCGAGGTTCTAGAGGAGGGGGAGCGCCTCTTTAATTCACAGATGTGGGTGAAGGGTTCTCCACTACAATTCTTTGTCAATAGCGGAAGCCAAAAGAACCTCTCAGAAGATGTCATGAAGTGGCTCGACCTACCGACCATAACACACCCGTAGCCATATACCATCAGGTGGCTTCACTTCAGGAGATATCTCCGCGTCCGCCAGCAGTGCCACCTTCCGTGCAGTATCAAGCCATTCACGGATGAGGTATTGTGTGATGTTGCTCCTCTTGATGTAGCTGATGTATTATTGGGCCAACCATACTTGTGGAGGCGACATGATTTTTATGAGTCCAGGCCTCATGTTGTTATTATTACTTTGGGAAATAACTTTTACAAGATACCAGAGGTAGTACCGCCTCCTGTCATCTCTTTGACTACTGCAAAACAACAAAGTAAGATTGTTTCCCAAACCAGGAAATTTATTTTCGTTACAACTCACTCACAGGGAAAGAAGAATATTATGGCACAACCTCAAAACAAGGATCCCATACACAATTGCCACCACCTATTCCATTTGGACCCGCACCATCAATTCTTGTAGCTTGTCACTTTCAGCACAACTTACTATTTTTAGCAAGTTTTTAGGTCCTGCACTCCCAGAGCCGTTTTGGGGCCCTGATGGTCCAGGTGGATATTGGTGGCCACCCACCTATTCGATTTGAAATGCCACCATCGTTTCTTTCAGTTTTTCAATTTCATCACAACTTACTATTTTTTCCATTTTTCGGGTCCTAAACTTTCAAAGTCGTTTTAAGGGCCTAAACGACGTTTTTTCGGCATCTCTTCTTTGAAAAATATGATTACAATATGATTCTACTCCAGAATCGATTTTCACGGTTAGCATTTGTATTCCTCAGATAGATCTTTCTAACGATGTATCTTGTGCGTCAAACGGAGATAGTATGCCAAAGTTACGACCCTGGGAAGTTGAAACACCAATTTACCCAAACGGGGCCCATAGTTTTGGCGCTTCATCTCCTAGGGTTAGATTTTTGGGATGTTTAGCGTTTTCCATTGTTTCTATATAATAAATAGGCCCTCGAGCCTCATTGTAACACAGTTCAAAGGCATGTAGCCACCACATCTCTTCTCAGAGATAAGCTACCGGCACCCTAGCTATTTTATTTCCATTATGTCTGTAAATATTTCTATTATTTGATATTAATGAAATGAAGTGTTATTTCCGCTGCATCTTTTTATTTATGGTTATATGTGTATTGTGTTGTGTTCTTGCTTAAATCCGGATCAGTCCATTTATTTTTTTTCGAGGCATTTTGGTATCAAACAACGATATCTATGCTTCACTCTGCCCTTTGGATCACTTCAAATTGATTTTTCAAAAAAAAGTTATGCAAAATTTGAAAAAAATATACACTTTTTCTTTTTTTTTAGGATCACTTTTTTTAAACTATTGTATCTATGTAATTTCATATCTCCAAGCCTATAATTTCTTCTCAAGGTAGCCCCCTGAGTCATTCTTCCAACACCACAAGTCAGATCGATGATTGGATTCTTGAAGAAAATGTTATGCCCAATATCCCACAATGACCTGATTACATATTGGTTCAGTGGATCCAACTTGTATGGAATGCCACGTGTTACTATTTTGACATTCCTCCTTGAAATGAATACATGAAAAACTACAATCTATGCACTTTCAGTAACGTTTTACAAAATTAAAATCCGATGCTGAGATAGAGAGTTATGACGATTTTCCCTATGTCACTTGTTTGAGAATGAATTTTCGAGCCTACAAAAACCCTAAATTCTTCGAACCATATCTCAAAAAATATAGTGAAATAATATCTAAAATTTGTACAATAATTTCACCAATATTTCGACTCCCTGTGATCGAAATTTAAACTTATGAATCCATTTAGGAAAAAATGTATAGTGAAAATTCCAAGATGGCCTGTTTGAAGCAACGAAAGCCTAGAATCTAAAGCTACAATACCAAATGTTATGCAACTAGATCACAAAAAATAAGAAAAAATATATCAATGACTTGATAATTATCCTCTTCGAGGGGGAAGCCTCCTTTACATCACATAAATGAACAAGTATTGGATTATACAAATGAAAAGGCCTCCTTTCTATATATAGGAGTATAAGGGATCACAATATAATCATAGCCTACATAACACCAATAATTTAATAGCACAAAAATAACAATAATGGACTTCTATTGGGCACAACAATAACAATATTGAGGCTACATTAACAATAACAATAAAGGGGCTACACTGACAATATAAATAAGTGGTATACACTAGTATTATAGGGACCTAACAGAAGGACATGAGAGAGAGAGGGAGAGAAGGGTAAGAGAGAGTCTAGAGGGAGACACAAATATGGAGGGGGTAGAGCGAGAAGAAGGGATGGAGGTAGATAGTGAACAGGTTGGAAGATAGAGAGATATAAAGAGAGAGATATGGGGGGAGATAGTGGGAGGTAGTAAAGAAAGGGAGAGAGATGAAGGACGAGGGAGAGGAGGAGAGAGGGAGAGAGAGTGTGGAGGAGAGAGGGAAGGAGGGAGACATGGATTTTGAGGGAAATATAAGGAGGGAAAAATAAATACATAGAGATATAAAGGTGGAGAGAGGGGGGGGGGAAGGGATATATGGATAGAGAGTGTGTATGTTTGGGGGTGAGAAAAGGAGGAAAATAAGGAGAGATGGAAAGAAGGAGAGAGAATGAGAGAGGGAGGAAGATAGTGACAGAGTTGGAGGAAAAAGAGAGAGAGAGAGGGGGGGGGGGGATAGAAAGAGCGAGATAGGAGAGAAAGGGAAAGAGAGGAAGGAAGAGAGAGAGGACTTGAGAGAGAGAAGGAGATAGAAAGGGAGAGAGAGATAAATTTTTAGGGGGAGAGAGAGGGAGATAAGAATAAAGGCATAGAGAGAGAAATGTGGAGAGAGAGAGGGAGTGACAAGGGACATGGAGAGAGAGGGAGAGAGGAGAAAAATAGGGAAGAGAGATATAAGGGGAGAGAGAGGGAAAGATGGGGAAGAGAGAGAGAGAGATAGATAGATAGATAGATAGATATAGAGAAAGAGTGTGTTTGTGTGTGGGGTGATATATAGAGGAAAATAAGGAGAGATAATGGGACATAAAGGCATAGATTGAGGAGGGGGGGAGATGGAAGAAGACAAATATAGATAGAGGGAGGGATGGAGAGATAGCTAGATATGCAGAGTGAGATCGTGTGTGTTTGGGGGGATGATATAGAGAGACAAAGAAGGAGAGATGGAGGGAGACATAGATATATATGGGGGGGAGAGATAGTGAAGAAGCTTTCTTGCACTATATGCATTGATTTCAATGTAGATGTTGATTTCTAAACCTATTTGATTGTTTGCACTAGACGCATTGATTTCAGTGTAGATGTTGATTTCTAATTATATTTGATTGTTTGCACTAGATGCATTAATTTTAGTATAGATGTTGATTTATAATCATATTCGATTGCTTGCATCAGATGTGTTGATTTAAGTGAAGATGATAATTTCTAATCCTGTTTTATTTCTTGCATTAGATGCAATTATTTAAATGTAGATGTTGATTTTTAATCCTATTTGATTTCTTGCACTAAATGCATTGATTTCCTTGCAGATGTTGATTTCTAATTATATTTGATTGCTATCCCTAGATCCATTGATTTCAGTGTAGATGTTGATTTCTAATCCTATTTGATTGCTTGCATTCGATGCATTGGTTTCACTATAGATGTTGATTTCTAATCCTATTTGATCTCTTGCATTAGACGCAGTGATTTCAATGTAGATGTTGATTTCTGATTTGATGTAACTGGGTGTATGGTGTACATTAATTTCAAGTTAGTTAGATTAACAGTGTGCATTGATTTCAGTGTAAGAACAAAAAAATTATTGGCAATATGAATTGATTTCTATATTACAGTATTTCAACCATAAATAAAATACTTGAATTTTCATTTTTAAATAAAATATTCACTTAAATAAAATGTTTACTTCTTGAAACTGTAAATTATTTGTAATAGACTACATTCTTATTATTCCTATTTTCCATCATTCAACATTGTTAGTCACTTGCATTCAAATGGGGCAATAGAAAACAACTACCATTGAAACTTACTCAAGGTTTAACACTCCATACGTTGCAATGATTAACTTTAATGAAAGATACTATTAATATTAGAGAGCAAAAGAGACAAGGTATGACATTTACTATAATAGTGTGGGTTAAAAATCTGAATGCTCTACAATTTCAACCTCTCTTTTCATATGATTGATATGAAAATGTAGCAAAACTAACAGGTGTGATAATAAGAATAGTAAAAGAAAATAGTTTGATATTGATCACAATTAAGAATATTTGTAATTGACTACATACTTATTATTCACATTTTCTATCATTCAACATTGTTACATTCTCAGTTTGTATTCAAAAATTGTATTTCATCATTTAAGTTATTAATAGTCTCTATTATCTCACAAACTCAGATAATTGGGAAAATTTAAAATTAAAATGACCATATTAATCTTAGACGTATTTAACATATTTAAAATCATGAGAAGAATTAGACATTTCACATATTTTCTGTCATCATGCACAACTAAAACCAACTTAGATCCATCTAACACCAGATCTATCATGCGTTGAGAGGGATCAAATCCCTCGAGGTGCAAACCTTTCCTCAAGTTTTATACTCCAAAAAAGAATTTGCACCTTGAGGGATTTAATCCCTCTCAGCACATAATAGATTCAATGTTAAATGGATCTAAGTTGGTAATCAATAATTAAACCAACATACATCACTTAAATCAGAATCTACCGAATGCCTAGAGAATCAAATCTCTTCAGGTTCAAACCTCTTTTAGAGTGTAAAGAAGTTTGATCCATCAAACTATATATATATATATATAAATAAGCTTTGGATAGACTTTGAATGTAATTAATCACGTTGCAATTTATCGAGATTATTAAAACTAATTTTATTATATAGTTTTAAAAAAAATATTCTATCAATCACGTTGTGATTTAGGACATCGTTAAGTGATTATTAAATTCTATTAATCACGTTGTGATTTAGAGGACGTCATTAAGAGATTATTAAATTCTAATAATCACGTTTTGATTTAGGAGGATATCATTAAGCGATTATTAAAACTAATTTTATTGTGAAGTCTTTAAAATAATATTCCAGTGATTCAGCATAACATCATTACGAGATTATGAAAACTAGACTTATAAATAGTTTTAAAAATCCGATCTCAATTAGTTGATGGGTATAAAAAATTCAACGAAGGAGATTCTAAGAAATATACTCCAAACTTTAATGATTAAGAATAAAACTGTTATACGATTTCCATGTAAATAATATTCAACTTTAATAAATTAAAAATACTTTAAAATTACATTAAATAAAATCAAATGAAAATCTATATCTATATATATGAATGATTACTAATTTGAGTCGTGGTTTTCTCATAGCTGGTTTTGAGCACACAGATGTCTGGAAGAAACTTGATTAGGGTGGAATTATGGTAAGTGGTTTGTTGGGTGCAATGCTAAGCACTTGAGAGACAACCAATTATTTTAAAAATATTTTTTTGTATTTTTAAGAATAAAGTACTTGTCGCAGCACATAGATCCATGAGATGCATAGATATGATTGATTGGGTGAGAGAGTGATCCCACAGTATGGGATCTTTGCCCAGGGGACAAGATCATCTTTACAACTTGAACTATTGCATTATTAGATGCTTATATATGATTTAGACCACAATCTAAACAGCTAAGCTAACCATTCAAGTTAAAATATTGTTTATGGTTCAGAAGATCATGATTTAAGGCTCCCTCTCGAAGGGTTTATTGGGTTGAATATCAAATCAAGACAGTAGGTTATCCTCTCGCAATTAAGCATCAAATCTATTCTTTCACCTTTGTATATATTAAAATCAATATACTATGTTATCCTCACATAGTCCAGCATCAAACCTATTCTTTCACGGTTAATTAAACCAACATTATGCTGAGAAAGAAGGAAAGAATAGATAATTAAATATGTATTTATTAATTATAGTTATATAATTTGAATATGATAGGATAACATTAAAATATATTTACTAATGATAGTTATATGTTTTTTTAATAGACATTTAAATTTAAGTGAAGTTGATACTATATTTAGCTAATTTAACTTTAATAAGTGTAATCATCATCTTAATATCTAGCATTTAATGAAAAATATTTATATTAATTATGAGCTCAAAATCAGTGAAGGAATTTTGTAGCTGAAGGAGAGTTGGATAGAAGTCACATCCTCGTGCCCCCACCATGTTGTTAATGTCATTAAGATGGGATATTTTTCTCAACATACTCATATTCTCATGAAAGTGACATGAAGAAGGAAATTTAATTAGATTCTTGATCAACCCTTTTCACATATGCTAATACCTCCATCTCTTGAACTGTACAATATAGTCATGGCTCCTACTTTAGGATTAACTAGTCTATACATGCATTATTGCTCACCTTCTTCATCACTGAATATGTCCTTAACAAATAGGATTAAAGCACCTGAGCTAAGTTTAGATGGCATTACCAATCCTACCTAGTAAAGGCTACACGCATTATTGCTCACCTTCTCCATTATTGAATATGTCCTTAACATATAGGATTATAGCACTAGAGCTAAGTTTAGATGGCATTGTCAATCCTACCTAGTAAAGGCTACTGGGGTTTTAGGGGTCAAATTGTCTCTTTATCAAAGGCTACAAAGTTTTGTGGATCACTAACTTAGAGAATAATTGGATAAGGGACAATATTTCCTTAGAAACTAGAAGTGAAGTGCTCAAAATTTATTATTGTTATTCTAATTCTTCTTCTTCAATGAGTATCCTTAAAAGAATGTGGAATGTGGCTGAAAATGGTTTATGCTTTGTCTCCTTGTAGAGTTTCGTTGGATGAGTAACCATGTACAAAATCACTCCTATGGATTCCCATTCTTCCCATTTTTGGATACTTGTAACAACTCCTCTAGTTCCATCTCACAAATCTTATTGGAAATCTCTGTGTTGTTTCACATGAACTCTAGTGGCAATGCAATGAAATTGGGGGATTACAGTGCTACAAACTCTAGCATCATTACCACTTCTAAGTTCAACCAAGAAGCAAGTATCTTCATTAGTAAATCAATATCTTATCATATCTTTTCATGTGCATTTACATTGTGGGTTTAAACATGGCTAAATTGGATATTAGATGGTATTAAGGGAATTGAGATTTATTTTTATATAAACCTAAGGGTTATACATATTGTAAGAGAGTCAATTAAATCTCAAGGGTAGAGATAGTTGTAGTACTTACTATTTTTTAATAACTCCATATTTTCACTTAATATTTACTACTTCAATTTTAAAATATACTCTATAAAAAATAAACACAAGACTAATTTTTATGTTAAGTAGAAAGTACCATTTAAAATAAAAAATAAAAAATTATATTATAAAAATTGATTAATTTTCTTTCTATATATATATATATATTTAAATATTAATATTATTTAAAACTAAAAGAAATAAAATTAAAATTAAAAATATTTTTTAAAATCTTATATATTATTATGTTTAATATTTTAAAAAATACTTTAAAGTGTGAATTTGAGGTTTGAAGTTCAAATCCTTTAATTTACCATGTAAACTGTGTGTAAGAGAGAGTATGAGTTAATCTAGATGTTGTAATAATTGAAACTGACCCTGTGCCATAAGAGTACGAACCCAACCTTATATATATATATATATATATATATTATCACAATCATAACAATATGCCGAACAAAACAGCTCAACAAATATATATATATATATTCTAGATGTTGTAATAATTGAAACGGACCTGTGCCATAAGAGTACGAACCCAACCTTGCAATATATATATATATATAATCACAATCATAACAATATGCCAACAGCTCAACAACAATTCATCTATAGTATAAATGGATTTGTAATTCAAATTAATAATAAAAGTTATTGTGCTTCCATCATGAGTAGAAAACTGGATTTATATCGACTGACGTGGCTATCTAGAAGCCAGTCAATTGATTGGGTGGGAAAGCCAAATTAAACTACAGTCATATGTAACATATTTTTATAAGCAGCGTATTTACACAGTTTTTGAGATTGTGAATATGGAATTTTGACATATCAATAAACTAAGAGTGGACCACTAATGTGGAAAGGAAGGTATGGAGATTTATTAACAGTCGGGGGTTTCGTAGAAATTGGCAAAGTGGAAATCGGCTTTTGAGAGAATTGCAGTATAGTATTATATCAGCCATGGCAATGGATTTGTTCAAGATTTTCATCTCCAAGGTATGAGCACTGGACCTGCAGGGCTTTCTAATAACTATGCAGTTGTTCTGAGAAGAAAACAGCACAGGGCCGAAGAGACCAATTTCCCCCCATCTGCTGGAATGGACACGCGATTGCAATATGCTGGTGAAATTTTCAAGTCTGATTATTATGAGGATCAAAATAATAAGCTGTTGCTGGACAATATAGATGAAATTTCAGGGCAGTTGGATTGGGACGACAGCGATCCAGAGATCATGGGTGCCTCAAAGCCGGCAGGCAAAACTAATTATCTTCAGGCTGTATCCAAGAATTTGTATACCGAAAGAAAGCGAAGGAAGAAATTGAACGATACCCTTTACACACTGCGTTCTGTAGTTCCAAAGATCAGCAAGGTATGCATTAATTCACCCTCTCCCACTAATTTGTATTAGGGTTTGAACCGAATGTTCAAAAGCTATTGGTTTTGGTAAGGCAACTTAATTGGTTATGAAAATGATGTATTATGTTTAGGTATTTAAAGATTTACTATATAAGATATAAATAAATTGAAAAGATATATATAGACATCTAAAAATTTATGAAAATTGATATATATATATATATATATAATAAAACTCAATATATTTCTTTCTGCTATTGATCTCCTTTTGAAAGAAACGCTGGACGTTTTTTTGTTAAATGTCTAAATTTGTTATGGGCAGATGGACAAACAGTCTATAATAGGGGACGCTATCAGCTACGTCTTGGATCTGCAAAAGACGATCCGGGAGATTGAGGTTGAAATCGAAGGTCTGCTCAGCTCCAACAAAGGTGATCATACTCCAGCGATTCCACAGACTGTCAACCCTCTAGCAAATACTACTTGTGAGTTGGGAAAACGGTCGGTCGATTCCGGTGATACCAAGAAATCCATGGATAAATTGAAACATGGAAAAGTACTGCAAGTAAGTACTGAGTTACACATCTCCTTGTAACTATGTGCCTTCTATAATTTTAGAGATTTTATATTTTTTCAGCATGAAAAATCGCTAGTTTTTATCTAGTAAAAAGTAGGACACATGTTTTGGATTATTTATCTGTCCTCCTTTCTATAAACAGATAGATTTCTCAGGAGAGAAATATTCTAAAATATCTTCATATGTGTGTTTTGATTAATTATAAACTTTTGATTACACAATAGTACAAAATTTTATGGATGCTTATCTTATGATACAAATTTTATTACAAAAATATAATTTTCTCTTTTATATGTAACAAAAATATTGAGAATAAGAACTTATATTTAATTGTACTAAGTCAGGGTTTTTTTTAGGGATCTATATATTTTTCATTTTATTCTTTTTATTTTTTAAGTTTGGTAAGACTACATCTTCATAATATCTAATATATCGTTCAGATCATAACAAGAAATTGAACTATAACTCTACATCAATAAATACTTTGACAGAACACCCCATTATAATCTACCCATAATCCTAATCTTTCACTTTACTTTAAAAACTTAATAATTAATATAAATTGTGCTTATACCATATATCTTTCATAAAGTCTGTTTTCATATCCAGGATCACCATCAAACATCCAATGACTATTTACAAATTTACAGCTCTCTAGTCTTAAATTAAAATCTGGTCTAACCCTTCATCTTACTTTCAAGGATTAGTCTAAGGATTAGCTTAATTGATTTAAACAACGCTGAAAGCTCTGTGTTCACATCCAGCGATCATATGTTACAAGTTCACGGAAGATCCTGGATAAAATTCTTTAAAAGAAAAAAAGAAAAAAATTCTTCCATCTAATTATATATAATGCACTTCATTCATTTGTTAACAATATTTACCCTTCATCATCTCATCAATGTCCTGAATTACTAGCTAAAGTGATTATCTAAGAATTATCTAAATTAGTTTTAGTTTTTCATTTTAAACCATTTTTATTTTAACTTTAGATTTTAAAATATTTAAACATTTGATAAATAAGAATAAAAGCAGGTATTTAACTCTTATTTTTCACATATTGAAAATATTTTAAAATCTACAATTAAATTATCAAAAAATCTACAACCAAATTATCCTTAAAAATCTTCAATCTAGTAAGCTCTGACAGCAGTTAGGCTTCGACATCTACCATTCAATCGCACTAATTACAAATCTGCAATTTAGTTATACTTGGGCATATTTGAAAATTTAATGAACAACAGTGAAGTCAAATACTTAACTCTTATTCATCAAATGTCAGAAATATTTCAAAATCTATCATTCAATCACTCTAACCGACAAATATAGCCAAATTATCCTAGAAATCTGCAATCTAGTTAAGCTTCGACATCTACCATTCAATTGTACTAATTACAAATATGCAATCTAATTAAGCTTAAACATGTAAACTTCAATTGCACTAATTACGAAAACTGTAACTGATTTACTCTGGAAGCCTGCAATCCAGTTACGCTCAGCTTCAACATCAATTTTAAAGTAATGAGTTTTATTCCCGTATTCAATTAATTTGCACTACTAAGTTATATTATAGTACCGAGTTTTTTTTCCATTCTGGAAACATTTGTTGTGATCGAATTGTAAAGCTATCCAAGCTCGATTTCTCGGCAAAAAGGAATACACCGTATCTTCAATTATTTCAGTAAGAATGGTATTGTCTAACTTTTAATGTTCTGGAGTTATTTCACATATGTTTTTAATAACCTATATTGATTTAACACTGAAACTGTGATTTAATAAAATCATAATAAAAAACTATTCCAAATTCTGAGCAATTTATACCTAAAAAGATGGCCACAAAAGCTCGAAAATCGGTAAGCAGATAGACTACTTTATTCACCGCATTCTTGTAACCTGAGTTTTATCTTTTAATAAAGATTATGTGGACCTAATTTATCGGAACATTTGTTTTGATTTCAGTCCTATTTAAATTCTTTAATAGGCGTTTGGTGAGCCATTATATAATTTATATTATTACTTGTCTGAACGTGACAGTGCTATGACAACCACATACTTTAATTTAACTTCACGTGCACGTCATGTCACAAGTTATTTGGACTGTACCCACCTTATCTTGTCGCAGGGTATTTCGTCTTCGTTCTCTGTATCTGCTAGGAATTGAAAATAGTCATGTGCTTTGCATGGATTAATGTGAATACTGACACCTGTCACCATCCACTTGGTACTGCCAGGTTGAAATTTGCAACGCAGGGGATGGTGGAATATATCATGTGCGAATAGAGGGCAAGAAAGAGACGGGTGGTTTGGTGAAGCTAACGCGAGCCCTAGAATCTCTCCCTCTGCAGATCATGAATTCAAACATCTGCTGCTTCGATGAAGCCATTCACTACTCGCTCACTGTCAATGTAAGTGATTGTTTCAATTCTCAAATTATGTTGCATTCATGAAATTATTTTACAATGTTGAATTTATGAGAATTGCAGAATTGGGAAATATTTCAAAATCTAATACTCAGAAATGGTCGATTATTTGACTTTCTTATATACCCATTTGACAGCATAAATTTTTGTTTCAATCTGACGCCTTGGAATTGGAATGGCAGGTGAAGTCACTGGGAAATGTAAGCACGGACAAATTGGAGGACATGATTCGAAAAACCACAAACAGTGATTGCTTTGAATAAATCAAATCAAATTCTTGTTGTATAAGAGGATTGGGAGATTAGGGTTTTATAATAATTTTTAGGTATCGCAATATTGCTTTTTGACATGAAACTACTCTTTGTAAAGTTCCCACGAGTTTCTCGCTGTGCAGAGATTCTTTGCCAATTCTGGCAATATTCCAAACGCTAAAGACACAATGTGGAAAGTAAGTTTTATGATAATCGATGGGAAGGATGGGCCTCCACATAAAAAGGCGAACCCAATTCTAAGATTCCAAATCCGTAACAAAGCAATAGATATGCAATTTTATTTTCTTTCAAACGATTAAAAGTATCTGATTAATAAAAAAGTTTAGATATGAGTTTAATTGGTGATTGTTATGTTAATGTAAAGCATTAAATACTTAGGTAGTAATAAATTTAATATTAATGGACTTTTTCAAAAAAAATTACCGGTCATATGGACACTTCAGCATTCCTCTTTTATAAAAAAAAATCTAGACAATTTTTACATTAAAATAGCATACAGCTCCATTATGTATACATGATTTGTGGGAGGAAAGTTGATACTTGTATTTCATTTTCTCTTTCTGTTTGGTTTAAATCATTTATACTTTTTTTTCAGAGGAAATGGTTTAAATCATTTATACAACATTAAATAGGTCAAAATAAATAAATAAATTGAAAATAAAAATTGAATAATCACACTTTGCATAAGTCACATGGCATCATTAATCCAATCTTTAGAAATTTTTACATATATAAAATACTTCAAGACCTATAACTTAAGTAAAAATTAAATGATCTTCAGTATATTTTTAAACTTTACTTAGATTTTTAAACTTTACTTACATAACATCTGTGCTGTTTAGAAATTTAATTGACTCATTACCTGAATAACATTATTGGTTCTTAATATTTTTTTATAATTTTCTTAATGCTTAACACACTATGTAGTTTTTGTGACCTCTTTAACAATCCACTTAACATTAATGGTCATTCAAATATTTCTTGACTTTCTCATACTTTACAATCTTAACACTTTCAATCTCTTTCACACTATTAAAAACAACAACAATTCTCTTAAAAATATTTATGAACCCTCTCACATTTCACATTATACCATTTCCTCTAAATTTCACACATTTCACATTATATCATTTTCTTTGAATTTTACATTATACAATTTCCTTTAAAATTATAAAGAAACAATAACACAAATGACACTGTTCCATTTGAAAGAAAATTCAAAATAATTTTAAAATATATAAACTAATTTATAAAAATAAAAATATATTTAATGCAAAAGTTATTAGTGTTGTGGATGATTTTGTCACCCTCCTAGAGACAGTCTAGAGTTGCCATAGACCAGTGCCTAGGACATCTTAATATAGCAAGGAGCCCTTTATAGTTTGGGTTGTTAGTCCAAGAACTCACTTACTATCTCTTGTTTGAACAAGGAAATTAGTTTTGAATGGGACCAATCTCTCTCAGAAGCTGGTACAAAGATAAGAACAGTGTAGGGACATCATGTAAAACTCCCATACAAAGGCATCAGACAGTTAAGAGACCGCTTACTATAAAGAGGGCCAGTTCAGATAATATATCACAGAAATCAAATATCAGGAAGTGAGTGCAGTGAGGAAACATAAAGAAGATATTAGCTGACATGAGATTGATACCCAGATACACAACAGAACCACATAAGGGCATACCAATCTATGAATCCTTATATGACAATGGCGTTTTAAAAGCACCCTCCTCATGCAACTAATATAGAAGAAAATATGGAAGAGATGATCATGGAACAGTATATCATGACTAGGCCTATTTAAAGCGCTTGACTAATTCCAGAAAGGGCACCAACAAAGATGAATCCTTACTGCAAACTAGTGAGCCGCTCGCATTCTAGAACATGATACAAGAAGATAAATAGCATGAAAGAAGATATTGTATTAACACATAAGAGAAATTACATACTGTGAGATACCATAGACCAGAATCCTCATTACAGTTATAACTCCTCCTCACTGAGACCCTACGAGCTCTGAACCTTCATATAGAAATATTACAGAATGTATACAAAAGCCTTTTCACTGCACCCTTTGCTGATAGAAATCTGGAACCCTTACAATGTCTTCTTTTCGGGCTTTTATAGAGGAGATGGAGAATTCTAGAGGAGGAGGTAGATAGGAGACATTAAATGACTTATTTTGAATCAAATGGCGGAAAGAATTCACGCCCATACTATGAATGACTAACTATAAATAAATGTACTTTACAATCTGTCTATAGAAATAAATGCTGGGAGATGAAAATCTCCTTTTATACAAGACACAAATAATAAAATATATGCGATGCTCTGCCCTTTGTTGAGGAAAAATCTGCTACCGTAAGAGCCCTGAGATGGTCTGCAATTCTGTACTGTACTCTCGGCCCTTGATTTTGGATTCGAATCCTGGATCTTTAATGCAGGGCGAATTTCTCTGGAGGGTTCTGTGAATCCATATCTTTGTCTTCTTTAATGGCGGTCATTTCTCACACCTACCCTCAGCTTCTTCTTTAAGTTTTACCAGAAAAATGTGTCCTTTTATGGGCTTTAAACCTTTGCAACGACGGCAGCGAATTAAAACGCCTTCCTGTTATCTTGAAACCTGCAAAACTCATAAACACATTAGGAAAACCAGACTCAGAGGTGTGGGGTGTGGAGGTGGAGATGAAGACGACGTCGTGGACACGAACAGGGGTCAGGAACATGCAGGGTGGTGGAAGAAAAGCAATGGAGGTATGGATTAAACAGGCGGAGCGCAACTTACGTTAAACAGTTTGGTCGTGAGGGAAAAATAAGAACGAAGGGCCTGAGAGAAAACATATGCACACACACACACACACACACACACACATATATATATATAATGGGAAGAATTGTTTGGGACGTACGGGAGTAAGACACGTGGACGTACGGAGGGAACAGGTGGAAGGGCGACGTGGCGATAGAGTCAACGGACGGGGAGACTGGTTGTTGACCGTTGGATGACAATCACAGATCAACGGATGAGAATCAATGAGGGTAATACGACGGTGGGCCATATGACATGGCGGATATGAAATAACGGGTGGGCAACTCTGGAGAATCTCCACCATCGGATTGACATTGCCAGATCTGACGGTTCAAACAAATTCCGCTGCCCGGCGATTGTACAGATCTTAACGCGCGGGGAAAGCGGTTTCGGGAACCCGTACCAGAGACACGTGGCGTGTTTCGTATGGAATCGCTGGCCTCGGGCCCAAAACCGCTGGACTGGTAGAAGTGGTGCGGGGCTATATAGCCGGTTTCTCGCGTGCGGGGCCCTCTATACAGGTTAATTGTCGCGCCGTTGATTTGATTTATATCGGACGGTGGATATCATGCCCGAAATATGAGCGATAAGCCCCCTTTCTTTTGGCTTGTGGTTCTTGGGCTCAGGTCATGTGGTAGCCGAGGCGCGGGAGCTAAGATTTTAGGACTGGGGCCCGATATATTTAAATTTGGGTTTTCGACCATTGTAAAGCAGACTTTCGGGCAGTGATAATAATATCAAACTGAAACATGAGGTTTTAGGCCACGACAGAAATTTAAAATGGATTCGAATGAGGCAGCAGGCCAAAATTCACAGGCAGAAGTGAATATGTACAACAATTAGTAAAGTTTATATATAATGAAGAGGACTTTATATATATATATATATATATGAAGCTGTAATAATGTATAAAATTTTGAAGTTCTAATAATGTAAATAAGAATAGAGATTAAGAATATTTTCAAAAGATTTAATAATGAAAAAAATATCACATAATTTTTGTGTGTTAGAAATGTGAAGAAGAATGAGATTGGTAAAAATACATAGATTAAAGAAAGAGAAATGATTAATGCATTGTATAAAGATTTGTGGAATTAATGTTTAAATTTTCATTTAAATTAATAGAAATTTATTTGTTACAAGTAGTATAATTAAGAGAGTCCATGTGAAAAGCAAGAAAATAATTCTTTATTATAACTAGTGAAAATTAAACACATTATGTATAGATAATAAATGGCATGCCAATTAACAATGATTGACAATGTTCATAACACATAAATTCATATTAATTAAGACAAAGAATCCAATTCTTCTATAACTAACACTTAAATTGTAAAATGCTTAAACTATATAATAGACATATTATTGTGAAAAGAGAGTTTGTGATAATAAATTATATTATAAATTTAATGTTTTAATATAATATATCATACAAATAGATACATGAGAATTAACTGAAATTGTTTTTAAATGTCAACTCTAAGTAATAGGGGTTCAAATATTGATTTTATTCATCAGTAAACACGCTATAGAAATTAATTGAATTAATAAATACTTACTTTCAATATTTTTGTTGAGAAATTATCATTTTTTTAAGAAGATTATATTAAATTATAACATCCACATCCATCCATGTTGTATATGTAGAGAAAGTCAAAGCAAGAGAAAGAAAATAATAAAAAATAAGAAATTAATAGTTTAAATATTGATCATAATGTCAGTGGTTTCCATGATTGTAGTCCTTTCCACTTTGAGATGCTTATTTATAAATATAGTGAAATCAATATTATAATTAGCTTTCTAATTTTAAAATAATTTTATAAACTAAAATTATTTAGATTAAGATACACATGTTATTTGCATTTCTATAAATGTTTAGAGAAAAATATTTAAAAGAATAAATACATCATATGAAACACCTTTTATTATAATCAATATTATAATCAATCTATAAGATATTGTTATCCTGTTACACATTAACATTTTTACAAACATTACCAATAATTTTGCTTCTCAACAAATTTTATACACCATATATGAATACACTTTGGAAATTAATTTATTAATTATTTTCCATTTCTCTAACCACCTCAATATTTTCATAATACATGGGTAACAATTTACCTAACCCCCTCCCACCTCACATGACTATCATTGTGATCCGTGTCGATTCCCTCATAAAACTCATAGAGTTTGACAAAACTATAAAACAATTGATCCTTGAAGATTGGCACATGAGGCACTTTAAGGCCCATGGCCAACACAACAATTAACTAATTCATAGAAATTTGCTTGCATTCCCTAATATTCTTGTTGTCCCACACCATTTATCCTCAAATAAATTCACTATACTCATCCAATTCTTATATAAAACCATTGTAGTTTATGTTTAACGATTTCCATGTAAAGCTCATTAATTCTGGAAAGTTTCCACAGAAAATACTCATCCAATTCTTATATAAAACCATTGTAGTTTATGTTTAACGATTTCCATGTAAAGCTCATTAATACTGGAAAGTTTCCACAGAAAATGCATTGATCATTTGTGTTTTACACACACAACATATTATTGTTTGAATCTAATCAACTATTAAATGGTCTTTTACATTTATTATCACCTCCTTGATGGAAACATTATTGTTTGGAAAATTTCTTCACGTCTCTCGGTACATGACAAAACTATTCTTTGGTAAATTATTTTAATGAAGAATAATTAGCATAAAATAAATATTGGAATCTAAACAACAATCAAATGTTTTTTCACAATTTACTTGACACCTTTTATGGCTTACAAAGAAATTTTAATAATCTCTACTTTATACACAAGCTTGTTTTTACTGCGTAATATCTTTAATAAAATTTTTATATTATGAATTATTTAGTAAAAAGGTATTTTTAATCATATTTTTAGTATTTATTTTATAGAATTTTTATTTTTCCTTATAATAAATGGATTTACCATGGACAATTATTTGTTGAAAACTTGTTTATTTATTACAAAAATTATATAAATAATTTAAAAATAATATTCTAAATCATTTAAAATTTTATTTATTCAATTATTTAAATTATTATACCAAATAATATATCCAAAATATACTTTGGATGTGGGTGACAGAATTGACACACTTGACAATCACATCCCATTCTACCTAGATAACAGGGATCTCTCATGCAAAGCTTCATCTGCTACGGATCCTCATACCATTAGCCACTCGCACGAGACTCGCAAAACCAGAAATTGTGACAAGAGGAGAGGAGCTGCGTCACCATGCCCGGAGCATCACCTCGCATCTATCACCATTAATGTCCATCATGATTAACCAATATCGCAACCATACCCCTTCCCCTGAGTTTGCTCAGGTTCTCAATCATAGCACGCAAATACATGCGAAGCCCACTCATTGCTATCCTCATGCCACTCATCCCCGCCCCTTTATAAAGATGAGCTACCTGCCCCTCTCATTACTCAGCCTGTTATCTTGGCCTTTCGCCCCCCTCAGTCTACTCTAGCTTCTCACCGACTTCAAAAGACTGCGAAGCCCCGATCCTAGCGTGGAGCTACGCAGTCTCCTTTGGATTGTCGCACTCCTTCCTGCGCATCTGCCCCCCAGATATTTCTTCCCCTTTAGCCCCAGTGCTTCTCACCCTTGTTTGATACTTTTTCTCCTGAACTGCTCTCCTCGATCTAGGTGCGCAATGGCTCCAAGACTTCGCCAACGCACTATCTGCGGAGGTCAGAGAGGGGCTCTCCCGGGACGTTATCATTGTGGAGAGGATAATTGTCTCGAGTCGATATAAGAATCCTCTTCCAGCACTTTTGCGTGTCAAAGTCCCAATCCCGAGCAACGTGCAGAAGCCTCTAGGCATGCTACAGAGAGAGGAGGTCGTGGTTCAAGGAAGTCCACCATCTCTCCCCATACGCACTCCCAGCAACACAATTTTGTCCCTCTGACAGCTCCGGAGAAGGAAGATGAGGACATAGACATCTGGGTCATGGACTTTGATGGCATCTAGAGGAGTGTTCCCGACGGCGTAGACCCAGTCTCCCCCATCCTCTACGCTCTACTGACATTCCCAAGCACACTGTGGCAGATGTGGACGCAGTTGTTGTGCAGCCCAACATTGATGATGAAGATGATAAGTAAAGTCTGCGCAGCTGTACAATTCTCCTATGTTTTCTGTCATGCTCCCCCTCAGTGTCTTTATGTTATTGTTTACTTGGTGTTTTTTAGATATGTCAACGCTACTGCGCATAACGAATTTCTCGGTTTTAAGTTTTGTTTAGGTTGGTTTCCTCCCACGAGGGAGCCTAGAAACAGTGTAACAAAGGTTTGGATCGGTTAAGCACAACTTGCCAACCCAACCTGTAGCGTATATAACTTTATGTTTTTGAAATTAATAGAATAGTCCAACTTATATATATATATATATATATATATATATATATATATATATATATAGTTATTATATTTTTTTAAACTACTAAAATAACTTAAACTTTTAAATTTTATTCTTTTCTCTTCCAATTATAAACCATGTCCTTACTCTTAATATTTAATAATTTTATTAAACTATTTCAAAAAATAAACCATATCCTTACTCTTAATATTTAATAATTTTATCAAAATATTTCAAAAAATAATACAGCCAAATTTTAAAATAAATAAATAAATAAAAATTCCTATATACATAAAAAAAATCAATTAATAATTCTCTGCAATTTATTACCCAACTATTATATATAGACATCTTAAAATTTTTTCATTATCAATGTTTATCTAAATATAACACATTTTAATAATTCTCCACAACTTATTTACCCAGTCATACAACTTATTGTTGGAGATCATGCACAGCAAAACAATTAAATACGCAGCAAATAAATCATGCACAAGAAGACAAAGTGATTTTACCATGGTTCACCCAAACCTCCTGGGCTACGTCCACACAACAGAGCATTGGCAATCTTATTAATTCAAACAGGAGATTACAATACTCACACACTCTCTCCAAAACAAACGTATGGAGACCTGTTATATAGCAGGAGAATCTAACAGCCTCATAAATCCTCTCAACTCAAATTTAGCATGCATTAACTCCCTCCCAACAAACTGGAGCTAATCTAGGAACTAATTCCTAATTTTTGTCACCTAATGAGATTTTTGCCAATTTTACTAAAACTGAAAAATCTCAACAATCTCCACCTTGACAACAATTAGCCTGATGCCCTGTTATTATTATTTTATCTTTTCTGTAAGCCAAGAGAAGCCAAACACCAACGCAGCTTCTCCAACAAAACTGGTTTCGTGAACATGTCTGCACAGTTTTCCTTTGTATGCACCTTTTCAAGAGAGACTCCTCTTTCAGTGATAACCTGTCTTACAAAATGGTACTTAATTGGAATATGCTTTGACTTACTATGATAGGCCGGATTCTTAGCCAAATGTATTGCACTTTGACTATCACAAAGTAACTTGATGTTGTCCTGTAACCTACCAAACTCACCAAGCAAACCTTTCAACCAAACCGCCTCTTTGCAAGCATGAGAAGCAGCAATGTATTCTGCTTCAGTAGTGGATAAAGCAACAATGTTCCGTAGCTTTGACATCCAGCTGATAGCTCCACCTGCAAGAGTAAAGACGTACCCTGAAGTTGACCTTCTCTTATCCAAATCACCTGCAAAATCGGAATCAACATATCCGCAAAAAAATTCACTACTCTTATTGTAAGTGATACAATAACTACTTGTGCCTCTCAAGTACCGAAGCACCCATTTCACTGCTGACCAGTGTTCTTTACCCGGATTTGCCATGTACATGCTGACAACCCCAACTGCATGTGAAATATTTAGTCGAGTACAAACCATCGCATACATCAAACATCCTACTACATTAGCATATGGAATTTGAGACATATAATCCTTTTCTTCATCTGTATTAGGACATAAACCCGAAGAAAGCTTGAAATGGGAAGCGAAAGGGACTGACACAGGCTTCACATTATTCATACCAAATCTCAAAAGTATCTTCTCAACATACTTATGTTGTGATAGCCACAGCTTACCATTACTCCTGTCTCTGAAAATCTCCATGCCCAAAATCTGTCTTGCTGCTCCTAGATCTTTCATATCAAATGTCCTTGCCATATGAGTCTTCAACCTGTTGATTTCTTTAATGCTTTTGCTTGCTAAAAGCATATCGTCAACATACAACACTAAGATAATGAACATGCCATTACTTAACTGCTTAAAGTAAACACAATGATCATATTCACTTCTTATATATTTTTGACTCAACATGAAAGAATCAAATTTCTTGTACCACTGTCGAGGCGACTGCTTCAGACCATACAATGACTTCTTGAGCCTGCAGACAAATTTCTTATTGCGATGCTGAACAAACACTTCCGGTTGTTCCATATAAATTTCCTCATCTAGATCTCCATGTAGAAAAGCAGTCTTAACATCTAGTTGCTGTAACTCTAAATCAAACAAAGCAACTAAAGCTAACACAATTCGAATTGAAACTATTTTAACCACTGGTGAAAAATCTCATGAAAGTCAATACCGGCTTTCTGTGAAAACCCTTTTGCAACCAGTCGCGCTTTGTACCTGTCCTCCGTATCATTCACACCCTGTTTCAGCTTGAAAACCCATTTGCATCCCACAGTTTTCCTGTCTTTCGGAAGCTCAACCAGATCCCATGTGCCGTTCTTACTCAAGGCCATCATTTCGTCCTTCATGGTTGCTTTCCACTTGTCACTATTCGAACCTTCTATTGCTTCCTGATAGCACAGAGGTTCATTGTCATTAGCAGTAAATGCAACTGAAGTAACATAATCATCATACCTTCTCGGTGGCCGTTTGATTCTTGTCGACCTCCTTAAGGCTGTTTCTGGTGCTTCCTCGATTGGCTATCTACCACCTGTAGGAACTTCTTGCCGATCAGTATCTGAGACCTATTCATGATCTAAACCTGAACCCTGTTCATGTTCTGAAACCTGTTCATGACTAGTATCTGAACTATGGTCATCATGACTATCATTAGAAGTGTTGTCAAACTGAATGTGCTGAAAATCAAATACATCATCCTGTTTCAATTTACTGTCTACATCTAACTGTACAAGAGAGGATTCATCAAACTTTACATCTCTGTTGATGATGATTTTGCGGGTAGTAGGATCCCACAATCTATATCCCTTTGTTCCAACACCATACCCAACAAAGATATACCTTTAGACTTTGGATCTAACTTAGTTCGCTGATGTTTAGGCACTAGAGCATATGCATCACAACCAAACACTCTGAGTTTAGAATAGTCACAAGGGTGTCCTTTCCATACCTCTTGCGGAATCTTGCAGTCTATCGCCGTCGATGGAGATCGGTTTATCACATAACAAGATGTTGCCACTGCTTCCGTCCACAACTCCTTCTGCAAACCAGCGTTACTCAGCATACTCCTTGCTCTCTCCAAAAGAGTCCTATTCATGCGTTCAACAACTCCATTTTGCTGAGGAGTATAAACCGTAGTCTTATGTCTCTCGATCCCTGCATCCTTGCAATAGCTGTCAAACTCCTTGGAAGTAAACTCACCACCATTGTCAGTTCTTAAACATTTTATTGTTCTACCAGTGTTGTTTTCTACCAATGCTCTAAACTGCTTGAAAACTGAAAAAACATCAGACTTTATTTTCAACATGTAGACCCACACCTTCCTAGAAAAGTCATCAATGAACGACACAAAATATGACGAGCCACCATATGACGCTGTAGGGGCTGGACCCCAAACATCTGAACAAATATAATCAATTATCCCTTTACTAGTATGTTTTCCTGTTTTAAATTTTTGTTTACTTTGTTTGCCAAACAGACAATGCTTACAGAAATCTAACTTTCCAGACTTTAGATTAGGAAGTAACTTGCGATCAGCCAAAATCTTTAACCCTCTTTCGCTCATATGCCCTAATCTTTGATGCCATAAGTGAATGGAACTACTGTCATGTTCAGACACAGTAGACACATGAACTGACCCTGTTCTTCCTTCTAACTGAAACAGATTTCCTACTTTATTAGCTTTCATTACTAGTAAAATACCTTTATAGATTTTCATAACTCCACCTTGAATTACAGTTTTATATCCATTCGTATCCAATGCTCCTAAAGAAATTAGATTTTTCCTTAATTCTGGAACATGTCTCACATCTGTTAATATTCTAGTTGTGCCATCAAACATTTGCAGTTGTATGCTTCCTATCCCGACAATATTAGATGTAACATCATTACCCATGTACACGACTCCATCATTAACTGATCTATACGTCTTAAACCATTCTCTATGAATACACATGTGGTTTGATGCACCGGAATCTAACAACCAATGTTGATCATGATTTGACATTTTAACAGACAACACTTCGTCGCTCATACCTGAACCAGATGCCGAACCTGTATCTGTCGCATTTGCCTCCTTCTTCTCTGTCGAAGAGTCTCCTTTCTTCTCTGTTTGATGTCTCTTCCAGCAGTCTTTCTTTAAGTGCCCTGATTTGCCACAAAACCGGCACTTCACTTTGCTCTTCTTCCCTTTCGACTTTGAACGTGAATCGCTGCGCTTACCAGAGCGTCTTTCTCTAGAACGACCTCTCCTCCCTTCCTCCATTGCGCGCTCCTCAACAAAGCTACGTGCAGTTGTTGGAGATCATGCACAGCAAAACAATTAAATACGCAGCAAATAAATCATGCACAAGAAGACACAGTAATTTTACCGTGGTTCACCCAAACCTCCTGGGCTACGTCCACACAACAGGGCATTGGCAATCTTATTAATTCAAACAAGAGATTACATAATTCACACACCCACACACACTCTCCAAAACAAACGTATGGAGACCTGTTATATAGCAGAAGAATCTAACAGCCTCATAAATCCTCTCAACTCAAATTTAGGATGCATTAACTCCCTCCCAACAAACTGGAGCTAATCTAGGAACTAATTCCTAATTTTTGTCACCTAATGAGATTTTTGCCAATCCATATAAAATATATACCTCTTACAGTTTTTCATTATCCATGTTTATCTACATATAACACATTTTAGTAATTCTCCACAATTTATTAACTGACCATATAAAATATAAAAATCTTCCAATTCTTTCATTAGAGTCGTGTAATGCAAACGCACTTACCAAAAATAATAAATTGTAACTAACCGTGTACCTATTACACATTCATACTACCCGTGTTTTTCATGTTTCGTGTGTGGAGTTTCCATAAGCAAACGACCCGAACTCAGGCACGTGATAGCACCGGGCAAACGAGCCGCACGAACATTTGCACCTCTCATGTATCCCTTCCGCTACTCAATAACCTATAAGATATATGATATAAACATTCTAATATTTCTTTAAAAAAATGTAGTCTACCGTATCTATGGCAATTACTTCCATTCTAATGTTCTTCCACATAATTTGTGATCAATAAATTTATGATATAATTGGGTAGATGTGGTTTAATGATTAGGTGGAGAAGTTTTGGTCTTCATAAATTTTGTGCTCCAATTTCACATAAGACTATATATGGTGAAAGATTTATGATCAATTTAAAATAACATTATATGCTATATATATCTAAGATTTTTTCATTAAAAAAATTAGATTTTTTTGAAAAAAATATATATATATATATATTTTTTTCAAAAATAAAATTATTATAATTTAATATTTAAAAAATAATGTAAACAATAATTATTGTTTTTTTAAATGTATTAATATATAATAAGTTATTATATTTGAAAAAAAATTATGTTATTTAAAATAATTTATTAGTAATAAATAAAGAGGAGATGAACTTTTTATATCTAATTATAATAACTTTTTAATTAATTAATTAACATCATCTTAAATATTATTATAAAATACAAAAAATATTGATAAAATTATCCTTTTTAATAATATTTGAAGTTGATACCATAAATAAAAATGAAATGAGTATTTAAAATTTCGTTTTTAAGATAATGATGATTAACCCTCTATTGAACTTTTAGAGAAAACAAGTAATTGAAATTATTTAAAATTGTATTTCTTACATTAAAAAAAACATTCAAAAATTAGTGTAAATTTATATATCTAAAATATCTTTCATAAGATTAAATTTATTACAAATGAAATGAGAAGTTAGTTTCCTGAAACTTTATTACACAAAACTCTTCCTCAAACATAAATAAATTTTTCCCTTTTTATCGGTTTCTTTTCGCAATGATATATATATATATATATATATATTAGCTTTCATTGGTTAAAAAATATAGTGGCTTCGGATTTCAATGTCAGCCTCACTGTATAGCGCACATGGAAGTCTTGGAAAGCGATAAGAGGCGTAATAAATCTAATGTTGGTTGTCGTGCAAGTCAGGTCACAAGCGGTTCATATTGAGTATATTTTAATTATGAGATGTGTTTTCAAAAAAATGCAAGTAAATTTTTAAAATATGGTAAAGAGTTTTTGGAATTTTAATTTTTAATTGTATAAAAGGTAAAATATTTAATTTTTAAATTATATTATAATTTTTTTATATTGTAGATTTTTAGTTTTTTATTTTTAAATAATTTTTTGATTTATTTTATTTAAAATTTAATATTTTTATTTTTATTTGTATAATATATAAAATAAAATAAAACTAAATTATGTTCTAAAATTACTTTTGTTTTGTTAAAAGTTCATTTTCCTTTGATATCAGAGAATAAGTTTACAACCCAAAACTAAGAGGCATCTGGAATGAAACCCTATACTCTTATGGAGCACTAGCAAAGCAATCACAGATAGTGGTTTATGACTATTAATTTCACAACCAAATAAGTTAAAATAACCTATTTAATAAATAGGTTAAAATAAATTATTATATATTAAATGAAAGATTAAAATATAGTGTCTGAACTTTGTTTTTGTATCGTGTTCGAAATTGAAAATAGTCACGTGGTTTCCATGGAGCAGTGTGAATACGACATCATCCGTTTCAGGTCGAAATTCGCTACGCTAGAAAACCGGGTGTATATCATGTGCAGATGGAGGGCAGAAAGCGACTGCACGATTAGTGAAGCTGACGCAAGCCCTAAAATCTCTTCCACTGCGCGCCACTCGTTCACTGTGATTTTTTATTTTTTGTACGACATGATTCGCAGAACCACCGCTACTTAGTGTTTCGCCAAACTCTTTTTTTTTTATCAGAAGGAAAAAAACGCTGTATTATATAAAAAGTGTTTCGCCAAACTCTTGCTGTATCTGAGGATGCAGAGATTATGTTTTTGAATGCTGATCTCAATGTTAGTATTGCTTGCCGTGTTTCGTTTTTTTCTTAGCCCACCATACGCTGTACAAACCTAGCCTTGTGACTTGTAAACACTTTCATAATGTTCAAACAAGTTTTTCGCTGGGCAGACGTTATTTTCAATTCTGGCAATATTCAAAAGGGTAAAGACAGCAGGTGGAAAGTTGTATGATATTCCAGAAATTAGAAGACAAAAGGAATGGGACTTCACGCCCGCCCAGTTCCAATATTCCAAATGACAGTAGGCGATTGATGTGTAAATCTTTTTAAAGTCTTTGACCTCATGAACCAGTCAACGAATCTTTTTGATTGATGTGAAATCCACTTTATAATCTCATGAAGCACTAAACGAAACAAAAATGGGACAACGTCAAGGTGATAAAGAAAGTCGCCCAATAAAATAGTACCTCACAAAATGGGGAGGGGAGGACTTCACATGAAGGTGGTCATTTTAATGGGGTGATTTTGGCGTTTATTTGGTTAAATTTTTTTATTTTTTTATTTATTTTTTTGGTGGGGTGGGAGAGATGTAATTGGAAATGGCACAATTTTAATTTTGGGTTAAAATAATTTAAATATTTATTTAGATTTAATTTAATCTCGGATCTATTAAGTTTGGAGAGAAATTCGATGGGATTCCATCACTTGGGGCGTAAACCTAATGATTTTTGGACGCTTGATAGATGTAGAATTAAGATGTATCTACCTTGGTTATATAATACTATATAATATCTATATTTGTATCTATGTGTCTCTTTCTTATTCTTCCTCTCTATCTCACCCCCCAAACAACACATTATTTTTTTATATCCATCTATCTCTCCCTCTCCCTCTCTCTCTCTCTTCCCCTTCTCTCTCTCTCTCTTGCTCTCCTCTCTCACTCTCTCTTGTTCTCCTCTCTCACACACACTCTCTCTTGCTCTCCTCTCTCACTCTCTCTTCATTGCTGCATTGTCACTCCCTCTCTTTTTCCACCTTTCTCACTCTATGTATTTCTTCTTATCTCCCTCTCTCTCCCCTCCAACTCCAACTCTCCCTCCCTATCTCTCTTGAGTCCTTTCTCTCCCACCTCCCTCTGTCTCTCCCCCCATATCTCCTCTTCCCATCTCCCTCCCTCTCTCTCTCTCTTCCCTTCAACTTTGTCACTATCTCACTCCCTCTCTCCCATCCATCTTTGTGTCTCCCTCTCTTTCTCTTCCCCCTTTTTTTTTCCTCTCTCTCTCTCCATCTTTGTCATTATCTCCCTCCATCTCTCTCTCCCCACGATCTTTATGCCTCCCCCTCTCTATCTTCCCCTTCTCTCCCTATCTCTCTCCCATCCCCTTTTTTGTCTTCCCTCTCTCCTCTCTCCCTCACTCTCTCTCCATCTCTCCCTTGTCACTCCCTCTCTCTCTCTCCACCTTTTCTCTCTATGCATTTATTTTTTCCTCCCCACACTCTCTCCCCCCTCCCCCCTCTTTCTTAAATTTAATTCCATTGTATTGTGTTTAGGAAAGTATCTTAAGAAAAAAACAAACTTAATTGCATGTAAAATATTGAACCTATATTTTGGATCAATCATGTCAACTAAAATACAATAATGAATTACTTAAAAAAAGTTCATGCACTCTCTTTCCTCTATTATGGTTAGTCACTTTGTTTTCTTTAATCACTTAGATCCTTAGTTAGTATGGATCTATACCTATATTATATAAATTTCACATTTATTTATTTTATGTATTTTTATTTTATTACTATTATTATTATTTTTGAATAAAACTAGATTCTATTATATAATACAAAAAAGTACAGTCCAACTTCCAAACCGAGATTGCTAAGCTAGCCAATCCTGGTGGGAAAGAGATAGTTCAAAAAAATAAAAATGGGGTTGCCCCTTGGGGGGAAACCAACCCATAAAGCAATCCACAGAGCATAAAAAGAGTTTCCCCTTGTGGGGAAACTGGCCTTAAACAGAAGAACCCAGTAGCCAAGTTTTCTATGTGTTGATCATGTTAGCCCCCTATTCATTTTTTGATAAGCAAACAGGGGGTCAAACAGTCTTTGAGCTTTTAAGGAATGCATTTCCACTGAAAACACATCATCCTCGAAGCCCCCTTGTGCTTTTGTCCTTGGGGAATCCTCACCGCTATTCCCAGTTTCTGAAGCCTCTCTGTTTGCGAAGAAGAATGCCAAATAGGCCTTTCCCTCTTATTTCATCCTCACTTAACCTCTGTTTCTTCACCTTTTTCCCCTCTCCTAATTCCTCATTATTCCCTCATTGATCATCCAGTTCCCCTTTAAACCTCACAAATACCCTTTGTTTGGCTGAAAATCCCTTCATCCCCCTTACCATTACCCCTTGGTTGGCCTTAAAATGCATGAAAAATAGGCCAAAAACCCACTTTCCTTCATATATCAGGCCTAGCCCCTTTCGGCCAACCCCCTTAACCACTTCCCCACCACGTGACCGGGTGCCGAGACTAGGCGCTAAGCCCATAGGCGCTTATTGCAATTAGAGGTTTCATATGTGCCCTTTTCCTTTGTAAACTTAAAAAGTTCCGATGTGATTGAGTTTGGTCTATTAGACCCGCGCCATAATCTCAGCCGTCGATCTATAAAGATCTGACGACCATCACTTGTTCCACAACACGCCCATCGCCCCTCTTCGTTGACCCCTTCGATTAACCGTGGGCCATCGATCTATTTCCAGATCCGACGGCTGGCACGTAATCGCTAATTGCCAATCGGAAATGTTTTATATGCCACCCTCTACCTCTCCCGATTGCGATTCTCTGATCTGATCTCCACCGTTCATCCATTCTGATCTAACGGCTCTTATTTATCTTGCTCCACTCTTTTGTCCCTGCCGATTTATTCTCCACCGTCGATCTCCTCACACGATCCAACGGTCGGTGCTTGATCGCTCCATCGCCAATCGGAATTTCTTAATGGTGCCACCCTCCGTCTCCCCCGATCGCGATCTCCCGATTCCATCCTGACCATCCATTTGTTCCGATATCGACGACCCACATTGCATCGCGCCCCCATCCATTTTTCTTCATCGGAGCCTCTATTAACTTCAACATTCAATCCCCACTATTGATCTCCTCCTGAGATCCAAAGGCTCATAGTTAATCTCCCTCCACCCGCCAGGTCCCACCACAAGATACGGCCGAATTTCATTCGTTTTCATTGATTTTCTGTGTATTTGACCAAACATTAGACTTTGGTTTTTTAACACTAAAGTATTGTTTCTTCCGCTTACTTACCATTAACACCCCCGTTCGTAAATCCTGACCGTTCATTCCCATTTCTTTAGCTGATCGGACAGTCTGCGACCCTTATGACACCAAACCTCCATCAGCTCCATTTTCCACCATTATTTCACCATTTCCGTTGTTTTCCACTGCTACACCACCGTTCCTCCACAGGCCTCCATAGCATCCTTCCCTCGCTCCCCTGGATTTCTTGATGAGTTTATTGTATTATGCAGGGTTGTTTCAGAGGGATGATTTCACTCTAGGTTCCACAATCACGGTCACTGTGATTTGTAACGCCAAGAGGTTATTGTAGCAGCAAGTCAGAGTATCAGTGTCGAAGACCTACCACGGCAGAAACGGAAGATTGAAGACAATTTGGGGATTTCGGCTAATATTGATTATCAATAGCCCATCCTCCAAATTAAATCAGAATTAAAGAAAATCATGAAGAGCTACAGGCAGAAAAGCCTCTACTGCCACATCAAAGGCAAATCGATTCCTCTCAGCCAACATTCCGCCACCTGTGACGGCGATTGTCTCAAATCCACCTCGTCAGTGAACATCATCAATTCATGATTCGGCCTCAGTGGCCTTTTACTTCCATTTTAGTCTGTTACTTTCAAGTTTCGAGTGGAATTCACCTTCCACTCCTCCATTTTACTTTCTGTCAGAAACTATTGTTTAATATTTTGTTTAAAATGACCGTGAGCCTAGCTGTCAATGATGAGATGTCCCTTTTCCTGATCATGAATTTTGGTTATTTTTGGTGGAGACCTCAAACTGATCACCAACACGCGAGGAAGATATTTTTTTCCCAAAAAATATCTTCTCGCTCATGTTTCTGAGGCCTCTATATAAGCAAGAACTAAAGAGAAAAACAGGGTTCCAGATTTTCTGAAGAATTTTGCTGTGTAAGAATTTTTGCATGCTTGTTGTTGAAATCTCAATAGAAATGTGAAGAGCCTGTTGGGTCTCAATGAAAAGGAGTTATATCTTCACTGAGGATTCTGGTCTTGGTGCTTTACAGTGTGTAATTCTCTCATATGTGTTGTAGCTTAGCGGTTCATTTCATTTACATCCATTCATCTTGTATCATGTTCTGGAATGTGAGTAGCCCACTGGTTTCGGTATGAATTTATCCTAGTTGATACTTATGGCATAATCTGTCTGGCACTTTAAATATGGCTCAGGTGTGATATGCTGTTCCATTTTCACTTCACCCGTACTTCTGCTATATTAGCTGCTATGAGATGTTATTACAAATGCTGTTATCATGTGTGGATTCTTAATTTTGTAAGCCCACCGCATGCTGATATATGTTTCTGGATATTGTCTCAATAACAATTAGTATTCTCTTTATTCTACGTACGCAGTAGATACTTTCTGAATTTTCATCTTTATGAAGTATTTAGAATCCAACCCTCTTAGAAGTAAGCTGCCTTTGAATTGTCTGATACATTCGTGTTAGAGTTTCACATCTTGCCTCTGCAGTATTACTTTCTCTGTATCAAGCTTCTGAAAGTTTTGGTCCCATTCAAATTAATTTTCCTGTTTACAAGAGATAGCATGAGAGCCTTGTTCTGCTAATTATCCTTGTCATATCATATTGCTCCTTGCTATATATGATGTCCTAGGCAATGGTCTTTCACAACTCAAGGTTGTCTCTAGGATTGACAACACTATGAAAAATGTAAATAGACATAGAGACTTAAGTAAAGCTAGAAAAAACTAGAAAAGGAGGAACCATGGCGCTAGACGTTCTGGTCATTTGCATTCTGAATTTGCTGAGGAGGCTTCTCTTGCACTATGAAGCATCCATATTCGGAGGGGTCATTCTCTTGCTTGGAGATCTGAGGGTCCAGCTCTGGCGGGGAGGTGGAACGAACCCCCGTATCTTCTGCCTTGCCCCCTTCGGCAGAGCTGCTGCTACCTCCGTCGTCAGATGATTCCTCCAAGCATTTGACGGGAAGAGCCACCATCTTATGAGGCTGTTGTGGGGAAGAATGAGATAGAGTTTATTTACGCAGCCTTTTCTTGGACCCCGAGACGAAATGGCATGGCTGAGCCTCTGGAATTTGAAGAGAGAAATGGGCTAAGAGGAGCTGAGGGTCATGAACCTCCGACGCTTCCATGGCTAGTGAGAAATCCACAGAGCGCTCTGCCATAGTGGAGATGGGAGGGCGGGAGGGAAATGGGAGGGAGGGAGGGTGAACCTCGACCTTCGCCTGTATGACAACGCATTCGATGGCAGCGAGGCATGGATTCGGAAAAATTCTGAGAATACAGGTATGGTGGATGAACATAGGGAGATGGATGAGTAGAAAGGCAGCATGTGGCATGGATCGAATGAGCAAAGGGCAACTGAAGAGCTGAGTGAGGGGCGGAGGCACAACAAGGATCATCACAGTCGAGAGCAAGAGTTTGCAGAGCAAACTTGACAAAGAGACGAAGGGAGAATTACTGGGAGGAGACATTGCCATTGCCCATAAATGGCCAGGGTACTCTGCAAGAAAGATGCACAGGAGTGAATGCAAATCAGGTGAAATTGAATATCAGGTAAGGCACTGGACTGCGAAACAATGAGGCATATTTAAGGCTCCCATGCCTAGGCCATGTGTTGCCTCGTGGTAAGGACAACTGCTTAGCATTGGAGAGCCCTTGTGGCGAGCCAACTTAGCACTACGAAGCACCCGCATCTAGGGATAAATTTCACATTTTTATATATAAAAGTATTCTCATTTTTAACTTTATGAAAACCTTAATTTAATTTCTATGGGAATATTTTTAGTAGTCGCGAAGATACAAGGTTTAAATATATCTCAAGCTTAATTATAACTTATTCCTTTTAGATGAAATTAAAAAAACGTTATAAAATTAAATTAAAATAAAATATTTTTATTCTGAATCAAGTTATGGTGTTTGGGCATGTTGTATTGATAAGCCATGGTATTGTAAAAAATCCTATTTACAAGTTGATAATATCCATCTTGAAGAATCTTGTCATATTATTATAAAATATTTTGATTGTGAAATAAGTTATGAGGCTTGGGCATGTGGTATTGATAACTGGTGGTATTGGCCCATGGTATTGTAACAAAATCTATTCACTAATATCAATGGAAAAAGTGGGGGTCAATATCTATGGTTAAGAATATTGTCATATTGTTATAAAATATTTTGATTGTGAAAAAGATTATGGTTTTTGGGCATGTGGTATTGATAAGTCATGGTATTCTAACATAACCTATTTACAAGTTAATAATATCCATGGTAAAGTAGAGGTGAATTTCCATGGTTAAGAATATTTTGGTTCTGAAATAGGTCATAGTTTTTAGGCATGTGGTATTGCTTTAACTTTTTATTATTAATTGAGCTAACATTTAAATGTTTACACTCATCCCCTCGTACTAGGTTTATATTACTTTTAACTTTTTATTTACTACTTTTAACTTTTTATTTGAGCCAATATTTAAATGTTTACCGTCATCCTGAATATCACTTTTAACTTTTATTTTTTTTAATTGAACCTACATTTAAAATTATTTATATACTTACATTACATCTAACCTAAATTAGTTTGTAAAACACCTATAACACAATGAAAAATAATTTTTAAATATTAAATTTATCTTTTATTAAAAAATAAAATTCAAATAATAAAATAAATAAATTTCAAAAAAAATATAATTCATAATTCAACTTTAATAAAAGAAAAAAATAAATCAATTTTTAAATTAAATAATTAAAAAAAAATATTTATTAAAAAAAAAACTAATTTATATTGGGGCAATTTCCACATTAAAATACAACTATTTCATATAAACTTCTCTTACACATAATCATATGTGAATACATATACTATATATAAGAAGAACAAATCAATGGATATAATAAGTGTATTTTACAATACTCATTCTAATAGAAAAAAATCATGTATAACTAAACATACTATTCCATTAACATTTAGTTAATTTTACATAACCAATAGAGTAAAAAAAAACTCTATATTTATGAATACATTACATTATTCCATTAACATTTAGTTAATTTTATATAACTAGTAGATTCAAACACGGTATATTTATAAATACAATACATTATGGATTTTTACTCGTCTCGCATTCAATCAATTTTATTCCACTGAGGGAAAAAACGATATAAATATGGTGATGATATTTAATTTTCTCTACTTATAAGAGGTTATTTTATTAGAGAAATGCTAACTTGTATAGCACATTGTATCAAGAAAAGAATGTACACATAATGTAATGTAATGAAATGAATTTAGAATTAAATGAAATGAATTTAGAATTAAAAGTTGATTAAATTTTTACTAGTTTTCTTTTCATTCTCATTCTATAATTGCATAAAAAACATGAGAAATAAACAAATTATTAATGATTATAGATTTATATAAGTTGAATAATTTGCAATACCTCAATCATCCTTATAACCACAATTATGGAAGAATATAATATATTTCAATTAATAAATGAAAATTTTCAAATAGATAAAAGTTAAAAATTATATATCTTCCATCATTCTTTCATAAGCCTGGCTCATACCATACTCTTTAGTGGGCTAAGAAGTATAGTCATTTAACTATATGTAATAAGATTAAACCATATTTCATAATTAAATATATTGAGATAATATGTTAACAGAATAAATGAGATTATATTAAAAAAATTATAAAATATATTTTAATTGAGAATTTTCTAACTTTATTTTAAAAAAATTATACTTATTAATTCATTTATATCTAAGCATAAAAAAAGTTAATATTAGTTAATTTTATCTATAACCACGAGCTTAAAAAAATGTCAATACAATATTATATTGAGAAAAATTACTAGGTAGAACATATCAAAATAAATGATTGTATCCATATAAAAATTAATAACTACAAGTATTATTTTTTATGTCTTTTTATTGTGGTGTTTTAGGATTTACTTGTGCTTTCCCATTAGTGATTCTTTGGGCCTCTTTGAAATCAAGAAGTATTTTTGTGAATATAGATTTGTTAATATTATATGGTCATTTTCAATAGTCTTTGTCTTGTTAATTGAATGTTGTGATGTTCTTGTTAAATTATTTCAAAACCATGTAAAATAAAGTTATCTATAAAATGAAATGATGATACTCAATGAAATACAAAAGGCGAGAGAATAGAAACATGAGTGAGTATATACAATAGTACTTATGGCATACATTTTTACATCGTTCCAACAACAATTCAATGAACGCATTAGTTTCTTGATGAACCCAATTACGAGTGTTTGTCGGAAAGGTTTTGTTGCACCATTTAATTTTGTATCCTATTGTTCAACATTCGATGCACAAAACTACCACATGATATCTATGATGTGATTTAATGCCATCAAATTTTGGATGATCCTTCATATTGGAAATCTAGTGAAAACATGTAGCTGTTATGTGCTCGATGAAAAAATGAGTGGGTCTTATTTGCCACTTGTCCATCTCCATATCAACATCCATAGCATCGTACTTCGAAAACCATAACAACTTCTTGTACTATCGATGAACAAAACTACCACGGAGGTTGTTGAGAAATTTAATCCACCAAAATTTAAATGAGCCTTTCCACTAAAACTATGAGGCAATTATCTAGTTTTTCATGCGTTCAATGGAAAAATATTGTTGTGTGGCATTTTGTAAGAATTTTTGGTCCGTAGTTGGTTGTCTCAATAGTGACGTCAAAGGTGTTGTAACTCCGACGTTAAAACTAGTGAAAGGATGCATTGAACAACATTTCATGTTTAAAGAGAGATGATATCATGAGAAACCTCCATTAGAATAGAGATAAATGTGTGGGAATGAACAACACAGAGTAGATAGGCATGTTCCATCGGATACTTGTTAATGGTGCTAGATTTTCAATGATAATGAAATAATTAAAAAAAAAAACTATTGGTGTACACTGAAAGCCATGCTTATGGTACATTGAACATAGGGCCCTATCTAGTTTGGAGGCACATTCATTTTTGGTAGATGTTATTTTGTATTTTATTTGAAGTGTTTGATTCCACCACTAAAAGTTGTCTCTTATGGCATGTGGAATTTCCTTCATTCGATCAATTTGTTAATCCTCTATTTGAGGTTGATGAAATTTTAGATTGCCAAATGGGATAAAAAAATGCCAACAATGATGAATATTCAACTTTAATGATTTCAACTAAAAAAGTAATCACACAATATATAGTAGTGCAGTGGAATTCAGCATATTACCTTTATTATCCATGGATTCTCTAGAATATTTCGAGAAGGTTTTCAGGGCATAACCATACCTAATGATCAGAATAAATAAATTTCATCACCAAATGGATCTTATGAATATTTTATAAGAGGATTGGGTTCCAATTCAATCATAGTGGACAACTATGGACATAATGATTGCTAGCAGGATGTGTAGATAAAACTTGTCAAAATTCAAGTTGTTAAAGCATAAAAAACAACGTGTTCATTTCTTGAGGCAAGGCATGCATTTTTTGAGGCAAAGTGTGCATTTTATGAGGGAGGAAATCTCCATGTAATCACAACTAAAAATTTTAGGCAGAAAATGAGGACTTTAGTATGTTCATAGGATGTATATAATCTTGTAGTTCATGGGTATGTAGAACTAGTTGATTAGGAAGTCAAGAAAGCCTTAATAGATACTCAAAAAGATTATCTTAGAGATAACAAGAATAAGGATGAAAAAAACATTTATTTCATCCAAATTGGCTTGCATGATAGTCTTTTTCCTAAGATTTTTTTAATAAAATTCTCAATGATGGCTTGGAACATCTTAAAGACCATCTATCAAGGCATTAACAAGGTAAATACAATGAAGGTAGATGCATTAAGAATGGATTTTGAGAATTTTAAATGGAGTCAAATTAAGTATAATAGTTCTTGACCCAAGTCATAAACATTGTTAGTCAATTAGGAATGAATGATGAAGAACCTCTAGATAAGAAAGTGGTAGAGTGTTTATTTTTGTAGCATTAGAAAGTGCTCTAAGTCTCAAATTTTGTGGAGAGGCTTAGACACTAGAATTCCAAAGAACCCAAAAACTATTTGTGAAAATTCCACTCGGTTAATGTTTTATTAAAATAATTAAATATTTTAATGGAGACCCTAAGTCTAAACTTAGGGAAATTAAATAATTAAAGGAAACTAACAAAACATGAGTGAGAATGATTTAGAAAACTAAGATCAATTCATGTAATAATATTAGTCATTGATTAGAGATATAATCTCGGTCGTTGATGTTTCAATGAGAAGACTATAAAGGAAGGCTTAAGGGCCATTTGGAAAGACACACTGAATTAATCTAGAGTTCAAAATTTATGGGGTGGGGTTTGTTGAGAAATTAGAGCTAGAGATCTGAGAAGTGAGGGGCAAACATAACATCTATAGAGAAATGTTTTCTCAGCCGGTGGAGCATCAGTTAGAGAGAGGCAGAGGTGATATAATGAAGCCAACACTAAAGGAAGGAGGCTTGACGAAGTGACTATGTAGGGCTCACACAGAGGCAATGGAGGGTTTCCAGAATTTTGCTTATAGATCAATTTCGGAGGTCGGGATCCGAAAAGTGACACCGAGAGGATGTTCCTTAGGGTCCACAGAGGAAAAGAAACTTGGTTGGGGCTAAACATTGAGCCTGGAAGGGGGTGATGTAGTGGCTGAAAGGTCCGGCACTGGGACTGCACAAGGCCTCCCAAGGGAAGATTTTTCTTCATTCGGATCAGTTGGGAACTCAGCGATTGGGTGAGGTAAATCCTCACAAATTCTTCTGGCAACATTTCTCTCTATAACTGAATTACCCTAGGGGTAACCTCAGATCCGTTGCACCTGTTTTCTCCCATTGGGTTTTTCTGGGGAAATAGTCCAAAATAAAGGTGTCATATGTGTGAATGATTTTCCTTGTTTCAGAATCATGAGTACTATAGTGTAGGCTCCTTCAATGATTGCTTCATTATTTCATGTATGATTTAGAAATAATTGTGTAAAGTAAATTACATAATAGAAGAAGTAATCCAGTTGGTTACAGTAGGATTCCTTTGATTTGTTTCAGATCTAGGAATTTTCACATGGAAATAGAGCATTGATGTGAAACAAGAAGAACGGATTTGAATTATGAAGTGAAGGCCATTTTTGATGCAGTGTAGCAGAACGATCCATTGAAGGATTGCATAGTTCTAGCCAAGAGGGCTATGATTTTCGTGCCATTCTCTCTTTGAGTGTGTCAATAAAGAGAAAGGGCTTTCAAATTCGAGATCTCGTTGTGGTAGAGGGAGAAACACAGAGCCTCCACGTAGAATACAAAGGGATGTTGTTTTTTGAAGCTGTTGTTGGGTAGAAAAGCATCAGAAGGAAAACATAGTACATATTGAGGGAATTATTCCTTAGTGATTTCCTAACCGAGGAATTCAACATTTCTCCATTACTGAGCAGTAGAGGAGCAACATAACTTACAACTCCATTAGGGAGTGTGTAAGCCTACTAGGAGCTGCGTAGTAGGGAGGAAGAGGGAGTAGATTCAACAAATTTCCACTGAGATGACATCTCATGGACTTCGTGATTAGGATTGGTTGGAGAGCTCCTCCAACTATATGATCTGGAAGGAACATGCTCAATTTCTTCTGGATGAACATGATATAAGGCGTTCATGAAGAATGTGGTTGTTTTTCCTACGAATGTGGATCAACTCAAGAAGTACAAGGTAGATATGGCCAAGGAAAAGAGGTTTCTCCTTGATGGTGTCAAGGATCACATCGTCTCACATGTGGCTGGCAAGGTTACTGCTAGAGAGATGTGGGTAGATTTGCTTGACCTATTTGAGGGATCTTCCGACTAGCAGAAGTTGTACTTAGAGAAGAAGCTATGTATGATCTAGATGCGGAAAGAGGAGTGTGTGACTTCATACCTCATGCAATTTCAGGATATTCGAGATCAGTTGTCAAAATTAGGTGCTATACCTACAACTGTAACCATGGTACGAATGGCCCTTAACGTTATCACAGAGGAGTGGCAAGTGTTTGTCCAGAGCATACTGGCCAGGGAAACATTACCTAGTTGGGAGCAATTTTGGTCATATTTTTAGGAGGAAGAGCTAAGGATAGACCTCGTCAAGTGGAAACTTGATGGTAGCAGTGGAAGCGAATCAAAATACATGGAGGAAGAGGAGAACGCAGTCGTTTCATCGAAGGGACAACATGCGCAATGGAAACAAAATATTGATGCTTCGAAGGTCAAGTGCTTCAGATGTGGTGAGATGGGCCACTATGCATCTCAGTGTCCTTTGAAGGAGAAGGAAAAAGATGAAAAGAATTACCCAAAGGTTGCAGCCACAAAAATCAAGGAGAATGAGTTCTCCATGAGTGCCCACACTTCTCGAGGATAGAAGTGGGGCGATATTGAACTGTATTTCTTCTCGAACATTAGTTTGGTAGGATCCCTAAGGAGCCCACCTCTTGGATCATTAATTTTCTATGGGATCCCATATTTGCAGTAGTGGGATGGATGAGTTTCAATGGGAGCAAAGGAGTGATGGAGACGACAGTGAAATATATAGCATCGCTTATTTATGTATCAGTGCAAAGAAGAGGCAGCAACAACACAATGCACAGGAGTGTAATGCAGTGCAGATCAGTGTTGCACAGTGCAAATAAGAGCAACAACAACACATTGCATCAGAGGGACAATGCAGTAGTTATCAACAGTCATATTTTTCAACATCGAGGTGCATCCACTGAACACTTGTTCAGTTCTGGGTGAGTTTAGTTTTTTCTCTCAGCAGCTGAGTTGTAGTGCAGATGCAATGTTAACAGTGGCAGTGTTAGCAACATAGCATATGCAACACTTGAGAGGGACTCGTCGTACATATGTAGCAATGCAAATGGCAGTGTCATGGGCAGAAATACAGTGCCAGTAGCTGCATAGTGGTTTACGAACTTCAGCAGCGCGGAGGATGGTTCAAAGTCATAGCAGTATGCAACATGCATAATTGTTAGAGCACTTTCCTCTCTAAGAGGGAGTGTTTATTTTTGTAGCATCAGAAAGTGCTCTATGTCTCAAATTTTGTGGAGATTCTTAGAAACTGTTGTTCCAAAGAACCGAGAAACCATTTGTGAAAATTCCACTCGGTTAATGTTTTATTAAAATAATTAATTATTTTAATGGAGACCCTAAGTATAAAATTAGGGAAATTATATAATTAAAGGGAATTAATAAAACATGAGTGAGAATGATCTAGAAAATGAAGATCAAGTCGTGTTATAGTCTTAGTCATTGATTAGATATCTAATCTCGACAGTTGATGTCTCAACGAGAAGACTATAAAGGAAGGCTCGAGGGCCATTTGGAAAGATACACTAAATTGATCTAAAGTTTCAAATTTCTGGGGTAAGGTTTGCTAAGAAAGTCGAGCTAGAGATCTGAGTAGTGAGGGGAAATGATAACATCCAGAGAGAAATAATTGCTCATCCGATGGAGCATTAGTGAGAGAGAGGCAGAGGTGATAAAACCAAGAAAACATCGAAGGAAGGAGATCTGACGTAGTGATTGCATAGGGCTCACATAGAGGCCGCGCAGAGGTAGAGGAGGGTTTCCAAAATTTTTCTTGTAGATAAGTTTTGAAGGTCAGGATCCAGAAAGTGACACTGGAAGGTTGTTCCTCAGGGTACATAGAGGTAAAATGACATGGTTAGGGTTGAACACTGAGCCTGGAAGGGGGTGATGTAGTGGCTGGAGGGTCTAGCGTTGGGACTATGCAGTGCCTCCCCACAACAAAGTTTTCTTCATCCAAATCAGTCGGGAACATAGTGATTGGGTGAGGTAAATTCTCACAAATTATGCTGCCAGTATTTCTCTCTGTAACTGAATTACCCTAGGCGTATTCAGAGATGTATTTAGACATTGCTACTGCATAATAATACAACCCTTAGATCTGTTGCACTGATTTTCCCGCATTGATTTTTTCTGGGGACTTAGTCCAAAATAAAGGTGTCATATGTGTGAATGATTTTCCTTGCTCAATATCCTTGTTTCAGAATCGTGAGTATTATAGTGTAGGATGATTTAGTAATTGATTTAATATTTCATGTGGGTGAAATCCCGAAGTTGGGAAACACTTTTTGGCGGAGGGCTAGAATTTGGGTGAAATTTTTAATTTCTCGTCCAAGAAAATAGTCAACTCTATTTCTCGGCCGAGAGTTTTTAAAACTCTCGTCCGAGAGATTTTTAATATTTCAGTCGAGAGTTTGATTGGGCTTAACCGGGGTTAAAATTCTCTCGGACGAGAGTTATGTATTTTCTCGTCCGAGAGTTGTGTTGAAATAAACTCTCGGGAAAAATCTCGGACGAGAGTTAAAAAAAACTCTCGGATGAGAGTTTTTTAACTCTCGTCTGAGAGTTTTATTCTTATAATAAAACCCCAAATTTCTTAACTCACCCGACATTTTGCACTGTTGTTTTCCTTGTTCTTTTCGAGCTGTCGTTTTCCCTGTCAACTAGAACTGTTGTCGTTTGAACACTGGAGCTGTCGCCGCTGAGCCATGTTATCATCTAGCCAACCGAGCCACGTTATCATCTAGCCAGCCTGGTAAACGTCTTCAGCTCATTGAATATTTATGGTTCTGTTGCCTTGCAAAAAAAACCCCTGTCCGTTGGTTCTTCTCCAAGAATTTTTTGAATTTGTCATCTTGGCCCATAGAACCTCGCCTTGTATAAACCTCCATACTGTCTTTGCTTTTCGCTGGCTTTAATTTGATTTGCATTATATAATGAAAACACCAACCATCAAATTGGAAAGAACCTTGACACAATATTCTCATAGCTTTACTCACAAAAAAAGTCTTCCACAATGCACAAACATAAAAAGCCACAATTAAACTATGGTTGCAATGGTCTTTGAAAATCCGATGCAGTACCAAATTTCCACAATACACAAACATAAAAATCCACAATTAAATTGCGGTTGCAATGGTCTTGGAAAATTCGATGCAGTACTAAACCCTCACCCAAAAAGTTGTACTAAACCCGCCCAAATTACTAAAATGCTAGGAACAACAAATAACATTACGAATATGCTGCCACCACCGGTCAAGAACCCATGTTTGCATGCGCCGAGCCACTAAACCCCTAACTACCAAATCTCGCGCATCAGAATGAGACAAGCTTCTACACCACGTAGTAGTATGGTATACAATCTTGGACTCTCCCTTCCTCTGCACAAAGGTACTTGGTAGCAGCAAACTTCATTTACCCTTCTTGGCCACAGCCTTGGTAATCTTGGCACCAGTAGGGTCCTTTTTCTCAACAGCCTTGATGACCCCAACAACAATCGTTTGATGCATGTCTCTCACAGCAAAACGACCCAAAAGGGGATACTAAGAGAATGTCTCCACAACCATGGGCTTGGAGGGAATCATATTAACAAAACCAACATCTCCATTCTTCAGAAATATAGGCTCTTTCTCAATTTCTACATTGGTTGGTTGCTAGAGGGTTCATCCAATCTTGTTGGCCTTTCCATCATCTCCACACCGGATCATTCTGTGTAGGACTCCAGAATTGATACATCGAAGAGCAGTGTTTGCTACTTGTAAAAAGGAAGATATCCCCTAGGTATTTCCTATTGAACAACCTCCCTCTCTAATACCATTATTCTTGCCAAAAAAGGGCGCTTGTCACATCCCTGATCTTTCAAATTATATGGTGTATAATGAGATATTTATTGTTCCATGAAAAAATCCAATTTGATGTGCCCTTGGAGGTATTCAAATGTTTTAATTTTTCTTGTAATGAGCCCAACATTATATATTTTCTAGTCCATATATTCTTCCACAAGTCAGAGCCACCCTTTAACCATCTACACCAAAACTTAGCCCCTAGAACTTGATTTAGGATCAATGAATCTCTAAGACCTAAACCTCTTGCCAATTTGGGTTTTATAACATTGCTCGAGGAAGCCACGACCCATTTCTTAGCCTTCTGGGCTCCTCTTGAGAGGATTTTTAAAAAAATATTTGCATGGAAATACATGATGATTTGGGAGTTTCCATCCCTAAGAGTTGGTAAATAAGAATGGATTTTCGAATATATTTAATAAGAATCACTCTTCCAACTAGATTTAGGTCCCTAAAATCCCACCCATTGAGCTTCGATTGGATTTTCTGAAGAATATATTTCCAAGAGGAATTTATTAAGGAATTGAAAACCAAAGGCATACCCAAATACTTGATTGGAAAGGATCCAATAACAAAGCCTAGGGAGCGCGCTATGAAGGTTTGGATAAGAACAGGGGTTTCGAAAAAGAAAATGTTTGATTTATCATTATTTATCAGGTTTCTAGAGGCTTTCATAGACTCATGAATAATATATCTTAACTTTCTAACTTCACAGAAGGTGAATTTACAAAACAACATGATATCATCCACAAATTTTTGGTGAGTGTTAGGGAGATCGCTACCCCATAGATTAAGGCCTTTGAGGTGAGAATATTGGGAGACCGATTTGATATATCTTCCTAAGCCTTTTGCAGCCAGGATGAAAATAAAGGGAGACATAGGATATCCTTGCCTAATACATCTAGATGGATTAAAGGTTTTGGAAGGGATCCATTGATCAGGATCGAAAAGATCGATGGAGAAATAAGGAAGCAAACCCAGTTGATCCATCTGGAATCGAAACCACAATCCTTCAGGATACTGAGGAGGTAGGAACAACTAAGGTGATCATAGAGTTTGGATAAGTCTAGGTTGATAAACATTTCGGGAATTTTAAGTTGTTTAAGAGGGTAGAAAACTTCCTAGGAAGTGATGATTCCATCCAGAATTTTGGGGCCTTCAAAAGAACTAGTTTGTTCCAGAGATATGAGACTGGGAAAAAGAGGTTTTATCATTTTCACCATAATGGTGGAGATAATTTTTTAAATGACATTACAAAGGGACATATGTCTGAAACCATGCAGATCCTCAGAAAGGGTTGATTTAGGAATTAACGAAATAAAAGTAGAATTGAGACGAGGATGTACCTTTTGTGTCCTTCGATATTTTTCCACCACGTCCAGGATATCTCTCACTATGAAGCTCTAGGAAGCTTGGAATAAATATTTTTTAAATCCATCTGGTCCCGGGGATTTATTTTTTGCCATACCTTTGACCACTTCCTCTATTTCCTCTAGTGTCACCACTCTCATCAAAGCAAGGTTCTGATCCCTAATAACCAAGTGAGGAATATGTCCGGTTATTATTTGAATACCCTCTGATCGATCGAGAACAGGTCCCAAAAGAAGGGAATGGAAGTGATCCACCAGAAGGTCTTCCATCTCTTCATGTCGAGTAAGGTGATTTCCTATAGCGTCCTTCAAGGGGAAGATCTGATTATGTTGTTGATGTTGAATCATGGCCTTATGGAAGAATCTCGTATTCCTCTCACCTTTGTGATAGGTCATCCAAGCACTAACGGAAATAATCCCAAATGGAAATGCCCGTAGAAGGAATGTGATTTTCATTCATTCATTGATTGGTCACTAAATGTTTTTATGAGAGGAGATAAATTTGTTTTGGGCACTTCTTGTTCTGGAAATTCATCTTGTTGAGCAAGGCATGCATAAAAATTAGTAATTTTTTATATTTCACACCCAGCTTTACTTTAGTTTTATTGTATGAATAAACTCAGAATGAGAAGGATAAATGATACAATTTTTTGCAAAGAAATCCAATGGCACATCCTCATACATTCCCATTGCAAGAGGAGTGGTAAATCAAGTGGAAGGCCACCTCAATTTTACCCCCCCAAAAAAAATTTCCACCCGTTCTAATAAACAAACGAAAACTTGAAAACATTTAAGATTTACCTTTTGTCAAATATATGTTATACATAAATTTCATTCAATAGTTATCAAGCCAAATTAAAAACATCTTACCATAATATAGCACTGGTGTAAAATTGGATCATTGAATGAAGCTGACTCCCAAGCCAAAGTACCTAAGGCATCCCAAGGAATTTTTAGAAGGTTTTCAGGCATATTTTTAGAAGGTTTTTAGATTATGTCACCAACAATGGAGGGGGAATAATCTTTTTTGGGAGGATAGAGTGTTTGTGAGATGGGAGGGAGTCATAAAGGATGCAATCGAAGGAGATTGTGGTGGCTTCAAAACTAACATCATGTTTGGATGATAGAGGATCATTTAGGGAGTTGGTACCTATAGGAAAAATGTCATGTCAAGATGAAGGAAGAGCATTTGGGGAGGTAGAATCTTGATTTGACAAATGAAAGGATCCTCCACTACTAGTTTGGATGCCAGGATTCACATCATCCAACAAGTGATGTGATAGGTCATCCGAGCACTAAGGGAAATAATCCCAAATGGAAATGCATGTAGAAGGAATGTGATTTTCATTCATTCATTGACTGGTCACTAAATTTTTTGATGAGAGGAGATAAATTTGTTTTGGGCACTTCTTGTTCTAGAAATTCATCTTGGTGAGCAAGGCATGCATAAAAATTCGTACGTTTTTATATTTCGCACCCAATTTTACTTTAGTTTTATTGTATGAATACACTCGGAATGAGAAGGATAAATGATACACGTTTTGCAAAGAAATCCAATGGCACATCCTTGTACATTCCCATTTCAAGAGGAGTGGTAAATCAAGTGGAAGACCATCTCAATTTTACCCAAAAAAAAAAAATTTGCCACCCATTCTAATAAAAAAACGAAAACTTGAAAAATTTTAAGATTTACCTTTTGTCAAATATATGTTATACATAAATTTCATTCAATAGTTATCAAGCCAAATTAAAAACATCTTACCATAATATAGCACTGGTGCAAAATTGGATCATTGAATGAAGCTGACTCCCAAGCCAAGGTACCTAAGGCATCCCAAGGAATTTTTATAAGGTTTTCAGGCATATATTTTTTAGAATTAGGTAGGGATTTGTTTGAATCACAAGTTTGAGTAGTGAAATCTATATATATAGTCAAAAACCTATTTCAAAAAACAAGGAAAAGGACCCGACCCAAACCCAATTCCAAAAAAAAAAATGTAGAAATTTGATAACTGATATGTTATACACCGAGATTCTCCTAATCACACACTATTTTAACTTCATGCACAATAAATAATCTATTCTACCATTGATCATTAATTGCGGAAATAAAAACAATCGCATGTGCACATTACAACCATGAACAATCATACATATGAACACAGTATTTTATGGGAAAGATTAAAGCTGAAAAACCCCAACTATCTGTATATTATATGTCATAGAGATCATGTAGCAATCATTATACAAGGCTCCTCACAAAGCTCTCAGTACAATCTCCAATTGCTACACACTAATTAAGCCTGATCTAGCAAATCACATGCTCCAATCTCTGCCACCTGATAGCCTGCCTCCACTGCACAATCACTGCTGAAGAATGGCTCTGAATGAAATCGAATTGGTCCAGCCTTGCTCACGCAATCCTCATTGGCATCTCCAATCACTGTGTGTTGCAAATCATGCAAATAAGATAGTCACAACTGATAGTCACACTCGCTCTTTCACCTACCTCTTTCACCGGTCTCCACTAACTGGTCTCCACTGAAACTGTCCATGCACTGAAGTTAACTGATGTATTATTTAGTTGATTAATGAGTTTATAATTAGTGAATTAATTAATAATTAATTCACACCACTCTTCACTAGTGTATCAATAAGTTAGATTAGATACAACTAGTTCAACTATGTTTAGATTAGTTAAACTGAACACAACTCCATTAACTTCCTCAATCAACTCCACCAAACTCTGTTACATGAGTTCTAACTAAAGAATCCATACAATAGCTCCACTTAACCGTTAGGAATAGCATAATTCCTTCTGTCAGCTCCTGTGCCACATCTGTGCACTTAACTGAAGTGCTCCAAGAGAATAAGATAATGTTTAAAGTCCAAATATTATTAAGAGCTAATAATATTCGACATATCTATTTTTAGACTAGTAGTCTAAAAATAGACTCTGCCCAATATGTCTAAAAATATAAGTCCATATATTTTTTTCAACTTGACCAACCATCCACAAATAACATCCTGCAACTTATAGAACATGATCCATATGTCTAAAAATAGACTTAGTCTAAAAATAGACTTGCGCCAAAAAATACCCCGGCCCACTTAGTGAAGGTGACTTCTTTCCACTAAGCTCATCATCTTGTTGCAATCTCAACACTACCTCTCAACAATATAAGAATTATATGCCACCCCTATCCTGCCCATGTGGTATTCGAATTTTCTCTTGGTGAGCGCCTTCGTCAAGATATCAGCATCCCGATCCTCCGTGGGAATGTATGAAAGTAACATGATCTTCTGCTGCACACAATCTATGATATGATGATACCGGATGTCAATGTGTTTAGATATATCACGAAATACTGGATTAACCGAGAGTTTGATGCAACTCTAATTATCACAATATATCACAGTAGGATCTAAGTGTGAATCGAACAACCCGACTAGGATCTTCCTCATCCATATAGCCTCGCATGCAGCCAAAATCGCTGCCATTTACTTGGCCTCTGCTGAACTGAGTGCCACAGATCTCTGCATCCTGCTGTATCAAGAAACTGCTGTCGACCCGATACTGAAAATCCCTCCAGATGTGCTCTTTCTGTCCGTTGGGCTCCCTGCCCAATTTGCATCCGTGAAGCCACATAGCTTCACCTCATCCGACTGTCTGTACCATAATCCATATCCCGATGTGCCTCTGAGATATCTCAATACATGCTTGCCTGCCTTCCAAAAGAGCTTGGTAGGCTTAACCATAGCTTGTGAAAGCTGGTTAACAGCATAGCATATGTCGGGTCGTGTATTGACTAGATACATAAGCAACCCCACCAACTGTCAATAAACAGTGGCATCTAATACCTTTGTCGATGTAGCATCCTCTTTCCTCCATCCACCAAGAAGAGGAGTGTCGATAGGCTTGCAGTCATGCATGTTGAACTTCTCCAGTATCTCCCGGGCATACTTGCCTTGAGACACAAACAGTCCATCATTGCGCTGCCAAATTTCCGATCCTAGGAAATAATGAAGGAGGCCCAAGTCCTTCATCTCAAAATCCTTTGCAAGATCAGCCTTGCATGAGTGTATTAACAGTTTATCACCTGTCAAAATAAAATCATCTACATAAAGTACAATGATCAGCAACTTACCCTCCACCACAATCTGGTATAGGTTTGGATCCACCTCACTCTTGGACAATCCAAGTCCGGTGAAATAACTGTCTATCCGTGTGTACCAAGCACGAGGTGCTTGTTTCAACCCATACAACGCTCTCTTGAGCCTGCACACATGCGACTTACTGCTGAAGATATCGAAACCTTCGGGCTGCTCTATGTACACCTCCTCCTTAATCACTCTGTTGAGGAACACAGTCTTCACATCCATCTAATGAATGTGCCACCCCATCTGCACTGAGAGAGCAAGAATCGTACGTGTGGAAGAATACCTTGTGACAGGTGCAAAGGTTTCCTCATAATCGATCCCCTCAATCTGTCAGAAGCCTCGGGCAACAAATCTTGCCTTGTACTTCTCCACACTCCCGTCAGCTGCTTGCTTCACTTTCTAGATCCATCTCGAACCCACCACTGATTTCCCTTCCGGCCTTGGGACAATCTCCCATGCACTGTTTCTGACAATCAAATCATACTCTTCCACCATGGCATCTACCCATGCGGGATCCTCCATAGCTTCCTCGAAAGAGGATGGCTCTATCACGATACACTTGCTCATAAGAGCCATGTATCCAATATATCGGTCAGGTGACTGTCTCTGTCTTTGTTGTGATGTAGGTGCTCCTACAACCTTTTCTGCATCTTGAGCCAGTCGCTCAACTTCTCTAGTGCGCTTCCGCCCTCTGATGGTTGGCGCTGCATGAGTGGTCTCTTCCACTCCATGAACCTCGTCTTGTGGCCGATCCACATCCTGAGGCTCATCCTTAGGAACTAATAGCTCCTCATCTGCATGCAAGTGTGGCTCCCTCTCAAGCGAACACTTCATGGCTTTCTCCTCATGAAATTTGATATCCCGTCACACAACAGTCTTGCAACTGTCTGGAAAATACACACGATAGTTATGGGGTGTATCAGTGTACCCCACAAATATCCCAACCTATGCAGTCGGCTCCAGCTTCTTCCTGGCATCCTTCTTCACATGAATGTAAACAGGTGAACCGAAAATCCTCAAATGGGAAATATCAGGCTTCTTACCAGAAAACGCCTCCTCGGGTGTACTCATGCCAAGTATCCTGTGAGGACAATGGTTTTGCACATAAACTGCAGTATTGCATGCCTCAGCCCACAAGTGTATGGGAAGGCCCTGATCATGCAACATCACCCATGCAGCACCCACGATCGTTCTGTTCTTCCGCTCAGCAACCCCATTCTGCTGTGGGTTATGAGGTGCCATGAGCTCTCTTCGAATTCCTTCTGCAATGCAAAAGTCCTTGAATTCACCAAAGATGAATTCACCACCATTGTCGCTCCTAAGAGCCTTCACCTGCTTCCCCAATTATTTCTCAACCAGTGCCTTGAACTCACAAAACTTTGAGTATGTCTCGCTCTTCTTCTGCATGAAGAAGATCCAGCACTTCTGAGAAAAATCATCAACAAATATCACATAGTACCTGTGCTTTGCTGTCGAAGCTACTGAGAAAGGTCCACACACGTCTGTGTGAATTCTCTCAAGGATTGTCGTGGCGCGACTATCCTTCTCGTGAAAGGTAGCTTTTACAAATTTTCCCAAGGTACATCCCTTGCACTGATTTGACTGCGCAAGAGTACCCTTAGGAAGCCCAGTAGAAATCTGCTGCAAAATTTTCAAAGCTCCATGGTGAAGGTGGCCCAATCTCCTATGCCACAGCTCGCCCTCATCCCGGCTCACCACTCCTTCTGCCTTGCCTGCCATTGCTGTGCAGCCATCTACCTACAATTGATAAAGGTTCTTAACTTGAACCCCTATCCTCCGGGTTTCACCAGTTGCCTTAATGTGCAGGAAATATTTTCCCTCGCAAAAGACAACATCATATCCCTTGTCTTCTAACATCGCCACAGAGATAAGATTCTTCTTCAATCTTGGAACATGCATCACTTCCTTCAATACGAAGGGTTTACCAGACTCCCTCTCAAAGGAAATGGTACCGATACTGGTCGCACTGTATCTACCATCATCGCCCATCTTGATGTGCACTCCAAGATCTTTCTCATCTAGATCAGTAAACAAATCTCTGTCTCCGGTCATATGAAAAGACGCACCATTGTCAAGAAACCACACTGAACCCATCATACTTGAGACCAAGTATGCAATTAGTGAAAAATTCAGCTCAAACTGCGAGGCTAAGGCCTCTCCAGCTACAGATCCAGTAGCCTGCTTATTTTTCTTCTTCTGTGGACAATTAGTGGCGTAATGTCCGTGTTGGTGACAATGAAAGCACTTCACCTTGGACATGTCCTGCTTCTTGCCTTTCGCACCGGATTGAGAAGCATTCTTCTTGCTCTTCCCCTTCCTTGCTTTGGCAGCCAAAGAAAAATTTTCTTCATCTAAGTTCTTTGATGAAGATCCATCCCTGGTACTTCGCCTTATCTCCTCTTGCACAAGATCCGACCAAAGTCGCTCCCATCCTGGAAATTTCTCCCGACCATTGACAGAGTCCTGATAGGAATGCCAACTCTTCGGAAGCCCAAGGAGAGCCAAGCTCACCAAGTCCTCATCATCTACAATCACCCCCACACTTCCCAGCTCATCCCTGCATTGGATGAACTTCGTGAGGTACTTGGGCATACTGTCGCCTTTCTCCATTTTTATGTTCCTGAGTTTATCCTTGAGCGCCAACTTCCTCTGGTCGCTCTTGCTTTGGAATAAGTCTGTCAACGCTTTCCACATCAAGAATGGAGAAGCCTTACCATGAAGGCTGGACACTATGTGATCCTTTACACCTTCCAATAGAATTCTTCGACACTTTGCTGTCTTCTTTTTCCATGCGTCAAGTGCGGCAGCATCGCTAGAAGCAGGTTTTGGAATTTCTGCATCTATGAACTCCTTCAACCCATTGTCATCCAGCACCGCCTCCATCCTGTCCTTCCATGCAATATAATTTGAGCTTCCCTCAAGGGCATACTCCAATCGCAATCCGTTGAAAGACATCTCAACTTCGACACCAAGAAAACTCTGCTGCAAATTCAAATTCCACCAGCACAAAACTCAACCGCTTCAATGTTTTGAAATTGCTCCAATGATTAATATCGCTCTGATACCATGTATAAATTTGATAACTGATATGTTATACACCGATATTCTCCTGATCACACACTATTTTAACTTCATGCACAATACAAAATCTCTTCTACCATTGATCATTAATTGCGGAAATAAAAACAATTGCATGCGCACATTAAAACGATAAACAATCATACATATGAACACAATATTTTATGGGAAAGCTTAAAGCTGAAAACCCCCAATATCTGTATATTATATGTCATATAGATCATGTAGCAATCATTATACAAATCTCCTCACAAAGCTCTTAGTACAATCTCTAATTGCTACACACTAATCAAGCCTGATCTAGCAAATCACATGCTCCAATCTCTGCCACCTGATAGCCTGCCTCTACTGCGCAATCGCTGTTGAAGAATGGCTCTGAATGAAATCGAATTGGTCCAGCCTTGCTCACGCAATCCTCATTGGAATCTCCAATCACTGTGTGTTGCAAATCATGCAACATTATAGTCACAACTAATAGTCACACTGCTCTTTCACCTACCTCTTCACTGGTCTCCACTGAAACTGTCCATGCACTGTAGTTAACTGATGTATTATTTAGTTGATTAATGAGTTAATAATTAGTGAATTAATTAATAATTAATTCACACCACTCTCACTAGTGTATCAATCAGTTAGACTAGATACAACTAGCTCAACTATGTTTAACTCAATTAAACTGAACACAACTCCATTAACTTCCTCAATCAACTCCACCAAACTCTCTCACATGAGTTCTAACCGAAGTCTCCATGCAATAGCTCCACTTAACCCTCAGGAATAGCGTAATTCCTTCTGTCAGCTCCTGTGCCACATCTGTGCACTTAACTGAAGTGCTCCAAGAGAATAAGATAATGTTTATAGTCCAAATATTATTAAGAGCTAATAATATTCGACATATATATTTTTAGACTGGCAATCTAAAAATAGATTCCGCCCAATATGTATAAAAATATAAGTCCATCTATTTTTTCCAACTCGACCAACCATCCACAAATAGCATTCTGCAACTCATAGAACATGATCAACATGTCTAAAAATAGACTTGTGCCAAAAATAGCATGCGGGCCCACTTAGTGAAGGAAAATTCTTTCCACTAAGCTCATCATCTTGTTGCAATATCAACAAAAAATACAAAAATTATAATGATTAGACAATGCCCAGGGAATACCACTCCTCTGAAACCATAAGGTGATCATTTTTTTCCATAGCTATGAAACCATGTTGAGAACCTGGAGGGGTTATAAATTCTCTTCTTCATAATTAGTTGTGAGCTTGTTTGCTTATGTATTCTTCTTAATTAATCCTTCATCAAGTCAATTACCAAAGTGTATAGGACAAAAATGATTTAAGCAGAAGTAATGATTTTATTATAGGAAGGTAAATCACAGATTTACCTTCCTTTCATTAGACTTCAGAATTCATCACAACCATTGCGATGTCTGCATTGTAACCTTGTAAGTATCCGCACTGTATTCTTCTCAAAATAGCTTCATCAATCCGCAGTCTATACCTTCAGTCTACACCTTCAGTTACTTCTATTTCAGGTGAATCTGCATCCCTTTTAGTTGCTTTACCATCTCAGATAAATCCACAAAATCTATCTTGGTTGACCTTTTAGTTGATGACATGACTATCGATTGATAATTTGTTTTCTAATTTGTTTATGAGGGGCAGAAATTTGATTTGATACTATAGCAACAATGGCATCAGGCGAGCCCTACAGAGACCCCTCCATGAGAGGAGTATTATCAAGTACATTGGTTGTTTAGTTATGTCATTTTTTCAAGTAGATTATATTTATTGTTCGTTGTGAAAATTTGATTAATGTGAAATTTTTTTGTCCTGCACACGTGGACGCACTCATATGACTAGTGCGCTTAGACAAAAAATCGAACAAGAGGAGCCCCATAGACCTGTTCCCATTCACCCCCAATTTCATAGAGCCCATTCTAAGGATCATATTATACACCGTATAGGTACACATTAGATCAATTGCTAGTTAAAACATTCAATTTTACGTTATATTCAATGTTGAACAGGTGAATTTTTTTTTCAAATGACATGTGTTTAATGTGAAAACATTATGCTCCATAGGTGCAAATGTAGGAGTTGGGGTTGGCCCTATTGCTGGTGAGGGCAAAGGAGAACAATGTCTCAGCCTGTGGCATCCATCCCATGCTTGGATACTTCTCCTCCAGGTAAAATCTAAAGGAAAATTTATTGTTTGATGTATGTTTAATGTGAAACTTTTTGTGTGTCTCATGTAATTGTGTTATAAAAAAATTTAATGTTTTGTACAATGGGTGTTAGAGACGTTCATTCCTCGGAAGGGAACCATCCTAGTATGAGTGAAGAGGAAGAGATAATTTTTCCACCTGGTATTTTCAAATGACTTGACAAGTTTTTTAAATACAAATTTTTCTTATAAATTATTTAATTTTTAATATGTGCAATAATTTAACATGTTACAGGTGGTGGTGTTTGCCCTCCTAGGGGTAGAGGTCGTAGGGTTCATGAGTTTGCTCTAAATCCGAGCTATGATCCCCTTTACACCCATCCCGGTGATATTCCTGAGCATATGCCTTGGGAAGATACCATCTCCTTACTTACTGTTGATGGGATGAGGGAGCATTCCACGAGATTGCGCAATGAATTGAAAAGTTGCAATCTCTCTGCCCCTAGTCAAAATTGTCTCCAAATTGTTTTTCAAAATTTGGAGAGTTTGATAGAGACTTATTGTGGGGTTAGACCATCAACCCAAGTGTTTTTTGACATGATGCATAGGAGGAGAGCGTCAGTGATTGGTATCCAATCCTAAAATGAAGTTAAAAGTAGCGTCACTAAAGAAATGGCCTTGTCACTATTTGACTTGTGGCCTGAAGACAAAAAATGTCTGAAGATTGCAAGATTCAATGATCCCAATATTGCACCTTATATTTATGAGAAGTTCCTGTATGCATACGGGAGTTCCCAAATAATGATGAGGTGCCACAATATTTTGTTAGGATGTTTTTTGCTCAATTCCGAGAGCACATGGACCCTAACTATATAGATACTAGGTCCAAATTCTATGGAGCTGGAAAGGGTCGTACATATGAACGACTTGATGCTATGCGAGATGTTGGGTTTAGGCCTCCAGCACCTCGTTTAGCACCTCGACCACCTAGGGTAGTTACACTTCCAGAGGAGTTAGCCCTTATCTCCAGTGCTGCATCACAAATGAGGGAGAAGATACAAGAACATATTGCAGCTGCTTTAGGAGGGGTGGAAGTCGGCTTAGGGACAAGCCAACCTTCATCTAGTGCAGGAGTTTGTTCATTTGTGAGTATTCCAGATGACGTGTTGAGGGAGATGGAGTGAGATGAGCTTATACCAAGAGGTATTTTTCAACTAATTATAATTGGTGTTATTAAAGTTCTTTCTCTTGGGAATGTAGTTTGTGGTTGGACTGGGTGATAAAGTCTCCCCTACTGATATTGAAGAAGGCATGAGTGTCAGGTCAGTTATTAAAAAACCCCCCTTGCAAAACCATCCTTTTATGTTCACTTTGTCTTCTAAGGAGTTAAATTTTTTTTTTTGGGTGCAGACAAAAGAAAATTTTGACAAAGAGTGTAAAATTTGCACCAGACCATTTACAGTTTTCAGGTGGAGACCAGGCCGTGATGCAAGGTACAAGAAAACAAAGGTTTCCCAAACATGCTGTAAACTCAAAAACGTTTGTCAGGTGTGTATGCTTGATCTTGAATATGGATTTTCGGTCCAAGTTCGAGATACAACCTTGGCCATTAACTCTAATGAGGCTATTCCAAGGAGTGATGTTAATAGAGAGTATTCTGCCGAGGAACAGGATCTCAAGGTGCATTTTTCTACTCCTGTCAATCTCTGAATTATATTTTATGTATGAAAATCAATGGTAGATTCCAAGTGTAATGCTAGTCTCTAACTGCATTTTTTTTTTTTTTTTATGAGAATATATATAACTTCATGTTTTATGTTGTTTTATAGAAGGATTCTCTGTACTTCTACCTATAGTTTTTTGGCTCTCAGTTGTTATGATTAGGTAATGATTCTCAAATAATAAATATACACCCATTTCTCCACCTTTTGCTAAATACATTGTCTTTAGAATCTAGCCAACCTGACAGTCCCACAGAAATAGATATATTTAGGAGCCATTTTAGGCATTGTACTTCTTTTTTCCAAGGAAAACCTTGTGGGAAACCCAAGGGAATCTTCTTCACAATCATGGATGACATCCCTAATAAACATTTCATTGTAGACTAGTGTGCCTTACCCTAGAGGATTCAAAGCAGGCACCTGCTGGCACTAAACTAAACAAATGCCCAACAACATCAATGACAAAAGTTTGAGCTAATCCCTTGGGCTTTGGGAAGCATTTGTACATTTGTCGGGTATATAAGTACAATAATAGGTGGCATCTCCTCATTTGTCTTGGAATTTTTTTATATTTGTGGAGTATAGATCTAAATATGGTACTTTTATTCACCGTAATGCATCTTTTGGGGAAACTAACATGACATTTCACCTCATCTTGGTACATAAGGTAAATTGGATTCTTCGGGGCTCAAGGCCAGATAACATCTCAACAACATTCGGCTCATTAATAAACATTAGTTTTCATACAACGATTTCAACCATGTCTACTTTGAGGGTCGAGTGAGTGTCCCCACCATGTTCGATTACATTATAGATGGCTCTCTAGTCATAGATATAAATTTTGATACATGTGATAATATACCCAATCAATGACGCATACAGGGCACTTGGTATGGCACTAAAAATCTTTAGGAAAGTACTATGTCACACAACAACAATACGAAGCAGCCAAAATAAAGAGAAATACCATAATAACTTAGTACAAAATCACTTGAGTCATCACACACAATTATAAAAAGCAGCCAAGATAAAAGAGCAATGTCTCAAATTCCACGGAGTTAACCATTGACACTTTGGTCCTAGTATATATTGATATAAGTGTAATGTATTAAACATGTGGCCAATATCAATTTATTCAAAAATATCTTTGAAATAATAATATCACCTATCTAACAACTTCCTTATGTTCCACAACGATTACTCCTAGTATTTACAATTTGATGCACTTCACATTAGAAGCTACAACACCTTTGAACATGCAACAAATCACATCATTCATTACATTTTGATCCCTATCTAAATCCATGAATGGGTTGGAAAAAAACTATGAAAACCAACAATATATTTGGAATAGAACTAGGTGGAGCTA